>CM035154.1:100018679-101218679 GCA_020205615.1 Panax quinquefolius | reverse complement strand
AACCATTGTAATCAAACATTTTCATATCAAGCCATGAAGTCATTCGTTTTATTACGGATGTCAAGTTTTCTTAGTCCATGTTATGGATTTGAATAAAGACACGCCGATTTGAATAATATTCTTGTTGTTATTGATTTTCCCGACGTGTTTCTGAAGAATTTCGCTTACTCCCAAAGTTCGATATTAAATTTTGTATCGACTTTGAACCCTAGAGACAAAACTCATTTCTAAAATCTCATATCGAATGGCTCCTATTGAACTTCGTGAGTTAAAATTTAACTATAGAATTTGGTACCGAGCCTTTATCTTGTGACTTCCTTTGTGGAATTCACTTAAGCCGAACTCTCTATAGGGGACGCCATATTCGATGCGATAGTAAATCGATAGGTGTCATTGTGACGTGCTATCCAAGATTGGGATATGAGTCACGAGCTTGAGAGCAACCTAAGTCAAGAATCGAAATACGTAGCTTTCAGGCTTAGTTGGTTATTATCGGAGATTCGTTGAAGGATATTCTCGAATCGCTATTCCATTATCGCTTGGTGACTCGTAGAGATACAAAATTCGAATGGAGCAAGGAATGTGGGAAGAGCTTCAAGAACTCAAGAGGAGACTCATTTCAAAGACATGTGTTACGACCATGCCATCCTCGGAAAAGTGAACGTGGTAGCCGACGTGTTGAGTAGAAGATCGATATAAGTACGAAAGTAATGATATTGTCAAAGACTAATTTCAGATAATTTACAAATAATAGAGATGGAGATGAAAACTCTAGGTACCCACGTGATGATATACTGAGTATAATCGACTTTAATCGATAAAGTTAAAATTTCGCTCAAGCCACCGACCCGGAAGTGATGCGTATGAAGAAGAAAGTACAAGAAGGAGCTATTCGAAGCGAGAATTGATGAAGAAGGAATACTTGAGTCCACTCTAGACTTTGTGTTCCTAACGACTACGATTTGAAGTACAAGATTATGATGGAGGCACACAATACACCATTTGCAATCCATCCTCGAAGTACTAAAATGTATCGTGATCTTGACATACATTTTGGTGGAACAATATGAAGAGAGAGATTGCAAAGTTTATCTCGATGTGTTTAACTTGCTAACGTGTAAAGGCGGAGCATCTAGTACCTAAGGGTCCGTTGCAACCACTTGAGATTCGAAATGGAAGTGGGAACATATTACTATGGATTTCAAGTTATGGGTCTTCCTACGGTTTCTCAAGGCATCAATGCTATTTGGGTTATTGTTGATAGATTAACCAAGTCCGCTTTCATTTCTTGCCGATCACGGAGACTTATTCACTTGAACGCCTTGCTAATATGACGTGAATGAGATTGTGAGGTTGCATGGCATGCCCTGTATCCATAGTTTTCGGATCGTGACCCAAGATTCACTTCAAGATTTTGGGTTAGCTTGCAAAAAGCTATGGGCACGGATTTGCGATTTAGTTCGCATACCATCCCCAAACGGACGGACAATCGAGAGGACTATTCAAACTCTTGAAGATATATTAAGACTCGTGTCCTAGACTTCAAAGGCGAGTTGGGATAAGTATTTACCATTGGTGGAATTCTCCTACAACAACAGTTATCGTCAAGCAAGTATAGGTGTGGCTCCATTCAAGCATTATATGGACGAAAATGTCGTTCTCCAATATGTTGGGATGAGGTGGGTGAAGCAACATTGTTGGGACCCGAAGTTAATACGTATGACTCACCGAAAAGATCCAAATGATTCGACAACGATACAAACGGCACAAGATCGATAAAAGAGTTATGCGGATCTTCATCGAAAGGACGTGGAATTTAGTGCGGGGATCATGTATTATCATGAAGTTACTCCATGGAAGGGAGTTACAAGATTTGGGGAAGAGAGGAAAGCTCAAATCCACGATTTATTGGTCCATTTCAAATTCTTGACCGAGTAGTAGGAAATGTAGCCTATAGACTTGCGTTACCTCCAAGTATGTCTCGTGTTCATAATGTGTTTCACATATCGCATTTCGTAAATATGTGAAAGACCGAACCACGTTATAGAGTTAGAACCGGACGAGATAGCCAAGACTTAACGTATGAGGAGGTACCTGTCAAGATTTTGGATAGGAAGGAGCATGTCCCACGTAAGAAAGGTCATACCACAAGTTAAAGTTTTGTGGAGGAATCATGCTATAGAGGAAATGACCCGGGAATTGGAAACGAAATGAAAGCGAGGTATCCTCACCTTTTCAAATATACAGTATCGCACAATCAATTTCGAGGACTGAAATTTCATAAGGAGGGAGGTCAGTAAGACCCAAATTTTTTAAATAAAAGGAATTTCCTTTATTTATTATTTTGAAATAGTAAGGGTTGATTTGATTAATGTGGATAGTTAAGGGTTAAATACATAAATATTTCAAAATAAGCAAGTGGTTATAAAATATTCATTTTTGTTGGGAATATTCGTTTTGGTCGTGGAATATTCAGATCGTCGAGAATATTTGGTTGGTCGTGGAATATTCAGATCGTTTGGGAATATTCGTGCGACGCAAGACCATGCATGTGGGCCCCATAACTGAAAGCGATTGGATGAAGAAAACGATAAATATAAGTTGGTTTAAAATAACTGGCGTAGTTATTACCAATTAAGATCATTGGAATACCCTTGGTTAAAATACAAGAATACGCGTGGTTGCACAAAGAGCACACTCAGATTGCATAGTATTGTTGAATTATTGATCCTTACGTAAGAAGGCACTACTCAATAATTTTCACATGAGTTATCGCTCAATATTTTATTTTATTGATTCAATAATTGCTGCGTTGATATTTTATATTATTGTTGTTCAATAATTGTCAACGCACATTACATTATCTCCATTATCGGATCAATAATTCATATTATTTAAATAATATTATTAGATAGCATTATTGGCAATGTCTAGAAAGTTCATCAAGGAGAGGTTTGGTCACCTAATCATTGCGCCAAGAAGGAGAAATCCTTATCTGAAAGCCCCTCTTCCGGAACGGCTGGTTGTCATAATTGTGATTCTATAATATTATTTGTGAATAATTAATTATTGATTTATATGATAAGAAAATAATTATAAATGATGGATTTATTTGTTTTATGTGGTTATAATTGAATGATTTAATGTTGAGGTGTTTTATCAAGAATTTTGTTGTGGAATGGAGGTATTAAAATCAAATCGGTATTTTTACGATATATTATGTGAGTTATAATTTTTAATCCAAACCGTTGGATCGTTGTAATTTTTGGATATGTTATACATACATAAGTTGAGTATATGTCCACAAATTTTGAACCGTTAAAATGAACGAATGATTTGTTATGAATTTTAAGAGGTGATCGATTAGGAAATTAGGTTTATAATTGATTTTGGTGGAAAATTCTAGATTTGAGTGGGCCCCACTTGTGGTTGGTGAAGAAATGTGCTGAATTTTATTTCAAATGTGGTGGGTGGGAATAGTAGAGTAAAGCCATCGTGTTGCAGTGTTAAAGTTGCTTGGCGTGCTAACATTTTCCTATAAATAGAGGGCTAAGTTAGAATTGAAAATCACACGTAAACAAGTTTTCTCTTTCTCTCTATATTATCGAGTGTATTTTGTGAGTATTTTGAGTATACTTTGAGTATTGTTAGACGGTGCAAGTTCCCTTCAACACTATATCCGGTGTTTCAACTAGAAGTACTGTTTTTCGAGGTAAGGGATGTTATTTTCTTCTCAGATGATATTATTTCTTCAATATCATTATGCTGAAATATTGGTTGGAACTTTTTATCAAATTTGGAACTTTTTCATGTCGGGGTTACTATTCATGAGTTACTATTCATGGGTTACTATTCACGAGTTACTATTCACGAGTACTATTCATGAAGCGTGAAGATGTTTTTTTGTGGAATTTCTATCTTTTGGTGTCGGAGTTACTATTCACGATACCAAGACTTTATTCACGATATCTGAAAGACTATTCACGAATATTAAGACTATTCAATCGAAAAATGAAAATTTTTCTTTTCGTCTAAAATATCTATTCTGGATACTAGCTTTGATTGTATCCATGTTTTGATCATTCTTGAATTTTACACCACTATGATTATTTTTGAGGTATTTTTGGACGTGGATAAAACCAAGTACTTAATCCTTAATCTGTCATTTTGTTTCAACTTTGGATTCGTTTTTTTAAAATATTTTCATCATCCTCGGTCTTAAATGATGATATTATTGAATATCTTTGGCTCAGTAGTGCAAAGATGAATGATTCTCAAGAATATCTTTGGCCCAGTAGTGCAAAGATGAACAGTGTTTAAATGAACATGACCGATCGATGAATATCTTTGGCCTTTAGTGCAAAGATGAACAGGTGTTGAGATGAACATGACCGATTGATGAATATCTTTGGCCTTTAGTGCAAAGATGAACAGGTGTTGAGATGAACATGACCGATCGATGAATATCTTTGGCATTCTGTAGTACAAAGATGAATATTTGATTTGAGATGAATATTGATTGATGTTACTGGGGATAAAATATTGATGATGGATCGTTAAATTCATAGATTATAGTAGATTTCATTCTCTACGTAACTCTTCTATGAATTATTATTTCCGCCAATAATATTGATCTCGAAACTTGTTGTCTATGTATTGTATGTATCGATTTTCCTGTTGAAGACTAACGATAATTTGTTCTATATTATCTTAGTCATAACATTCTTTTATGGGCTAGTTGAGCTCACCCTTTTCCTTTTTGTTCCATTTTTCTCGTGGAGGCGAGAATATAGCAAGTACTAGCTGGGGTATGGAATGAAGGTTTTAGAAAGGATTGTTTAGTAGTCCTCACCATTTTTTAATGTATCAATAAATGTGATGAGGATTTATTTGAGTATAGATATTGTCTAGAAGATAATATTTGTATTCAAACTCACAGCTTTTGTTGTAATAATAAAGTCAGTAGTTGTTTCGTATCATGTATTGATAACTCGAGAATGGGTTGGATGGAATGGACCTATTTTGGGGCCACAAGATCTTAATATTCCACGACCAAACGAATATTCCCCGACAACAATGAATATTTTATAACCACTTGCTTATTTTGAAATATTTGCGTATTTTACCCCTAACTATCCACATTAATCACATCAACCCTTACTATTTCAAAATAATAAATAGAGAAAATTAAATTTCATTAATAATAAGTTGGGGTCTTACAATCAATATTTTATCCCTGTAACATCAATCAATAAACATCTTGTATCAAATATTCATCTTTACACTACGGGCCAAAGATATTCATTTGTATCACCAGTTGGTCATATTCATCTCAACACCTGTTCATCTTTGCATTACGGGCCAAAGATATTCATCAGGTAATCATTTATCTTTGCACTACAGGCCAAAGATATTCATCAAGTATCACCATTAAAGACTGAGGATGATAAAAAACATTTTAGAGAACGAATCCACTAAGATAAAAGGACAAAGATTAGAGATTCGTACTTTAGATAATTCAAGTTTAAAAATACTCCATAATAAACCATAATGGAGTAAAATTCAAGAATGAAGATCAAAACATGGATACAATCAAAGATAGTAACCATAATAGACATCTGGGAAAAAGAAGAGAAAATTTCATTTTTCGGTGAATAGTGCCATATTTGTGAATAGTGCCGTATACGTGAATAGTGTCGTATACATGAATAGTAACCCCGACACAAAAAGGTAGAAATTCCACAAAAAAATTCATATCAATATTTCGGCATAATGATATTAAAGAAAATAATATCATTTACGAACAAAATAACATCCCTTACCTCAAAAGAACAGTACTTCTGATCGGAATATCGGATGAAATATTGAAGGAAACTTGCACTGAATAATAACTCTCAAAGTATCTAAATACTCACAAAAATACGCTCGATAATATAGAGAGAAAAAGCTTATGTTTCTGGTGTGATTTTCAATTCTAACATAAGCACCTATTTATAGAAAAATGCTAGAACGCCAAAGGAGACTAAAATAATAAATATTATTATTATTATTTTCTCTCTTCTACGCACACGTTTGAATAGCCCACCACATTTGAAAAATTAATTCAGCACATTTTATCAACAAAAGATAAAAGTGGGTCCCACCTATAATTTTAATAAAAACATTTATTTTCGAAACTTCAATAATTCATAATAAATAGCCCTTTTATCAGAAAATACAAATTTTATGTCCATTCCATAGTAGATTAAATTCTCTACAACTTTGTAGCATTAAGTTTTTCCAAATTCCAAACGAAAAAATGCCCGAAATCCATATACGAATGATTTTTAATACATCTATTCCGACAAAATACTGATAAAACACCTCAACATTAATTCAATCATTTATATCCCCATAAAATAAATATTTTCTTATCCTTCATTTATGTCCACATAAAATAAATATTTTCTTATCATATAAATTAGTAATTAATTATTCACAAATAATATTACAGAATCACAATTATGACAACCAGGTCGTTCCCAGGAAATAGGGGGCTTTCCGATAAGGATTTCTCCTTACTAACGCGCAATTAAGTGACCAAACCCCTTTCCTAGACAGAACTTCTTTAGACATTGCTAATAATGCTATCTAATAATATTATTCAAATAATATAAATTATTGATTTGATAATGGAAAATACTGTGCAATGACAATTATTGAAATAACAATATTATAAAATATCAACGCAACAATTATTGAATCAATAATATAAAATATTGAACAGTAATTACTATAACAATTATTGAGTAGTGCCTTCTTACGTAAGAATTAATAATTCAAAATATCCGTAATACCGTGTGCTATTGTTCAACATGTGTATTACATCGTATTTTAACCACGGTGTAATCCAACGTTGTTAATAAAAGAATAATTACGCCGTTATTTATAAAAACTCAAACTTGTCGCGTTTTCTTCATCCGACAAGCTTATTCCATTATGGGGCCCATAATTAGTCGCTACTGGCCGCATTTAATATTCCCCGACAAAGAAGAATATTCCAAGACCAAACGAATATTCCCCGACAACAATGAATATTTTATAACCACTTGCTTATTTTGCAAAATTTTCACATTTCACCCATAACCAAAGTATTATATCAAATTATCACCTTATTATTTCAAGATAATAAATAGAGGAAATTCAATTTTATTTATAATAAGTTGGGGTCTTACAACCTCCCCTCCTTATAAAATTTCATCCTCGAAATTGACGTACGTACCTGGTGTTTCGAAAAGGTGAGGGTACCTTGCTTTCATTTCCGATTCCAACTCCCAGGTCATTTCCTCCATAACATGGTTCCTCCACAAAATCTTAACTTGTGGTATAACCTTTGTTCCTAGGACATGCTCTTTCCTATCCAAGATCTTGAGAGGTACCTCCTCGTACATTAAATCTTCAGCTATCTCGTCTGGTTCTAACGCAATAATGTGGTTTGAGTCTTTCACATATTTACGAAGCATATATATATGAAAAACATTATGAACACGAGACATGCTTGGAGGTAATACGAGTCTATAGGCCACATTTCCTATTCGGTCAAGAATCTCAAATGGACCAACAAATCATGAATTGAGCTTTCCTCCCTTCCCAAATCTTGTAACTCCCTTCCATGGAGCAATACGTAACAGTAAATGATCTCTAATATTAAATTCCACGTCCTTTCGATGAAGATCAGCATAAATCTTTTGTCGATCTTGTGAGGTCTTTATACGTTGCCGGATTATTTGAATCTTTTCTGTATTTATGCGTACTAATTCCGGTCCCAACAACGTTGCTTCACCCACCTTGTCCCAACATACTGGAGAACGACACTTTCGTCCATATAATTCTTCGAATGGAGCCATGCCTATACTTGCTTGATAACTGTTGTTGTAGGAGAATTCCACCAATGGTAAGTACTTATCCCACCTCCCTTTGAAATCTAGGACACAGAGTCTTAATAGATCTTCAAGAGATTAAATAGTCCTTTCTGATTGCCCGTTCGTTTGAGGATGGTATGCCAAACTGAATCGTAAATCCGTACCCATAGCTTTCTGTAAACTAACCAAAAATTGTGAAGAGAATCTTGGGTCACGATCCGAAACTATGGATGCTGGAATGCCATGTAATCTTACAATCTCATTTATATACATACGAGCAAGACTTTCAAGGGAATAAGTCTCACGTATAGGCAAGAAATGATCAGACTTGGTTAATCTATCAATAATAACCCAAATCACATCTATACCTTGAGAAACCTTGGGAAGACCCGTAACGAAATCCATAGTAATGTGTTCCCACTTCCATTTTAGAATCTCAAGTGGTTACAATGGACCCTTTGGCACTTGATGCTCTGCCTTTACACGTTGACAAGTTAAACACCTCGAGATAAACTCCGCGATCTCTCTCTTCATATTGCTCCACCAAAATGTATGTCAAAGATCATGATACATTTTGGTACTCCCAAGATGGATTGCAAATGGTGTGTTGTGTGCCTCCATCATGATTCTATGCTTTAAGTCAGAATCGTTAGGAATGCAAAGTCTGGAGTTGACTCAAAGTATTCCTTCTTCATCGATTCTTGCTTCTGGAATAACACCTTCTTGTACTTTCTTCTTCATACGATCATCTCCGGTCTCGTGGCTTGAGCAAATTTTAACTTTATCGATTAAAGTTGGTTCTACTAGTATGTTTGATATCATCACGTGGGTACTTGGAGCCTTTAACTCTATCTCCATCCTTTGTATGTCGTACAAAATGGGTCTTTGTGTTAACAACATCGCACTCGTACCCGCATACGATCTTCTACTACATGCGTCAGCTACAACGTTTGCTTTTTTAGGATGATATTGAATGCTATGGTCATAATCTTTCAACAGCTCGAGCCAACGTCGTTGCCGCATGTTGAGTTTCTTTTGGGTGAAGAAATATTTGAGGCTTTTATGATCCGTATAAATCTCCACTTTCTCCCCATACAGGCAGTGTCTCCAGATTTTTAACGCAAAAACAACTGTTGCCAACTCCAGATCATGAGTAGGATAATTCCTCTCATATTCTTTGAGTTATCGCGAGGTATAGGCTATGACTTTCCCATGTTGCATGAGAACACTTCCTAACCCTTTGCCTGAAGCATCGCTGTAGATAACAAGTACATCCAAACCAGATGGTATTGTTAGAACAGGTGCCGAAATGAGTCTCCTCATGAGCTCTTGGAAACTCTTCTTGCATTCCTCTCTCCATACAAATTTTAACGGAGTAGCAATTTGAGAAAATCCTTCCACGAATCTCCGATAATAACCAACTAAGCCCAAAAAGCTACGCACTTCGGTCACCGACTTCGGTTGCTCCCAACTTTGTATTGCTTTAATCTTCGTCGGGTCAACGGATACTCCATGTTTTAACACCACGTGCCCAAGAAATGCTACTTCCTCAAGCCAAAACTCGCATTTCTTCAGCTTGGTATATAGCTTATTGTCACGAAGCCTTTGAAGTACCAGCTTCAAATGGTGCTCATGATCTTCATGGCTTTTGGAATAGATGAGGATTTCATCAATAAAGACAACAACGAACTGATCTTAATATTCCTTGAATACACAGTTCATCATATCCATGAAAGCAGCAGGAGCATTAGTCAATCCAAAAGACATGACTAAGAATTCATAATGCCCGTACCGAGTTTTAAAGGTAGTCTTTGGAATATCCTCAGTTTTAATCTTTAGTTGATGATATCCAGAACGAAGATCGATCTTTGAAAAGAATTGTGTTCCTTGCAACTGGTCAAACATGTCATCAATGCGAGGTAGGGGATACTTATTCTTGATGGTGACATGGTTCAATTCTCGGTAGTCAATACAAAGTCGCATACTCCCGTCTTTTTTCTTTACGAATAAAATAGGAGCACCCCAAGGAGATGTACTAGGACAAATGAAATCGATGTCTAACAATTCCTGTAGTTGGATTTTTAACTCCTAAAGTTAAATAGGAGCCATTCGATATGGGGTTTTAGAAATGGGCTTTGTATCCTGTTCAAGATCAATAAAGAATTCAACTTCATGTTCTGGGGGTAGACCAGGAAGTTCTTCAGGAAATACGTCAGGAAATTCACTAATAACAGAAATATTATTCAAATATGACATGTTTTTGTTCAAGTCCATAACATGGGCTAAGAAAGCTTGACATCCGTTTTTTAATAAACGAATGGCTTTATGGCTTGATATGACAGTGATTGACTTTAGTGGTTTGGTTGCTTGAATTCACATAACAGGTTTGTTAGGAATATGAAAACTAACAACCTTACGAAAATAATCAATTTTATCATGATGAGTGGTTAACCAATCAATCCCTAAAATAACATCAAATGCAAGTATCTTTAAAGAGATAAGATCAACAGGTAATGTGATGGTGCCAACTTGGATCAAGCAAGATTTATAAACAGTGGATGTAATGAAAGTTTCTCCTAACGGAGTCTCCACAGATAAGTCAAAGTCTAATTTCTCCGGAGTCAAGTTTAAACGTTGAGCACAAGAAGGAGAGATAAAAGAATGGGTAGAACCGGTATTGAATAAGGTATAGACTTCGCTAGAGTTTATGATTAGCTTACCCGTGATAACTTCATTTGGGTTCCTCATTTGTTGGGAAGTCATGATAACCACTCTCCCTTGAACTACCCGGCTTTGACTTGTCTGGGGCAGCATTTGGTGTCATCATTACCTTTAGAATTGACTTTTCTATAGGGCATATTCCACCCTCAACTGCTTCGTTGTACTCCTGATTCATGATCTGAATCATCAATCTTCGATCCATATCGAATTGAGGTTAACCACTCTGTACAGGGTAATTCAAAACTCGATGTTGGGTTCTCCCAATTGCTGTCCAAAAAGAGAAATACACATCATCCATTTTAGACTTTTTAGATAGAACGTCTCTTTCTACAATATCAACACGTCGTGTGGCTTTTACCTATGCATCCTCTATTCTCACTCGTTCAGTTGTTTTTTTTTTTCAGCTAATCCTTGACATTTGAATTCTAAGATTCCAACTTTAGTATCTTACACTCTACCAAAGAATGCTTCTGTTCAAGCATCACATATCGGGTAACACAATTTTGAATTGTTGCATCCCTTTGCTCCACGATCGCCTGCCGTTCTTTAACTTGTTCTTCTAACTCACGAATACGATCTTCCAGTTCTACATTTCGATCAAAAAATTCTTCTAATAAATTCTCCTCAGGTTCTTCTTCTTCCTCACTCTCAGCTGCTACCTCTGCGACTAGCTCAGGTGCAACTATTAATTTTTCGTTTACCACATGGATATCTCTAATTTCTTCTTCGCCTGACACCACATTATCCTGGTTGGTGATTAGAGGTGTCTCCATGGTGTCATTCACTCCATTGTTAATATTTTCAGCTGCCATTCTTAAATACTGCCACAAAACAAGGGTTAATTAAAGAAAATGACATACCACATAATACCCCTATATTCTGACCGACCAACAAATAAGCTTAGGTAGGACACACTAGTGAAGGATTTACTCGTCTCTCCCCTCCTAGTTCTATTCCCCGATCTCCATCAGAAACCATATCCCTAAGCTCTGATACCAATTGTGACGCCCCCAAAATAGGTATACATCACCCATTCTGAGTCGTCAAATACATGGTACAGAAATAACTACAACTTCATTAATACAATTGTCGTGCAAAATATGACAACACATAAACTGTGAGTTTAAATACAAATATTGTCTTCTAGACAATATCCACACTCAGATTAAGTCCTCATTACAATTATTGATACACTATTTTGCAATATAGCGAGGACTGCTAAACAACTGTCTAGAACCATCATTCCACACCCCGACTACTTCCAGCTATATTCTCGCTTCCTAAGGAGAAAAATGGAACAAAAAGGAAAAGGGTGAGCTCAGCTATCCCAGTAAAGAATATTATGACTAAGCTAATGTACAACAAATTATCCTTAGTCCTCAATAGGGAAAAATCTGATAGAATATAATAGACAACAAGTTTTAGATCAACAACTGCAGCGAAAAAAACAATTCATTAGAAGATTTAAGTAGAGAATGAAATCTACTATCATCTATGAATTTAAAAGTCCATCATCAATATTTTATCCTTGTAACATCAATCAATATACATCTTGCATCAAATATTCATCTTTGCACTACTGGCCAAAGATATTCATTTGTATCACTAGTTGGTCATGTTCATCTCAACACCTGTTCATCTTTGCACTACGGGCCAAAGATATTCATCAGGTAATCATTTATCTTTGCACTACAAGTCAAAGATATTCATCAAGTATCACCATTAAAGACTGAGGATGATGAAAAACATTTTAGAGAACGAATCCAGTGAGATAAAAGGACAAAGATTAGATATTCGTACTTTAGATAATTCAAGTTTAAAAATACTCCATAATAAACCATAATGAAGTAAAATTCAAGAATGAAGATCAAAACATGGATACAATTAAAGATAGTAACCATAATAGACATCTGGGAAAAAGAAGAGAAAATTTCATTTTTCGGTGAATAGTGCCGTATTTGTGAATAGTAAGGTCAGATATCGTGAATAGTATAGATACGTGAATAGTAACTCCCGACACAAAAGGTAAAAATTCTACAATAAAATTCATATCAATATTTCGGCATAATGATATTAAAGAAAATAATATCATTTACGAAGAAAATAACATCTCTTACCTCAAAAGAACAGTACTTCTGACATGAATATCGGATGAAATATTGAAGGAAACTTGCACTGAATAACAACTCTCAAAGTATCTAAATATTCACAAAAATACGCTCGATAATATAGAGAGAGAAAGCTTATGTTTCTGGTGTGATTTTTAATTCTAACCTAAGCACCTATTTATAGAAAAATGCTAGAACACCAAAGGAGACTAAAATAATAAAATAATATTATTATTTTTTCTCACTTCTACACACACATTTGAACAGCCCACCACATTTGAAAAATTAATTCGGCACATTTTATCAACAAAGGACAAAAGTGGGTCCCACCCATAATTTTAATAAAAACATTTATTTTTTAAACTTCAATAATTCATAATAAATAGCCCTTTTATCAGAAAATAAGAATTTTTTGTCCATTCCATAGGAAATTAAATTCTCTACAACTTTGTAGCTTTAAGTTTTTCCAAATTCCAAACGAAAAATGCCCGAAATCCACATACGGACGATTTTTAATACCTCCATTCCGACAAAATACTGATAAAACACCTCAACATTAATTCCTTCATTTATATCCCCATAAAATAAATATTTTCCTATCCATCATTTATGTCCACTTAAAATAAATATTTCCTTATCATATAAATCAATAATTAATTATTCACAAATAATATTACAAAATCACAATTATGACAACCAGGTCGTTCCCAGGAAATAGGGGGCTTTCCGATAAGGATTTCTCCTTACTGGCGCGCAATTAGGTGACCAAACCCCTTTCATAGACAGAACTTCCTTAGACATTGCCAATAATGCTATCTAATAATATTATTCAAATAATATGAATTATTGATATGATAATGAGAAATACTGTGTAATGACAATTATTGAAACAACAATAATATAAAATATCAATGCAATAATTATTGAATAAATAAAATAAAATATTGAACAATAATTACTATAACAATTATTGAAAGTGCCTTCACGTAAGAATCAATAATTCAAAAATATTACGCAATACTGGTGTGCATCTTGTGTAACCACACATATACATCGTATTTTAACCACCGGTAATCCCAATGTTGTTAATGGTAATAATTACGCCGTTATTTATAAAAACTCAAACTTGTCGTTTTTCTTCATCCATAAAGCTTATTCAAGTTATGGAGCCCACAAATTGGTACGTTGTGGCCGCATTTAATATTCCCCACAAAGAAGAATATTCCACGACCAAATGAATATTCCCTGATAACAATGAATATTTTATAACAACTTGCTTATTTTTGCAAAATTTACACAGTTCACCCATAACCAAAGTATTATATCAAATTATCACCTTATTATTTCAAGATAATAAATAGAGGAAATTCAATTTTATTTATAATAAGTTGGGGTCTTACAAATAGAATGCATAGATATAAACTGAAGGCTTTCCACGTTCATCAGGTAACAAACCCAATAGTCTGCGTCAGTTAAAATAAGCCAAAGGCCACAAGGCCTTGTTTGGCTATACATAATTTAGTTTTCTAATTTATTTTAATAATAATTACATTATATGATTCCATGTGTCACACTCTAATTTAGTTAATTTAAATAACTTACAATAATAATTATAATAATTATAATTTCTATTATAATTATACTTTATACTTAATAAATCATTACATATCTAATTTAATTATTAAATTAGAACATCATTTTATTTTATTTAATTATTTTATTAAATATTAAACAATTCATTTAATTTAATTATCTCATTAAATTAAATCTTCAAATAATAAAATTACCATTAATCAATTTAGCTAACGTACACACTTATGTGACGCCCCCAAAATAGGTATACATCACCTATTCTAAGTCGCCAAATACATGGTACAAAATACAAATACAATCTTTAATATACAACAAGAGAGCTGTGAGTTTTAATACAAATATTGTCTTCTAGACAATATCCACTCTCAGAATAAGTCCCCATTACATTTATTGTCACACTATTTAATGTAATAGTGAGGACTACTAATACTATCATCATCGGACCGAGTCACTCCGTTCCCCGACTAGTCCTGCCACGTTCTTATTTCCTGAAGAGAACAGTGAAAGAAAGGGTGAGCTCAACTAGCCCAGTAAGAAATATTATTACTAAGATAATGCAGAATAAATTATCATTAGTCTTCAACAATGTTAAACTGATAAAATATAATAGACATCAAGTTTAACTGCAGCGGAACAAAAAATCCATTAAAAGAGTCAAGTTGAGGATAAAATCTACTATCTTTTATAATTTAAAAGGTTTTTCATCACTTTTATCGCTGGGACTCAGCTTAATAAATAAACCACATCATCCCTGCTCTACGACTAAGGATATTCATTAGTATCACAACCACAAATTATCCATGCACTACGGGCTAAGGATATTCGTGTATTCATCAATGGTCATGATCATGACAACAACTGTCCATCAATGCACTACGGGTCAATGAGGACTTTTATCACATCATTTATAACATTACGGTCATAATTACACCAAATAATCCCTGGTCATAATCATACCAAGTCCATCTATGCACTACAGGCCACAGATGACTTTCAACAAAATATTATCAAGAGGATGATGACAATGATATAAGAATTCAATAAAACAAGTTCAAGAATTAATTTATCCAGGAACTAATAACATCCAAATTGTCAACATGATACTTCTTTGTAGAGTAAAATTTAAGAATGCTCAGAAGAATATTTTCATGAAAGATACTGGATGAAGCGCAAATATCAAGGATATTCCACTAATTTCATGGAGTATAAAAGTCAAAACTTTAACCAACTGAGTATAATAAAGAATGGAATAACAAAAGAAATCACCATGCATGCGGTACTTTGCATAGACATGTTATTCCAATGTAACAATAAATAACGGAACCAGTCGACGTAATACATGACCGACTGTGATATTCCAATGTAATAATAAAGAATGGAATAACAATGTAAATCTCCATGCATGCGGTACTTCTCATAGACAAAAGGTTATTCCAATGTAATAATAAATAATGTAACCAGTTGTAAAACGCACATACAAGATATTCCAATGAGAATAATAAAGACGGAACCGTGTCCCAGGCGTAAAAATGCATGCACAGGATATTCCAATAGAATAATAAAGAATGGAATAACAATATAATTTCACCATGTATACGGTGATTGCAGATGAAAAGTTATTCCAAAGCAGAATAATAAATAATGGAATAATGTAAGAATTTCACCAAGTATAGGGTTGCTCGCAGATATAAAAGTTATTCCAATGTAATAATAAAGACCGGAATAATGTAAGTTCTCTTCATGAATATGAAAAAAGTAATACCCTTACCTTATAAAGAAGAGTACTCCACCGGTAGAGGCGAGGATATACTTGAAGAAACTTGCACCACGCTCAAAGCTTTCTTAAACGCTAAAGAAAGACCTTTCAAGATTATAGAAGAAGAATTTCTCTACGCTTCTCTCTAGAGTTTCAAATTGAATTAAGTAAGAAATAATGAAGGATTGAACTTCTATTTATAGAAGAATGGATTGAATTGTAACCAATTCATGAACGATCCAGATTGATTTACTTTTAAACTAGACGGTCGTATTGGTTTACAATAAAATATAATATATTCTATTTATAATATAATAAAACGAATAACTTTATAAAAGTATTACATTTTATATAAAAAGATTTTACTACGCAAACACTATGCAAGCACTTATGCAAATACTATGCATAATAAAATATAATATATTCTAATTATTGTATAATAAAAGCAGATAACTTTATAAAAGTATTACATTTTATATAAAAAATTTTACTATTAGCTTTAATAAGATTTAATAACTTTATAAAAGTATTACATTTTTATATAAAAAGCTTTTTACATTTTATTACATTAATAATACTAATAAAACAAAACTTCATCATCATTATCATAATTCACACTATTAATCGACCGTGTCGTTCCCAGAAAGAGGGCTTTCAATAAGAATTTCTTCTTCTTTGGTAGCATGCAATTAGGTGACCAAACCTCTCCTCGCGTAACTTTTAACATTATTAATAATGCAAATAATAATATTAACAACTTTGTTATCTCAATTATTGATTTAATAATATATAAAATATGACAATAATGAATCAAATAACGTGAGATACTATGCAAGTAAATTATCAAGCAATAATTGAATAAAACCGAGGGACTTCTCACGTAAGCATCAATAATCAATCACTGGTGCTACTATGCAACCATGCGTATTCTCGCATTTCTTTTAACATTGGGTGTTTTAACATTTAACTTCAGTAAAACTTTCATTGTTATTTTCATAAAATATTTTTTTGTCATTTTCTCAATCGACAATAATTTAATTTGTGGGGTCCAATTAATGATTGTGTTGGTGCATTGAATATTCCTCGTTAAAACGAATATTCCCCGACCAACCGAATATTATAAAAAAACTTGCGTACTTTGTAAAATTTCTAAATATTACCCACAACTATAAAATTATATCAAATTCATTCAAAATAATAATTATAGAAAATTCATCTTTATTCATAAAATTGGGGTCTTACAACTTCACTAAATTATTATACCATAATTTCATAAATTATTTATTTATCTCAATAAATAAATAAATTAAAATATTTATTTAATTCAATAAATATTTAAAATTAATTACAAAATTCTCGATCGTTACATCCTTCACTCCTTAAAAAGATTCTGTCCCCAGAATCACGACTCAATAAATTTATTTGTTTCATTCTTCCCTCCTTAACAGGATTCTATCCCCAGAATCGCTATACAAGACTAAACAAATAACTGAGGATAATTCCTCATCATAACATCTTCAAGTTCCCACGTAGCTTCTTCAACATTGTGGTTTCTCCAGATTACCTAATAGAAGGTATCACTTTATTCCTTAGTACTTGCTCTTTCCTGTCGATAATTTGAACAGAGACTTCTTCATACGACAAGTCTTTCTCAAACTGTAATGGATCATATTCTATAACATGCTTATAATCAGGCTTATATGGCCTCAATATCGACACATGGAAAATGTTATGAATATGTTCTAATTCCGGAGGTAAAGCTACCTCGTATGCCACTTCACCAACTCGTCGAAGCACTTCAAAAGGTCCTATAAACCTAGAGCTTAATTTCCCCTTTTTGCCAAACCGAATTTTCCCCTTCCAGGGAGATACTTTCAAGAAAACAAAACTACTGACATCGAATTCCTGATTTTGTAGGTGTTGATCGGCATATTTCTTCTGTCTATCTTGTTCAGCTATCAATCTTGTTCGAATCACCTTGATGATCTCGACAGTTTGTTGTACCAACTCTGGACCCAATAGCTGACGTTCACCTATCTTATCTCAGCATAACAGAATTCTGCATTTCCTATCGTATAATGCTTTGTAAGGCGGCATACCAATACTCGTGTGATAACTATTATTATAGAGAAATTCAACAAATGGTAAATGATCATCCCAATTTCCTTTGAAGTCCATAATACATGCTCTGAGCATATCCTTTAGTGTCTGGATGGTTCTCTCACTCTGTCCATTAGTTGAGGATGGTACGCTGTGCTCATTCTCAACTGCGTTCCCAAGCATTCTTGTAGCTGTTTCCAAAAATTTGATGTGAAACGTGGATCTGTGTCTGACACAATGGACACTGAAACACCATGTCTTGAAACAATTTCCTTCACGTACAGTTTTGCCAACCGATCTAAGTTAAATCTAATCTTGATTGGCAAAAAGTGTGCCGACTTTGTCAATTGATTGACAATCACCTATATAGTGTGAGACCCCAGATTTCATGAATAAATATTTAATTTTTTTGAAATATTTTTTTGTGGATTTGATATAATATTATAGTTGTGGGTAATATTTATAAATTTTGCAAGGTATGCAAGTTGTTATAAAATATTTGTTTGATCGGGGAATATTCTTTTTGTCGGGAATATCCGTACGACGACATAATCATTGGTGGACCCCACAACGGAAGTACGGTCGTAGCTAGAAAATGATAAAAATATTTTATGAAAATAACGGCGGAGGTTTAACCGTTAATACTGTTGAACTACCCGGTAGTAAAAGTACAGTAATATGCATGGTTGTATAGTGGCACACGGTATTGGTTATTGATGCTTACGTGAAAAGTCACTCAGTTATACTCAATTATTGCTACAGTAATTGCTGCATCATATCTCTCATATTATTGATTCGATTATTGTCACAGTATCTTCTGCGTTATATGATATATTATTAAATCAATAATTGAGACGTCAAAAGTTATTCATATTATTAAATTGCAATATTTACAATGTCTAGAAGTTACATCGAGAGGTTTGGTCACCTAATCAAGGCGCCAATCAGGAGAAATCCTTATTGAAAGCCCCCTCTTCCAGGAACGACACTCGTTGTTAAATATTGTGAATTATAATATTAATGATGAATAAGTTCATGTTGATTAAAGATGAATTTGATAGTTCCATTGTGTTGGGATTATTTGTGTTAGTAGAAATCGACATTTATTTCGATAATAATTAATGTCTGGAGATTATATTGTTCAATCGGGTATTTAGGGCACTTTTTGTGTCAGAGTACTATTCACGAATTACTATTCACAAGTTACTATTGAGTCACATTCAATTACTATTAGGGGAGTTGGTGTAAGATTGATGATACTTGCATGACTAAATTAAAGATGGAGGTACTATATTGTAATTAATTTTGTCACATGATTTACTATTGAGTCATATGATTTTACTATTGATTCACATGATTTACTATTTAGGGGAGTTGGTGCAAGATTAATAATACTTACAGGACTAAATTAAAAATGAAAGAAAAGTTGGAGGTATTGTACTGTAATATTTCGAGCCCCAAAACGTGCAATTATCGAAATTATATTTTTCTATAAATAGGAGCTCATTTTTCCTTCGTTT
This sequence comes from Panax quinquefolius, assembly GCA_020205615.1. NCBI lineage: Eukaryota > Viridiplantae > Streptophyta > Magnoliopsida > Apiales > Araliaceae > Panax > Panax quinquefolius. The sequence continues at coordinate 101,198,980 of CM035154.1, read as the reverse complement.
CTCACCAATTCACAAAAGCTTTAGAGCCATTATTATAGAGAGAAATTATAGAGAGAAAGAAGAAGAGAAGTCTGCTACCTCACTATTCCAGTATCCAGTCTTCTTTTGAGGTAAGGGATATTATTTGTTGTACATGTAAGGGGTATTATTCTTTCGTATTCATGAAAAGAATTACTTTCTTTTAATACTCGTAAGAGTTGTTATTCAATTCTTCATTATTATGTTGGAATAACCTGTTTATGCAAAGTACCGCATACATGGTGAACTTCTTCTGTTATTCCATTCTTTATTATTATGTTGGAATAACCAGTATATGCAAAGTACTATATACATGGTGAAATTCTTCTATTATTCCATTCTTTACTATTCGTTTAATATCCCGCCTACATGCGCTTTATGCTTGGGACTCGGTTCCATTATTTATTATTCGCCGAGAATAATATCTCTGTATGCTTACGCCGGATTGGTTCCATTATTTATTATTCTATTGGAATATCTTGTCGGTGCATGTAATTTCACCGACTCGTTCCGATTCTTTATTATTACATTGGAATATCCATCGTCACAAGCATTTTACGCCGGACCTGGTTCCGTCTTTATTATTCTATTGGGAATAACATGTCTTTGCGGTCTCTATCGCATGCATGGCGAATCCTTCTGTTATTCCATTCTTTATTATTCTGTTGGAATAACCTGTATAAGTGGATTACCACATGCATGGTGAATGATCCTTCGTATTCATTCCTTATTAAATTGTGGAAATAATCTAGTTACGTTGATTATGATGAGAGTCAGAATAAAAGTATTGGACTGATGAAAATCATGGGTATATGAACTATTAGTAAGTGTTATGATGAGTTATGTTGGTTATTATGTGAAAACATGAAAGTTTCTTAGAAATCACAAAGGGTTGAAAAATTAGATTTTTGTAAAAATGGAACACGAATTTCAATTGATCATATCTCCTATTATATTTTGAATTTTTGAGCACGGTTAAGTTCTAGAGTTAGATCTATGAGTTTTGTAGCATCTCCAAGTGGAATCACTGTAAAAGGTGTTGTAGATTTTTGTGTGGGCTGATTTTAGCAAAGGAGTCAAAAGCTGCAAATACAGAAAATGGTATTGCCCAAATTTTTAAAAGGGCAGTTTCGGCCACTTAATTTGTGAGAAAAATTTTGGTCTTTTAGGACATGAAAGTATATGGTATAAAGAACATCCTGTCCAAAAATGAGCTCATTCCGACTTAAAATGAGCAAGTTATGACCATTTCAATATTTAGGTTTTTCCGATGAAAAACGCTATAACCGGAATTCTATAACTCCGATGACCATGAAATTTAAACTGGAAGCTCACGTTAACATGTGCAAGATTTTTCCAAGATTTGGGAATTTTTGGAGTTAAACTTGAGGTAGCTAATTTCTTAAGGAATTAATTAGAAATTAATTTTTAAAAAATAGTAAATGAATTTTAAAAATTCCGAGAAAAATATATGTTCATTATGGGACTATATTATGCTAAATCTCAGAAAAGAAATATTTTTGGAACTGATTTGGTATTTTTCATGAAAATGATTGAGTTACGAACATATGAGTTAAATATGTTATGTGAAGTAACAAATTTAGAAAATAGGATTTTATGGCTTGAAAATCCTATATAAGGTATATGCAGATTTTTGATGAGGGATTTGATCATTGGGGATGAAATCTTATGAGTATGGCATTTTTAAATGATTAAATGCATTATTTGGTAAATTGTAAACAATTGAAATAAATTGTTTATAAGTTTAGAGGTGATTAAAATATTGTTATAATATTAATAATATTAGATTATGAGTTTATTAAGTGATTGATAATATTTGGATAAATTTAAAGTCTTTAATAATTATCCTTGTTTTAGTTTGATTAATGCTTATATCATTTTCATCATCCTCATGCTTATATGGTGATGAAAGTTATCTTTCGCTTACGTGCGAAGATGGACCGTTGTTTATGAATTATATATCTTTCGCTTACGTGCAAAGATGAATTGTTGATTATTGGTTTTATTGTTGTATATCTTGGCTTACGCAAGTAGATGGATGGACTTGGTATGATTATGACCGTGATTATTCTTAAGATAGTCATTTGATTATCGATGATTTAATGAATATCCTCGCCCGTAGTGCAAGGATGATTCGATGATGTGGTTTATTTATTGTCGAGTCTTAGCGATAAAAATTGATGAAAAATTTTAAATCATAGAAGATAGTAGGTTTTAGTCTCTACTTGACTCTTCTAATGGATTGCTTATTCCGCGGCAGTTAAACTTGATGTCTATTGTATTTTATCGGTTTAACATTGTTGAAGACTAATGATAATTTATTCTCGCATTATCTTAGTCATAATATTTTTATCGGGCTAGTTGAGCTCACCCTTTCTTTCTTTCGTTCTCTTCGTGAAATGAGAATATATTTGGACGAGTCTGTGGAGCGGAGTGACGGTCCAGAAGATAGCATTAGTAGTCCTCACTATTCATTAAATAATGTGACAATAAATGTAATGAGGACTCCTTTGAGTGTGGATATTGTCTAGATGACAATATTCCTATTAAAACTCATAGTATATGTTTGTCGTATTTATACGACACGTTGTATAATTAAGTTTTTATTTCAGATTTTGTACCATGTATCTCATGACCCAAGATGGGTGATGTATACCTATTTTGGGGGTGTCACAGTTGGTATCAAAGCTTAGGGATATGATCCTTGGCTGAGATGTGAGATAAGAACTAGGAGGGGAGAGACGGGGAATCCCTTCGCTAGTATGACCTACCTAAATTTATTTGGTATTTAATTGGTCTACGTAGTATAGGGATAATATGTGATATGTTAATTAACCTTGTTTTGTGACAGTGTTTGAAAATGGCATCTGAAAATGTTGAGATAAGCAATGGAGCAAAATAATATGATCGTATCGCAGTACGAGGCTAAGTTTGCAGAGTTATTCTGGTTTGCATCCCATTTGGTCGATAATGAGGAGGGAATGACGCGATTGTTTCTAAGAGGTTTGAAACCCGATATACGTCAATACCTCATTTCTCATAAACTTTGTTTATATCCAGATGTTGTGAATATGGCTCAGTTATTGGAGCACGATAATGAGTCAGCACAACCAAAAGGTAATGACCAGCAACACGATAATAATCGTACCAGTGGCAATGGCTATCGGAACAATGATGACCATCATGGGGGAAATCATGCCAAGAATGGTAACCACTACGGTGGTAATCATGGCCAAGATAATAGAAGTGGAAATTTCAAGAAGAGAAGGTCATTTAGCTCGATTTTATCGTATAATGAAGTCAAGTCCAGCTGGGACGGTTACACCAAAGGCGGATACGGACAAAACAAAGTCGGTGATTTCAGGAAGAGCGTTTTTCATGACTTCTCAAAAAGCGAGTAATCCGAACGAAGTTAGCACGGGTTAGTTAATTATAAATTTTTGTGAAGTCTATACCTAATTAGATACCGGTTCTACCCATTCTTTTATCTCTCTTGCTTGCGTTCAACGTTTAAATTTGACTCCGGAGAGATTAGACTTTGACTTATCTGTTGAAGATTCGTTAGGAGAAACCTTCATTACTTGTGCTATCCAAGTCTTGGATTAGAGTCATAGTTTTGAATGATAATTCTATTGTTAATAAATTTCCTGACGTATTATTGAAGACTTCTTGGCCTACCCCAGAATGTGAAATCGAATTTTGTACTGACCCCAGTACAAAACCCATTTCTTAAACCCTCAAATATTTTCTTTACCCAAAACGAACATAACATGCGCCAAAGATGTTGGCTCGAGCTATTGAAGATTACGATCGTACAATTCAATACCATTATGGAAAAGCGAACGTTGTAGCTGACGCATTGAGTAGAAGATCATATGCGAATATACGAACCCACGTGTAGATAACGAATATACGAGTAGAATCGACTTTAATCGATAAAGTTAAAGACGCTCAAGCTACAGACTCAGAGCTGATGAATGTGAAGAAGAAGGTTCAAGAGGGCATTATTCTAGAAGCAAGAATCAACGAAGAGAGGAAATCTCAACCCTCGATTTAATTGGCCCATTTGAAATCCTCGATCGAGTAGGAACTGTGGCTTATAGACTCGTTTTACCACCAAGTATGTCGCGTGTTCATAACGTTTTTCACGTATCGATGTTACGTAAATATGTGGACGACCCGAACCACATTATTGATTTAGAACCAGACGAGATAGCAGATAATTAACGTATGAAGATGTACCTGTTAAAATCCTGGAATGTATTCAACACTCAAAGGTTATACCTCAAGAGTTAGAATCGGACGAAGTGTCCTCATCTGTTCGGCATACCAGGTACGTACGTAAATTTTGTGGGCGAAATTTCATAAGGAGGAGAGATTGTGAGACCCCAGATTTTATGAATAAATATTTAATTTTCTCGAAATAGTTTTTTTGTAGATTTGATATAATATTATAGTTGTGGGTAATATTTATAAATTTTACAAGGTATGCAAGTTGTTATAAAATATTCGTTTGGTCGGGGAATATTCTTTTTGTTTAGAATATCCATTTACTACGACATAATCATTGGTGGACCCCTAACGGAAGTATGTATGGTCGTAGTTAAGAAAACCACAAAAATATTTTATGAAAATAATGGCGGAGGTTTTACCGATTAAAATTGTTGAACTACCCGGTAGTAAAAGTACAAAGAATCTACGCATGGTTACATATAAGCACACGGTATTGATTATTGATGCTTACGTGAGAAGTCACTCGCTTATACTCAATTATTGCACAAAGAATTCACGCATCATATCTCTCATATTATTGATTCGATTATTGTCACAAGATCTTCTCGCGTTATATGATATATTATTAAATCAATAATTGAGACGACAAAAGTTATTCATATTATTAAATTGCAATATTTACAATGTCTAGAAGTTCTGTCAAGGAGAGGTTTGGTCACCTAATTGCGCGCCAATAAGGAGAAATCCTTATTGGAAAGCCCCCTCTTTCCTGGGAACGACTTGATTGTTAAATATTGTGAATTATAATATTAATGATGAATAAGTTCGTGTTGATTAAAGATGAATTTGATAGTTCCATTGTGTTGGGATTATTTGTGTTAGTAGAAATCGACATTTATTTCGATAATAATTAATGTCTGGAGATTATATTATTCAATCGGGTATTCAGGGCACTTTTTGTGTCGGAGTACTATTCACGAGTTACTATTCACGAGTTACTATTCATGAGTTACTATTCATGAGTTACTATTCACGAGTTACTATTGAGTCACATTCACTTACTATTAGGGGAGTTGGTGCAAGATTGATGATACTTGCATGACTAAGTTAAAGATGGAGGTACTATATTGTAATTAATTTTGTCACATGATTTACTATTGAGTCACATGATTTTACTATTGATTCACATGATTTACTATTAGGGGAGTTGGTGGAAGATTGATAATACTTACAGGAGTAAATTAAAAATGAAAGAAAAGTTGGATGTATTGTATTGTAATATTTCGAGCCCCAAAACGTGCAATTATCGAAACTATATTTTCCTATAAATAGAAGCTCATTCTTCCTTCATTTCTCACCAATTCACAAAAGCTTTAGAGCCATTATTATAGAGAGAAATTATAGAGAGAAAGAAGAAAGTTTTGCTACCTCACTATTCCAAAGATCCGGTCTTCTTTTCGAGGTAAGGGATATTATTTGTTGTACTGTAAGGGGTATTATTCTTCGTATTCATGAAGAGAATTACTTTCTTTTAATACTGTAAGAGTTGTTATTCAATTCTTCATTATTATGTTGAATAACTTGTTTTATGCAAAGTACCGCATACATGGTGAACTTTCTTCATTATTCCATTCTTTATTATTATGTTGGAATAACTCAGATATGCAAAGTAACGCATACATGGTGAAATTCTTCTATTATTCCATTCTTTATTATTCGCTTTAATATCCTGCATCGCAAGCGCGTACGCTACGGGACGGTTCCATTATTTATTATTCTGTTGAAATATCTCGTCGGGTATGTAATTTTTCCCGACACCGTTCCGCTTTCTTTATTATTCGTTGAATATCTCATGCTGCGTTTTTACGCAGGACTCGGGTTCCATTCTTTATTATTCATTGGTAATAACATGTCATGCGGTGGGTTCTATCGCATGCATGGTGAATCCTTATGTTATTCTATTCTTTATTATTTTGTTGGAATAACTCGTATAAGTGGATTACCACATTACGGTGAATGATCCTTCGATTCATTCCTTATTAAATTATGGAAATAATCAAGTTACGTTGATTATGATGAGAGTCGTAATAAAAGCATTAGATCGATGAAAATCATGGGTATATGAAGTATTAGTAAGTGTTATGATGAGTTATGTTGGTTATTATGTGAAAACATGAAAGTTTCTTAGAAATCACAAAGGGTTGAAAAATCAGATTTTTGTGAAAATGGAACATGAAATTCAATTGATCATATCTCCTATTATATTTCAAATTTTTGAGTGTGGTCAAGTTCTAGAGTTAGATCTATGAGTTTTGTAGCATCTCCAAGTGGAATCACTATAAACTGTGTTGTAGATTTTTGTGTGGACTGATTTTAGCAAAGGAGTCAAAAGCTGCAAATACCGAAAATGCTATTGCCCAGATTTTTAAAAAAAGGATTTTGGCCACTTAATTTGTGAGAAAATTCTGGCCTTTTGGGACATGAAAGTATATGGTATACAGAACATCCTGTCCAAAAATGAGCTCATTCCGACTTAAAATGAGCAAGTTATGACCATTTCAATATTTAGGTTTTTCTGACGAAAAATGCTATAACCGGAGTTCTATAACTCCGATGACCATGAAATTTAAACGGGAATAAAATTCTGCCAAGATTTTGAAAATTTTGGAGTTAAACTTGAGGTAGCTAATTTCTTAAGGAATTAATTAGAAATTAATTTTTGAAAAATAGTAAATGAATTTTAAAAATTCCGAGAAAAATATATGTTCATTATAGGACTATATTATGCTAAATCCCAGAAAAGAAATATTTTTGGAACTGATTTGGTATTTTTCATGAAAATGGTTGAGTTACGATCATATGAGTTAAATATGTTATGTGAAGTAACAAAGTTAGAAAACAGGATTTTATGGCTTGGAAATCCTATATAAGGTATATGCAGATTTTTGATGAGGGATTTGATCATTGGGGATGAAATCTTATGAGTATGACATTTTTTGATTAAATGCATTATTTGGTAAAGTGTAAATAATTGAAATAAATTGTTTATAAGTTTAGAGGTGATTAAAATATTGTTATAATATTAATAATATTAGATTATGAGTTTATTAAGTGATTGATAATATTTGGATAAATTTAAAGTCTTTAATAATTATCCTTGTTTTAGTTTGATTAATGCTTATATCATTGTCATCATCCTCATGCTTATATGGTGATGAAAGTTATCTTTAGCTTACGTGCGAAGATGGACTGTTGTTTATTGAATTATATATCTTTGGCTTACGTGCAAAAATGAATTGTTGATTATTGGTTTTATTGTTGTATATCTTTGGCTTACGTGCATAGATGGACTTGGTATGATTATTATGATTATGGATTATTCTAAGATAGTCATGACCTATTGATGATTTAATGAATATCCTTGGTCCGTAGTGCAAGGATGATTCGATGATGTGGTTTATTTATTAAGCTGAGTCTCAGCGATAAAAATTGATGAAAATATTTTAAATCATAGAAGATAGTAGGTTTTATTCTCTACTTAACTCTTCTAATGAATTGCTTATTTGATCGCAGCTTAAACTTGATGTCTATTGTATTTTATCGGTTTAACATTGTTCAAGACTAATGATAATTTATCTCGCATTATCTTAGTCATAATATTTCATCTTGGGCTAGTTGAGCTCACCCTTTCTTTCACTGTTCTCTTCAGGAAATGAGAATATAGCTGGGACGAGTCGGGGAACGGAGTGACGGTCCAGAAGATAACATTAGTAGTCCTCACTATTCTATTAAATAGTGTGACAATAAATGTAATGAGGACTCCTTTGAGTGTGGATATTGTCTAGATGACAATATTCCTATTGAAACTCATAGTATATGTTTGTCGTATTTTACACGATAGTTTTATAATTAAGTTTTTATTTGTATTTTGTACCATATATCTGGCGATCCAAAATGGGTCATGTATACCTATTTTGGGGGCGTCACATATAGCATCGAAACCTTGCTGAGTCATTAGAAGACCTACCACAAAATCCATTGTGATATTCTCCAATGGTTGCAATAATCCGCTTGGCCTTTGATGTTCAGCTTTAACTTTCTGACACGTTAAGCATTTCGTCACGCACTCGGCCACATCCTTCTTCATATTCGGCCACCAAAAATGATGTAAGTGAAAGTAGTATGCACACAAGCCAATCATGTTTGATGATAAAGCATATACTTTGTAACAATCTTATTCATTTATTAATAAAAAGTATTAATTTATTAAAGGCTTTTAATTATCTACATGATGCTGTTTTATAATATGTGATAAACCCATAGTTTTAAGCAATGCTTTTAGAATAATGATGATGATCATTCTAATGAGATCTAAATTCTTAGAAAGCTTAAAAACTAAAATAGTTCCCAATCATTGGATTACTAAATTGGGGATTAGTGAATCCGGATAGATTGGTACATACGTTGCTTGCTTTCATTGGATGAGGATGATTGATCTCATGATCATTTGTGTGGAGACACTAAAGCAAGTATGTAGGTGCTTATTAGAGAATAAGTTCACCGAACGTGGCTCGCTAAGGAATACCTAATGGAGTTTTATTTGCTGTCAATAGAAATTCTCAGTAGTGATAGTAAGACAAGTGATCCTTGGACTTGAGATCATCATAGTATCTTGTGTATGATGAGTTATAGTTTTGACTTATTCCTTAAGACCCTTAGGGTATATCAAAGGGTATGCTTGGGTATAATAAGTTGTACATGGAGATAATGTATGATCAATAAAGAATCTACCACTTCTAATAAAAGAAGAGAAATGTCCTATGTGATTCGATAAATGACAACCCAAGAGTCCTTGGTTATAAGAGTAATGAAATTAGAAAGGAGTTTCTAATTTGCATTATTTGAGTTGTGCATTTAAGGATCGAAATACATATAATTAAATAAAATAAGACTTGACAAGTAATTCCATGTCTTATATTTAATTGGGACATCAGTATGGTGGAAGGATTGAATTGTCACGGTAACTATTTACTCAAAGGTTCTTTTATGATTAATGTTGAAATCTATATTATCCGGAAAGTCGTTGATCGCTAGGGGAGGCTTATCCCTATGTAGAATAAATATTATTTATTTAAATAAATTAATTGTTTAATTTATTTATTTAAATAAGATTAGAATTGTTCTAATTGATTTATTCACAACCTAGGGTTTAATATGGAGAACCTAAAGGGTCACACCATAAAAGGAAGAATAATTATTTAAGAAGTTAATGGCATAATCGTAATAATATAGTTATGTATATTTAATTTAATCTATGGTGATAGAATAAATTAAATAGCTTAATATTTATTATTTAATATTTTAGAAATATTAAATATAAATTAATAAGAGGAGTCTTATTAATATTATTACAATTATTATTATTTTAATTTCTAAAAGAGTTTAGGAATTAATTTAATATAAGTACTCTCATTTATTCCTAATAAGATTAGGAGGTTAAATTAATTAAAAGAGTTTAATTAATTATCCCTAATAAAATTAGGGAGCTTAATTAATTAAAAGAATTTAATTAATTAAATAAAACCCAATTACTTAATTGTTAAGGTGGGTTGCCCACATCTATTAATTAGAGGAGTCTTATTATGGGTGGATGGGTTGTTGACTTTTTCAACATACGACATAATTCCAATTGTTGGGAGAGTACACCCTTTCTATAGAGATAGAAAAACTAGGGTTTGAGCCAATACCCCTTTTCTTGAATTTTCTTCTTCCTTGGTGGATCACCTCTAGAGGCCAAACATTTGGGTGGCTAACGTTGGTCAAAGGAAGGAACCAAACCCGGTGGATTCAAGATTGAACGCGAAAGGATTTGGAGGTGAACTTGTACCTGAGGAAGCTCGATCTTCAAGGGTGTGATTTATTCTTTATTTTTTCGTTTAATTAATAATTGTGCATAAAGGGTGATCCGGGTATATGGTTTGTAAAATTTTTTTAAACTCTGATTTTTACACGCTTCCGCACTTTTTATGCAATTTGATTGCTTCATGAATATTATTACAAACCCAACAGTAAGATCCTGGTACATTTTTGTACTTCCAGTGTGAATCGAATATCGTGAGTTATGGGCCTCGCTTAAAATTTCCTCTTTAACTTCCGGTACTGGCGGAACCCAAATTCTCTCTTCAAATCAAAGTAACCCTTCCAAATCAACTTTAAATTTGTTTTCCTCACCTTTAGACACTTTTCTTCTTATCTCTTCACAATTCTCATAATGAAGTTGTGCATTCTTCACCTTATCTATCAACGTTGAACCGTTTCCCATCTGAAATAATTTTTTGTCTGATTCTGTCGGATATTTAATTTTTAACTCCATCTTTGCCATTTTCGATACTAGCTTCTCCTGAGCAGTCAACATCATTAACTTCTCCCGTCCCTTCCTACTTGAGGCATCAGCAACAACATTCGCCTTTCTAGGATGATAGAAAATCTCACAGTTATAGTCTTTTATCAACTCCAACCATCTTCTCTGTCTCATATTCAAATCTTTCTGTGTAGAGATATACTTCAGACTTTTATAGTCGGTATATATCTCACATGTAAGAACCGAGAAATTTATGATTTAGTAAATATATTAATGAAAAAATGAATATTTATTTGAATATAAATATTAATGTGTTGTAAGATGAGTAATTCAATTAGTGTAAATTGAAGTTGTATGAGGATTGAGAATTTAGAAATGCCTTGTATGGCATGAGAAGGGAATTTAAGTGGTTAAACTAAGAGGAAGATTAATTTCATATAATTATGTGATCCCATATAAGGAATATACTCTTAAACTAGTAATATCACCAATATGATAGTTAATTTATGTCGTGTAAAACTATTGTGGCGATGGATGTTGAAACTGGATTGAAGCTAAACCAGTTGTATTGCCAGAGGTCCAAAGCAAATGCATGCGCCTCTCAATGAAGACAAACTAGCACAATTGCGCCATTGATCAGTTTGGGATAATTAGTTTTCTACTGTTGAAATAAAATGGAACACTTTTGTTATATGTGTGACATTAATAAATCATAGGATAAACGTACATTATGTTGATATGAGGTACCAAGTATTATAGTGAAATCATATGTAATTGTAATATATAAATAATTAAATATCTGTGTATTCTAGAATCTGGGAAAGGAATTAAACATTTAAATAAACATTAATATTAAATAAGGTTATTATGTGGTTAAGAGAGTAGTAAAAAAATAATTATGGGAGATACCCGGACAATAATACCAAGCTGCGTTATTTTATTGCGTGTATTTAATGTACATGGATTATATGATGTGAATATATAACTATCCCTAATTTCCTATTATGGTAGCAATTGTACATTAAGATTACATTTTGGGAATTTAAAGGAACCAAACCAAGCCTTAGATAACTTACTGCTGAGATTTTGCTCTTGTCCCAAAATGAGTGACCTCATAGTACATGAACAGTGGTCTACACTCTAAATTACATAACTTCCAAATTGGTACTCATTGGCTACGGAGATGACTGATGGGGAGTTGTTGAATCACTGCTATTTAACCATTGTGTTCTCCTTCTGCATTTCAGTCTTAAACTTCCATGCCAACCCTTTAGCCAGTCCAAGTTTCTTCTATAAATAGTAGACCAAAGTTTCAATTTGTGTTGCTTGAAATTGTCTGATGATTCTAAGTTAAGAGTTCTAAGTTGCTGAGTAATTATAGAAGCATACTCAGTGTGTAAGGAGTCCAATCCAAGCTTAAGGAGGTATAAATTCTAATTATGTTCTTGAATTGGGTCTTGTTTAGTTCTTGAAATTATTTGAAATTCTATGTCAATAAATTAACATGCTATAATGTGTTTAAGAAGTATACTTACATATATGAACTCTTTAATGATGGTTTAGGACAAGTTTAAATCGATAGGAATCAAGTTGGTTGATATTCTGAAAAATAGAGTCATCATATCGCTTTTGGTCCTGCATAATGCACGATATGCTACTGTTTATACTAGGGTGTACACAATTGCTACTAGTACCACGTAATCGATTCTTTGGTTTTGTTTATGCTATGTGTTGAGAACTTGATATCATGACTTAGATATATACCTAAAAAGGGGTATAGCATGAGATATAAAGTTTTCTTGTGTAGTATGAAGTGGTCAACAAGATTTAGTAAGAGATTTGTAATGAAAACTTAGAGTTTTGAAAACAAACTTTGATGTAATACTTGTCCTACAAGTTTTGAATTTAGTGATTCATACATATGATTGATTTGAAATATATAAGTATATTAACCTAATGTGAACATGTTTTACTAGATTAGCATACATGATTAACAAGAGTGTATAGTTTAAAATGAATTTAGAACTTTAGAAATGAACTTGATATGTATGTATGCTATGTTTATATAATGACTTTGCAAGCATGTTGGTATGGTTTAGAAATGCATGAATAACCCTTTAACTTGTGTTTATATGATTCGTAAGGAAGCAAGCATGAACATGTTGGACTTATTAGTAAGCTTTACTAATGAAAATACGAACTTTGAACGTGAATGTTAACATGCTACTTTGAGAGTTAGAACCTGACATTTATGAACATATTTGATGATACTTTTAGACTTGCTAATGTATCATACATATATGCCTACTATGTTAGGAGTTGTGAAATCAAGTTAAGACTAAATAAAGCATGTTTTCAAAATAATAACTAAAATAGTTTCATGTATGCAATATGAATACTCATAAGCATGCCTAATATGAGTTATATGACTACCTTATATGCTTAAAAATCAAGCATGTTAGGCTTTGTGGTTTCATGACCTTGAAAAGCCTTAACTTGTTGAAATGTTCAACATAGAACCATATTATGAAAGAAGGGACCTAGATTAACTTGAGAGACACGAAAGGATCTTTGACATGATAATATATATTATGTGTGAATGTTGTGTTCATGCCGGACAGAAACCACAAGGCAACAGTTTAGCCTTGGCTTGGCGAGGAAAAATTGCTTGAATTGCTTCCTACCCTAGAAGCTTAGCCATGTAGCAGCATTGCACCGACTCGAATCGTAAGTCATGCAATTTGACAATCTAATTTTGAACAGTTAGCTTATATTATGCCTACATTGCTAGAAATTTTTTACACCCTACTAATACGTGTATATATGTGATGATTAAGTAATAAGATAGTGTTTGCCTTATACAATGAAAGTCCATGAATAAAAAGGTCTTAATCTTGAGCATTGTAAACTTGCTTATAAAGTAACTAGGTACTTGATTTCGTGATAAACCAATAAGCTGATTTTATACCGTATGTGCATACTTGAATCATATTAAGCTTAAATAATGAATGTGTTGGCTAATGAGCATTCTATACTTATAATACGTACGTTATAAATAGGATTCAAAAGTGTTGATTTCTTAACGTGGATAAACTATGCTTAAGACAAGTATCCTAAACCCTTGCATTATTTTATTCAACGAATATCGTAAGCAAGTATCTAAACCTTATCTCTTTGAATGCAAGTTATCTTACTTACTCGTTCAATTGAGCTAGTATGTTTAAACTCTTGTGAAAACTATTATTCATGTTGAACTTGGTATTGTTCTTGAATATTGTGAAAGTGTCTATGCCTTTTGATTTGGCTAGACTATATGCATGTTTATAAAACTGTCCAAACCAATTGACTGGTGCGAAAATCTTGAAAACTGAGTTGAACAACCCTTATGGTAAGGAGAGTGTATATTGTTGGAAGCCCCAACACACGCGCGAATATTACTGTGGTGTTATGCATAACATAGAGTATTGTAGACTGATTATCTATCGTACTTAATTCTTTTGGGTTATCAGTTTAATATTGGTAATTCTAGTAGATGTTCAATAGTCCTTAGTGACTGCTTAGTATAAATTGTTTTATCCAGTTGGATACGTTGATAGCATTTGAATTCATATATATCTTTTGATCTGTATTGAACTTTGATTTCATATTCCAAAGATTTGATTCGAGAATTATTGACACTCATTGTTCATGATATTATTCTAAGACTCTGAACTATCTTGGAGACTATACTTTGATATTTCAAACTCGTGATATAATACTCATTACCCTTGTTGTATATCACTTACTGGGCAATTTGTGCTCATTCTTTCTTATTTAAAACCTTTCAGTTAAGGTTGAACATGGAAGTGTCTTTGGGAAAGACAAGGGCAAGGCTACCGACTAGTTTGTTCCTTTATGTTTAAAATTGTTATGTTGTATTAAGACTGTCTTCAGACTATGTTAAGCTTAAGTAGGATTATGTAATAAGTCTTTATTTGATATTATTATGTAATCTATTAAGTACTGTAGGTTACTAGATTTAGCGGAATAATCATAATAAATCATTGTATATTATTCTAGATTAGATCTTCCGCTGTGAATGTGTAATTTTAGTTATTATTGTATTACCATGAGCACGCGACGAACCGAATTCGAGTGACCTAGTGGTGTCATAGGTTGGTATCAAAGCCTTAGTTATAAACCTTAGGAGCGAGTGTCCTTAGATTATAACTCAGGAGAACTTAGAAGTTAGGAAGGAGATAAAACTCATGAAGAGTTTTCCTTGAGAGACTTAGTGTGTTATGAAATGTAACTTCATTCTATAAAATAAACTCATGTTTATTTAACATTCTAATGGAGTCGTTGTTTTTGTTTATCTCATGTTGGTGATTGTAGGATGACTGACATGGGAGGACCTGGCTGAATAGTACATGAGGAGCTGCGTGACATCCACGTGGTATTTGAGGCACCATTGATAGCAAAGCCTATATCAGTAGTGGCCCCTATCGATGACGATGACGAGGAGGAGATGGAGCCATTACCTGAGGAGTTTGATCCTGAGAAAGAGCCTGAGCCTATGGACTCCGATGAGGCTACTTTTGAGGATTAGATGTTGGGGGAGTATGAGGAACAAATTTTGGAGTTAGGATGTAGAGTAGAGGAGCTAGAGGCTGAGGCTAGGGAGAAGGAGTTTGAGTTCCGTAAGTTAAGGGATGAGGACCATCAAAGGAATTAACGATGTAGGAAATGGAGGTTGAAATGGCTCACCGTAAGGAGGCAGGGATCCAGATGGGGACCTTGTTTTACCGATTGGTGGCTAGGAACGTTGAGTTGGTAGGGAAGCTGGAGGAAATGAAGTAGAGGGTTTTGAGTGAGAGGACGGAGAAGGAGGCTCTCCGTACCCAGATAGAGATGGAGGTGATGGATATGATTCACTTTAAGGAGAAGTGGGAGGAAGCCAATGATAGGACGAATGATCTAGAGGATGAGGTGTGGTGCAAGAGAAGGAAGATGAACAAGATGGGATATGCTCTACGCACGGCCATGGAGAGATTGATCGATGGGGTAAATCATTACCTAGCTGAGTAATGACAGACACGACATACTATAAGCTGAGATATGGTGGTGCACATTACTCAGAAGGAATACCAGAGCGCTGTGGAGTGTGGGATGTTAGATTGAGTTTAGAGGGAAAAGCTCAGTAGTTATAGTATTTTATTTATGTGTTGTTTAAATTATTGTTGTTAAATCTTAGTGTTTGCGTAAGATGTGAGAAAGTGGTAAAACCCCAAACTTTTGAAAGATGTTAGAGGGGTAGTTTATTGCAAATTATTCCCATCTTTTGTGTTAAGAGGGGATATGATGTTTTCATTTATAGCAGTATGCTAGAAAAGAACATGTATTGTAACCATTTGGCATATGAATATAAATGATCTTATTTCAGAAACGTGTTATAAACTTTTAGTTCTTTTCAATTGAAAAATGTTTAAGTAATTAAATAATAAAATAAAAAATCTGTGATGCAGATCATGGCACCAAGACGTAGATTGACTGCACCCGAAGAATCCGTTAATAATGAGAGGGAGCAAGTAGATCCTATTCAAAAGTTGGTAGACTTGTTAGGATAGGATTTAAGGGGAATAAACAATGAACCCGTTCGCCCCAACCCTCAAGCTGTCCCAGTAACAATCTTCAAAGATTTTAGGAGTGTAGGACCCCCAGTGTTCGAGGGAACTACTGACCCGATAGTTGCGCAAACCTAGATCAAGGAGATCGAGTAGGCCTTCACTATAGCTCGCATGGGTGAAGAGCAGAAGACAATATTTTCCACATACATGATGAGAGGCAAAGTGAACTATTGGTGGGAAATTAATTAGCAGAGAGCGGGTGAAGGAATGATAACATGGGAGAGGTTTACGACACTGTTCTTCGAGAACTATTTCCCAAAGAGTATGAAGAATATAATGGAAGTAAAGTTCCTAGAGTTAAAACAAGGGGATATGACGGTGGCGCAATATGCAGCTAAGTTTAACGAACTAGCGCAATTTGTGAAGCACCAAGTTGGGGATGAGGAAAGGAAGGCGAGATGCTTCGAGCAAGGGCTGAAGCTGTGGCTGTATAATAAGGTATCAGTTCTCTAGATTGATTCCTTTGTGATATTGTTAGAGAAGGCAATCATTACAGATGGTGGCAGTGAGGCCTTAAGTCTATATCATAAGGAAAAGAAAAATAAGAACATTGATAGTGAGTATCGTGGAGGAAACAACTGTGGAGGGAGTAACTCCAGAAAGAGAAAATGGGAAAACAACAATAACATAAACAATAATCAAGGTGGGAGTCACCAGGGAAACTTTAAGAAAAGGACTGAAGCTTGTAACAAGTGCGGAAGGAGTCATCAGGTGGAGTGCTGGAAAGGAAAGAGCACGTGTTATAATTGCGGCCAAGAGGGGCACATATCGCCAAATTGCCCAAAACCAAAGAAGATCAGGGGATGTTTTGCTTGTGGATCAACAGAGCACCAGATAAAAGATTGCCCAAAGAAAGGAAGTGGGGGAACTGGCAGATGCCAGGGAGGAGGAAGCAAGTTAATGATTGGTGGACCCGCGCAACCAAACTGATCGACCGCCTGAACCTTTGCATGACCGTGCAGGACGCAGTAGCTGCAAAGGACGTGGTGTCAGGTATAATCCCAATCAATGATATAAATGCTTATGTATTATTTGATTCGGGTGCCACCTGTTCTTTTATATCTGAAGAATTTGCTAGTAAACTTAGTACACACCGAGAAAGTTTAGGAGATCCTTTGAACATAGAAGTTGAGAATAAGGAAATAATCCCTATAGAATACGTTTATCGAAGTTATCGCATAAACAGTAGAGAACAAGTACTGCGTAGACTTGATTCCTATTAGACTAGAAGAATTTGACGTAATACTTGGAATAGATTGGTTATATAACCATGCGATAGTAATTAACTGTTAGAACAAGTGTGTGAACCTTCAGACTCCGAGTAAGTCTAAGGTAGTGATTTATGGTTGCTCATCGCTTAAGCAATCGTGTTGTGTTACGATGATGCAGGCCAAGAAATTGTTAAGGAAAGGATGTGTAGGTTATTTAGCTTACATCGTAGATACTCAGAAAAAAGGAATAGGAATTAAAGATATATCCATAGTGAATGAATTTCAAGATGTGTTTTCGGATGATTTTCTTGGTCTTCTGCCAGACAGAGAAATCAAATTCGTAATAGACTTAGCACCGGGAATGACACCAATTTTGAAAGCTCTATATCGTATGGTGCCAGTGGAAATGAAGGAATTGATGGTACAACTTCAAGAGTTATTGGATAAGGGTTACATTCGATCGAGTGTGTTTTCTTGGGGAGCACCAGTGTTATTCGTTAAGAAAAAGGAAGGATCGATGAGGCTCTGTATCGATTATCGAGAATTGAACAAAGTAACAATCAAGAAAAAATATCCACTATCGAGGATAGACGACTTATTTGATCAACTAAAGGGAGCGAAATGTTTCTTGAGGATTGACCTACAGACAGGATATCACCAACTAAAAGTATGAGATGAGGACATACTAAAGATTGCGTTTTGAACCCGTTATGGACATTACGAGTTTTTGATAATGTCATTTGGTTTGACTAATGCTCCGACAGCATTCATGGACTTGATAAATCAATTTTTCAAGCCATTATCGATGTCGGGATTTTTTGGTGTCCCTTTTCGTTACTTGTTCTTTGGTGTTCTCATGTTAATGTGAGATTTGTTTGAAAAAAACAAGTGAAAAAGGTCCGATATGTATAATGTCGACTATTTGACTTTAAGAGTCGCCAGTTGGTGTATTTAACTGGTCGCACCAACGCAATCGAAAAGGTTTGCACATTGACCCAGGGATATGACACTGCTAAACGGGTCTGTGAAATTGAGATTCATTTGGGTTCGGGGGCTTGATTATGCGGAGGTAAGGTGTTAGGCACCCCCCGACATCCGTGTTGCCACGGTGACCGCCACTTTTTAAGAAACTGTTATATGAATGTGTGTGTGTGTGGATCAATGTGCAATTATTTGAAAGTAGTGCAAGGCCTCGTTCGCACATATATACACAAGGTTTGAATTTATTGGAAGATTCTGTTTTAACCAAGATATAGCAATGAAGTTTTGTAAAAGAGGTTTTTCAAACCCCGTGCTCAATAGGAATTGAGGCCTTTGATACTTCCATTTTATTATTAAATGTTCGGCTTGTTTGCTTTTCTTTTTGAGATGCGAAGCATCTCCGAGAAAATAATATACAAAGAAGTCTTAGAACTCCTCATGGGCATGATGACCATCCAAGGAAATTCACATCGTAAATAATGTAAAAGTCGCTATATTTGAAAAAAATTTCCATCATGGGAATGTAATCTAGATTCAAGAGATCAATCTGTGATCACATGATTCCTAGGCTCACATGATATCTTGCAGTTTATAGGAAAGCAAAGAAGTAGTTATATATATATAAAATCTATAAATATATATATATAGACATGATCAACCACCACGAAGCAACTCCAATGGGGGATCAAAAATGCAAATATATAAAGTATATATATATATATATATATATATATATATATATATATATATATATATATATATATATATATATATGGACATGATCAACCACCATGAAGTAAAACCTGTGGGACGGAATGTAAATAAAACTGTAAGTGCAATCAATTGCCACGTAAGTAAACTCAGTGCAGTGATTTAAATATAAATAAAGTCAGAAAAGCAATCAATCGCCACGAAGTAAACTCCAAGCGGGACGAAATGTAAATATATATATGTACATATATATATATATAAAAGCAATAAACGCACCGGATGTAAATACAGGCTCATCGGATATGTCCGACAACAATTATATATATAAGTATATATATATAAAAGTAGGTAAATGTTCCGGATATAAAATCCAGGCTAATCAGATATGTCTGACAACAATTATATATATATATATATATATATAAGCAAGTAAACGCTCCAGACATAAGTCTAGGCTCAATCGAGGCATAACTCGATAATGTTAGTCCATATATAAAATATATATACATATATAAGTATATATATACAGACAGAAATGAAAACTACGGACCAAAGTTCGGGAAAACGCACACAACACGATTATTAATGTGTATAACAATGTGTGCTAATATGAGAAGAAAGGCTTTATAGAATATAAGAAGGCTTACAATGGGCTGCCAATGTAGACTTCTATGACTCTATATGGATAAAAACTCAGCTCCCACCGGATAAAAGTATAGCTATATGTGAGCTAACAGATGTTTAGAATGAGGAAACACTCAATATGGGTTTGTACAGAATAAATTGAACAGGGCTTCCTCGCCTTTTCTCTCTCTCCTCTCCCTCAAAATGGCTGACCCAAGGTCTATATTTATAGACTAATGGCCGCAGGTGTACCTGCGGCAGTCGCAGTTGCACTTGCAGCTGGTCGAGGTGTCCCCTGGCTTCGCGGGTGCCGTCGTCTCAAAGTACTTGCACTCGTGCACTGTAATGTCTGCTCAAACTTGCAGAACTTCAATCCGAGCATCCGAATAAGGTATATGTGACCTTCTTCGGACCGCTTATGTCGAGAGTTACGCAATGACATGGATTAGAGGTTGTACAAAGTCAAGAAGAGGGGACCATGCCCATAGTCTTCAAGCTTCAAATTCTACCTGGTATGCTGCCACGCGTAATAGTCACTCGGGATTATAACTCCTCAGTTCTTGTGGGACATTGTTATATGTATGTATGTATGAAGTGTTGAGATGACACACAAGTATTGATGTGGCAAGATGACGTTTGACTCCTCACCGGGGTTATCGCCGGTTTGAGTTGAAAGCAGACGTTGCTCAGGGTTATATCTGAGATTGGACTACTTGTTTGTATGCCGCAATGTCATCTTGTGAGTGTGCCTGTCTGCCCGGTGTTAGCTCTGAGTATGAGGGATGAGTTCCTCAGCAGGAGGTCTAAGATTGAAGCTGATAGCATGCATTTAAAACAAGCATTTTCGGAGTTATTGCCGGAACTGCAACAGCAATCCTTGAGGTTATCGCCAAGGATCAAACTCGGGGTTATCTCCGAGGTTGGGAATGATCCTTCCGGTGTGTATTCTGGGGTTGGAAATGATGTTCCCGGTGTGTGTCCCGAGTTTTGAGCTTGAACTTCTGGTAGTTTCCAAAATGGATGTGAGCTGTCTTCCAGGGTTATCACCGAAAGACGAATCTGCTCTCCTACAATGTTAGTAACAGGCGTGCAAAAAATTTCGAGTGTCTACAGATGCCCCTCTTTATCATATTCATGCAATGCAAGGCATGGATATGATAAAGAATCCTAAACACTTGAAATGCAAGTAAGGTAAATATGATGTTATGTGCAGCAACATGATGCAAATGTATGATGCATGATGGATGAAAGACAATGAGTGATGGCTTGGACATGCGATCCAAGTCTTCAAGGACGTTGACGTTGGGGCTATCACCAAAGTCTCGAATCTTAGACACTGGCTTATATTCCAAAGAGGTGCCTCTTGTGTGCAAGAGATCTATGGGGATAAAGCTTTATCTGTTTGAGGATGTGTATAACATATCTCCTCATCCTGTCGGAGTTACTGCCAACAGTTTGTTGTTGTTAGGGTTGCCTGACCTTCGTTGATGTGTGTATCACCGGATAGATCCCTGCTGGGTGCATTGTTAAGGTTGCTTAACCTTCATTGATGTACGTGTTAATGGTTGCATTGCGTTGTAACCCCCACCGGGGATACTTGTATAAGTTTCTTCAATGGGTTTACTTGCCATCGGCTGAAATGAAATTAAGGCTGCTTGACTCTCATTGATGTGTGTATCAATGGTTGAGAATGCGCTGTAACCCCCGCCGGGGATACGTGGATGTTTGAAAGATGTGCGTTGTGACCCTCGCCGGGGATACTTCATCAATTTATAACTTTGGCGTTGTAACCCCCGCCAGGGAGGTTTAGGGTTGTGACCTTGCAAATGATGGCATCGGACCTTTGTGGGGTATTGCCGAGCATGATTTGTGAAAGCTGAGCTCATCGGTATAGTATACCTTGCATTCAAAGGATATCTGGAGTGAGATGACGGAGTTCAATTTCGACCCGCATAAAACCTCGGATTCGGTGCTATTCCGCTCAATCGCGTAGCATTTTTATTCCTGATTTGGCCTTTTTCAGCTTATGAGACCTACTTTTCAACTTTAATTGGAGCGAGTCGGAGGTGTGGGACCCATGTAGGAGTGTTACAGGTACACCTGCAGCAGTCGCAGGTACACCTGCAGCAGCCGCAGGTGAACCTGCGAC
Source organism: Panax quinquefolius (assembly GCA_020205615.1). Taxonomy (NCBI): domain Eukaryota; kingdom Viridiplantae; phylum Streptophyta; class Magnoliopsida; order Apiales; family Araliaceae; genus Panax; species Panax quinquefolius. The sequence goes on along the minus strand of CM035154.1, from coordinate 101,177,005 downwards.
CAACCGTGGCTATGTAAAGCCCAAAGGTTGCTTTTATAAGTAATTTTCAAGTCGCGTTGCGAAGGAAATCTGAGAGCTCTTCTTCAGATCTGCTGAGTTCGGGCAACTTTCTGCATATTCTGCCACCATACAAGCGTTCTTCACTGTCCTAGTTACATATGCATGTATTCTTTTCCAGTTTCTATCCGTTAGAAAATGACTTATCACATGAAATGCATTTAGACACATAGTAGTGAATATGTATGCAAATGTTAGTATTAAATTATGCTGAACATAATGATGTGAAAAAATTTGACTTTTGAAACAGTCAAATTGACACCTTTTACTGTCATTTCTTATCCTATCTGAGGACAAATGAGTAAAGGTAGACAAGCAAAATAATCCTGGTAATTAGACTACACTTAAGGATTTTTTTACTGTGGTGTGATTAATGCATGTAGGGTGTATATGACTGTGTATAGGTGTGCTACTGAATGGCCACCTAGTCATGCCTATGTGCATATAGATAGTCCCATTTACAAAGGGGCTATGGCAGAATTTTCCCAAAAGGTAGGAATTGAATAGTCATGCATTTTTAACTCTACTGTAGACGTATGTTAAAACAATGCATGCATGCATGTAATCGTAAAATGCATTTTGAAAAGCTCCAAGTAAGAATTTACCACACCCTTTCCGAGGTGATTTGGAGACTTGTTGTCTAGATATTATGGATCTGGATTAGTCGAGTAGTTCCTGCAGGACCACTTCTGGTGTACGGAGGAGGGCTTCCGAAGTGCCTCGACCCCGTTCTGTTAGACAGCCTCATTGTTTGGTGGAGGCGGTGATACGTCCTATCCGGGTTGAAGTGCCGGATATCTAGGACGAGGAGGGGATGTACCGATTGAGGTTCCCGCTCCTCGCTTTGCACGTGTTCCCTATAGGATTTACTGTGTATTCAGTGGCGAACCCGCATCTTCCGGGTGACTTGAGTAGCATCCTTGATTTACACTCCGCATGACAAACGAGGTATGAAGTTAGATCTTTAATCTTCCTTTTTCCTATTGATGAGGAGCAAAGGGTTCTGATGTTGATCTGTATTTGATATAGGTTCCCGACTTCACACAGCCTCGAGGGAACTGGTTTAGCATCCACTCTATGTATCAGGCTTTGCATGATTACTATAGAGCGATTGTACATGGCTGGGGATTTGGGACATTCTTCTCTATTTTACCCTGTCGCTGTCCCTGGGGTTACCTTAGGGCATTGTTTGAGCGGTGGTTTCACCAGACTCAGTCACTCTATTTGTTGGACTATGAGGTGATGATGACATCGATGGATTGGCGGTTTATCACAGGTATGGAGTTTGGAGGATATTACCCCTACTGCCGTCAAATCCTTGTTGGGAGTTCAAATGGAGGTGCTCAAGGGCAGGACTGTTCGTACAGGCCCTTTGAGCGTAAATGCAATGAGCGGGTTGTTAAGTGAGCCCATACCCGATGATGTGAGAGTCAGGGATCACATTCTTCGGCGATTGTTCCTGATGATCATTAGGAGCTGCTTCATAGCAGATAACTCTTCTACGGTGTCCTTCGCTTTGATCTGCCCCACTCAACACGTAGACCGTATAGGAGAGTATGATTGGGGTTCCTATACCTTTGCCTACTTCCTCAGGGGAATGCGCATGCGATCGCAGGGCTTGAATGAGGCGTGGTTAGGATTCTACCCGTTTCTGATGGTGAGTGTTTCTCTTGTCTTTTCCCGTGTACAGGTTAAGAGTGTTGACTGACAGCAGATGTTGCCTTTGTGTTGGCAGTTTTGGGCCTATGAGAGGCTTCCATATTTTGCGTCCTGTGAGCGTACTAGGTTTAGACACCTATCCACGAGGATGGAGATGGCATCATTCCATACTGGCAAAGGTCCCTATTGCTGAGGGTTTCACTCATTGTCGCCTATAGCTGGAGTTGTTGACAGTGGATGTCATCATATGGGTTCCCTACTCTGGGGACCATTTGGGAGTTGGATTTGAGGATGGGTAACCGACTGGAGTTGAGTACGTTATGTCCACGCGTAGGATTCCTCTCTTCACAGGTGGAGGATGGGAGCTCTATTTAAGAGAGCGTGCTATCAGGAGCACTACATGAGAGATTCGCATGCTAATCTTGCCTCCAGCCAGACGTTATTGGCCTGTTTCACAGTCATCCATCATTGACATCCCATTATTGGGGATTGACGGTTTTACTTTATCAGAGGGCTCCTACACTCAGGAGATGTTCCAGCATTGGTGGACCCCTCATACCATTGGAGCTCAGACCCACGCCACACAGTTTATGGGGGATATGGTTCCAAGATCCATGATGATAATAGATTGGCTAGCCTGTGTCAGAGATCCGACTCATGTGACACAGATTGATAGATTGACCTGGCAGCTGGACCGGACACATCTTTTCATCCGGCATTTGGGAAGAGATCCTTCAGAGGTAGATACTTTTGATCCTTCCAGCTCTGGCGCTGGCCCCTCAGGTGACCCATATGGCTTTGCCGGTGCAGATCCTCCCTTGTATAGGCCTGACATCCCTATAGATAGAGATCCAGTGACTCAGGAGGAGTTATATCAGGTGGACAGGATCGATGATGTAGACATCGACACTATTGACTTCTTCTGATGTATATTTCTCGTTATCTCTTTTGATAGGCCTCTGTTAGCTGCTGGGTAGCTTCGCCCCATTCTCGCTATATCTTTTGATAGGCCTCTATTAGATGTTGGGTAGCTTTGCCCCATTTCCCTTTATTTTAGCTGTACAGAGATGTATTAGATGATGATATACTTAGGAATATATATATAGTTTTCCATTCCCTATATCATATTGCCATCTATTGTATTATGCATGTTATTATGTTATGCATGTGTATGTATGTCCAGAGATATTCAGCATTGACCCCTGGATGGTCTTATGACACGGCCCGCTCAGATGTCTTCTTCGACAGTTAGCCCTATTGATCATACTCCACCATTTTTGGTGGCATCTGGTATGCGCTCATGGTATGATAGTATGTCACCATCAGACATGGTGGTCGTAGATGATTTGCTGCAGCATACTATGACCCTGTTGATGTTTCAGGTTCCCACATGATTTTTATAGGGTATGCTAGAGCACTGGGTATCGGAGAGGCAGGTTTTCCGATTTGGGACCCAGGCGTTGACTCCTACTTTGGAGGAGTATACATGGTTGACGATGCTACCGCTGGACAGACCTTGCATGCATATGGCTATTGGAGACATGAGTAGACAGTTCATGACCCTCACTGGATTGAGTCGTAGAGTGGAACAGGATGAGATTACATCCGACCACGTGATATCCCAGCATTTTCTGTTTGACAGATTTGGCTCTGAGGATAGTTATGCACGACATTCTGCGGATTTCACCACACCGGAGGATCATTGGCGTTCAGCCAGAATGGATGTACTGCTATTGTGCGTATTGTCATACGTCTTCATGCCACGATATAAGGATGAGTTAGATATCGACGTCATTATGGCAGTGAGAGCTCTCAGGGAGGGTCATACCATTATATTGATGATCATTGCAGAGACTCTGTGTGACGCCCCCAAAATAAGTATACATCACATATTTCGAGTCTCCAAATACATGGTACAAAATACAAATACAATCTTTAATATACAACAAGAAAGCTGTGAGTTTTAATACAAATATTGTCTTCTAGACAATATCCACTCTCAGAATAAGTCCTCATTACATTTATTGTCACACTATTTAATGTAATAGTAAGGACTACTAATACTATCATCCGGACCCGCCACCCGCTCCACGACTAGTCCCGCCACGTTCTCATTTCTCAAGAGAACAAAAGAAAGAAAGGGTGAGCTCAACTAGCCCAAGAAGAAATATTATGACTAAGATAATGTAGAATAAATTATCATTAGTCTTCAACAAAATGTTAAACCGATAAAATACAATAGACATCAAGTTTAATCGCAATGAACATGCAATCCATTAAAAGAGTAAAGTAGAGAATAAAATCTACTATCTTTTACGATTTAAAAGGTTTTCATCACTTTTATCATTTGGGACTCAAATTTTAATAAATAATTCACATCATCCCCGCACTACTACCAAGGATATTCATAAGTATCACAACCACAAATTATCCATGCACTACGGGCTAAGGATATTCGTGTATTTATCAATGGTCATGATCATGCCAAAAACTCATCCATCAATGCACTACGGGCCAATGAGGACTTTTACCACATCATTTGTAATTATTACTACCATGATTATTAACCGAATAATCCTCGGTCATAATCATACCAAGTCCATCTATGCACCATGTGCCACATGATGACTTTTAACACAATATAAATATGAGGATGATGACAATGATATAAGAATTCAATAAAACAAGTTCAGGAATTAATTTATTCAGGAACTAATAACGTCCAAATTGTCAACATGATACTTCTTTGTAGAGTAAAATTCAAGAATGCTCAGAAGAATATTTCTATGAAAAGATACTGGATGAAGCGCAAATATCAAGGATATTACACTAATTTCATGGAGTATAAAAGTCAAAACTTTAACCAACTGAGTATAATAAAGAATATAATAATAAAAGAAGTCACCATGCATGCAGTACTTCGTATGGACAGGTTATTCTAAAAGAATAATAAATAACGGAATTCAGGTCAAAGCGTATAACGCATTGGCAATGTGATATTCTAATAGAATAATAAAGAATGGAATAACAATGTAAAATCACCATACACGCGGTACTTTTCAGATAGACAAAGTTATTCCAATGTAATAATAAATAATGGAACCAGTCCCACAGAAAAACACATGCATGTGATATTCCAACAAAATAATAAAGACGGAACCAGTTCTGTGTAAAACGCATGCATGTGATATTCCAATGTAATAATAAAGAATGGAATAACAAACAGAATTTCACCATGTATGTAGATTCCAGATAGACAAAGTTATTCCAAAAGTAATAATAAATAATGGACTAATGTAAGAATTTCACCAAGTATATAGGGTAGCTCACAGATACAAAAGTTATTCTATTAGAATAATAAAGAATGGAATAACAGAAGTTCTCTTCATGAATATGAAAAAAAAATACCCCTTACCTTATAAAGAAGAGTACTCCGACGGTAGGGCGGGGATATACTTGAAGAAACTTGCACTACGCTCAAAACTTTCTTAAACGCTAAAGAAATACGCTCAAGATAGAAGAATAATTCTCTCTAGAGTTTCTCTCTAGAGTTTCAGTGAATTCGTAAGAAATAATGAAGGAATGAGCTTCTATTTATAGAAGAATGGACTGAATAGTAACCAATCCATGAACGGTCCAGATCGATTTATTTTAAACGGACGGTCCAGATTGGTTTACAATAAAATATAATATATTTTATTTATAATCTAATAAAACGAATAACTTTTAAAAAGATTTTACTATGCAAACACTATGCAGACACTATGCATAATAAAATATAATATATTCTAATTATTGTCTAATAAAACGAATAACTTTATAAAAGTATTCTGTTTTATATAAAAAGATTTTACTATTAGCCTAATAAAACGAATAACTTTATAAAATTATTCTGCTTTTTATATAAAAGTTTTTCATTTTATTACATTAATAATACTAATAAAACAAAACTTCATCATCATTATTATTATTCACACTATTAATCGACTGTGTCGTTCCTGTGAAAGAGGGGCTTTCCAATAAGGATTTCTCTCCTATCGGGCGCCGCAATTAGGTGACCAAACCTCTCCTCGCGTAACTTCTAGACATCGTTAATATTGCAAATAATAATATTAATAACTTCGTCATCTCAATATAAAATATCTACAATAATTGAATCAATTAACGTGAGATACTATGCAACAATTACTGAAGCAATTATTAAACAAAACTAAGTGACTTCTCACGTAAGCATCAATAATCAATACCGTGTGCTACTATGCAACCACACGTATTCCTGTACTTTTAACACCAGGTGTTTCAACAATTAACGGTAAAACTTTCGCCATTATTTTCATAAAAATATTTTTGTCATTTTCTCAATCCGACAATAATTCCGTTGTGGGGTCCACCAATGATTGTGTCATCGCATTTAATATTTCCTAACCAATCGAATATTATAAACAACTTATAACAACTCACAGATTTTGCAAAATTTCTAAATATTATCCACAACTATAACATTATATCAAATTCATTCCATAATATTTAAAAATGATAATTATAGAAAATTCATCTTTATTCATAAAAGTTGGGGTCTTACAATCTCCCCTTCTATGAAATTTCGCCCTCGAAATTAGGGTACATACCTGGTATGTCGAAGAGGTAAGGATACCTTGATTTCATTTTAGATTCTAACTCCCAGGTCATTTCCTCAACATCGTGGTTCCTCCATAAAACTTTGACTTGAGGTATAACCTTGAAGCGTAGAATATGTTCCTTCTTATCCAAGATTTGAACAGGAACCTCTTCATACGTTAAATCTTCCGCTATTTTGTCCGGTTCTAACTCAATAATGTGGTTCGGGTCTTTCACATATTTACATAACATGGATATATGAAAAACGTTATGAACACGAGACATACTTGGCGGTAAAGCGAGTCTATAGGCTACAGTCCCTACTAGATCAAGGATTAAAAATGGGCCAATGAATCGAGGATTGAGCTTTCCTCTCTTTCCAAATCTCGTAACTCCTTTCCATGGAGCAACATGTAACAACACATGATCTCCAATATTGAATTTCACGTCCTTTCGATGAAGATCAACATAACTCTTTTGTCGATCTTGGGAGGTTTTTATACGTTGCCAGATCATTTGTATCTTTTCCATAGTCATACGTACTAACTCCGGTCCCAACAACGTTGCTTCACCCACCTCATCCCAGCATACTGGAGAACGACACTTTCTTCCATACAACGCTTCGAATGGAGCCATGCCAATACTTGCTTGATAACTGTTGTTTGTAGGAAAACTCCACCAATGATAAGAACTTGTCCCAACTTCCTTGAAGTCAAGGACACAGAGTCTTAATAAATCTTCAAGAGTTTGAATAGTCCTCTCTGATTGTCCGTCCGTCTAAGGATGATATGCCGAACTAAATCGTAAATCCGCGCCCATAGCTTTTTGCAAACTAACCCAAAATCTTGAAGTAAATCTTGGGTTTCGATAAGAAACTATGGATACTGGCATACCATGCAATCTTACAACCTCGTTTATGTACATACGAGCAAGACGTTCAAGTGTATAAGTTTCTCCTATTGGTAGGAATTGAGCAGCCTTGGTCAATCTATCAACAATGACCCAAATTGCATCTATGCCTTGAGAAACCTTGGGAAGACCAGTAACGAAATCCATGGTAATGTGCTCCCACTTCCATTCTGGAATTTTAAGTGGTTGCAATGGACCTTTTGGTACTTGATGCTCTGCCTTGACTCGTTGACAAGTTAAACACCTTGAGATAAACAGCGCTATCTCTCTCTTCATATTTCCCCACCAAAATGTATGTCGAAGATCATGATACATTTTGGTACTCCCAAGATGGATTACAAACGGTGTGTTGTGCGCCCCATCATGATTTTATACTTTAACTCGTGGATCGTTAGGAACACAAAGTCCGGAGTTGACTCAAGTATTCATTCTTCATCGATTCTTGCTTCCTAAGATAGCACCTTCTTGTACTTTCTTCCTCATACGCATCAGCTCCAGCTCTGTAGCTTGAGCAGCTTTAACTTTATCGATTAAAGTCGGTTCTACTCGTATATTTGCCATCATCACGTGGGTCCCTAGAGTTTTTATCTCTAACTCCATCCTTTGCAAGTCATACAAAATGGGCCTTTGCGTTGACAATATCGCACTCGTACCCGCATATGATCTTCTACTCAATGCGTCAGCTACCAAGTTTGTTTTTCCAGGATGATATTGGATGGTATGATCATAATCTTTCAACAGTTCACGCCAACGTCACTATCGCATGTTGAGTTCCTTTTGAGTGAAGAAATATTTGAGGCTTTTATGATCCATAAAGATATCCATTTTCTCCCCATACAAGTAATGCCTCCAAATTTTAAGTGCGAAGACAACAGCTGCCAACTCTAGATAATGAGTAGTATAATTCCTCTCATATTCTTTGAGTTATCGAGAGGCATAGGCTATGACTTTCCCATGTTTCATGAGAACACATCCTAACCCTTTGCCTGAAGCATCACTGTAGATGACAAATCCCTCCGAGCTAGATGGTATTGTCAGAACAGGTGCTGAAATGAGTCTTCTCTTGAGTTCTTGAAAACTCTTCTCACATTCCTCACTCCAACCGAATTTTGTATCTTTCTAAGTTAGCTGAGTTATTGGAGTAGCGATTCGAGAAAACCCTTCTATGACTCTTCGATAATAACCAGCTAAGCCGAGAAAGCTACGTACTTTGGTCACTGATTTAGGTTGTTCCCAGCTTTGAATGGCTTCAATCTTCACGGGTCAACAGATATTCCATGACTTGATGATACCACGTGCCCAAGGAATGCTACTTCCTTAAGCTAGAACTCGATTTCTTTAACTTGGCATAAAACTTATATTCACGAAGCTTTTGGAGTATCAAACCTCAAGTGTTGCTTTCATGATCTTCACACGCTTTTGGAATAAATAAGGATGTCATCAATAAAGACGACCACAAAGTGATCCAAATATTCCTTGAATACTTGGTTCATCATATCCATGAAGGCGTAGGAGCATTAGTCAATCCAAAAGACATGACTAGGAATTCATAATGCCCGCATCGAGTTTCGAAAAGCCATCTTTGAATGTCATCGGTTCTAATCTTCAATTGGTGATATCCGTAATGAAGATCATTTTTGAAAAGAATTTGGCGCCTTGCAACCGGGTCAAACAGTCATCAATACGTGGCAATGGGTACTTATTTTTGATGGTGACATGATTCAACTCCCGATAATCAATACAAAGTCGATACTCCCATCTTTCTTCTTCACGAATAGAACAGAGCACCCCAAGGAGAAGTACTAGGACGAATAAAGCCAATGTCTAACAAGTCCCGCATTGGGTCTTTAACTCTCAAGTTCAATAGAACCATTCGATATGGGGCTTTGGAAATGGGTTTTGTACGGGGTTCAAGGTCGATACAAAATTCAATTTCACGTTCTGGGGGTAGGCCAGAAAGTTCTTCAGGGAATACTTCAGGAAATTCATTAACAATAGAAATATAATTCAAAATTGACGTATTTTTGTTTAGATCCATGACATGAGCTAAGAAAGCTTGACATCCATTTTTTAATAAACGAATAGCTTTATTGCTTAAGATGACAGTGATTGATTTTAATGGTTTGGTTGCTTGAATTCGCATAATAGGTTGATTAGGAATATGAAAGTTAATAACCTTACGAAAACAATCAATTTTTGCATGATGAGTAGTTAACCAATCAATCCCTAGAATTACGTCAAATGCAAGTATTTTCAATGAAATAAGATCGACAGGTAATGTGAGGGTACCGATTTGAACCAAACAAGACTTATAAACAGTGGATGTAATGAAGGTTTCTCCCAACAGAGTTTCAATAGATAAGTCAAAGTCCAATTTCTCCTGAGTCAAATTAAACGTTTTAGCGCAAGTAGGAGAAATAAAGGAATGGGTAGAACCAGATCAAATAAGGTATATACTTCGCTAGAGTTTATGATAAGCTTACCCGTGATGACTTCATTCGGGTTCCTTGCTTTTCGGGAGGTCACGACAAACGCCTCCTCGCACCATCGGCTTTGACTTTTCTCGGGCGCCCTTTGGTGCCTCCATCCTAAATTGAACTTGTTTTTGGTGAATGATAAAATCAAAGCTAGGTGACCTTCTCTTCCATAATTATAACACGCTTTGACGAAGCATCGCGCAGCTTTGACCGATGTGTCCCTCCCTCCGTATTTGAAGCATATGATAGGTGGTCGCTCTCCTTCCTTCCTTAACCACGGTCTTTGGTGTCGACGTCTTTCCATCATTGTTGAATCTCCTCTTCTTGAAATGTCCATTCTTATTATTTTGGCCATGATTACCATCAAGTGGTTACCATTTATGGCATGTTGATTCCTCCACGCTTATTATCACCGCTTCACGATCAAGTATCACTTTGGTATTATCATTTTCATTTACCGCTTCTCTTTTGGTTGGGTTGACTCATTATCGCGCTCCAATAATCGAGCCCTATTAACAACATCTGAATACAAACACGCTTTATGAGAGATAAGATATCGACGTATCTCGGTGTTTCAAATCTCTTAGAAACATTTGCGTCATTCTCTCCTCATCATCAACTAAATGGGACGCAAACCGGGACAACTCGGCAAACATGGCTTCGTACTGCGACACGGTTATATTATTTTGCTCCAGTTTAATGAACTCTACCTCTTTCATATGACGAATACTTTTGGGAAAGTACTTGTCGTTGAACAATTCATGGAACTTCTCCCAAGTTATCTTCAGTGCAGCAGGTTGAGTACGTTTTACAGATTCCCACCAAGAATCGCCTCAGACGCATAAATATGAAGGTGGCAAAGGGAACCTTTTGCTCCTTAGATCATCCCAAGACATCAAATATCTTGCAGATCTGCTTTATCCACGTCTCCACCTTAAGTGGTTTTGGCTTTCCAAAAAAACTCCGATGGTCCCAGTTCCTTGAACTGTTTGGCGGTGACCGTCTGAGAGTTGGTAGTGTTTCCACATGCATTTTGGACAGGAGCCGCTCTCGCCCGATGTTGCATGAATTGTATGAAGCCTTGAAACATTCCATCGTTCATCATTTGGTCAGTGTTGTTGTTTGCATGAGGATTGTCGCCTTCCTGATGAACATTGTCCTGGTTATTGATCTGTGGAGACTCAACGGTCTCCTGTGCTCCATTGATGTTCTCAACATTCTCGGATGCCATTTTCAAACACTGCCACAAAACAAGGGTTAATTAACATATCACATATTATCCCTATACTCTGACCAACCAATTAAATATCAAATAAACTTAAGTAGGTCATACCAGCGAAGGAATTCCCCGTCTCTCCCCTCGTAGTTCTTGTCTCACATCTTAGCCAGGGATCATATCCCTAAGCTTTGATACCAACTATGATGCCCCCAAAATAGGTATACATCACCTATTCTGAGTCGCCAAATACATGGTACAGAATACAAATACAATCTTTAATATACAATAAGAAAACTGTGAGTTTTAATACAAATATTGTCTTCTAGACAATATCCACTCTCAGAATAAGTCCTCATTACATTTATTGTCACATTATTTAATAGAATTGTGAGGACTACAAATACTATCATCTGGACAGTCACTCCATTCCCCGACTAGTCATTTGCCACGTTCTCATTTCAAGAGAACAAAGTGAAAGAATGGGTGAGCTCAACTAGCCCAAGAAGAAATATTATGACTAAGATAATGCGTAATAAATTATCATTAGTCTTCAACAATGTTAAACCGATAAAATACAATAGACATCAAGTTTAATCAAGCAATGAACATGCAATCCATTAAAAGAGTAAAGTAGAGAATAAAATCTACTATCTTTTATGATTTAAAAGGTTTTCATCACTTTTATCACTGGGACTCAATTTTAATAAATAATCCACATCATCCCCGCACTACTACCAAGGATATTCATAAGTATCACAACCACAAATTATCCATGCACTGCGGGCCAAGGATATTCGTGTATTCATCAATGGTCATGATCATGCCAACAACTGTCCATTAATGCACTACGGGCCAATGAGGAATTTTACCACATCATTTGTAACATTACGGTCATGATTACACTGAATAATCCCTGGTCATAATCATACCAAGTCCATCAATGCACTACAGGCCACGGATGACTTTCAACAAAATATAAATATGAGGATGATAATGATATAAGAATTCAATAAAACAAGTTCAAGAATTAATTTATTCAGGAACTAATAACGTCTAAATTGTCAACAAGATACTTCTTTGTAGAGTAAAATTCAAGAATGCTCAGAAGAATATTTCCATGAAAAGATACTGGATGAAGCGCAAATATCAAGGATATTTTACTAATTTCATGGAGTATAAAAGTCAAAACTTTAATCAACTGAGTATAATAAAGAATGGAATAACAAAAGAAATCACCATGCATGCGGTACTTTGCATGGACAGGTTATTCCAATAGAATAATAAATAACGAAACCAGGTCCGACGTAAAACATACAGACAGAATATTCCAACAAAATAATAAAGACGGAACCAGTCCCGTAAAATGCATGACATGGATATTCCAATGTAATAATAAAGAATGGAATAACAACAAAAATCACCATGCATGCTAAGTATTAGCATATACATGTTATTCCAACAGTAATAATAAATAACGGAACCAGTCCCACAGAAAAACGTCTGATGCATGTAGGATATTCCAATGTAATAATAAAGATGGAACTAGGTCCCACGTAAAAATGCATGTATGTGATATTCGACGTAATAATAAAGAATGGAATAACAATGTAATTTTACTATGTATGCGGTACTTTGGATAGAAAGTTATTCCAAATAGAATAATAAATAATGAAATAATGTAAGAATTTCACCAAGTATAGGGTAGCTCACAGATACAAAAGTTATTCCAATGTAATAATAAAGACTGGAATAATGTAAGTTCTCTTCATGAATATGAAAAAAAATACCCCTTACCTTTATAAAGAAGAGTAGTAATTCAACCGGTAGGGCGGGGATATACTTGAAGAAACTTGCACTACGCTCAAAGCTTTCTTAAATGTTAAAGAAATACGCTCAAGATAGAAGAATAATTCTCTCTATAGTTTCTCTCTCTAGAGTTTCAGTGAAATCGTAAGAAATAATGAAGGAATGAGCTTCTATTTATAGAAGAATGGACTGAATAGTAACCAATCCATGAACGGTCCATATCGATTTACTTTAAACATACGGTCCAGATTGGTTTACAATAAAATATAATATATTCTATTTATAATCTAATAAAATGAATAACTTTTAAAAAGATTTTACTATGCAAACACTATGCAGGCACTATACAACTACTATGCATAATAAAATATAATATATTCTAATTATTGTCTAATAAAACGAATAACTTTATAAAAGTATTACGTTTTTTATACAAAAAGATTTTACTATTAGCTTAATAAAACGAATAACTTTATAAAAGTATTCATTTTATATATAAAAGCTTTTTCGTTTTATTACATTAATAATACTAATAAAACAAAACTTCATCATCATTATTATTATTCACACTATTAATCGATTCGGTCGCTCCTGTGAAAGAGGGGCTTTCTAATAAGGATTTCTCCCTATTGGCACGCAATTAGGTGACCAAACCTCTCCTTGGCAGAACTTCTAGACACCGTTAATGTGACGACCCCAAAATAGGTCCATTCCATCCAACCCATTCTGAGTCGCCAAATACATGTAATGAAAATAACTAAATCTTTATTACAACAATTGTCGTGCAAAATACGACAACACATAAACTGTGAGTTTAAATACAGATATTGTCATCTAGACAATATCCACACTCAAATAAATCCTCATTATTGATACAGTATTTTACAGAATAGTGAGGACTACTAAAACAGCTATCTAGAACCATCACTCCACACCCGACTAGTTCCCTCGCTATAATCTCGCTCTCGAGAAGAAAATGGAACAAAAGGAAAAGGGTGAGCTCAACTAGCCCAGTAAAGAATGTTATGACTAAGATAATATAGAACAAATTATCGTTAGTCTTCAACAGGGAAAAATCTGATAGAATACAATAGACAACAAGTTTCAGATCAATATTCGCAATGAAATAATAATTCATAGAAGAGTTACGTAGAGAATGAAATCTACTATAATCTATGAATTTAACGATCCATCATCAATATTTTATCCTCAGTAACATCAATCAATATTCATCTCAAATCAAATATTCATCTTTGCACCATGTGCCAAAGATATTCATCATCTATCATGTTCATCTCAACACTGCTCATCTTTGCACTACTGTGCCAAAGATATTCATCAGTTGGTCATGTTCATTTAAACACTGCTCATCTTTGCACTACGTGCCAAAGATATTCTTCAGAAATCATTCATCTTTGCACTACAAAGCCAAAGATATTCAATAATATCATCATTTAAGACCGAGGATGATGAAACATATTTTAAAGAAACGAATCCAAAGGAAACAAAATGACAAGGATTAAGGATTCGTACTTGGTTTTATCCACGTCCAAAAATACCTCAAAAATAATCACAGTGGTGTAAAATTCAAGAATGATCAAAACATGGATACAATCAAAGCTAGTATCCAGAATAGATATTTTAGACGAAAAGAAAAATTTTCATTTTTCGGTGAATAGTGCCGTATTCGTGAATAGTGTCGTATACGTGAATAGTGCCGTATACGTGAATAGTAACTCCGACACCAAAAGATAGAAATTCCACAAAAAACATCTTCACGCTTCATTAATAGTACTCGTGAATAGTAACTCGTGAATAGTAACTCATGAATAGTAACTCGTGAATAGTAACTCATGAATAGTAACCCCGACATGAAAAAGTTCCAAATTTGATAAAAAGTTCCAACCAATATTTCAGCATAATGATATTGAAGAAATAATATCATCTGAGAAGAAAATAACATCCCTTACCTCGAAAGATTAGTACTTCTAGTTGGAACACCGGATATAGGCTATGACTTGGACTTGCACCGTATAGAAATACTCAAAGTATACTCAAAATACTCACAAGAATACGCTCGATAATATAGAGAGAGAAAGAGAGAAAACTTGTTTCTGGTGTGTTTTTCAATTCTAACTTAGCCCTCTATTTATAGGAAAATGTTAGCACGTCAAGGCATTTAACTCCGCAACCCCGATGGCTTTTACTCGCTACTATTCCCACCCACCACATTTGAAAATTCAATTGAGCACATTTCTCACCAACCAAAAGTGGGGCCCACCAATTCTAGAATTTTCCACCAAAATCATTTATAACCTAGTTTAGAATGGGTCACCTCTTAAAATTCATAATAAATTATACGCTCATTTTTAACGGTTCAAAATTTGTGGACATATACTCAACTTATATATGTATAACATATCCAAAAATTACAACGATCCAACGGTCGGATTAAATATTATAACTCACACAATATATCTCAAAAACACTGGTTTAATTTTTAATACCTTCATTCCGATAAAAATACTGATAAAATACCTCAACATTAATTCCTTCATTTATAACCACATAAATAAATCCATCATTTATATTCACATCAAATAGATATTTCCTTATCATATAAATCAATAATTAATTATTCACAAATAATATTACAGAATCACAATTATGACAACCAGGCCGTTCCCAGGAAAGAGGGGGCTTTTCGATAAGGATTTCTCCTCATCAAGCCAGCAATTAGGTGACCAAACCTCTCATCGATGTAACTTTCTAGACATTGCCAATAATGCTATCTAATAATATTATTCAAATAATATGAATTATTGATCTGATAATGAAGATAATGTGTAGTGACAATTATTGAACAACAATAATATAAAATATCAACGCAGCAATTATTGAATCAATAAAATAAAATATTGAATAAGTAATTCATCGTGAAAATTATTGAGTAAAGTGCCTTTCACGTAAGGATCAATAATTCAACAATACATCGTAATACCGCGTGCTCATCGTGCAACCACGCCAGACATCGTATTTTAACCACCGGTATTCCAATGGGCTTTAATTCAGAATAACCACGCCTGCTATTTTTAACCAACTTATATTTGTCGCTTTTCTTCATCCAATCGCTTTCGTTATGGGGCCCACACATGGTCGCTACTGGTCGCATTTAATATTCCCCGACAAAGCATTTAATATTCCATTTACCAAACGAATATTCCCCGACAACAATGAATATTTTATAACCACTTACTTATTTTGAAATATTTGGGCATTTTACCCATAACTAACCACATTAATCAAATCCACCCTTACTATTTCAAAATAATAAATAAAGGAAATTCCTTTTATTAAAAAAATTTTCGGTCTTACAACCTCCCTCCTTATGAAATTTCGTCCTCGAAATCGACGACGCACTGTGTGTTTCAAAAGATGAGGATACCTCGCTTTCATTTCGCTTTCCAATTCCTGTGTCATTTCCTCTATAGCATGATTCCTCCACAAAACTTTAAATTGTGGTATGACCTTTCTTGGCGTAGGACATGCTCCTTCCTATCCAAAATCTTGACAGTAGCTCCTCATAACGTTAGGTCTTGGCTATCTCGTCCGGGTTCTAACTCAATGACATGGTTCGGTCGTCCACATATTTACGTAACATCGACACGTGAAAAACGTTATGAACACGCCATACTAAGCAGAAACGAGTCTATAGCCACGCTCCTATTCGATCGAGAATTTTAAATGGATTAATAAATCAAGGTTTGAGCTTTCCTCACCTCACCGATTCTCTCGCTTTTGAAATAACAACTTCTTGCACCTCCTTCTTCAAATTCATCACCGGTGTGTAGCTCAAGCAAATTTTAACTTTATCGATTAAAGTCGATTATACTCAGATATCATCACGCACTCAGATATCATCACGCGGGTACCTAGAGTTTTCATCTCCATCTCTATTATTTGTATATTATACTTAAATGAGTCTTTGACAATATCGCACTGCATACTTGTATACGCATCTTCTACTCAACACGCCACTACTACGCTCGCTTTTCCAGATGGCATGGTCGTAACATGTCTTTGAAATGAGTCTCCTCTCGAGTTCTTCAAGCTCTTACCACATTCCTTGCTCCATTTGAATTTTGTATCTCTATGAGTCATTTACGTTAATGGAATAGCGATTCGAGAATATCCTTCAACGAATCTCCGATAATAACCAACTAAGCCTAGAAAGCTACGATTTCGATTACCGAATTTAGGTTGTTCTCAATCGTGACTCATATCCCAACCTTGGATAACACGTTACAATGACACCTATCGGTTTACTATCGCATCTAATATGGTGTCCCCACGGAGAAGTCGGCTTCTGTGCATTCCACAAAGGAAGTCACCAGATAAAGGCTCAGTACCAAATTCTATAGTTGAATTTTTAACTCCTCAAGTTCAATAGAGCCATTCGATATGAGATTTTAGAAATGAGTTTTGTATAGGGTTCAAAGTCGATACAAAATTTAATATCGTGCTTTGGGAGTAAGCCAAGAAATTCTTCAGAAATACATCAGGAAAAATCAATAACAACAGGAATATTATTTAAATCTGACGTGTCTTTTTTCAAATCCATAACATGGACTAAGAAAACTTGACATCCGTAATAAACGAATGACTTCATGGCTTGATATGAAAATGTTTGACTACAATGGTTTGATTGCTTGAATTCAAATAACAGGTTGCTTAGGAATATGAAAACTAACAACCTTACGAAAGTAATCAATTTCGGCACAATGTGTAGTTAACCTTAAAATCACATCAAAAACAAATATCTCAATAGAAATAAGGTTAACAGGTAATGTGATAGTGCCAACTTGAATCAAGCAAGATTTCTAAACAATGGATGTAATGAAAGTTTCTCCTAACGGAGTCTCCATAAATAGGTCAAAGTCTAATTTCTCCGTAGACAAGTTCAAAAGTTGAGCGCAAGCAAGAGAGATAAAAGAATGGGTAGAACCCAGATTCTAGAAGGTATAAACTTCGCAAGAATTTATAATTAACTAACCTGCTAACTTCGCTCGAGTTCCTCAGATTTTGACCGGCCACGACAAACGCTCTTCCGTGAATCGTTGACTTTGACTTTTCTTGGACATCCTTTCGAGTCACCATTCCCACTGGATCTGGTTTCGATATCGCATAATCTCGAGCGATATGTCCTTCTTTTCCACAATTATGGCATACCTTAAACTGTTGTAGGCGGTTTTAATGATATGTCCCTCTTTCCCGTGATTTGTAACATACGACCGATGGTCTTTCTCCTCCTTGGAACCGGTTACTTACGGCTACCGACGTCTTCACATGGTCGTTGTTGAATCTCTTCTTTTAAAATCTCCTCCCACTCGCGCTTCTTCTATTTTCATGGCCACGATTATCACCAGAGTGGTAACCATTTTGTCCGTCTATTTCTTTCTCCTTGGTTATCATCATTACGCTGATCGCTATCTCCGTACGATCTCGGTCAGGTCCCTCGGGTTGACCGTATTTCGTTATCTCGCTTCTAACAACCGAGCCTCATTGACAACATCCGAATAGAGAGAAAATTTATGAGAAATGAGATATCGACGTACGCCGGGTTTCAAACCTCTAAGAAACATCCGCGCCATACGCTCCTCATTCTCCACCAAATGAGGTGCAAAACTGGATAACTCCGCGAACTTCGCTTCAGACCGGGACACCGTCATGTTATTCTCGCTCCGCCTAATAAACTCCACTTCCTTCATACGACGAATACTTTCAGGAAGTACTTGTCATTGAACAGCTTTCAAATGTCTCCCATGACATATGCCGAAAGCAATTTGGATGGGTACGCTTCACTGATTCCCACCAAGAATCGCTTTTGCCTCGAAAAATTAAGGTGGCGAATGGAACCTTCGTTTCTCCGTGCATCCCAAGACATCGAATATCTTGGTAATTTGTTTAACCCACGCCTCGCGCTTTAATCGGATCCGCTTTCCTGCAATTTCGTGGTCCCAACTCTTTGAACCGTCATTGTGACCACCGTGAATTGCTATCATTTCCTCCCAGATTTTGAACATGAGTCTCCTCAAATGCGATTTTGCATGAATCGCAAAAAACTTCTAAACATCCCCTCGCTCATCATCTCGCTTCAATGGTGTTGTTCACAAGAGGAACATTCACACTGTTGACGCTCTTCTTCGTTGGTGAGTACAGCATCTCCACGGTCTCATTTACTCCATTGTTAATATTCTCATTCGACATTCTCAAATACTGTCATAAAACAAGGGTTAATTAAGGAAATCAATATATCACATAATATCCCTATATACTGACCAACTAACAAATAAGCTTAGGTAGGACACACTAGCGAAGGATTTACTCTTCTCTCCCCTCCTAGTTCTATTCCCCGATCTCCGCCAGAGATCATATCCCTAAGCTCTGATACCAACTGTGACGACCCCAAAATAGGTCCATTCCATCCAACCCATTCTGAGTCGCCAAATACATGTAATGAAAATAACTAAATCTTTATTACAACAATTGTCGTGCAAAATACGACAACACATAAACTGTGAGTTTAAATACAGATATTGTCATCTAGACAATATCCACACTCAAATAAATCCTCATTATTGATACAGTATTTTACAGAATAGTGAGGACTACTAAAACAGCTATCTAGAACCATCACTCCACACCCCGACTAGTTCCTGCTATAATCTCGCTTCCTGAGAAGAAAAATGGAACAAAAGGAAAAGGGTGAGCTCAACTAGCCCAGTAAAGAATGTTATGACTAAGATAATATAGAACAAATTATCGTTAGTCTTCAACAGGAAAAATACGATAGAATACAATGACAACAAGTTTCAGATCAATATTCGCATAATGAAATAATAATTCATGTAAGAGTTACGTAGAGAATGAAATCTACTATAATCTATGAATTTAACAGTCCATCATCAATATTTTATCCCTGTAACATCAATCAATATTCATCTCAAATCAAATATTCATCTTTGCACCATGTGCCAAAGATATTCATCATCGGTCATGTTCATCTCAACACTGCTCATCTTTGCACTATGTGCCAAAGATATTCATCATTGGTCATGTTCATTTAAACACTGCTCATCTTTGCACTACAGCCAAAGATATTCTTCAGAAATCATTCATCTTTGCACTACGTGCCAAAGATATTCAATAATATCATCATTTAAGACCGAGGATGATGAAACATATTTTTAAAGAAACGAATCCAAAGGAAACAAAATGACAAGGATTAAGGATTCGTACTTGGTTTTATCCACGCCCAAAAATACCTCAAAAATAATCACGGTGGTGTAAAATTCAAGAATGATCAAAACATGGATACAATCAAAGCTAGTATCCGAATAGATATTTTAGATTTAAAAGAAAAATTTTCATTTTTCGGTGAATAGTGCCGTATTCGTGAATAGTGCCGTATACGTGAATAGTGCCGTATACGTGAATAGTAACTCCGACACCAAAAGATAGAAATTCCACAAAAAACATCTTCACGCTTCATGAATAGTACTCGTGAATAGTAACTCGTGAATAGTAACTCATGAATAGTAACTCGTGAATAATAACTCATGAATAGTAACCCCGACATGAAAAAGTTCCAAATTTGATAAAAAGTTCCAACCAATATTTCAGCATAATGATATTGAAGAAATAATATCATCTGAGAAGAAAATAACATCCCTTACCTCGAAAGATTAGTACTTCTAGTTGGAACACCGGATATAGGCTATGACTTGGACTTGCACCGTATAGAAATACTCAAAGTATACTCAAAATACTCACAAGAATACGCCGATAATAATAGAGAGAAGAGAGAAAACTTGTTTACGTGTGTTTTTCAATTCTAACTTAGCCTCTATTTATAGGAAAATGTTAGACGTCAAGGCACTTAACTCGCAACCTCGATGGCTTTACTCGCTACTATTCCCACCCACCACCACATTTGAAAATTCAATTGAGCACATTTCTCACCAACCAAAAGTGGGGCCCACCAATTCTAGAATTTTCCACCAAAATCATTTATAACCTAGTTTCCGAATCAGTCACCTCTTAAAATTCATAATAAATTATACGCTCATTTTTAACGGTTCAAAATTTGTGGACATATACTCAACTTATATATGTATAACATATCCAAAAATTACAACGATCCAACTATTTCGGATTAAATATTATAACTCACACAATATATCTCAAAAACATTTGGTTTAATTTTTAATACCTTCATTCCGATAAAAATACTGATAAAATACCTCAACATTAATTCCTTCATTTATAACCACATAAATAAATCCATCATTTATATTCACATCAAATAGATATTTCCTTATCATACAAATCAATAATTAATTATTCACAAATAATATTACAGAATCACAATTATGACAACAAAGCCGCTCCTCAGAAAGAGGGGCTTTCCGATAAGGATTTCTCCTTACTGGCGCGCAATTAGGTGACCAAACCTCTCCTTGACAAAACTTTCTAGACATTGCCAATAATGCTATCTAATAATATTATTCAAATAATATGAATTATTGATCCGATAATGAAGATAATGTGCAAAGTGACAATTATTGAACAACAATAATATAAAATATCAACGCAAAGAATTATTGAATCAATAAAATAAAATATTGAAGCAAGAATTCACCGTGGAAAATTATTGAGTAGTGCCTTCACGTAAGGATCAATAATTCAACAATAATGCGTAATACTGGTATGTTTCATCGGCAACCACGCCAGACATCTTGTATTTTAACCACCGGGTATTCCAACAATCTTAATTGGTAAATAACTACGCCGTTATTTTTAACCAACTTATATTTGTCGTTTTCTTCATCCAATCGCTTTCAGTTATGGGGCCACACATGGTCGCTACGGCCTGGTGCATTTAATATTCCCGACAAAGATTTAATATTCCACCACCAAACGAATATTCCCAAACAACAATGAATATTTTATAACCACTTGCTTATTTTGAAATATTCATGCATTTTACCCATAACTAACCACATTAATCAAATCCACCCTTACTATTTCAAAATAATAAATAAAGGAAATTCCTTTTTATTTAAAAAAAATTTCGGGGTCTTACAGTTAATATTGCAAATAATAATATTAATAACTTCATCATCTCAATATAAAATATAAAAAATAATTAAATCAATTAACGTGAGATACTATGCAACAATTACTGAAGCAATAATTGAACAAAAATGAGTGACTTCTCACGTAAGCATCAATAATCAATACCGTATGCTACTATGCAACCACGCATATTCCTATACTTTTAACACCGGGTGTTTCAAAAGTTAACGGTAAAACTTTCGCAGTTATTTTCATAAAAATATTTTTGTCGTTTTCTTAATCCGACAATAATTCCGTTGTGGGGTCCACCAATGATTGTGTCATCATACGAATATTCCCCGACTAATCGAATATTATAAACAAGTTACGTACTTTGCAAAATTTCTAAATATTACCCACAACTATAAAATTATATCAAATTCATTCCATAATATTTAAAATTGATAATTATAGAAAATTCATCTTTATTCATAAAAGTTGGGGTCTTACACTCTGAGGTCAGCTACATACTGCTGCACTTATCCGACAAGAGTGTTCACAGGTAGCTCGGTCATGCTGTATGTTTGGTTTATATCACACTTAAGACAGATGGGCACATTCAGACTGCATGGTTATTGTTTCACCCATGATATAGCCATGTCATACTCCTTTCAGCCTGCGGAGTGCACGAATGTTGCGTCTTGGTCAGCTTTCCTAGTATGGATTGGAGATCCGTTTGCTATATTGCCATGTTCAGGGCTTAGCCCACCCTACTGCTTCATTACTCATGCACCTGACATGGATTATCTTCCTCTAGCTGGTTTGAGGGGCATGATTACTTACCACCCACTGGTCGTGATGTGTCAGTTTGACTAGTTTCAGAATTTTCATCCTTATGAGGGGGCAGTGAGTCAGCGCTTTGCTTCACACCGTTTATCAGCAGATGGCATATCCAGGTTGTATGCCTGCTGGGATCAGCGAGAGCTAGCTGAGTTTTCTGTCAATCATACGGGTTGTTCTGTAGAGTATTCCACATGGATGGAGACAGAGACTGCATCGGCTGTGGTAGTATCCACAGTGCAGGGGACTTATTCCGACGATGAGGAGCCTATAGAGGAGGCTGACATTCCCATTGATGACTTGACTGCTGGGCTACCAACATTTGTGATGGATTCTCCCACCCCGAGTGCCACTGTTACCCTGTATTCAGCATAACATTTGGAGTAGAGCTTACATCTGATGACTTATGATAGAGATCAGGCTCGGGCCGCGATGTTGACAGCTCTTAATGGGAGAGACGCTGCTCTGTTAGAGAGGGATGAGGCTAGATCAGCCAGGGATGCATTGATTGTGGAGCGGGATGCCGCCTTATCTGCTAGGGATGTGGCCATTGCAGACAGTACTTCAGTGAGATCCCAAATGACTTTCAGTCTTACCGACATGAGTGCTTACATTGATGAGCATTATGCCACCATGCAGTTAGCCTCTGATCTGCTAGCTCGTGTAGATATCCTTGGGCAGGAGCTTGCAGCGTTACCTCCTTCTCCAGAGAGGGATTCCATGTTAGATCTGATAGTCCACATACATACAGATCTGTAGATAGCTTTATATTTTCCTGCACAGACTAGCTTAGCCATTTTGTCATGTATAACACATATGTATATATGAAATAGTATTATGTATGGCAGGGAAATATTTTTTGATTCATTTCCCTTTTAGTTATGCCTTGATACTTTCTTGATATTTGCTTGTTTCTTCAGGGCCTTGTGATCTTGATGCATTCTGAACTTATCCTTGATAGGTGGACATTGAGACGTCGAAAGATCTCTCAGAACGGATCATTGATCTGTATGTATCCCTACCATTTTTGGTGTCTTGGGACTGGTATCTGTATGAAATATGGAGAGGAGGGTGGTTTTTCCTCTCTGAGATTGACCGCACCACAGATGGTCGCTAGTACTTCTATTTATGAGAAGCCTAGTTAATTCCATCTCTTATGGATTGGTGTTGCTCTTCGAGGAACGATCGCAGCTTAGATGGTCACCAAATCTTCTATTTGTGAGAAGAGGTTGGGTATTTCCATCCCTTTAATCTGAAACCGATGAAATGTGGTGAATTAAAGGTTGATCCTAGTACCGTGTGACAAATATTTTTGTTCTGGTAGGGGTTAGACTGAACCATGAATGGCTGCCTACGAACTCCTATTGAGGAGGAGATCAAGTCTGCGTAGTTCGAACCTGGTGTAAGAGGTTCAACGCTGAATGTGAAAGGCAGAAGCTTTATTGGTGAAGAAGGGTGTAAAAGTATTTTTGTTGTTTTTGTTTTTGTAGAGGAAGGGCAGAAATGTTTTTGTTGATTTTTGTTATTGCAACCGGGCCATATAGAATATGGTTGCCTACGTACTCCCGGGTATCAGGGAGAACAGGTCGACGTAGTTCGCCCCTCAGGATGAATCGTAACCAAAGAGAAGTGTGAATCCAATGTGCAGGCTATACTATGGGGAGAAGAAAGTTTGATCCCATAATGGGGACAAACTGTAGGTGTGGAAAAAGTTTGATCCCGTCTTCAGGACAAACTGCAAGCGTAGAAAAGTTTAATCCCGTCTTCAGGATAAATTGCAGGTGTGAAAGGTTTAATCCTGTCTTTAGGATAACCGAAATTGTATGAAAGGTTTGAAATGAAGTGAAACCAGGCTGCTGGTTTGAAGTGTATGTTTCCCTGAGGGGCAAAAGAGTATGTAGAAAGGAAAGGGTTCAAAACAGGAATGACTGGTGATTTGATGATCAAAACCAGGATGTTTGTTTGATGGTAACATCAGTCATAGTACCATTTCACGGTGTTCGAGTTGATAAGCTATGGAAATTCATCGCCATCCATTTCTTGCAATCTGAGAGCACCTCCTGTCAATACTTCCTTGACAACAAATGGGCCTTCCCAGTTAGGAGCAAATTTTCCTTTAACTGATCTTGGTTGTCAATGATCTTCTTTAAAACCAAGTTATGTTGTTTGAACTACCGTAGCCGAATTTTCAGTTGTAGGATCGTACGATCCTTTGCTGATATAACTGACCATGGAAGATAGCCGCGGTTTGCCTTTCATCTATTAGAGACAATTGGTGATAGCTGTCTTGTACCCATTGGTCCTCATCCAACTGAGCATCCATCAACACTCGGAGGGATTCCATTTCCACCTCTATGGGGAGCACTGCTTCCATCCCATAGGCTAATGAGTAGGGGGTTGTCCCAGTGGAAGTACGCATGGAAGTTCTATAGGCTAATAATGTCAGAGGCAAGAGGTCATGCCATCTTTTGAGATTAGTGGACATTTTCTGCATGATCTTTTTGATGTTTTTATTAGTCGCTTCAACAACACCATTCATCTTTGGATGGTAGATGACGGAGTTAAGGTGTTTGATGTGGAATTTTCTACATAACTCCTCCTTCATTTTGTTGTTGAGGTTTTTAGCATTGTCTGACACAATGACCTCTGGTTGTCCATATCGACAAACGACATTATTTCTGATGAAAGCAATGATGACCTATTTAGTAACCCGGAGGAAGGAAACTGCTTCTACCCATTTGGTGAAGTAGTCGATCATGGTGAATATGAATCCATGTCCATTACTGGCTTTGGGCTCGATCAGCCCGATCACGTCCATTTCCCACATTGAAAAGGGCCATGGTGAACTTATATTGTAGAGTTCCCTTGGAGGGGCGTGGATGGCATTGCCATGAATTTGGCATTGATAGCATCTCTTGATGCGATCATCACAGTCAGCCTTGAGTGTAAGCCAATAATGCCCTATTCTAAGGTTCTTCTTGACAAGTAGGGGTCCGCTCATGTGAGGGCCACATACTCCACCATGGATCTCATCCATGAGTCTCTGAGCTTGGTCTTTCTCTAGACATCTGAGGAGACCTAATCCTGCATCTCTTTTGTAGAGTGCATCTCCGCTCAGGTAGAATTTCATAGCAAGTCGATGAATTCACCTCTTCTCAGTTAGGCTCACCTCAGCGGGTGTAGATCTATCTCGTAGATACTCCTTGATGTGTTGATACCAAGGGTTGTGGATGGGAGGTAGCTCATCCAATACTTCTCCAACATAGTTCCCATAGGCTGGGGCCTTTTATAATGAAAATGTAATGCTTGGCATGTTTTCCTTGTCATGTATGTGAATCAAGGAGGCCAACATAGCTAATGCATCCGTAAAATCATTCTTATTATGAGGAATGTATAGAAAAGAGATTTCTTTGAACTCCAAAGCCATCTATAGAACTTGCCGATGGTAAGGCAGCAAATGTAATTCTTTGGTTTGATAGATTCCCGTGGATTTTTTGATTACCAATTTGGAATCCCCAAAGATAGTTAACCGCTTAATGCCCATTGAACGAGCAAGTTTTAGCCCCATGATACAACCTTCATACTCAGATGTGTTGTTGGTGCTGACAAACTGCAATTTGACGGTGACGGGATACTGCTTTCCCGTACCGCATACTAGAACGCCCAAATTTCTAGAACCTTCGTGTTAATGACTCCATCAAAATACATTTTCCACGTCATTTACATATGTATCGTCATCGATGTTGTTCTTTGAGCTGTCATTACCCCTTCATCGGGGAAGTATTCCAAGGGTTTGTAGTCCCCTGCAGGTGCGACGGCCAGTTGATCCGTAATTCCTTGACCTTTGACAGACTTTTGTGTCATGTAGACGATGTCAAATTGCTGTAGGATCAACTGCCATCTGGACAGTCGACAATTCAGTATGGGCTTATTGAACACATTCTTGAGAGGATCCACTCGGGATATGAGATGGGTTGTGTGACCATGGAGGTAATGTTGTAACCTCATGGAAGCCCATGCTAAAGCACAACAAGTCTTCTCAATCAGAGTGTACTTGTGTTCACCGATCTTTGAATCTTTTCTTTGAGGTAATAGATAGCTCGTTCTTGGCCTCTATCATCTTTTTGCCTCAAACATATGACCTATGGCAAATGTCATTTATAGACTGGTACATGAATAGGGGAACATCATCCCTGGGAGGTACCAAAATAGGAGCGTTAATCACCTGTTCTTTAATGGTAAGGAAGGCTTTGTGACACTCATCGTTCCATTTCATGGAGGAGTTCTTCCTTAACAGCTTGAAGATAGGCTCACAGGTTGCTATGAGTTGAGAAATGAACCTGTTAATGAAGTTGATTCTTCCAAAAAATCTCCGTATTTCCTTCTCTGTCTGAGGAATGGGCATTTCCTTGATGGCTTGGATTTTGGTAGGATCCAGTTTAATCCCTATGTGGCTGACTAGGAAACCTAGCAACTTGCCTTACTTAACACCAA
This sequence comes from Panax quinquefolius, assembly GCA_020205615.1. Classification (NCBI taxonomy): domain Eukaryota; kingdom Viridiplantae; phylum Streptophyta; class Magnoliopsida; order Apiales; family Araliaceae; genus Panax; species Panax quinquefolius. The sequence goes on along the minus strand of CM035154.1, from coordinate 101,149,810 downwards.
AGGCGCACTTGGCCGGATTCAACTTCAAGTTGTACTTACGCAACCTGTTGAAAAGCTTTTTGAGATGGTCTAGGTGGTCCTCCTCCCTTTGGTATTTGACAATGATGTCATCCATGTAGATCTCTATCTCCTTGTGCATTAAATCATGGAAAAGAGCCATCATAGCTCGCTGATAGGTTGCCCCGGCATTGATGAGGCCGAATGACAACCATCTATAGAAAAAAGTCCCCCAAGGCGTGATGAAAGTAGTTTTCTCATGGTCCTCCTCAGCGACCATAATTTGATGGTACCCCGCAAAGCAATCAGCAAAGGAGTACATGCCGTATTGAGCAGTGTTGTCAATAAGAATGTGGATAAAGGGCACATGAAAGCTATCTTTAAGGCAAGTTTTGTTTAAATCCCGGTAATCCACGTAGACTCGCACCTTTCCTCCTGGTTTAGGCACACGAACAATGTTGGATATCCACTCCGGATATGTAGACATCATGATAATGCTAGCTTAAAATTGTTTCACAATTTCTTCTTTGACTTTTAAACTCCACTCAGGTTTCAATCGCCTGAGCTTCTGCCTAACTGGCTTGAATCCTTCTTTAATGGGAAGGCAATGAAGAATAATGTCAGTGGACAAACCCACCATGTCTTCATGAGACCATACAAACATATCCTGGAATTGAGTTTAAAGTGCAACCATGTCATTCTGCTGATTTGTGGTAAGGTCTGAACCAATCTGGATTAGCTTAGAGTTGTCTAAGGTTCCAAGATTGAAAGAAGTGGTTTGATCAAGATTGGGTTTGGGTTTGTCTGTGACCCATTCCTTAATCTCCCGAGGTGTCTCAATGTCCTCTTGGATGTCCATCAAGTCTCGAGTCCAACTTTGCATCAAAGTTACTGACCCTTGTGGAGAGAAGGCACCTCATCGCAAAAAGTACATGCATATCTAAATTTAGAGTCTCGAAATGTAATATGCTTTCACTTAATATATACAACTGCTCAATCATACAAAAGTGTTAGCATGTACTTGATAAAATAAGCGCTAATCTTGTAAAGAAAAGCAATCAATTAAATTTATCTGAGGCGGTAGGATTTTACGCCCATTTTACCTCGTTGACCAATGCATGGAGTCTCGCCTCCAATTGTCGAGGCAAAGTCCCCGATGGATCTGCAATGATGGAGGGATCGCCAATGTCCTCCTTCTCCGAATGATAACCATGACATCCGGGCAATCATCGTGCAGGGTATATCTCTGTTTGTATGTTCATCATGAACAATGATGCGTATGCTGACATCATCAAGGCGATGTCATGTTTACGTTTTCGTTCCTTTTTTTACACTTCGGGATCAGGAATCAGCACCTCTTTTGCTTTGATTGGCACTGGTTTAGGAAACAGCATGGCCACAACATGGGTTGGTACCTTTACTGGAGACTGTATCAATTCATGGGGTAAAGGTAGAAAAAAATCGCCAAAAGGTGAAGCCCGAGGAACTCGCTTGTGCTTATGAGGATTTCAGATGCTTTGGAACTAGCAGAATAGCCTAGTTCAGCTATTCCAATTTGACTGGACACTCAAATAGGGTGCTTAATACCCTGCTAATTTTTACCAAGCCCTTGTCCAGGCTGATGACCTAATGACATCATTTCTTGAGTGGTCGACATAACCTCGACAGAAATCTTGGGTATGGGAAGTGGCGCTCCAATAGAATGGTATTGCGTGTTACTCACTTCCAGAGCATGCACACTGGCCTGCTCAACTTCTGAATTAAAGTTGATGATTGGCAGAGTTCCTTGTTCAGGATACTCCGGCTCAGCATTGACAGTGACTAGACTATTGTTGATAATGTATTTGAGTTGTTGATGTAGTGTGGAGGGAACGGCTCCAGCCATGTGTATCCATGGTCTCCCTAATAGCAGGTTGTATCTTGAATCTATCTTGAGGACGTGGAAGGATACATTGAATGTATTTGGACCAATCTCAATTGGCAATTCTATCTTTCCGACGGCATTTCGTTGGGATCCATCAAAAGCTTTGACAACCGTACGGCTGCTTTGGATCCGTTTGAGATTGACATTCATCTTCACCAAGGTGGCATAAGGACAGATATTTAGGGACGAGCCTCCATTATATCAAAACTCTAGCTAGCATGTACCCGAAAGATAAAACTGTAATGTACAATGACTTGCAATGACCAGTCCCTTCGGGCGGTATGTCGTCATCAGTGAAGGATATCACATTGTTGTTGAAAATGTGATCAACTAGATGTTGAAATTTTTCCACGTCCACTGATTTTGGCAAATAGGCTTCTTCTAAAACCTTCAATAAGATCTTCCGATGATCATCGGAAGATAAAACCAAGTCCAGTATTGATATCTGGTGTGGAGCTTCTTGTAAGCTTAAAACCACCTTGGCTTCATTATGGCCCATAGTGCGGAGGAATTTTTCAATCTTCTCCATGGGAATCTTCTCCTTTGTTTTGCAAGTAGGCTTCATAACCCATTGAGGAAGATATAGTGGATTTTCCTTCGACACTGTATCAGTAGTATGAGACGTGGATCTTTCAGCTTCTCCATAATTCTATAGAACTTTGTGTAAGCTAATAATAGGATGTTGTGGTCTGAAGGGTAGAGAAATTGGCTCCGGTGCGGCCACTTTCAAAGGATTGTCAGCTCCTTTGAGCTGAATTGCTTATATGGGAAATATTTTGACAGTCTCATCATCCACTCCGGATATAACTGCTACTGATCCCTTCCATTTAGTAGGACATGTATTCCCTCTCTTGAGTTGCACAGTGTAATCATCTGTTAGTTCCAGGACACCGTTATCAATAAGATTTTGAATGAGATGGCGGAGTGCCCAACATTCTTCTGTGCTGTGACTGCGAGAATGTGAATGATATTGACACAATTCATCAGAATTGAACCGTCCTGAACAACGGGGATTGATTGGAGGCAGAAGGAAGGTAATTCTTCCTTTCTTGATCAGTATTTGCAATATCTCCTCCATAGATTGGCCTAGATAGGTAAATTCCCTCTGATTGACAAAATCCCGATGGGCTTTAGCATTTGCTCTCTTCGCAACCTTATCCTCCATAGCTTCGCTTGCTGAAGGTGGTGATGGAGCATTCATAACAAAAGGAAGGAGATAAGCATGCTCCTGCCTGATTAATTGGCTTGTGACTTGATGCTGGTGGGTCACCAGTTCTGCCAATTGCTCAATTTGCTTGCAAAGAGCTTTCATCTTTTGTTCCATAGTAAACTGGAACTTTGCATAATCCTATTTGTCAACACCATCTTTGATGATCGGGGATGATTCACTGTTAAAACTGGAACTCTATCCAGTGCTCCAACTGATCATGTTGACCTCTTCTTCTTTGTGTTAAGGAAGAGTGTTGTCTTGCACATGAGGTTGATCTGGTCAGGTAACCACGGTCTCACCGTTGTCTATTAAATATTAGATCTTGTGTTTCAAGGCCCAACAATCTTGAGTGTCATGTCCAGGTGCTCTGGCATGATAAACACACTTCCAAGTAGCATTAAAACCCCTCCCATTAGGGTTGGCTGGTGGAAGAAGATGTGTAATTTTCTTCTGAATAGTCAGAAGAACAAGAATATTCTCGAGCGAGTCCCCTAAGGGTGTGAACGTCCGAGGTCGCTTTGCATCTCCACCTTTAGGCAATGGAGGGTTTGAAGATTGTGCTTGAAAAGGGGAGTAGTTTCTCCTCTGTATAGGCATGCTTTGATTGCCCTTTTGACCTTGTAGTATCAAGGAAACATCCTCTTCTTTCTTTTTATGGACCCTCCGGGGGTTGTTTCCATAAGATCTGGACTGGATGTGCTCAGCAACAACTTTAAGAGCGGCTAGGTCTTGAATTTTTCCAGACTTCAATCCCATCTCAGCCATCTCTCCGTGTTTGATCATTTCAGAGAATGGTTTGTCAATACCAGCTAAGACTCTCTCATAGAAAGGAGCTTCCTGTACATCTATGAATGTAATAACCATTTCTGATTCCGTCATGGAAGGAATAACTTGAGCAGCAAGGTGCCTCTACCTTTGAGCATACTCTCTGAAAGACTCATTAGACTGTTTCTTGACCTTGGTAATTTGGTACCGGTTAGGAGCCATCTGAGATTAAAAACTGTATTGAGTGAGGAAGGCGTTAGCCAGCTCTTCCCAGCTATGGATCTTTGAGTTGTCTAATCTGGTATACCATGAACGAGCTTCTTCAGTCAGACTCTTCTGAAACAGCTGCATTCTGAGCTTTTCATTTTCTATGTAAGATCCAAGTTCTCCAATGAACACCTTTAAATATGTATAAGGAACCCCTAATCCGTCATACTTTTCAAAATCAGGGGTTTTGAATTTCTCTAGATAATGCACACCAGGGAATATGCAAAGGTCAGCATATGAAACACTTCCATGTGTTCCAATCCCTTTGAGAACATGGATAGTTTCCTCCATTTGGAGGACCTTCTTCCTGATGTCACTGGTGTCTGCATCTCCTTTGAGATGGGCATTTTCAGGGTCTTTGTTGGTCGTATCCAACTGAGGTTCTGGAATTTTTTTTCCAAACCTTGAGCTCCTCCTTGTATAGAGGATTCTGTATGTGGAGGCATCTTTTTGCCCTGAGTGGACTGATTCAATTCTTTAAGCAAGACAACTAAATTTGTGATTTACTAACTTAATCAGTCAAATTCTTCACGAGAAACAGGATTAGACTGGTCAGACGAAGACATGATTGGCTGTAGGCTCGTGGTCTTTTTGGATTTTGAGCGGGTAATAGGCCCAATGATTTCCTTACAAAAGACTTACGTAGTTTAGTCTTAGGGTAATGTAAATGTTATCATAATATGTCCGTTTTAGGAATATTGTCCTGCAAAATCGGGTGTTAATTGGTAACATGTATGCACAAATAATCTTCATATTTTCCATTACATAAAGATGAACATGGAATAAAATTACAAGTAAATGCTTTTACAAATAATTGAAAATGGAAAGCATGAAGAGACTTTCCTCCGCGTTTGGTTTATCAGAGGTTGACCTATCTTAGGGTTACTCTCGCAGATTTTTGGCATGAAGGTTCCCTGATCATCGCAATCTACTTGACGGGAAGTTAATCCGGTCTTTCAACTGGAGCGAATCTGGGTGGTGCCTTTCCTGAGCCCCGTTAGAATTATTCTTCCTACGAGTCCAGTAATCAAACACCGACAGGATAGCCTCCTGATGGAGGAACCACACAACATACATTCACATTCAACGTGTCTCACCGTTTATGAAAATGATGACATGTACGAAGCACTAATATCACATATAGATATCGTATAGTGCAGTAAGTAAAAATGCATTCGTACACATTCATCATAAATGTAAATGAAACATTCACACAGAAGCATATAACAGTTTTAAAAAGCTTGTAATATCGGCTTAAGCCCTCTTACTGGAGTCCCCAGCAGAGTCGCCACCTATCGACGTCGGGATTTTTTGGTGTCCCTTTTCGTTACTTGTTCTTTGGTGTTCTCATGTTAATGTGAGATTTGTTTGAAAAAAAAAGTGAAAAAGGTCCGACATGTATAATGTCGACTATTTAACTTTAAGAGTCGCCAGTTGGTGTATTTAACTGGTTGCACAACGCAACTGAAAAGGTTTGCACATTGACCCAGTGATATGACACTGCTAAACGGGTCTGTGAAACCGAGATTCATTTGGGTTCGTGGGCTTGATTATGCGGAGGGAAGGTGTTAGGCACCCCCCAACTTCCGTGTTGCCACGGTGACTGCCACTTTTTAAAAAACTGTTATATGAATGTGTGTGTGTGTGTGGATCAATGTGCAATTATTTGAAAGTAGTGCGAGGCCTTGTTCGCACATATATACACAAGGTTTGAATTTATAGGAAGATTCAGTTTTAACCAAGATATAGCAATGAAGTTTTATAAAAGAGGTTTTTCAAACCCTATGCTCAATAGGAATTGAGGCCTTTGATACTTCCATTTTATTATTAAATGTTCAACTTGTTTACTTTTATTTTGAGATGCGAAGCATCTTGAGAAAAAATAATATCAAATGAGTCTTAGAACTCCTCATGGGCATGATGACCATCCAAGGAAATTCACATCAGAATAATGTACAAGTCGCCATACTAAAAAATGTCCATCATGGGAACCGAATCTAGATTCAAGAGATCAATCTGTGATCACATGATTCCTAGGCTCACATAATCATTGCAGGTTTGTAGGAAAGCAGTAAGCGATTATATATATATAAAATCTGTAAATATATATATATATATACATGATCAACCACCACGAAGCAACTCCATGGGGATCGAAAATGTAAATAAAAGAGGTAAATATATATATATATATATATATATATATATATATATATATATATATATATATATGGACATGATCAACCACCACGGAGTAAACTCCAGGTGGGACGAAATGTAAATAAAGCTGTAAGTGCAATCAACTGCCACGAAGTAAACTCCGGACAGGACAAAATGTAAATAAAGCTGTAAAAGCAATCAACCGCCACGAAGTAAACTCCAGGCGGGATGAAATATATATATATATATATATAAAAGCAATAAACACACCGGATGTAAATCCAGGCTCATCGGATATGTCCGACAACAATTATATATATAAGTATATATATATAAAAGCAGGTAAATGCTCTGGATATAAAATCCAGGCTCATCAGATATGTCTGACAACAATTATATATATATAAAAGCAGGTAAACGCTCCAGACATAAGTCTAGGCTCAATCGAGGCATAACTCGATAATGTTAGTCCATATATAAAATATATATACATATATAAGTATATATACACAGACAGAAATGAAAACCACGGACCGAAGTCTGGGCAAACGCACACATCACGACTATCAATATGTATAACAGTGTGTGCTAATATGAGAAGAAAGGCTTTATAGAATATAAGAAGGCTTACAGTGGGCTGCCAATGTAGACTTCTATGACTCTATATGGATAAAAACTCAGCTCCCACTGGATAAAAGTATAGCTATATGTGAGCTAACAGATGTTTAGAATGAGGAAACACTCAATATGGGTTTGTATAGAGTAAATTGGACATGACTTCCTCGCCTTTTCTGTAAAATCCCAAATTTTACGAATAAAGATTTAAGTTTCTCGATTTTTTTTTTAAAATTATGGTGTGGATTTGAGATAATGTTATAGTTGTGGGTAATATTTATAAAATTTGAAAAGTATGCAAGTTGTTGTATAATATTCGATTGGTCGGGAATATTCTTTTTGTTGGGAATATCAAATGCACCTGAGACAATCATTTGTGGACCCCATAATGGAATTATTGTCGGATTGAGAAAATGACAAAAATATTTTTATAAAAATAACTATGGAAGCTTTACCGTTAAAACCGTTGAACTACTCATTAGTAAAAAAGTACGATGAATGGCGTGGTTGCGTAGTAGACACCGGTATTGATTATTGATGCTTACGTGAAAGTCACTCAGTTTTGTTCAATTATTGCTTCAGTAATTATTGCATAGTATCTCACGTTATTTCACTACTTCTATATCCAGTTTCTTCTAAGGTAAGGGGTATTATTTCTTTTGTATTCATGAAGAGAACTTCTGTTATTCCATTCTTTATTATTCTGTTGGAATAACCTGTATACGAGGGCTACCCTATACTTGGTGAAATTCTTCTGTTATTCCATTCTTTATCATTTTGTTGGAATAACCTGTCTATGCAAAGTACCGCATACATGGTGAAATTCTTTTGTTATTCCATTCTTTATTATTATGTTGGAATAACCTGTCTATGCGAAGTACCACATACATGGTGAAATTCTTCTGTTATTCCATTCTTTATTATTTTGTTGGAACATCCTGTCTGTGCTTTACGTATAACCTGGTTCCTTTATTTATTATTCTGTTGGAACATCATGTCTGTGTATTTACACATGCCCTGGTTCTGTTATTTATTATTCTGCTGGAATATCCTGTCTGTGCGTTTACGCATGACCTGGTTCCGTTATTTATCATTTTATTGGAATATCCTGTCGGTGCGTTTATGCATGACCTGGTTCCGTTATTTATAATTTTGTTGGAATAACCTGTCTGTGCGATCTATCGCATGCCTGGTGATTTCTTTTGTTATTCCATTCTTTATCATACTCAGTTGGTTAAAGTTTTGACTTCTATACTCCATGAAATTAGTGGAATATCCTTGATATTTGCGCTTCATCCAGTATCTTTTCATGAAAATATTCTTCTGAGCATTCTTGAATTTTACTCTACAAAGAAGTATCATGTTGACAATTTGGACATTATTAGTTCCTAGATAAATTAATTCTTGAATTTGTTTTATTGAATTATTATGTGATTGTCATCATCCTCATGTTTATATTATGTTGAAAATCATCTGTGGCCTGTAGTGCATAGATGGACTTGGTATGATTATGACCAGGGATTATTCTGTATAATAATGACCATAATGTTATAAATAATGTGGAAAAAGTCCTCATTGGCCCGTAGTGCATTGATGGACAGTTTTTGGTATGACTATGGCTATGGATTTTCTTCGGCCAAGGGTGCAAAGATGAATTGTTTTATGGCATGATCAGGACCGTTGATGAATACATGATTATCTTTAGCCCGTAGTGCATGGATAATTCGTGGTCGTGATACTAAAGAATATCCTTGGCCTGTAGTGCAGGGATGATTTGATGATGTGGATTATTTATTAAGTTGAGTTCCAGCGATAAAAGTGAAGAAAAACCTTTTAAATCATAGAAGATAGTAGATTTTATTCTCTACTTGACTCTTCTAATGGGTTGCATGTTCCGCTGCCGTTAAACTTGATGTTTGTTATATTATCAGTTTAACACTGTTGAAGGCTAACGATAATTTATTCTGCATTATCTTAGTCATAATATTTCTTATTGGGCTAGTTGAGCTCACCCTTTTTGCTTTCATTGTTCTCTTTAGGAAATGAGAACGTAGCCGGGACTAGTCGGGTAACGGAGTGACGGTCCAGATGATAGCATTAGTAGTCCTCACTATTCTATGAAATAGTGTGATAATAAATGTAATAAGATTGAATTTGAGTGTGGATATTGTCTAGATGACAATATTCGTGTTAAAACTCTCAGATTATGTTTTGTCATATTTTGAGTTTGAATACTGTCTAGAAGACAATATTTGTATTAAAACTCACAGCTCATGTTGTATAATTAAGTTTGTATTTGAATTTTGTACCATGTATTTGGCGACTCAAGATGGGTGATGTATACCTATTTTGGGGGCGTCACAGTTGGTATCAAAGCTTTGGGATATGATCCCTGGCTGAGATGTGAGACAAGAACTAAGAGGGAAGAGACGGGGAATTCCTTCGCTAGTATGACCTACCTAAGTTTATTTGGTATTTAATTGGTCGGTCAGAGTATAGGGATAATATGTGATATGTCAATTAACCCTTGTTTTGTGACACTGTTTGAAAATGGCATCTAAAAATGTTGAGATAAGCAATGGAGCAAAATAATATGACCGTATCACAGTACGAGGCTAAATTTACGGAGTTATCCCGGTTTGTATCCCATTTGGTCGATAATAAGGAGCGAATGACATGAATGTTTCTAAGAGGTTTGAAACCTCGATATACGTCAATACCTCATTTCTCACAAACTTTGTTTATATTCAGATATTTTAAATAAGGCTCAGTTATTAGAGCGCGATAATGAGACAGCACAACCAAAAGGCAACGACCATCAACACGATAATAATCGTACTGGTGGCAACGGCCATCGGAATAATGATAATCATCGTGTGGAAAATTATCATGCCAAGAATGGTAACCACTTTGGTGGTATTCATGGCCAAGATAATAAAAGTTGAAATTTCATGAAGAGGAGGTTCAATAATGATGGAAAGATAGCAGCATTAGCAACCGTTTCAAAGGAAGAAGAACGACCACCGGTCGTATGTGTCAAATACGGACAGGAGGGACACATTCATCCAAACTGTACGCAGCAATCCAAAGCATGTTTCAATTGCGGAAGAGAAGGTCACCTAGCTCGATTTTTTTGTGTAGTGAAGTCAAGTCCAGCTAGGATAGTGATGCCAAAAGATGTCCTAGACAAGTCAAAGCCAGTAGTTTAAGTGAGAACGTTTGTCGAGGAATCCAAACGAAGTTATTACGGGTAAGTTAATCATAAACGCTGACAAAGTCTATACCTTATTCAATACCGGTGCTACCTATTCTTTTATCTCTCTTGCTTGCGCTCAACGTTTAAATTTGACTCCTGAGAAATTAGACTTTGACTTATCTATTGAAACTCCGTTAGGAGAAACCTTCGTTACCTCCACTGTTTATAAATCTTGTTTGATTTATATTGATACCCTCACGTTACCTGTCGATCTTATCTCTTTGAAAATACTTGCCCTTGATCTGATTTGAGGAATCGATTTGTTAACTACTCATTATGCTAAAATTGATTATTTTCGTAAGGTTATTAGCTTTAATATTCCTAACCAACCTGTTATACGAATTCAAGCAACCAAACCACTAAAGTTAATCATTGTCATATCAAACCATAAGTAAAGAGCCCCGAACCTTTCGTTGGTGACTTCCTTATGTGGAATGCTGCACCTAAGCCAGACTTTCCGTAGGGGACGTCGTGAATAACGGTGACAGATTGTAGGTATCAATGTGACGTGCTAGCCAAGTCTTGGATGAGGGTCACAGTTTTGAATGATATTTCTATTGTTAATAAATTTCCTGACATATTCTCGAAGACTTCTTGGCCTACCCCAGAGCGTGAAATTTAATTTTGTATTAACCCCAGTACAAAACCTATTTCTTCAACCCTTAAATATTTCTTCAACCAAAACGAACGTATAATGCGCCAAAGACGTTGGCTCGAGCTGTTGAAGATTACGATCATACCATTCAGTATCATTGTGGAAGAAAGAACGTGGTAGCTGACACGTTGAGTAGAAGATTGTATGCGTTTACGAGTACGATGTTGTTAACACAAAAACCCATTTCGTATAACTTACAAATGATGAAGATAAAGTTAAAGACTCTAGGGACCCTCGTGAAGATAACAAATATACGATTAAAATCGACTTTAATCGATAAAGTTAAAGCCGCTCAAGCTACACACTCAGAGCTGATGAATGTGAAGAAGAAGGTTTAAGAGGGTGTTATTCTAGAAGCAAGAATCGATGAAGAGAGGAAATCTCAACCCTTAATTTTATTGGCCCATTTGAAATCCTCGATCGAGTAGGAACTGTGGCTTATAGACTCGTTTTACCGCCAAGTATGTCGTGTGTTCATAACGTTTTTAACGTATCGATATTACGTAAATATGTGGATGACTCGGACCACATTATTGAATTAAAACTAGACGAGATAGCGGAAGATTTAACATATGAAGATGTACCTGTTAAAAATCTTGAAATATATTCTACGCTCAAAGGTTATATCTCAAGAGTTAAAATCTGACGAAGTGTCCTCATTTGTTTGGCATACCAGGTACGTACGTAAATTTCGAGGGCAAAATTTCATAAGGAGGGGAGATTGTAAAATCCCAAATTTTATGAATAAAGATTCAATTTTCTCAATTATTTTTAAAATTATGGTGTGGATTTGAGATAATGTTATAGTTGTGGGTAATATTTATAAATTTTGAAAAGTATGCAAGTTGTTGTATAATATTTGATTGGTCGGGGAATATTCTTTTTGTCGGGGAATATTTGTACGACGGTACAATCGTTGATGGACCCCATAACGGAATTATTGTCGGATTGAGAAAATGACAAAAATATTTTTATGAAAATAACAACGGAAGCTTTACTGTTAAAACTGTTGAACTACTCGGTAGTAAAAGTACAGTAATACGCGTGGTTACATAGTAGCACACGGTATTGATTATTGATGCTTACGTGAGAATTCACTCAGTTTTGTTCAATTATTGCTTTAGTAATTGTTGCATAGTATCTCACGTTATTTGATTCAATTATTGTCGATATTTTATATATTATTAAATCAATAATTGAGATGACAGAGTTATTAATATTATTATTTGCAATATTAACGATGTCTAGAAGTTCTGCCAAGAAGAGGTTTGGTCACCTAATTGCACGCCAATAGGGAGAAATCCTTATTGGAAAGCCCCTTCTTTCTTGGGAACGACCTGGTCGATTAATATTGTGAATTATAATAATGATGATAAATGTTGTTAAATATATTGAGGTGTCTTTTTATGAAGTCACGGATGTAACGCCCCGAAATCCGATCGATCTTCACACCTGGATTCCGTACGTCACGATCCCATCTTTTTCCAAACATACATCATTATATACTGAAATATAACAACATATATTCTAAATTCCCAGGTTCTAAAACCTTACAACTCCTTTCATTACAAATAACGATAATTACATTATCCTTTACATCTTACACGAATGACTTTCATCCGCCACTAAGGATACATAACAGTTCATTAAACTAATTTAAAGTTCATTTAACTTATTTTATATTACAAGTCTTCACTTGATCTTCTCGCTCATTCCCATTCTGAATGGCACTCCATCTGGATACCGTCAGCTTGATCTTTACGGGATCCTTAAGTTCGTCTAACATCGTTCGCTGAAAATATTTTTCATTTAAAGCAAATGTGAGCATTCAATTTCCCAGCAAATCATAACAGTTGAACAAACATCTTCAAGAATTTAAACATTCTTTTAAGACTTCAATAATCGAACAAAGGTTATGAAGCAGCTTGAATAATAGGAATAATCTTGATTCGTATCATTTTAAAATAATATTCACTTTCATTTTAAAATACTTTCATTCTTCTACCTTTTTCATACACATTCTGTCTGGCTAGAATAATTAGCACAAACTTAACAATAATGGATCATGTATAAACCGAGCATTCTCTTATTGAATAGTTAAATCACAGAACAATTCATCTCATAGAAACACCGAAGTGTTCACATTGTGGCACAAGGCCTCATATGTTTTACTACCTTGTACAAATATCGCATATTCGCACATAGAAAGAACTTCTTAAGTTCAACATCTGAGAAGTTTAAGAAACTAGCATTCATTTAAAATATGAATGAAGTTAGGAAACTTGCCTTACGCACAGTTACAGCTTACGCTGAACTGCTCATTCTAGTTCCTAAGTAGCACATAAGAAAAACAACACATACACTAATTAGTCATGTATATTTGACTTATGCATTAGTTTTCTTAACTTTACTTCTTAGGGTTCGCGTTCTTGTAACCTAAGTTTATGCGACCACTTTCATTACCGTTCTACGGCTTCATGACATACGGAGATGTCTTACTTTTATGTTCATCATCTTTGATGGTTTACATCTTATCTTCTTCTTATAACTTCTCTAGGACTCAGCACACATCACTTCTCTGCTAGTAGTCCATATGGTACTTTGAGTGGTTTCCCACAAATAACCAATAAACAAGTTCATGTCTCGTCTACACTGCCCATAATAGTGAGTTAGATCGGTTGACAGTTTTGTATATACCTTCGCTCTCTGAAGGAATTGTTTAGCCCAGCTCTCATATGTCAACCATCAAAGGTTACGATTGTACCATAACCTAACTTATCATACCCTATCCGAACTATTAAACTATAATCTTCGTTAAGTTAATTTCTCATTCCTTATGGCTTCCTGGCAACTAAATGCCACCCTTCAGGATTCATTCTTATACGACTCACCTTCGGCTTTCATTACTCTAATTCTCGTTCATTATAGTTTTCTCGATAATTTATGTCTTACTTACTACCTTTGTCAATGTCTAGGTCATACAACCAGGTTATACTTAGAACGTTCGTCCGACGCGAATACGATTCACGAGGATCGTTTACGTATTCAACGTTCACGTTGCTCATCTTTTAATCTCTCATTCTACCTTTACTCAAGGTTTTAATTGCTTTCGATCGTTATCCATCCCATGAACCCTATGTTCATTATTCTTTCTTAAAGTCAAACCCATACTATTCGTTGTATGCTAAGACTGCTTACAACTGCGTTACGTTTACGTTTACATTTACGTTTATTCTCTTCTTGATCTTTAAATCTCTTTTGACCATTTTGTTTAACCTGTACTAAAGGTTTAATTCACTTATTTAAGTGTTATATTAGTTGAACATTATGTTCTTTATCTTCCCGTACATTTCCCCCAAGAGTTGAGCAGTTAAAAGCTCTTCTTTGGCTTTTTCCCTACACTGGCGCTGTGGCGCCACTCTCTTCTTTATCTCTCGCGCCGTGGTGCAAGTTTGCAGTACCCAGCTCCCTAGTCTGGCACTGTAGCACCACCTTACAAGGCATGGCTGGCGTCACGGCGCCAAGCCCTAACCCTAGAAAATTTCTCTAAGTGTTAAATCCAATTTGAGACGCTTACTTCCCGCTTTCATAACTTATTCGTTATAACTCGGAACGAGGTCGTTCCAAAGCCATTCTCTTCCTTATCTTATGTACTTCAATACTCCCCAAAGAGAACTTCATTTTGAATCCGTTAATGTGCCATTCGACTGGCTTGATCTTCACCCTTTGTTTGCTTTATGTTTTTAACGCTATTCGTTTGTTCGTCCGTAATTCGGTCATCCGAACTCGGAATTCATTCATTCTTGAGTCCATGACTCATATTTTCTATGTTCTCTTACATTCTTATGAAACCATACATGTTCGGGTTTATTTACTAACTTTCTAATTATCGTTTATCTTTTACGAAATTTTCACCATAACTTTGTTATAGCTAGGTTTTAATCCATTCTTCATGAACGTTTCTACCATTCCTAACCAAGCAATATGCATCTAACTTATACGCGATGGTTTTAAACTTGTCCATCAACAACAAATATCCTATGATGGTTTTAAATTTGTCCATCAACAACGTTCTTCGTGTTCTTCGCATGTTCTTCGTGTTCTTCATTCGTTCTTCATTTTAATTGATATTTTGGATTACGATTTCATTTTTTATTGGAATTTGATGTTATAGAACATCATTCCTTACTTATTTCACCTACTTATTCATATAATCCACTCTCATTACGAATCTTATACTTCCTTAAGAAATTTATAAACTAAACTTTAAATTTTTATTTTCATTATTTCTCATGATTTTAACCATATGAAATCATTTCTAACATCATTTACTTCTTATTCTTATTAATCTATGTTTTGAACATAAAAACTTAAGAAAAGTTAACTTAGGAGTTTGGTTTTAATATCTTTCCTCTTTATTTTTCTTCCGCTAGACAAAACCGACGATTTGCTAGCTTTTCTATTTCACGAACACTTTTGATCCGATCAATCATGCTCATGCTCTTCCTTCTTCCTCTCCATCCGAACTCTCTCTCTCTCTCTAGTTGTAGGATTTTCAAAAATCTCATTTAAATGAAAGCCAGCTTCCTATTTATAGAAAATTCAAGCTAAGGGTATTTTATTCATTTCACCCCCTTAACCTCCTTGCTATTCATTACTTAAGGACTAAATTAACTTACTCCTTAAGTTTACGTAACACCTAAGTCTACTTAGCCTTTAAGTTTGCTTAACTCTTAAGTTTACTTAACACTTAAGTCGACTTAACACTTAAGTTTACTACTTCCACCTCCTTAGTTAACCTCCTTACTATTTACGAAACTTAGCCTGTATGTTTCGTGGTTCCGTCTTTCGAGTTTCGTCGGAGAGTTTTAAAAACTGCGATTCTCAGAATCCAAATATTTTTAGATATTTCGTCTTTCCTTTAACGATTAACTTTTACGTATTCTTCGGATTTCTGAAAAATTGAAAAACACTTTTTTGCATTAAGCGTTTTCCTTCACGTTTTACCCTAACGTAGCTAAATGAATGAAAAGTACATAATAGTACTTTTCGTTCGATTTCTGCACGTTTTTCGAGAAAACTTTTATCGGCTTACTTAACTTTTCACGACATATTATCGGCAAATCTTTCGATGGAATGTCATTTTGACATACCAAACTCTCAGAACGGCTTGGGTTATTCAAACCCTAACACTTAAGTTTCGTCAGATAAATAGTGCCTATTTTGTCTTTTTCCCCGGAAATATTTTTGTTCCCGGAAAATTTTCATTTTTGTCTTGAAAATTATTACTGCTTCGCCTAGCTCGTATTTTAATCCTCCCGACTTATAATCATCCTAGGTTCTAGAACCATTAATAAACACATAACATATAATATTATTAATAAAAATTCATTTTATTAATAACTAATTCTTTAAACTTAAATTCTGGACGATCCAAATTTTGGGGTCTTTACAACGGAAGTTTATATATATATATATATATTATATAAATTTTGTTTTATTAGTATTATTAATGTAATAAAAGCAGAAAAGCTTTTTATATAAAAATGTAATACTTTTATAAAGTTATTTATTTTATTAGACAATAATTAGAATATATTATATTTTATTATACATAGTGTTGCATAAAGTGCTGCATAGTGTTTTGTATAGTAAAATCTTTTATATAAAACAAAATACTTTTATAAAGTTATTTATTTTATTAGACAATAATTAGAATATATTATATTTTATTATGCATAGTGTTTGTATAGTGTTTGCATAGTGTTTCAGATAGTAAAATCTTTTTATATAAAAATGTAATACTTTTATAAAGTTATTTGTTTTATTAGACTATAAATAGAATATATTATATTTTATTTAAAAGATTTTGTTTTATTAGAATATTTTATTTATACTGCATAGTAAATTAATATGGACCGTTCGTTTAAAAGTAAATCAATCTGGACCGTTCATGAATTAGTTAATATTCAGTCCATTCTCCTATAAATAGAAGCTCATTCCTTCATTATTTCTTACGAATTCACTGAAACTCTAGAGAGAGGAACTATAGAGAGAAAGATGAAAAGTATTCTGCTACTTCACTACTTCTATATCCAGTTTCTTCTAAGGTAAGGGGTATTATTTCTTTTGTATTCATGAAGAGAACTTCTGTTATTCCATTCTTTATTATTCTGTTGGAATAACCTGTATACGCGGGCTACCCTATACTTGGGTGAAATTCTTCTGTTATTCCATTCTTTATCATTATGTTGGAATAACCTGTCTATGCAAAGTACCGCATACATGGTGAAAATTTTCTATTATTCCATTCTTTATTATTATGTTGGAATAACTTGTCTATGCAAAGTACCACATACATGGTGAAATTCTTCTGTTATTCCATTCTTTATTATTTAGTTGGAACATCCTGTCTGTGCTTTACGCATGATCTGGTTCCGTTATTTATTATTCTGTTGGAACATCCTGTCTATGCGTTTACGCATGACCTGGTTCCGTTATTTATTATTCTGTTGGAATATCCCGTCGTATGCGTTACGCATGACCGTTCCGTTATTTATTATTCTCATTGGAATAACTCACATGCAATGCGGTCTATCGCATGCCTGGTGATTTCTTTTGCTATTCCATTCTTTATCATACTCAGTTGGTTAAAGTTTTGACTTCTATACTCCATGAAATTAGTGGAATATCCTTGATATTTGCGCTTCATCCAGTATCTTTTCATGAAAATATTCTTCTGAGCATTCTTGAATTTTACACTACAAAGAAGTATCATGTTGACAATTTGGATGTTATTAGTTCCTGGATAAATTAATTCTTGAACTTGTTTTATTGAATTATTATGTCATTTTCATCATCTTCATGTTTATATTATGTTGAAAGTCATCTGTGGCCTGTAGTGCATAGATGGACTTGGTATGATTATGACCAGGGATTATTCGGTATAATCATGACCGTAATGTTACAAATGATGTGGAAAAGTCTTCATTGGCCCGTAGTGCATTGATGGACAGTTTTTGGTATGATTATTGCTATGGATTCTCTTTGGCCAAGGGTGCAAAGATGAATTATTTTATGGCATGATCAGGAACGTTGATGAAAACATGATTATCTTTAGCCCGTAGTGCATGGATAATTCGTGGTCGTGATACTAAAGAATATCTTTGGCCTGTAGTGCATGGATGATTTGATAATGTGGATTATTTATTAAGTTGAGTTCCAGCGATAAAAGTGATGAAAAACCTTTTAAATCATAGAAGATAGTAGATTTTATTCTCTACTTGACTCTTCTAATGGGTTGCATGTTCAACGCCGTTAAACTTGATGTTTGTTATATTATCGCTTAACATCTTTGTTGAAGGCTAACGATAATTTATTCTGCATTATCTTAGTCATAATATTTCTTATTGGGCTAGTTGAGCTCACCCTTTTTGCTTTCATTGTTTCTTTAGGAAATGAGAACGTAAAGCAGGACTAGTGGGCAATGAGTGAGTGTGGTCGGATGATAGCATTAGTAGTCCTCACTATTCTATGAAATAGTGTGATAATAAATGTAATAAGATTGAATTTGAGTGTGGATATTGTCTAGATGACAATATTCGTGTTAAAACTCTCAGATTATGTTTTGTCGTATTTTGAGTTTGAATATTGTCTAGAAGACAATATTTGTATTAAAACTCACAGCTCATGTTGTATAATTAAGTTTGTATTTGAATTTTGTACCATGTATTTGGCGACTCAAGATGGGTGATGTATACCTATTTTGGGGGCGTCACATTTTCTCTCTCTCCTCTCCCTCAAAATGGCTGACCCAAGGTCTATATTTATAGATCGATGGGCAGTAGGTGTAGTACTGCCAAGTACTTGATTAGCTTGCACCAAGTACCGGGTCGAGGTGTCCCTAGGCTTCGCGGGTCCCGTCGTCTGAAGAAGTTAAATGCGCCGCAGGCATCGTAATGTTTTCTCGAACTTGCAGAACTTCAATCCGAGCATCGGAACGAGGTATATGTGACCATCTTCGGACCGCTTGTGTCGAGAGTTACGGAATCAAATGGATTAGAGGTTGTACGAAGTCAGGAAGATGGGACCATGCCCATAGTCTTCAAGCTTCAAATTCTATTCGGTATGCTGCCACGCGTAATAGTCACTCAGGATTGTAACTCCTCGATTCTTGTGGGACATTGTTGTATGTATGTATGTATGAAGTGTTGAGATGACGCGCATTGTTATCTTCGAGGTTGGGAATGATCCTTCCGGTGTGTGTTCCGGGGTTGGAAATGATGTTCCCGGTGTGTGTCCCGGGTTTTGAGCCTGAACTTCTGGTAGTATCTGAAATGGATGTGAGCTGTCTTCCAGGGTTATCTCTGAAAGACGAATCTGTTCTCCTGCAATGTTAGTAACAGGCGTGCAGAAAATTTAAAGTGTCTGCAACCATACTTGAATAAATTTGTGGTGGTTTTCATCGACGACTTTTTGATATACTCGAAGACATAGGAAGAACACGCCGAACATCTGAAGATTGTTTTTGAGGCACTACGGAATGAGAAGATGTACGCAAAATTTTCAAAGTGTGAATTATGGATGAAGAAGGTTCAATTCTTAGGCCACATGGTGGATAAGAATGGAATCTCAATAGATCCCACAAAGGTTGAAGCAGTAAGTAATTGGGAACAACCGATGACACTGATGGAGGTGAGAAGTTTCTTAGGGTTAGCTGGGTACTATCGAAGATTTATCCAGGATTTTTCTGTGATAGCAACCCCGTTGACCAATTTAACAAGGAAGACGGTGAAATTTGTGTGGACAGACAAGTGTGAGGAGAGTGTCCAAGAGTGGAAAAGGAGATTGAGCGAGGCACATGTATTATCATTACCAGATGATACGGGAAGATTTGTGGTGTATAATGATGCGTCGCATAGAGGACTGGACTGTATGCTGATGCAACATTGCAAAGTCATTGCATATGCGTCACGATAATTGAAGGATTACAAAAAACGATACCCTACTCATGACTTAGAGTTAGCGACATTAGTTTTTACGTTAAAGATATGGAGGCATTATTTGTACGGAGAGAAATATGAGATATACACAGACCACAAAAGTCTGAAATATATCTTCACACGGAAAGAGTTGAATATGCATCAGAGAAGGTGGTTGGAATTGATCAAAGATTATGACTATGATATTCTTTATTACCCGAGAAAGGCGAACATTGTGGCCTACACGTTAAGTAGGAAAGGAAGAGAAAAGTTATTTCAATGACCAACTCAGGAGGAGTTAATAACGGACATAGAGAAATTGGAAATAGAGGTAAAGGGACCAGAGAGGTCTGAAGAGAAGTTATTTGTAATGGAAGCTTGTCCAACATTGTTGGATAGAGTAAAAGAAGCACAGGAGAAAGATGAAGAATGTGAGAAGATCTGGAAAAGGATTACAGAAAATGAGGAAGAGAAATTTTGAATGGATAAAAATGGTATCTTATGATTCGAAGGAAGAGTGTGGGTACCAGTGGTAACCGAGTTAAGAGAAGAGATTTTACATGAGGCACACAATACGACGTATTTCGTTCATTCGGGAGGCACTAAGATGTACCGAGAGTTGAGTCAATATTTTTGGTGGCCCAATTTAAAATGGGAATTTGCATAGTGCGTTAGTAGATGTTTGACTTGCCAATGCGTAAAAGCAGAGCATCATCGGCCGAGTGGTTTACTACAACCATTGGAAATACCAGAGTAGAAATGGGAGCACATTACGATGGATTTCGTGGCAGGACTTCCAGTTACGCAGAAAGGTTATGATGCCATTTGGGTTATCGTGGATCGACTTACAAAGACCACACATTTTCTACCGATCAAGATTCACTACAGTTTAAATCAGTTAGTGAGTCTGTACGTAAAGGAGATTGTTTCACGACATGGAGTGTCGGTGTCAATTGTCTCCGATCGAGACCCGCACTTCACGTCTAATTTTTGGAAAAGATTACAAGAGAGAATGGGAACACAGTTAAGGTTGAGTACCTCTTATCATCCTCAGACAGACGGACATAGTAAGCGAACAATACAAACACTGAAGTACATGCTTAGGACTTGCGTGATGGACTTCAAGGGAAATTGGGATGGCCACCTACCCTTAGTCGAATTTGCGTATAATAATAGTTACCATGCAAGTATCGGCATGCCACCGTACGAAGCTCTTTATAGAAGAAAGTGCAGAATGCCATTATGTCGGGACGAAGTCGGAGAGCGACGAATACTCGGGCCAGAGTTAGTACAACAAACAAAGCAATAGATCATGGTGGATGTGTTAAGAGCCAGACTAGTAGCCGCTCAAGATCGCCAGAAGAAGTACGCAGATTTGCATCGGCAGGACCAAGATTTTAAAGTCGACATTTTTCCTATTCTTAAAGGTATCTCCATGGAAGGGAAAGATCCGTTTTGGCAAGAAAGGAAAATTGAGTCTGAGATTCATAGGACCATTCGAGATACTAAAGCGAGTGGGTGAAGTGGCGTACAAAGTTGCATTACAACCCGAGTTGGAGCACATTCACAATGTGTTCCACATTTTTGTGTTACGACCATACAAGGTCGACTACAAGCATGTGATTTCTTATGAACGAATTCAAGTGGAGAAGAACTTAGCATATGAAGAAATTCCTGTCCAAATTCAAGATAGAAAGGAGCAAACTTTAAGGAACAATGTCATTTCTTCTGTAAAAGTACTTCGGCGTAATCACGATGTCGAGGAGGCCACGTAGGAATTAGAAGATAAGATGCAAGGGGATCATCCCCATTTATTTATGTAACCTTGTACCAATTCCGAGGATGGAATTTTTATAAAGGGGGGGGGGGAGGATGTAAGAACCGAGAAATTCATGATTTAATAAATCTATTAATGAAAAATGAATATTTATTGGAATATAAATATTGATGTGTTGTAAGATGAGTAATTCAATTAGTGTAAATTAAAGTTGTATGAGGATTTAGAATTTAGAAATGCCTTGTGTGGCATGAGAAGGGAATTTAAGTGGTTAAACTAAGAGGAAGATTAATTTCATATAATTATGTGATCCCATATAAGGAATACACTCTTAAATTAGAAATATCACCAATATAACAGTTAATTCATGTCGTGTAAAACTTGTGTGGCGATGGATGTTGAAACTGGCTTGAAGCTAAACCGGTTTAGCCTTCGCCAGAAAGTCCCACAGAATAATGCGCCCTCAATAAGATACATGGCAAAAATTGCTGCCCAATGATCGATTCAGGATAATTAGTTTTCTATTGTAGAAATAAAATGGAACACTTTTGTTATATGTGTGACATTAATAAATCATAGGATAAACGTACATTATGTTGATATGAGGTGCCAAGTATTACAGTGAAATCATATGTATTTGTAATACATAAATAATTAAATATTTGTGTATTCTAGAAACTAGGAAGGGAATTAAATGTTTAAATAAGTATTAATATTAAATAAGGTTATTATGTGGTTAAGAGAGTAGTAAAAAAATAATTATGGGAGATACCCGGACAATAATACCAAGCTACGTTATTTTATTGTGTGTATTTAATGTACATGGATTATATGATGTGAATATATAACTAATCCCTAATTTCTTAATATGATAGCAATTGTACATTAAGATTACATTTTGGGAATCTAATGGAACCAAACCAAGCCTTAGATAACTTATTGCTGAGATTTTGCTCTTGTCCCAAAATAAGTGACCTCATAGTACATGAACAATGGTCTGCACTCTAAATTATGTAACTTCCAAATTGGTACTCATTGGCTACGGAGATGACTGATGGGGAGTGGTTGAACCACTGCTAGTTAACCATTGTGTTCTCCTTCTGCATTTCAGTCTCAAACTTCTATGCCAACCCTTTAGCCAATCCAAGTTTCTTCTATAAATAGTAGACCAAATTCTCAGTTTGTGTTACTTGAAATTGTTTGATAATTCTAAGCTGAGAGTTCTAAGTTGCTGAGCAATTATAGAAGCATACTCAGTGTGTAAGGAGTCCAATCCAAGCTTAAGGAGGTTTAAATTCTAATTATGTTCTTGAATAGGGTCTTGTTTAGTTCTTGAAATTACTTGAAATTCTATGTCAATAAATTAACATGATATAATGTGTTTAAGAAGTATACTTACATGTATGAACTCTTAAATGATGGTTTGGGACAAGTTTAAATTGATATGAATCAAGTTGGTTTATACTACGCAAAGCAGTGCATTCTTTCGCTTTTGTCCCGGCGTGGCGCTTCAATTACCTATTTATACTAAGGTGCGGTAGCAATTGCATCGTACTCGTAATCGATTCTTTGGTTTTGTTTATGCTATGTGTTGAGAAGTTGATATCATGGCTTAGATATATACCTAAAAAGGGGTATAACATGAGATATAAAGTTTTCTTGTGTAGTATCAAGTGGTCAACAAGATTTAGTAATATATTTGTAATGAAAACTTAAAGTTTTAAAAACAAACTTTGATGTAATACTTGATCTAATTTTGAATAGTTAGCTTATATGATGCCTACATTGCTAGAAATAGTTTACACCCTCCTGATACGTGTATATATGTGATGATTAAGTAATAAGATAGTGTTTGCCTTATATAATGAAAGTCCATGAATAAAAAGGTCATAATCTTGAGCATTGTAAACTTGCTTATGAAGTAACTAGGTACTTGATTTCGTGATAAACCTATAAGCTAATTTTATACCGTATGTGCATACTTGAATCATGTCAATCTTTAATAACAAATGTGTAGGCTAATGAGCATCCTATACTTATAATACGCTATAAATAGGATTCAAAAGTGTTGATTTCTTAACGTGGATAAGCTACGCTTAAGGCAAGTATCTTAAACCCTTGCATTATTTTATTCAACGAATATCGTAAGCAAGTATCTAAACCTTATCTCTTTGAATGCAAGTTATCTTACTTAGTCGTTAAATTGAGCTAGTATGTTTAAACTCTTGTGAAAAATATTATTCATGTTGAACTTAGTATTGTTCTTGAATATTGTAAAAGTGTCTATGCCATTTGATTCGGCTACACTATATGCATGTTTATAAAACTGTCCAAAATAATTAACTGGTGTGAAAATCTTGAAAACTGAGTTGAACAACCTTTATGGTAAGGGGAGTGTATATTGTTGGAAGCCCCAACACACGCGTGAATATTACTGTGGTGTTATGCATAACATAGAGTATTGTAGACTGATCATCTATCGTACTTAATTCTTTTGGGTTATCAGTTTAGTATTGGTAATTCTAGTAGATGTTCAATAGTCCTTAGTGACTGCTCAGTATAAATTGTTTTATCTAGTTGGATGAGTTGATAGCCTTTGAATTCATATATATCTTTTAATCTGTATTGAACTATCATTTCATATTCCAAAGATTTGATTCGAGAATTGTTGATACTCATTGTTCATAATATTATTCTAAGACTCTGAACTATCTTGGAGACCATACTTTGATATTTCAAACTCGTGATATAATACTCATTACCCTTGTTGCTTATTCTTGCTTAATTAAAACCTTTCAGTTAAGGTATAATCATTGAGGTATTCACCACCGTGTTGTCCCGGCCCAAAACTAACGGTACATTGATTATTCGGGTGATTGCCAGCACAATAATTGCAAGTTACTGCTATCCTTCAAATACGTTGGGCTGCAATAACGTCTAACCTCCTCGAAAGTGTCTCAAGTTGTGCTGATAATGCAGAAAATACATTGAGTCCATCAATCCCCACTCCCCTTGGTTGAGTCATACTCGAATATGGCCTTTGATAATTGAATCCAGCCATGGTACCTGAAACGAGAGAAAAAGAAGAAGATAATAAAATAAAATAAAATAAAATGTTTAAATTAAGACTAATTTGATTGAAGCTAATATTGGCAAAAATATATTAAACCAATTCCCCGGCAATGGCGCCAAAAACTTGTTGGGTAAAATCTAATTATGCACAACACGCAAGTATACGTGGTCAACAAATAATAAAGTGATAAGTTGAGTATCATTCCCACAGAGAATTAGTTAACAAGAATTACCAAGTACTAACATAAAACCAATTTAATCTTATTTAAACGAATGATTTAATAATTTAATTTAAAATAGTTAAATAAACTATTACTAACTATCCCTAGAATGAAACAAGATATTGAAGACTTGAGATTACAATTTCACTTATTGTTTCATTTAAGTCAACACACTTCCTGTTAAGCCAAGTTATCTATACTGGATTATTAATCAAAAACACGAAAGTAAAATATGGCCATCTCTCAATGCACCATATTCATATCAAATCAAATCCACAGATGATAGAATCAAATTGAACACCCTAATTAACTAACACACTATATCTCTCTATGTGAATTACCATTAAAAAGGGTTTAAGCACAAGTTCTTATTAGACTACATATGGCGTAAAGGCATATCTCTATCCTAAACACGAATCATGAATTCCATCTATGCAGAAATCACAAACACATGCTATCATAATTAGATCTAAATCTATACTTCATCTCTCGAGTTCATATAGATTATCACGGTAATTTTTAGCTAGGCAATTAAGTAATTAAGTCCAAATCATAATAGACAATCCAACTATAGCTAATAAGACTAACAAAGAAGCATATCAAAGTAAACCACACGATAAGATCCAAAGTAACCTCAAACAAAGAATTAGTTCATGATTATTGAATTAAAACTAAGAATCCACAATTGAATACACATTAAAAGATAAATATAGAAGAAGATGAGAAGATATAATCTATTATCCGTAGATTTGAAGCTCCCTCCTCGCTCCTACTTTGAATCTTCAATGGTCTCCAAGTTGCTTGAATCTCCAAAACTATTTAGAACTAGTGTTTTGATCTAATTTACTCTAATCTAATCTAATGGAATCATATTTATCCTCTAATCTATCCTCTAATCCTTGTGTTTCTCCTCCTTTTATAAGTCTCTTTATATGTCTTTAAGTCATCTTGGAAGTCCTTGAGTCAATCGGATCGAAATAGTCCTCCAACTCATCTTGTGCTTGTGTAGTAGTTATACGTTTTACAACCATAATCTCTGCTGAATTCCATGCCCACTTGAGTCCATGTACAATCCAAACTCTTAACATCCATGTTCCAACAAAATTTCAAACAAAACACAACACTCATGAATCGACACCCCCCGCCCCGGCGGGGGTGTATGCCTTAAAAGGGCTCGCCTCGGCGGGCTACCATTCTGCTAATCCCATATGAAGACCCCCCGTCCCCCAAGTAGTGGGGTATATGTTTATAAAATGCATACTGACGACTGCTAGGCTTCGTTTCTCGAGTTGAAGACCCCCACCCCGTGGGGTGTAAAGGTAAAATAGGCATACAAAGGGGTCTATTCTGCTAAATGATTTGCTGATCTTAATAGCTTCTTCCAAATTTACGCCAATCGACTCCAAATCATCCCAATTGACTCCAAATACACATGAAATACCGCAACAACCTTCCTACATATAAAATAACATAAAACAAGTAACAATGAACATGAACACAAGAATTTAGCAACAAATAAGCATGAAATGAACACTGATTCGCGTATATAAAATCCACTTATCAAAGCTCATCCTCCTATTCTTCCTCAGCGATAAACAGATAAGGCTCCCTTTGAATCAATTGTTCCTGCATAATGTGGACATCTCGACGTTCCTTATCTCTAGGTATCTGAGGTATCACTTCCCTAGCTAGACTGGATCCTCCAATGTTAGACATCCTGACAACAAAATAATTTTAAGTTTTACTTATTATGTGACATTATTCGATACTCTTGAGCACATAAGTTATTAACACATAACACATAATGTCTTTTATTGTTTATCTTCAATGGATGCCTTAATCAATTTCTTAAAGCTCGAAAAGAGTTTGACACCACTATATTTTCTGTCTCCTTAAAGGTTACTTCCTAAGGTTTCCCCACCTAAAGTTTATAACCTAAAGCTTTGATACCAACATGTGATACCCCCAAATCTGGGAACTTCATTTCCACAGGATTTGGTGTTCACTATCCAAAAGAATAACATCTAACTACCCAATATAAAGGATAAAGACACGAAATAACTTAAATAATAATTCTTTCCCATTAAAGGGTTACATCCATTTAAAACAATCCCAGGTAATCTAACCTTAAGCTATTACATAAGTCTGTGGAATACATCACATAAATAAATTAAGTCTTATAATATAATTCATCCAAATAAATTCACATATATCTTCAACACTTGGACATCTTGTCCTTTCCTTTGCTGGAAGATGGCTCATCGACTTTCTCGACTTTGGCTGCAGTGTTTAAATGCAAAAGTGAGCAAATAATTGCTCGCAGATATAAAGAGTAATAATAATAATAACAACATGAGTTTGAACAACGAATGCTGAGTAATGGTGAACTTGTTCTATGAATTAAAAATAGAAAATAAGTTCAAATTTAATATATGAGGGTCTTAAGACCATGAACTATGTCCCCGATAATTAGGTATTATTACCTCAGCCTTAACAGCCTTTTAGACTATACAGACCCATCCTTACGTACTTAGGGGGATCAACCCTTTGTACCATGTATTGTGCACAAACATCTAAACATTACACGTACATAATCCCTTATGTTAGAGTTGTTCATCTCAGTTTGACTTTAGGATTCCGTACTAAAAAAAGTTTAGCTCAGAACTAGCTTATCAGTGGTTCTAGAATTTTAGAACACTATTCAATTATAGATTAGTCCAATCAATAAGAGTTTGCTTGCTACTTGAAGGTTCAACACAATAATATATAATTGAGCAATGATGTTTAAGTCAAAGATTGGATAATAACAATGTACAATTGAATAGACATGGTGTATATATATAAGGTACTATATTCAAAAAGAATTAGGAAACCTCATTAGAAACAATATAGTTAAACAGTATATGCTTTGACTAGCAATAACAAGAATTAGGAAAGTGGAACTCGCTCGATGTAATGAATTAGATTACAAGAGCTTGTACAATCATACACAAGATAGAATTAATAGGCTTGCTCAACTTTATTATAAGATCTAGGAACTTGCACAATGATAATTTAGGAATAGAAAGCTTGTTTGACATCAAAAGATAATGTAGTTATGAAACTTGCATTCATTATAAAGAGAATGAAGTTAGGGAACTTTCCTCATGTGTAAGCTACATAAGTATAATAATGTTCACCAATTACCCTAGACATAGCATTGAAATTTCAATACCAATTAGTTGTGTCAACATTAGCTTTATAGGTTTAACCCACCATTTAAGTCATAACCTTTAACTTAATGTCTAACCATATTGGTTAACCCCCCTAATGAATCTGAAATCTCACTATCGCTTAATATAAGCTTTATCATTCACTTCTAACTCTTATAAATGTCAACTTTTATTCATTACATAACTTATTCAAGTGATAATTTAAAATCCTCACATTTTGGTATCACCACACATGGTTATTGTATCTTATATTATGTTTTAACATCTTTATCATGCATGCCACACTAGATTAGGTCCTTATATTATAGTCTACAGATAATCAGAACTCACTTTGCCTCTACTCTTTCGAGGTATACATTTGTTCTACTTGCCTAAGCTTTTGCACCGGTAGCAGCATTGCTTAGTCTAGTAAAACTTCGAGAAGGCCATCTGGTAGCAATGCGCCATTTACGCTTTTAATCGACGTAGTCGCTTAACACGCAGCAAAAAGCGTAGTGACTTCCCTATTACAGTTCAAACACCCATTTTCCCCCAATTTCTACATCAATTCACAAAACCCAACAACTAGAATTGTGTAGTAATAACAATAAGCATGAAATTCACAATTCAAACAACATAACATTTTATATAATTAACTTTTAAGGATCAAAATCACATTTTTTTTCCAATTTCTTCATAGTTTAACACCTTTAGCGAATTCGATTACCAAAACTTTGTTTCTTAACCAATTGATACGATTCAAATTACTTTGTTTTCGTTTATTGACATAATAACACAATCTAACATCAATTTGCAGATTATTTCAAGTATTGGACATCAAATTTTGGACTTACACAAGCCATTTACATAAACATAACACTGTTATTCTAACTTTCTTCTTGCAACCCAATTTCACGTATTTGATTACCAACAATTGTGCATCTATTGACAATAACAGATTATAAAATCATGCATACATGTTTATATTTCAATCCAACGTGACTTATCAATTTACAGAAAATAATCTCTGAAAACCCAAAACATTTAAGTTAGGAGTAAAGTATACCTTTAATCCTTGATTATATGCTAGCAAAAGATGGTGACAAGGTTTAGAAATTCCCTTCCTTCCTCTTGACTATCTCAGAGAATTCAAAATTATCGTGTTTCTCTCACACTCTCCAAACTCTCCGTTCTTAGTTAGCCTTAAAAAAATTGAACGCGTAGATATAAACTGAAGGCTTCCCACGTTCATCAGGTAACAAAACCAATAGTCTGCGTCAATTAAAATAAGCCAAAGGCCACAAGGCCTTGTATGGCTATACACAATTTAGTTTTTTAATTTATTTTATTAATAACAATTATATTATATGATTCCACGTGTCACACTTTAATTTAGTTAATTTAAATAACTTACTATAATAATTATAATTTTCATTATAATTATACTTTATACTTAATAAATCATTACATATCTAATATAATTATTAAATTAGAACATCATTTTATTTAATTTAATTATTTTTTAAATATTAAATAATTCATTTAATTTAATAATCTCATTAAATTAAATCTGCAAATACTAAAATTACCATTAATCAATTTAGTTAACGTACACACTTAACTAAATTATTATACCACAATTTCATAAATTATTTATTTATCTTAATAAATAAATTAATTAAAATATTTATTTAATTTAATAAATATTTAAAATTAATTACAAAATTCTCGATCGTTACATCCTTAGCATGTGCAATGGCTCCATTATTATCACAATATAGCTCAATCGGATCAACAATGGTTGGAACAACACCAAGTTCAGTGACGAACTTTTTAATCCATACAGCCTCCTTGGCTGCACTAGAAGTAGCAATATACTCAGCCTCTGTTGTAGAATCGACTACTGTCTCTTACTTCGAACTCTTCCAGCTAACAACACAAAACCTGACTGAGACTTATAGTCATCATTGTCAGTCTGGAAACTAGCATCTGTGTAACCCTTTACTACCAGTTCGTCTTCACCTCCATATACCAAGAATGAATCCTTAGTCCTTTTCAGGTACTTGAGGATATTCTTATTTAACATCGATGACCTTCACCTGGATTCGACTGGTATCTGCTCGTCATGCTCAAAGCATACGAGACATCCGAACGAGTACATATTGTGACGCCCCTAAAATAGGTATACATCACCCATTCTGAATCGCCAAATACATGGTACATAATACAACTACAACTTAATTATACAGCTGTCGTGTAAAATACGACAAAACATAGCTCAGAGTTTTAACACGAATATTGTCTTCTAGACAATATCCAAACTCAAATTCAATCTCATTATAATTATTATCACACTATTTCACAGAATAGTGAGGACTACTAAAACAACAATCTGGACCGTCAATCCATTCCCCGACTAGTCCCAGCCATATTTTCATTTCCTGAAGAGAACAGTGAAAGAAAGGGTGAGCTCAACTAGCCCAGTAAAAAATATTATGACAAAGATAATGTAGAATAAATTATCCTTAGCCTTCAACAGTATAACAACTGATAGAATATAATATACAACAAGTTTTAGATCAACAACTGCAGTGGAATAAGCAATCCATTAGAAGAGTCAAGTGGATCATGATATCTACTATCTTCTATGATTTAAAAGTTTATCATAAATTTTATCGCTGAGACTCAGCTTAATAAATTATCCACATCATTGAATTATCCATGCACTACGGGCCAAGTTATTCATGCACTATGGGACAAGGATATTCGTTTTTTCACCAATGGTTATTATCATGCCAAACAACAATTCATCTTTGCACCCTTGGCCGAAGAGAACGCATGGTTATGATCATACCAACATCTGTCCATCAATGCACTACGGGCCAATGAGGACTTTTATCACATCATTTGTAACATTACGGGTCATGATTATACTGAATAATCCCTGGTCATAATCATACCAATCAACAGTCCATCTATGCACTACGATTAAAGATGACTTTCATCACAATATAAGCATGATGATGATAGTGACAATGATATAAGAATTCAATTAAATGAAAGCAAGGATAAATTTTAAAGATTTATAATTTAATTTATCCAGAATTCAAAAATATCCAAATTGTCAACATGATACTGCTTTGTGGAGTAAAATTCAAGAATAATATTGTATCAAAAATGATTTGGACCGAAATGAAATCAATTTTTGTCATAAATAGTACTCCGGGTGAATAGTACCTGAGTGAATAGTATCACGTGAATAGTACTTTATGAATAGTATCATATTTATGAATAGTGCCCATGAATAGTACTCTATGAATAGTACTGTACGTATGAATAGTGTCGTATAAATGAATAGTACCCGTGAATAGTACTCTGGCATAAAAAGCTTAAAATTTAAAGAATGTTCAGAAAAATATCCTTGTGAAATGATACTAGATGAAGCGCAAATTTCAAGGATATTCTACTAATTTAATGGAGTATAGAAGCAATACTTTAACAAAATAAGTGTAGAATTCGGAATCTGAAATGAAATATTATTACTTCCATTCTACAGAGTATGGAAGAAAATATTATTTCTACGGATATTGAACAAAAATAATATCCCTTACAAATACAAAAGAAATAATACCCCTTACAATTAAGAAATAAATAACATTCCTTACCTTAGTAGAAGACTGGATACTGCAATAGTGAAGTAGTAGAATACTCTTCTTCTTCCTCTTTATAGCTTCCCTCTCTATAGTTGCTCTTATGAGTCTTAGTGAATTGGTGAGAATGAAAGAAGAATGAGTTTCTATTTATAAGAAAACATAGTTTCGATAATTTCATGATTAGGGGCTTGAATTATTACTGTATAGTACCTTCATCTATACCTCCATTTTTAATTTAGTCCTTCAAGTATTATCAATCTTGCACCACCTCCTCTAATAGTACATGTATGTGAATCAATAGTTCCATACATGTGAACTAACAGTAATTTGCATGTGAACTAATTGCAATTAATTTCTCATTTATCCGATGAATTGCCCGTTTGGTCAATTTAACTTCCAGAAATCAATTATTATTGAAATAAAAGTCGATTTCCACTAACACAAATAATCCCAACACAATGGAAATATTTTTATCAACAATTTCATCTTTAATCAACATTAACTTATTCATCATTAATATTATAACTCACAATATTTAACAACCAGATCATTCCCAGGAAAGAGGGGGCTTTCCGATAAGGATTTCTCCCTATTAGCGCGTAATTAGGTGACCAAACCCCTTTCCTCGACAGAACTTTCTAGACATCGTCAATAATGCAAATAATAATATGAATTACTTTGTCGTCTCAATTATTGATTTAATAATATAAAATATCATGAAGATGATACTATAACAATAATTGAATCAATAATATGAGAGATATTATGCATCAATTACTGTAGCAATAATTGAGTATGAATGAGTGATTTCTCACGTAAGCATCAATAATCAATACCGTGTGCTACTATGTAACTACGCGTATTACTGTACTTTTACCACCGGGTATTTCAATAGTTTAACTGTAAATCTTTCGTTGTTATTTTAATAAAAAGTTATTTCTGTCATTTTCTAACTCCGACAGTAATTCCATTGTGGGGTCCACCAATGATTACGCCATCGTACAAATATTCCCTATTAAAACAAATATTCTCCGACCAAACGAATATTCCACGACACAACGAATATTTTATGACAACTTTCTTACTTCACAAAATTTCCACATATCACCCTTAACTTTAACCTTTTATCAATTTAACCATTTACTAAATAAAATAATAATTATAAGAAAATTGAATACTTTAATTTCATAAAATTCGAGATCTTACACATATCATTGCATACATGATAGATCTAATTGCCGAAGCATAAGGGATCTTTCTCATACGCTCCTCATCATCTTGTGATTTAGGACATTAGGCCTTAGAGATTTTTACACCATGAGTAATGGGTAAGTGTCCTCTTTTTGCCTTTTGCGTACTGAATTGTTTCACCACTTTATCAATATATGTACTTTGACTTAGGCCGAACACTTTTCTGGATCTATCTCGATAGATCTTGATACCTAAAATGTAGGTTGCATCGCCCAAATCTTTCATGGAGAAACATTTTCCTAACCATATTTTTACAACCTGTAAGGAAGGAATGTCATTCCCAATAATTAATATATAATCAACATTTAACACCAGGAATACAATGTGACTCCCACTAACCTTCTTATATACACAAGGTTCATCTTTATTTTTTATAAAGCCAAAGTCTTTGACTACTTCATCAAATCGAAGATTCTAACTTTGAGAGACTTGCTTCAATCCATAAATAGATCGCTGCAGCTTACATACCTTTCCAGCATCTTTTGGAGTGATAAAATTTACACATCCTCAAGGAGATTTCCGTTAAAGAAAGCAATTTTGACATTCATCTGTTAGATTTCATAATCATAAAAGGCTGCAATAGCAAGTAAGATCCTGATTGATTTAAGCATTGCCACTGGAGAGAAGGTTTCATCATAGTCAACACCTTGAACTTGTTTGAAACCTTTTGCTACCAGTCGGCCTTTATAGGTTTATATATTACCATCCATGTCAGTTTTTTTTGAAAATCCACTTCCACCCGATTGGTTTTACCCCTTCAGGTGGATCAACCAAAGTCCATACTTGGTTAGTATACATGGAGTCCATCTCAGATTTCATGGCTTCAAGCCATCTCTCAGAATCTGGTCCATTCATAGCTTCTTGGTAGGAAGCAGGCTCATCCTGATCTATCAGCATCACATTGCCATTTTGAGTCACAAGAAGTCCATAATAGCTCTCGGGCTCCTAGCGTGTCCTACCAGATCTACGAATGCCTCGTGTAATTTGAGCAGGTTCACTTTCCATAATATCTTGTGGTTTCTGCTCATGTTTCAACTCAAGTTCAATGATATTTTGTGGTTCTCGAATTTCTTCAAGTTCTACTTTCCTCCCACTGTTTCTTTTAGAGATAAATTCTCTTAATTTCTAGAAAAATACCAGTTCAAGAAACAAACACTTTGTTATTAGCAGGCTTATAGAAATAATACCCTTTTGTTTCCTTTGGGTATCCCACAAAATTACATTTGTCAGATTTGGGTCTGAGCTTGTCAGAAGCCAGATGTTTTACAAACGCCTCTCAACCCCAAATCTTCATGAACGATATACTAGGACGTTTCCCATTCCACATCTTATATGGTGTCTTCTGAACCGTCTTTGTAGGAGCACGATTAAGTGTGAATGCAGCTGTCTCTAAGGCGTGACCCCAGAAGCTTATTGGAAGATCTGCATGACTCATCATTGATTGTACCATGTCTAACAAGGTGCGATTCCTCCTCTCAGATACACCATTCCATTGTGGTGTTCCAGGTGGAGCGAGTTGTGATATAATACCACACTCCTTTACAAGGTCATCAAAGTCTTGGCTTAAATATTCTCCTCCTTGATCGGATCAAAGGGCTTTTATGCTTTTACCAAATTGGTTTTGAACTTCATTCTTGAATTCCTTGAAATTTTCAAAGGATTCAGATTTATGTCTCATAAGATACACATATCCATATTTACTAATGTTTTCAATAAATGTAATGAAGTAATAAAACCCACCTCTTGCTAACGAACTCATGGGTCCACATGCATCACTATGTATAAGTCCTAATACATCGCTAGCCCGTTCACTGTGTCCAGTGAAAGGGGCTTTAGTCATCTTGCCTAATAAACAAGACTCACATTTCTCATATGATTCAAAATCAAATGAATCCAAAAACCCATCTTTATGGAGTTTGGATATTCGTTTCTCATTTATATGGCCTAAACGACAGTGCCAGAGATATATCGGATTTGAATCAGTTGATTTAAATCATTTTGCATTTATATTATTGATATGCATTTCTAAATCAAGAATATAAAGACCATTAAACAATTGTGCAACAGCATAACATATTTCATTTAAGTAAAATGAACAACTGTTGTTCTTTATTAAAAATGAAAATCCTTTCTTTTCCAAACAAGAAACAAAAATAATGTTTTTGCTCATAGTAGGCACATAATAACAATCCTCTAATTCTAATACTAGCCTAGTGGGCAAAGATAAATGATAAGTTCCTATGGCTAGTGCATCAACTTTTGCTCCATTCCCAACTCGTAGGTCAACCTCTCCTTTCGCCAAAGTCCTACTTCTTCGGAGTTCCTGCACATTAACACAAATGTGAGAATCACATCCAGTATCTAATAACCATGATGTAGAAGTAGATAAATTGACTTCTATAACATATATACCTGAATCAGAAGTCACACTTCCTTTCTTTTTCTTCACTTCTTCCAAATAAGCATGACAATTCCTCTTCCAGTGTCCATGTTTTCCACATAAGTGACAATCACCTTCTTTAGCCACCCTGCCTTTAGGTTTTAAAGCTTGTTTGGTTTTGGAATTGGGTTTGGCACCAGATTTAGATCCTATCTTCTTATTGCCTTTCCAATTTCCCTAAGAATTCCCCTTTTGTACCATCATTATTAGAGTGGGTCCTGCCTTTTTCATGTTGTTCTTGGCAGTTCTTAACATGCTCAACAACTCAGTAAGTGGTTTCTCAATTTCATTCATGAGATAATTCATAACAAATTGAGAGTAGCTGTTGTTCAAAGATTGCAAAACAAGATCAGTTTGGGCTTCCGGAGTAATCAGAAAACCCAACCTATCAAGGTACTCAATATACCCAATCATTTTCAGCACATGTAGACCAACTGGATCACGTTCACCCATCTTGTAGTGATACAACGCTTTTCTTGTATCATACCTCTCCGGTCGAGCATGCCCTTCGAACAATCTCTTGAGATGCTCGATCATCTCATAAGCATCAATTAACTCATGTTGCTTCTGAAGCTCAGTGTTCATAGTTGCTAGCATGAGACAACTCACGTCCGAGCATCATCTTGATGGTTCTTGTAAGCATTATGCTCTACATGTGGTGCAGTGTTAGCTGGTGCTGCAGGAATGGGCTCATCAAGGAAATATAGCTTGAACTCTTGTTTGAGGACAATCCTCAAGTTCCTATGCCAGTCTAGGAAATTAATTCCACTCAGTTTTTCCTTCTCAAGGACTGATTGTAGTGAAAGACTATTTGTGTTGTTGTTTGCCATTGATATCTACAATTTATAAGTGTAAAAATAATAAGTCAAATTGCAGAATTTTTGATATTATGTAATTGATAATAGTACATTCAAAATATACCTCCCACTATTTTATTCAAATTAATAGCCCTCACCATTAATTTGGAAAGCATTTTCTATTAAATCTTTCTAGTGAGCCAAGATCCATATTTCATTATGCCTTAAGTTAGTTTTGGCTAATCTCTCAAAACACAATTATTTAGGTAGACAACCCCTTATCAATTATATCATATATAACTCTTGGATAGTTTGGTAAATAACATTTGTTTATAGTCCATCTAATGGTACCTACAAAACTCCACGCCTCTAAGTCCACAATCCTATTGAGATAACTTAGTTAAGTCGGGCCCAATGATTTTAACAGCTTGGATATCGCATCTTACGAAGATAAATAGGGTACTTTGCTTTAGCAAACCTACATCCATCTATCAAGGTCTTGATGAGTGTTATTCATTGGAAGGCATCTGATTTAGACTTAATAATTTAATGAGGGATTTAATTAATTAATTTTGATCTCACCAATTTTAGTCTTATTAAGCATGCACATTATTTATCATATAATATCGTATATAAGCATAAATAAAGTGCAAAATAAAATGTGTCACAGTTATGGCCCAATCCTCTGTTAATCTTTTCAAGCTAATAAAAAGATTGAAGGTCAGTCTAAGGTGCTAAAAGATCTTCAAAATAGTAGCTTCCATGGATCTTCCTCATGCATGTGTCTCCTTTCCATCATCATCTTTCATCGTGTTCTTCATCTTGTCATCTTCATCTTGTTATCGATTATTACATGACATAAAGAAACCTCGAATTACATTCGTGGGGATTTAGATGAGGAGAGAATGTTACATCAGAATTTATAGAAAGGCACGACATGCAAGCCATATTTCAAAACTAAAAAACCACTAACCTATGGGTCAAACGGGCCATAACTGTGCACCATGCATATCACAAAAGCACATAACAGTGTATATATAATTAAAGAAAACTATATATAAAAGATTAGGGCCATGACCATCGTCATGTGACGACGGGGTCCAGGGGGTTCCCCCAGCGGTGGTCAACGAAGCAAGGTGAGGCGGCGCCCTACCGAATTTTTTTTTTTTTTGAACTACAATCTATATTGTAGAATTTTTCCATATGAATCTCTGAAACAATTCTAGAATCATATATATAATCCACTAAAATACTCATAATAACAATACACCCATAACATATTATATATGTCCAGTTTCGATTAATCATATTAAACCGAATCTTCATGCTTCTAATCCAATTAGAACAGAAGTTATATTTTTATTCCACCTTCTAAGATACAATTAACATAATATCATATACATGGATATATATTACAAATATAATTCAAAATTCCAGAATATGCATACACGCAGAATATCATATATTTAATTTCAGATTGGCAAACATGCATCATCATATATAATATATATCGAATACAATTAAAACACGTAATCTTAATTAATCGTTTTCGAAAGTAGCTCTGATACCACTTTAGGGATTTTCGCACATAAAAGCAACGAAATATAAAATTTTCAAAGCAATTTTTGAAACCCTATAACCATGCAAAAACATATTAATTCAGTGGTTTAGATTTTATACCGATTATAGAAAATTCTAAAACGGCTTTGAATCTCCAACGCAATCCAACAGAACTTGGCCTCTACAATATCCACACGAACATCCCGCGAATCATCACATGATCTGTAGTAAAGAAAGCAACGGTACTAGCCACCAAGGATCAGAATTTTTTATTTTCTCTCTAGTCTTTCTCTAAGAGCAGCTAGGGTTTTAGGTTAATGATTTGATGCCTAAAATGGCTGATATATCATATTTATAACAATCAAAAGGAATTAATCAAAACCTAATCTAATTAGAAAAGTAAAATTCAAATTTATATATATTTTATCTTAATTAAGTCTCACTTAATTAAGATATACATATATACAAATTATCCTATTAATTTCAATTTGTAATTTAAATACTATCAATCATATTGGCATATTTAAATCCTTACAATTTAAATTAATTCCTTTTTTAATTACGTTCTATGTGTGTGACCCTATAGGTTATTATTACGTCGGCAATAATTTTAAAATCATATTATAAAATTATAAAAAGTGACTGACATCTAGTAATGCATCACTGCTACCCAAGTAATAATAAGATTGGTGATTCGATGCAACCTTTTCATGACCAATGTTTCAATATAATTTAATCCTTTTAACCTTGACATCCTAGATTAAACTCGAGTCATGGAATGTGTCATACTCTTCATAATTTAATCTGAGTTTTCTTGATCAATGAGTAGACTATATGAAACAAAATTACTATTTGAGAATGGTCATGTATTTCATAGTCCTACTCAATCAAGAGGCCTATGGATATCACCCCTAATATATAGGAGGGTTAAATTCCATCTAGATCACTCATATTCCTCACACGATTCATTACATCATTGTCACTATGAGAATCGCTAATGACATTTTGCATAATGCTCCACGTAGAATTCTCATGGTGGGTCTGTCCAGTACATCGTTCTCTAACATGTACCTATGCATTGACTCAATATCTCATATATTTATGACCAATGAGATTTGGTCATCAGTCAATCCACATACTAGTCTCAATATATCATTGTTGTCCCATTAACAATGATACTCGACTAAGTACATTTAGGAGCAGTGATACTAATTATAATTATATAATCTCATGTTCAAGTCACATACTTGAAACTATATAATTTGTATCACTATTTTAAGGAATTTTATTATGTTAACATTTATATAACGCAGTAAATAAAACCATAATAAAATCATTCATTTATTCAATCAAATATAATATCAAAATGTTAAGCGATTATATCAAATAATTGGCCTCCGGGGCATAAACTCTAACAAGAGGATCATAGAGTGACTCAGACAACGACACAACTCTTGAGTCTAGAGATGATGAAGATCCTCAAGTAGCAAATTTGTGTCTACTGGCCAAAAAATGCAAAAGATAAGAAAAGCACTGACAATCATGAAGTAAGTATCGATGAGGTATTTGACTTTAACTCTCCCGATGTAGATATTAATGATTTAAGAACTGCACTACATAACATAACATCTGGTCTGCATCAATACATGAAATGGTTCGGAGTTCTGTCTAAAGATTATTATCTTCTTCCAAAAGAGAAAGAGAAAGTTCAAGAAGAACTGGAAACAGTTCTTCTATGTGCTAACTCTCTTTCCAAATTTGAAGCTGAGAATAAACTCTTAAAATAGACCAATGAAATTAATGCACAAAGAGAGTCAAATCTGACCTTTAAGATTGAGGAACTAGAAAAGAAAATCCTATCGTGGAATAGATCCTCTTCATCCATGGACTCCCTGATCTCTAGTCAGAGAAGTGCATCTGACAGAATAGGTTTAGGTTTTGGGGAATCCACCGCAGAACCACATGTGGAAAATTCAAAGGAAACTAACATCAATAGTGCTTCAAACCTCAATAGAAGCATTGCATTTGTGAAATCCTCACAGAAGGAAGAACCAATCCATCCCTGCTCTTCTGATCCAATCTATGCTACAAGGCATAACAGATCCCATGTTGGCCTAGGGTTTAGAAAAGAGAAGAGTAACTTAGTCACTACTCTCCAACCTCGAAGGATCGTAGAGTCGAGCAAAAGCAACTCCATGAACCAACCAGGTGGGAATAGTAGAGTTAAGTTAAATTATTCATAAATCATGAATCACATGGACACATTGAAAAGGAAGAATCAGTATAAAGGAAGGACTGCTAGAAATCAACATAAGTCAAAATGGAGAAAGAATCCACACACACACACACACACAAGCATGCATCATTCTAAATGTTTTGTATGTCATAAAATGGGTCATAAGGATGCAGTATGCTACAATAATCCTATGCGTATTAAACCCAAAGTCGAGCAGATTTAGGTCCCCAAGGGTACTAACAAGATAGGACCCACACAAGTATGGGTACCAAAACGAGAGCTTAAACCTCACTGCAGGAACAGAGCTCCACTATCACAACTTGGTACCTGGACAGTGGATGCTCACGACACATGACTAGGAGTAAAGTCCTCCTGTCCGACTTAATAGAGAAAGAGGATCCAACAGTCATCTTTGGAGATAATGGCTTCGGTAAGATAGAAGTTTATGGTTCAGCAGGGAATGGTGCAGTATCCTTCAGCAAAGTAGCCTATATGGAAGGAATAAAACACAATCTTCTGAGCATAAGCCAGCTCTACGACAAGGGTCATCAAGTGACCTTTCTCAACAATCAATGTCAAGTCAGAGATCTGAAGACCTCTTCTATAAAGTTGACCAGAACAAGAGAAGGAAACGTCTACATTGTTAATCTTGGTCAACTAAGTTCAAACGAGACAATATGTTTTGTTGCCAAAGCCTCTGAACAAATGAGCTGGCTATGGCATAGAAGGCTGTCTCCTCTCAACTTCAAAAGCATGTAAAAACTGGCCTCCAAGTATCTAGTAGCAGGCTTACCCAAACTTAGCTTTGTCAAGGAAAGGCCGTGCAATGCCTGTCAACTTGGAAAATAAACAAGAAGCTCATTCAAAAGTAAAACTGTCAACTCAATTGATAAGCCCCTGCAGCTACTTCACATGGATCTATTTGGACCAATTCCAACAATGAGCCTTGGAGGGAAGATATACTTATTGGTCGTAGTGGATGACTATACAAGATTTATATGGGTGTTTTCTCTAAACTCAAAAGATGAAACATGTTCCCAAATCATCAAGATGTTCAGGCTGGTGATGAACGAGAAAAAGGAGAAAATCAAGGCTATAAGGAGTGATAAAGGTAGAGAATTCGACTTCTCTGAAATGGATCAGTTCTGCACAGACAATGACATCAGTCACAACTTCTCATCTCCATGAACTCCACAGCAAAACAGAGTAGCTGAAAGAAAGAATAGAACGTTGATTGAAGCTGGAAGAACTCTACTAGCAACAACTCCTCTGCCTGAATACTTCTGGGAAGAAGCTATCAACACAACATGCTACACTCAGAATAGATCTCTTGTGCACTCTACGTTAAAGAAGACTCCCTACGAGCTATGGAGAGGAAGAAAGACAAATGTTAGCTACTTCTATGTGTTTGGTTGTGCATGCTATATTCTCAATAATGGAAAATAATATCTGACTAAGTTTCAACCCAAGTCAGATGAAGGAATATTTCTCAGATATGCCACAAGTAAGGCTTATAGAGTATTCAACAAGAAGACGCTAAGTGTTGAAGTCTCGATTCATATCATCTTCGATGAAATAGACTTAGACAAAACTGTGCCTCAAGACACTATGATCGATAACTCAGACACTATAAACGAGGTGGTTGAGCTCAACACCACGATCGTAGTCCCAGAAGATGAAATTGTCGAGCTAGAAGAAGAGATCGTAGAGAGAACTACGCCAGACAACGAACCTCCACGTCTAGAAGCAGAGGTTGATCTTGAAGAATTCAGACAAGAAGGCATCATGATAGATGTTCCAATAGGAAATAGATGGGAAAGAGATCACACTAAAGACCTAATCATTGGAGATTCAAATGCAAGAGTCAAGACAAGATCTGCCACCCAGAATGAGTGTTTCTATCTAAGCTTTCTATCACAAATGGAACCCAAGAAGATAGAAGATGCTATGGAAGACTCAAGTTGGATAGAAGCCATGCAAGAGGAACTAAATCAGTTTGAAAGAAGCAGAGTATGGATATTACTTGCAAAACCAAGATGCCACCCAGTTATTGGCACCAGGTGGGTCTTCAGAAACAAGATGGATGAATATGGGGTAATAACAAGGAACAAGGCAAGACTAGTAGCCAAAGGTTACTCCTAAGAAGAAGGCATCGACTACGACGAGACCTTCACACCTTTTGCCAGATTAGAAGCCATCAGGATAGTCCTTGCTTTTGCTTCCCGCATGATGTTCAAAGTCTTTCAAATGGATGTCAAAAGTGAATTTCTGAATAGTAAAATTCAAGAAGAAGTATATGTGGAGCAACATCCAGGTTTCATCAATCCAACTCTCTCTAATTATGTCTATAGATTAGATAAAGCCTTATATGGACTTAAACAAGCACTTAAAGCATGATATGAAACACTAATTAACTTTTTTATTAAAAATGGCTTCCCTAGAGGTAGAGTAAATACCACATTATTTCTTAGAAAGTATAAAAACAAAGTCTTATTAGTTAAAATATATGTTGATGACATTATCTTTGGCTCTACTGATGAAAAACTACGCAAGAGATTTGCCAAGCTTATGCAGAACAAGTTTGAAATGAGTATGATGGGTGAGCTAAATTTCTTCCTTGGATTACAAGCAAAGAAAACTAATGAAGGTATCTTCATCAACTAAGACAAGTACATTAAAGACTTACTTAAAAAGTATGGTATGGAATCAGCCTCTCCCATGAAAACACCAATTTTTCCAGCAATTGAGCTTGACAAAGATGAGAAAGGCTGCAAGATCGATAGAAAAAGTATTAGTGGCACTTATCAGTTGCTAGGAAATAGACTTGTGTCCTGGTTTAGCAAGAAGCAAAACTCGGTGTCTACCTCAACAATGAGAACACGAATACATTCTTTGCGACAATTCTTTGTGCTCAAATCTTATGGATGAAAATCAATTTAGCGGATTATGGGTTTGATTTCAAATTTATACCTGTTCATTGTGATAACACAAGTGCCATAACAATAACACATAATCCTGAGATAAGATATCATTTCATTAGGGATTATGTCCAAAATGGAACTATATCTTTATGATACATCCCTACTGAAAATCAACTTGCTGATGTTTTTACAAAACCTTTAGATGAATCCAGATTTAATAAATTGATAAGTGAGTTAGGTATGTTAAATCTACAACCATAAACTCTATGCTCTAGTTTGTGCTAACCATGCCGATAAAAAGGCTATGTTAAAATCGTAGAGATGACTAAAGAGAAACCACGATCGTAGAGCAGTCTCGAAGTGACAGAAAAGTATCCCGTGATAATAACATTCCTATCAAATCCAAGAAACCCTTCTGATGAGCGCCTCAGGGACAAACCCGACCCTTAGTTTAGTCTAAGAGGTTGGCCCTTCCTGAGCTACCTTAACCCAAAAGGAATGTTAAGTCAGAGTTCATCACAAGGACCATGACAGACAATGATCGTAGAGTAGAATCAACAGTGAACTCAACAATCGTAGAGCAGCCTCGACGAT
Source organism: Panax quinquefolius (assembly GCA_020205615.1). NCBI lineage: Eukaryota > Viridiplantae > Streptophyta > Magnoliopsida > Apiales > Araliaceae > Panax > Panax quinquefolius. Next base: position 101,106,267 of record CM035154.1, on the reverse strand, counting down.
CGTAGTCTTCCCAAAGGATACACTAGCTCAGGAGGAGCTAAGGGCAAATCAGTATTTTCCACATTATTTAAAATCATGGAGCCCGACAGAACTCGACACGTGCTCCGCTATGCAGATCGTGAGGAGTGAAGTTACAAATACAGTTTGAAAAGGCTTTTTGAAAATTCACCTTAGAATTTCACAAAGCTCATTCCTCTCTCTCTCTCTCAACAGAAACCCTAGCTTTTAGAACGATCAACCAACCTCTGTTCAAGAAAATCAATGGCCGCTTCTAATATTATATCTGGTTACCAACTCTACTTTGACGAATTCAAGACAACTGAGCACACAAAGTTTCAGAACGTCAAGGGGTACAAGAAGAAAGAGTTTCCCCAGAAGTATGAATTTCTGGCTAACATTGTTGGGAAGTGAATATGCTGTAAAAGCTCGGGCCACGACTCTGTAAATGAAGTTCAACTAAAGCTCATGACAACAATCTGCTTCAGGATTAAACTCAACTATGGGGCTCTACTTATTGATTGGATCGGGAAATGGATACTCAACTCAATGAAATCAAAGGGCTCTGGGAAAATACTCTATGGGAGGTTCATAAGCATAATCCTGCTCGACTCTGGGTGATAAAATTGGGGATAAGGAAGGGAAATCCATCAACCCCAACAGAAAAATGACCCAACAGCTATTTCAAAACTGGAAAAGAAACCCTACAAAAAATGTCATAATGATGTCTGAATTAAGTGAAAGGACTGGTGAAGCAAAAGTATCTGGGCTACCAGGAAACATGTCGATTGTGAAGGAACTGATGAAGAAGAAGAAATTAATCAAGAGGAACCCATCGCTTTGATCAAAAAAAGCAAGGGTAAGAGGAAAATGAAAGCTCAAACAACAGAAGAGCCTCAAGGCTCAACCACTGATGCACCCCAAGAGAGTAGTCTTAGGAGGAAGAAGACAGAGCTACCATCTCTCCGATGCTTAAGAAGGGAAAATGTAGCCACAAAATAAAGAAGTCTTCACTCTCTTCGATCGTAGAGTCACTACCGATCGTAGAGTCCAGACCTCCCATCAATTCAAAAGTGGATACTGCAGTAGAGTCTCAGCTTGAGCCAACCGTCAGAAATGAAGCTAAAGAAAGCACCGAGGCTCGAGCTCAGCCCAGAAAAATAAGAAGAAAGCTTGTCAAGAAATATGTTCTTGAAGATGAGAAAGTCTTGAAGGAAGAAGAAAGGAAAATAACTATAGAAAAAGAGCTTCCTAAAGTTCCTGCACTAGAAAATGCTCCAGCTGAGGGGGACCTACCTGAAGAACAAATGAATGATAAGATTGAGGGGGGAGACTCTCGAAGTTCCTATGCCAGAAAAAGCTACAGCTGAGGGGGAGATATAAGAGGATATGGAAATTGAAGGTGTAAAATCTATGGAGGTAGAAAAGGGTGAAGATCAAACAAGGAATGAGATGTGTGAAGTGGTGGAAATTTCAAATGAAGAAAACAAAGAAGAGGAGGATGATGAAGTTAAGATTATAACAGTGGGTTGGGATGGATATAGGAGAGCCAACTAAAATTAACTATTCTCCTATTTACTAATGATGCCTTATCATAGAGCCCAAATTCTCAACTATTGGGATCACATGTTCTGGACTTTCAAAGCCTATCCGGCAATCTCAGTGCTAGCTCATGGATTCCTAAGCAACCTCACGTTTTCTCAAAAGATGATCACTAACCATACTTCATCAGAAATTGGGCAAGAGGTACAATCAATTCCCATATCTTTCAAATTCAATCACTATCCTCCATCAAACTTTAACCAATTCTATGAATTGCCAAGATGGTTGGAAGTGATACTTCATCCACTAAACTAATTTCCAGCTACAGAATCCTAACATCCTGTAACTGATGAATCAAATATGACTAACTTTATATTGATACCATCTCCCACCATCTCTCACTCTACGAATATCGATCCTACTCAAATCATAGAGTCACACACTCAACCAACACCAATATCACCTCCTTATGTAACTCAAACTCACATACCTGCACCTCCTTTAGATATTCCTTCCTCATCAACCAATAATTATTTTAATCTTGATCTTGCTCTCTACAATCTGCAAAATCAAATATAAGAGCCTCTCCTCCAAACACTCAGCAAATTCTTGAGCTTCTCTCAGATCTTCCTACCAAATCTGAGCTGTCTAATGCATCACAGAAAGTGACTACAGATATTCAAGAAGATCTTGAAACTCACTCTGAGCTTGTTTATACAAGACTGAACCACTTGATCGATGCCGCCAACACCCTTCCCAATAATTTGAGCTCTGAGCTCACAAATAAGCTCAGGGAAATCATCAAGGAAATGATCCACAACATTAATAAAAGGGATCAGATTCACTTTTAATCTGCCCAAAAACACAAGGAAGCAGTTCCTCTTATGCAGAAGACTCAGGAAACTCAAAACAACCTTGTTATGGAAAGCCTCTCAAGCCTACGAACTTCCATTAAGGAATTCAAAGATTATTTTATGAATCAGATACAATAAACAGACACTGTCTTGGCCATTCTACAAAAGCACAACGCTCAAACTGACTCTTTAGTTAAAGAAAATCGTGAAGACATTGCTCAATCTAGGAATCAGCTCCACGAACTTGTCCAAGGCATGCATCGTCTGTCTGACGACATTTGAACCCTTGATGCTGACATAAAGGGGGAGAATAAAGGGGAAGGAGAGAAAGGCAAAGGAAGAGGAAAATAAATTGCTCAATCCTCAAGGAGTCCTCCCATAAAACAGCCTTGCTATCAAACTCCACAATCCGAACAGCAGCAGTACCAACCAATTCTAATGGCACAACCGCTAAGGAGTCGAAGGGCATCTCCTAGCTCACAAGGAGTAACCATTACTGGCCTAAACATGCCAGTTGGAGATCTTGCATTTATAAACAACCATGATCATGGAGAATGGCTAAGTCAAAGCCATATGGAAGACATTGTATGGAGAGATGAAGCTAACAGAAGAAGGAGAACTACAGAGCATGCCAATCCTCCAAGGAGCAAAAGGTAGAAGAAATGGAGATAATTAGGAATTTATTTATTATTGATGTAACTAAGCTTTATTGTAATATTTATCTTTACAAACATCAATAAATTTATGCTTATTCTCTAGATTTCATCTGCTCACTAAAACACTAAGTCATATTTACTTTCTAGCAACTACATCTAGAAATTGATGATCATGATACAAATCTCCTCGGTTATGTCAACATCAAATAGGAGGAGATTGTTGGAAAATTGCATATTTAAATTTGATGTTGAAAGTAAATAATCTTGCTTATATGTAAAGTCCTTCAAGGAATGCATGTATAAGGACATAGTGATAGATCAATACTTGTTAGGTTTGATCTGTGCTTTATGTTTATCATTCTGTAAATGAATGTATAGAAGAAAAGATCAAAGTTATTAGGTTGATCTAATTTTTGAGATGTAAGAGATAGGCTTTCAATAGACTCGTAGTATGTCGAGCCATCCAAGAGATTACAGAAGCCAAGGCAGAATCGTAAAGCATCGAGAATCGTAGTTTGTCTACTTTGGAGGGACTCTACTAGTATCGTAGAGTTGTCCAAACGCCTTCCGAGCAAAATCAAGAATCATAGTCTGTTCTCAGAAGTGTAGTCTACTAATCAAGCAAGCAAAGATCGTAGTCTACCAGTGCTTAAGAAAAATCGTAGTGTTCTCCTCTATTAGTCCGGATCAAGCACGAATGTGGCAAGACACCACGATCATGATTATAGTGCATCATCTATCTCCATCAGAAACATCGAGCTTTCTCCATTTGTTGAAGAATAAATTACAACAAATGTGGAAAGAATTATAGACGTTGAGACTCTCGGGAGTCCCAATGACCTAACACTCATCCTTAGTATATAACAAAGAAATGTATTAAAGAAACTAAGGAAAGTACTACATGTTAGCTGAAAACACCTTTTAAGGTGTTAGGTAAGATAACAGTCTGTTATGTCAGTGGGCCAGACGGCTGGAAATAAGATTTCCAAGAAGTCACCATCAGTGCTCAAAAATGTCAAATAAAATTAATACTTCAACGGATGCCTTCAAATGTACATATTTCAAAGGCACCATATATACAAATTAGATGCAGATGCTAGAAGTAAGAAAGTACACAACGAAAAGCTGAAGAACACTCAACGCTCAACTCTACAATCTAGAAAGAAAGCTTGCTCAGCTACTCAGTTCTTTAGAACACATGTTTAACAGCAATTGAGTAGCACACCCCAAAGAACTCAACTCTCATCAAGTGTATTCCAAGTCTACTGGACTTGAAGAGTTCTAAGTGAACTAAGAAGTTCCAAGACTGCTTGTCTTGAAGGAATCTGTGAGATTCAAAGATTATAAAGACATCCTTAGTGGATTTCCTACTTGAGGAGTAGAAGAATGGACTAGGAACCTTGAGTGCTCTGAACCACTTAAATTCTTTGAGTTTTTTATATTCTTGCTTTAACTGCTATACTTGTTATAACTGCATGTTAACTATTAACTTAGTTTATCTTAAAGGGGAACAAACAAATCATATATTCCACTAAAATTGATTAACAATATCTGACAAAGGATTTTGAAAAAGAAATTTTAAAATATCAATTGAACTCCCCTTCTAGATAATTATTGTGCCTCTTGAAACTAACAAATACTTTCCATAGTAAGTTTAAATTTAGGAGTATAAAAGAAAAAAATATCCCTTACCTCAATTAACAAGTGACTGGATGTTACTTTCTATGAAGTTTATTGTAAGACCCCAAATTTTATGAATACAGATTAATTTTCTCAAAATATTTTTTTTAAGTATTAAGGTGTAGATTTGATATAATATTATAGTTATGGGTAATATTTACAAATTTTGCAAAGTATGCAAGTTGTTATAAAATATTTATTTGGTCGGGGAGTATTCGTTTTAACAGGGAATATTCGTACAACGACGCAATCATTGGTGGACCCCACAACAAAATTATCGTTGGAGTTAGAAACTGACAGAAATATCTTTTTATGGAAATGACGGCGAAAGTTTTATCGTTAACTGTTGAAATACCCGGTGGTAAAAGTATAGTAATACGCGTGGTTGCATAGTAGCACACAGTATTAATTATTGATGCTTACGTGAGAAGTCACTACGTTTATTTCAATTATTGCTACAGTAATTGCTGTATAGTATCTCACGTTATTTGGTTCAACTATTGTCACAATATTTTATATTATTAAATTAATAATTGAGATGACAAGTTATTCATATTATTATTTGCATAATTAACAATGTCTAGAAAGTTCTGTCGAGGAAAGGGGTTTGGTCACCTAATTCCGCGTCAATAGGGAGAAATCCTTATCGGAAAGCCCCTCTTTCCTGGGAACGATCTAGTTGTTAATATTGTGAGTAATAATAATGATGAATAAATGTTGTTAAAAATATTGAGTGGATTTTTATGAAGTATTTGTTGTAAATTTTGATTATTATTTGGACCCCCATTTACCAATTTTTCAAAATAATCGGTAGAAAGTTATTCATAATATATATAATAAAAGTGGGGGCCACATGTGGAAGAAAAAAATGAAATGGGCAGGTTCACGGGAGGAAACTTGGAAAGAAGGGAGTTAGTATTTTTTTTTAATTATTATTATTATTATTATTATTATTATTATTATTATATATTATATTATGTTTTGTTTTTTATGTAAAATAGAATATATTATAATTTATTATGCATAGTGCAACATAGTAAAAATTAAAAAAAAAAATTAAACGAAATCAGCCGAACGCCCTTAAACCATATTGTGCGTCTGTGATAAATTTTTCTAAATAGTATCATTTCCATTCTCCTATAAATAGGATGCTCAGTTTAGAAAAGAAAATCACACCAGAATCAGAGAATTCTTCTTCTATAATATTGAATGTATTTCTTTAGAGTTTTAAGAAGCTTTGAGCGTAGAAAACAATGAAAGTTTTCTTCAAGAATATATCTGCTATACCAGTTGGAATACTCTTCTTTTTAGGATAAGGGGTATTATTTATTTCATATTCGCTTATGATATTATTTTTCGTATTCATAAGAAATTTTATTTCGTTCAATATTCGCAAGAAATATTATCTTCGTTTAATATTTGTATGGAATATTATCTTCGTTCAATATTCGTAAGGAATATTATTTTCGTTCAAAAGTTGTACGTTTAGGAGCTTTTTAGAATTCATGTAACACCAAACGAGAGAGACTCATGTTCATAATGCAGGTGAAGTCAATGGAAACTCACGACTGGTCACTACTAAATAGTTCAAGGAGCTGGGACCACCGATGTTTTTGGGAAAGCCAGAACCACTTAAGGCGGAGACGTGTTTAAATCAGATCGCCAAGATATTTGATGTCTTTGAATGCTTAGAGGAGCAAAAGGTTCCCTTTGCCACCTTTATGTTGCGTGAAGAGGCGAATTACTGGTGGGAATCTGTAAAACGTAGTCAACCTGCCGCACTAAAGATGCCTTGGGAGAAGTTCCAAGAATTGTTCAACAAAAAGTACTTTCCAGAAAGTATTCGTCACATGAAGGAAGTGTAATTCATCAAGCTGGAGCAAAATGATATGACCGTATCGCAGTACGAGGCTAAGTTTGTCAAGTTGTCCCGGCTTGCATCCCATTTAGTTGATAATGAGGAGCGAATGACGCAAATATTTCTGCGGGGTTTGAAACCCAAAATACATCAATACCTCATTTCTCATAAACTTTCTTTGTATTCAGATGTTGTGAATAAGGCTCAGTTATTCGAACGCGATTATGAGTCAGCTCAACCAAAAGGCAACGACCAACAACATGATAATAATCATACCAGTGGCACGTCCATCGGAACAACGATAACCATCATGGAAATTATCATGCCAAAAATGGTAATCACTTTGGTGGTAATCATGGCTAGGATAATAGGGAAGGTGAACTAAGTGAGAACAACTTCAAGAAGAGAAGGTTCAATAATGACTGAAAGACAGCGACACCCGTTTCCAAGGAAGAAGAATAACCACTGGTTGTATGTTTCAAATACGGACATGAGGGACACATCCATCCAAACTGTACGCAGCAACCCAAAGCGTGTTTTAATTGCGAATGAGAAGGTCACCTAGCTCGATTTTGTCGTGTAGTGAAGTCAAGTCCAGCTGGGATAGTGACGCCAGAGGATGTCCCAGACAAGTCAAAGCCAGTAGTTAAGTAAGAGCGTTTGTCGAGGAACTCGAACGAAGTTATCACGGGTAAGTTAATCATAAACTCTTGCAAAGTGTGAGACCCCAAATTTTATGAATAAAGATTTAATTTTCTCAAAATATTTTTTTTTCAAAATTATGGTGTGGATTTGAGATAATGTTATAGTTGTGGATAATATTTATAAATTTTGAAAAGTATGCAAGTTGTTGTATAATATTCGATTGGTCGGGGAATATTCTTTTTGTCGGGGAATATCCGTATGATGGTACATTCATTGGTGGACCCCACAACAGAATTATTGTCGGAATCATTGGGGAATATTCTTTTTATGAAAATAACGGCGGAAGTTTTACCGTTAAAACTATTGAACTACTCAGTAGTAAAAGTACAGTAATACGCGTGGTTGCATAGTAGCACACGGTATTGATTATTGATGCTTACGTGAGAAGTCACTCGGTTTTGTTTAATTATTGCCACGGTAATTGTTGCATAGTATCTCACGTTATTTGATTCAATTATTGTCTATATTTTATATATTATTAAATCAATAATTGAGGTAACAAAGTTATTAATATTATTATTTGCAATATTAACGATGTCTAGAAGTTCTGCCAAGGAGAGGTTTGGTCACCTAATTGGGCGCCAATAGGGAGAAATCCTTATTAGAAAGCCCCCTCTTTTCTGGGAACGACCTGGTCGATTAATAGTGTGAATTATAATAATGATGATGAAGTTTGTTTTATTATTATTATAAATGTAATAAAACAGAAATCTTTTTATATAAAACATAATACTTTTATAAAGTTATTTGTTTTATTAGACAATAAATAGAATATATTATATTCTATTATGCATAGTGTTTGTATAGTGCCTGCGTATAGTGTTTGTATAGTAAAATCATTTTATATAAAATAGAATACTTTTATAAAGTTATTTGTTTTATTAGACTATAAATAGAATATATTATATTCTATTATGATAGTGTTTGCATAGTAAAATCTTTTTATATAAAACAAAATACTTTTATAAAGTTATTTTTTTATTAGATTTTAAATAATATATATATATATATATATATATATATATTATAAATAGAATATATTTTATTTTATTGCATAGTATCCTTTCTATTTTTCCTATAAATAGGATGTTTAGTTAGAATTAAAAATCACACCAGAAGTTCTGAGAATTCTTCTTCTATAATCTTGAGCGTATTTTTTTAGAGTTTAAGAAAGTTTTGAGCGTAGAAATAGTGCAAGTTTTCTTCAAGAATATCCTTGCCCTACTAGTCGGAATACTCTTCTTTCTAAGGTAAGGGATATTATTATTGTGTAAGGGGTATTATTTCTTTCGTATTCATGAAGAGAGCTATTATTATTCCATTCCTTATTATTACGTTGGAATAACCTTTATACATGCGAAGCATCGCATACATGGTGAAATTCTTCTATTATTCCATTCTTTATTATTACATTTGGAACATCACGCCTCGTATGCGTTTACGCATGACCAGTTCCATGATTTATTATTCTGTTGGAATAACTTGTATCGTGGACTACCGTATACGTGGTGAAATTCTTACATTATTCCATTCTTTATTATTACGCTTTAATATATCCTGTTTTGTGCGTTTACGCATGACTGTTCAATTCTTTATTATTTACGTAATATATCACATGCATGCGTTTATGCATGACTTGGTTCCATTCATTATTATTCTGTTGGAATAACCTGTCTGTGTGGTTTATCGCATGCATGGTGAATTCCGTTGTTATTCTATTCTTTATTATTCTATTGGGAATAACCTGTCTGTGCGGTCTATCGCATGCATGGTGAATTCTTTTGTTATTCCATTCTTTATTATTCTGTTGGAATAACCTGTCTATGTGGATTTACCGCATGCATGGTGAATGATCCTTCGTATTCATATGAATAGTATTTTCATTCAAAAGGGGTTTCTGCCAGGGGCAATTTTGTAATTTTTTTGACCCTCAAAAATTCTGGAAAAATTTGAAATGATAATTTGATGAGTTTTCTAGATTGTGTCCAAAAATAACGATTTTTGGATATATAAATTAGGAGTTATGAATTTTATAAGAAAAGACTATTTTAAAAATAAACCCTTATAACTCCTTGTGGGTAACTCCAAAATTGGTGAAATTTTTATTGGGAGTACATGTATATAACAGGAGTATATTCTATAAATTTTGGAATTTTTGGACAAAAGTATAATTTATGATAAATGTCTAAATATTCGGCAGTTTTAGCCATATGAAAAATAGTTAATGAATTTTAAAAATTTCGAGAAAAATATATGTTCAGTATGGGACTATATTCTGCTAAATCCCAGAAAAGAAATATTTTTGGGACTGATTTGATATTTTTCATGAAAATGAACTAGTTATGAGTAAATGAATTAAATATGTTATGTGAAGTAATAAAATTGGAAAATAGGATTTTATGGCTTGGGAATCCTATATAGGGTATATGCAGATTTTTGATGAGGAATTTGATCATTGATGATGAAATCTTATGAGTATGGCATTTTTGAATGATTAAATGCATTATTTGATAAAGTGTAAATAATTGAAATAAATTATTTACAAGTTTAAGAAATGATTAAAATATTGTTATAATATTAATGATATTAGATTATGAGATTATTAAGTGATTAATAACATTTGGTTATTATTAAATGCTGGATAAATTGTATTATAAATGTTTAATATTTATCCTTTATCTCATTTGATTGATTCTTTATCTCATTTGATTGATTCTTTATATCATTGTCATTATCCTCATGCTTATATTATGATGAAAGTCATCTGTGGCCTGTAGTGCATAGATGGACTTGGTATGATTATGACCAGGGATTATTCGGTATAATCATGATCGTAATGTTACAAATGATGTGGTAAAAGTCCTCATTGGCCCGTAGTGCATTGATGGACAGTTTTTGGTATGATTATGGCTATGGATTCTCTTCGTCCAAGGGTGTAAAGATGAATTATTTTATGGCATGATCATGTCCGTTGATGAAAACACAATTATCTTTGGCCCGTAGTGCATAGATAATTCTTGGTCGTGATATTAATGAATATCTTTGGCCTGTAGTGCAGGGATGATTCGATGATATGGATTAATTATTGAGCTGAGTCTCAGCAATGAAATATTAATTCATGGATGTGATATTAACGAATATCCTTGACCGTAGTGCAGTGGTGATTTGATGATGTGGATTATTTATTGTCGAGTCTCGTGATATAAATTTTAATTAAGTAAAAAGATAGTAGATATCATGCTCTACTTGACTCTTCTAAAAATACTGGTTGTATGTCTTTTGGCTTTTGTAGTGCAAAGATGAATTGTTAATGAATATCTTTGGACATAGTGCAAAGATGAATTTATTAAAGTATGATTATGAGGTTTAAATTGTGATTTGGTATAACCATGATTTTGATGTTTGAGGTAAAGATAGGTGATGAAAATTATCTTCGTCACAGGTGCGAAGAGGAATTTAGAATCACAATTATGATTATGAGTTATTCATATGATTGTGGACAGGAATTGTTGATTGATGTTATAGGGATAAAACATTATCGGTGAACTTTTAACATAGAGAAGATAATAAATCCGGGTCCTCTGACCCCGGTTCGGTCATCACGAAAAAATACAAACATCTACCTCTAAACAACATACGATAACTAAAATGTGGAATATAATAAACGTACGTCGTTCATTCAAAAGGTGTTACTAATCCCAAGCTACGATAACCTTAATATCATCTTACAATCATACTCTAAAATAAATATTAGGGTTCACATTACATAATCGTAATTTAAACTAAGTATAAGATAAATTCTGCTTCTCGCAATTATAATTCCTGAGGTCTCGGGATTAGCTGCAATATAATTCATGATATAGCAAGGATGAGCAACAAGTTTAAATATAACAATAAGGATATATCATGATGAATGGAAAAATATCTGGCAATGGATTCAACAATATGAATATATGAAGGATTCAACATGAATATCATAAGTGTGACAACCGAGATTTTATAATTTAATTTAAATATTTATTGGATTAAATAAATATTTTTTGATGAATTAATTATTAGATTAATTAATTAATTGATGAAGTTGTGATAGATTAATTTAATTATGTGTTATATTTATTAAATTGATGTGGAGAATTTTATTATTCGATGTATGTATTTATGTGAGCTTATTGAATTAAAAAAATATTTAGTAAGCCTTTGTTATTTTAATTAATTTAATTATTAATTAGAGATTTAATAATTGATATTATTATTAAATGAGAAAATTTAATCATGTGACTATGTGAATTAATGAGAAATTATTTTATTTTATTTAAATAAATTAAACTAGATATTTGATTTATTTTATAATGGATGTGACATTTTTTTAAAACTATATGATAAGGTTTTATTAAAATAATGGGTTTTGAAACCTAGTATGCTAGCCAAACATGGCCTTAATGGGAGTTGAGGAAGTTACCCATGGCCAAGATGGTAACCCATCACAACGTCGATTGATTTTCTTTATTACGCCTTCTTCTTCATTTTTCCTAAGTCTAGAAAAATAGAAACAAAGAGAAATACAGAGAGAGTTTGAGAAAATTGTTGAGGGAGATTGCTTGGTGTTTGAGAATTATTGAGGAAGGCTTTAATTCATCTCCTATTATTTTATCTACGCTTGGGTAATCTCTTCAACCCAATTATTATTTTTACGTCTTTTAAGTTTCATGAATATGGCTTAAAGTCTTCTGTGAATCTCTGCAAATTGGAAAGTTGTTATAAGAATATATGTAATCATTCGAGTAGTGGCATTTTTTATATATATATTGCATAATTCCATATCATCAGTTTCATGAAATTTTACAGTATACGATTACAGAGTATGTTATATGGCCATATGGCCTTATACGTGATATTAATACATCAATCATATATAATCCCTAAAATTTTCCACTTGTATATGATTATGCATGTTAAAATGAACAAAATGAAACTTGAATGGTTGGATTTGGCTTTATAACGAATCCGTAGCATTAAAATCCATGTTTTTGTTCAAGAACTTTAAGAACATCAAGAACAGTTCAATTTGCATGCTTTAATTCTGTAATTATATGTTTTTATGGGTGAAAATCACTCTATATATGTTGGGTAATGGTTATGTATAAATTCTAGCGTGTGGGTATGTTTAATTTGGTGAAATTTATGATTATGTAGAGTTTATTTCGCTAAATTCTGTGTTCTTCGCGAACTGGAAATTCAAAATCTGGAGTGTCGCGGCACGGTGCCAACTCCAGCTCGAGAGACTTCATGGCAGCGGCTGCTCTGCCATGTCGCAATACTTTACGTGGACACGCCCGCAAAGCATGCCTTGAGACATGATAGTATAAAAGTGGTAATAAATACCACTTAGCAGAATGGTCAGAATTGAGTTTTTAAAAGTGTTCAAGTATAGAAATGAGTTAGTAACTTAGTCTAATGATTATAAAGACTTTTTAGACATATAATGAGATGTTAAAATAAATTCTTAACATGTCCATAACACAATTACGTGTGGATTGAATGATCGAAGGCATAATTAGTTATTTTTCGTAAAGTCTTAATTTTACACTAAGTGTAATAATTGACTAAGTATAGTCATGAATTCGAGTTAAACAAAGAATAACTTATGATGTTTAGTACGTTATTATTGATTGGTATTGTGAACGTAATTGATATGTAGGATTTAATTCAAAGAACGAGTTTGTTTAAGTGTAATCTACGCACGAGGCAAGTTTCTAAACCTTATCTTGTTACATTGAGCAAATTTTCTAACTCTACATTTATGTTGAGCAAGTTTCTTACCCTAAACTTTTGTTGAGCAAGTTTCCTAACCCTACTTGTTATCGTTATATAAGTTGATTAATTCATCTTTCGATATTGAGAAAATTCTCATTATTATTGATCAAGCATGTCTTGTATATTAAAGTTTATTAATCTTCAAGCATGATGTTGTTATACAATAATTATTCTATTGTATACTTTTGAGATTTCATCCAAGTTAAATTATCTGTTATTGTTAAACCTTGTTAGACTAGCAAACCCTTATTGATTCGACTAGTCCATAGTTGATGAGCGTTCTAAATTTCAGAACCCCTTGATGAATTATCCAAACCAAACTTCCTTTAGTGCGGACTCGAATGTCAAAGCGAGATGAACAACCCTCAGATAGGGGATTATTTACGCTTTAGCGTTAAGATATTATGCACAGTATGGTACTAAGGGCTGATCCCCCTAAGTACGAGAAGAAGAGTCCATAGTCTTATGACTGTTAAAGGTTTCAAGTATAAACATTTGACAACCTAGGACATAGTTCAAGGTCTTATGACCCTCGAAGTTCTTTTTTGATTCTTGTTATTCATTCTTGATTCAAAAGTTGAGCTTAGATGAATGTCAGATAGAGGTGAACACCAAAGATGGAAATGATTTGGGGTGCTTTTAGATAATGATTGCTTTTAAAAAGCGCTAGTCAAGTAGACTTGAACTATAATACTCCAATGGAATCAATAGTTAATTGACCCTTTGGTTACTGGTCTACAGAATAAGTACTTGAGGGGATCAGCCTCACGTACTCTATGTATATGCATAACATTTAAATCTGCTCTTTGTATCTTTATACTAGATACCTGTGGTACTCCCCTATCATAGAAGGGGTGTTCTTTCAGTCGAAGAATCCTTACCATCAATTGGTTTGGATAGCTTTTATAAAACTTCATACGCTTGTCTGACCGAACAAAGGTTCAGACTCTATCTCACCTAGTTCAAGAATTATTTGAACTTTAAATGATGTACAAGTCCAAGACTGTACGATCTCAAGTGCACTAAGTGTGAATATCAATAATATCGATGTGGAATAATTGTAAAGTAATTAAACCACATAATAGCATGCTTAGAAATAAGATTCAAGCTTAAATGAATAACTTTCAATTCAACAATAACCTACCCAATACAATATGAGAAGGATATGAAACTTTCACAACAAACAAAGTTGTGTAAGTTAGGAAACTTGCAACACAATAAATTAGTGTTCGTATACTTGCTCAAGTAAAAGAGTAAGAATTAAGGAACTTGCACAATCAAAGAGTAGAAGAAGAAACTTGCTCAATAAACTTGAGTAAGTTTGAACTTGCTCGCTTACATACAATAATACTAGCTTTAACTTTAACTGCGTTGAAATGACCTAACATTAACAAAGTCATTATCTTCAATTAGTATGTGTAAACTAATATGAGTCTACACTTAAAAGAATTACCTCATCACATAGCATGCTTCTCAACATATTATATGGCATATTAGTCATATATTACAAGATAAAGAAATCATATAAGCATGCCTTAAATTTCAGAACCAAAAACAGAATCATGTAAAATCGCAGAGATGGCAGAGCAATGCTGCCGGGTCTAGCTTAGGGATCTACAGAATGCTGCCGTCCCTCGCTGCACTCAAGGTTGAGCTTTTCGCTCTCCGACTTCAAATCCAACTCTAACATGTTAATTACACACCTATTTTAACATACATACATGTTAAAGTTTCACATATAGCTCATAGTCATACTTGAATTCATTACTTCAAGTTTAACTTACAATTTATATGTCATAAAACATAAAAGGTCATGTAATCATCATGTTTTGTAAATTGGTTATACAATACTCAGTAGTTATGCTTGTATATAGACCACGCATGTATACTTTACTCACATAGTTCATATTTTAGAAATTTCCTTTTTATGACTATGTGTGAAATAAGTGAAAATCATACATTAACCAAACAATGTTTATGCCAATATATCTATAGGTATAATGAGTCCTAATATACACGCTTGCATGGTCATAACATACTTTACTCATTAGCTTTCTCATTCTAATTTTCTTTGAATTTTACACTAAGTCAACTTAGCATATACAAGGCATATTAGCATATAACTCTCATGCATTTACAACATATATTAAAGTCACATATGCATGCTCAAATGGTTAGAACTTACAAGATAAAAGTCTTGGTCAAGTTCACTTTGAAAAGTCTTAAGTTTCTTATCTTTGAAATAGTCTAATCTTTCAATCCTGTATGCTAGTGTGTTCCATCACTTTAGTCTTGCATTTCATGTCAATATAAACCATATTATCATGTTCATAAAGTCAGAATGCTCACATGATGTGTTCGTGACAAAGTTCACTTTTGAAATCACAAACCTCATTTCAAGACCCCAAGTGTTGTGTCCATTATAGGTACTAACATGGTTATAGTTGTTCATACTACACGCACATGCTTACATATGCGTGTCAAAATAGTTTACAAGCTTGTTCTAACAATGTACTGACAAGTTAGCACATCAAAAACAAAATAAAAAAACATCGAGAGTCAGTGCAAGACTACAGCAGACAATACGCGCACCTAGTATAATTATTAGGGCGCAATTGTGCAGCTATGCCGTAAATAAAATTGAGTTTGGGTTACGGCAAGCAAATACACCGCAGACCCTAGTACAAATAGGGAGTAGCAAATGCGCTATGCACTCAGATCGAGAGAAGAAGAAGCTACACTGCTCAGCAAGAGCAGCAACAACATGGTTCCAAAAATTCCATGCAAAAATCATGTTTTAAAGTGTTCAAACACACTTATAAACTTCTTAAACACATCAAGACACATAATTCAAATCAACTAACAAAGAATTTCAAGTAATTTCAAAGAATTTAACAAAACTAAACTAAGAAATACAATGGGATTTTCATACCTCTTGAAGTAATTGGGCAGCAATACACTCACTCCTTACAAGCTCCTTAACAAATAAATCTCAGCAATTGCAACAAGGAAGGTGAAGGTCTTATTTATTAGAATAATGTTTAACTAGATAATGTTATTACCTCACAAATCAAACCATTGGCTTTCAAGAATGCATAAGGGTTAAGAGAGAGTTGGTGAGAGTTGGTAATCTCAATCATGAATCCCACTACCCATCCACTAATTGATCTAGGTTGATGAATTTGAGATGAAGAATAGAGTAGGTTTGCTAGCTTCTTTTTTTTCACGTAAAGAAAAGAAATGGACTCTTATTATGGGACAAGAGAAATCCTCAAAGATTTGCAAAACAATGAAATGCAACAATTTGGCTTATACCATATATACACATAATATAAACTTTGGTTATAAATATGTCTACACAATTTATTTCATATAACATAGGTTATATCCATGATTTAAAGAGCATACAATGTATTTCCTAATTACAAGATATCAAGTAGTGCACATACATATAATTCATGTACATTTTCAATTACCATGATCAATTATTATCATAATAACTTAATGAAATCATTATTAATTTAATAATTGATATTATTATATGTCAATAGGTATAACATGAATGTTTTTACACACTCCATATCATATAACAATATTATTATACAACTCATACATGAATGCAAATAATTCTTACTATATATATATATATATATAATATATAGACATATTAATGTGCCACCTTGTACTATATAAATATATATATAGTTAACTACCATATAATAAAGGTTTACTATATTGCACAAATTAATCAAGTAAATATATAATCATTTTATAAATTATTAATCTTTTACACATTAATTATTATTTATTCATAATAATTATTAATTAACACATTATCAATTAATTACTCATAATTGAAATTAATCAATATGTTCAACTCTTGCTACTATATTCAAAAATTGAATATTTAATTAATAATCCTATCAATTCTTTGATGATATCAAACTCTTAAGGTTAGTCCACTAATTTAAATAAACTATTAGTGACTCCCTTTAATCATTTCATAAATTCACATAACCACATAAGGTTTAAATAGACTCACAAAACTTACTCATTAAAATTATATCACATATTTAATTAATAAGGAGTTTAAGATTTATGGTCATTACATCCCTCCCCCCTTATAAAAATTTCGTCCTCAGAATTGTAAAAATAAGGTTACTCAAATAAAAACGGATAATTCGCTCTCATTTTTCCTTCTAGCTCCCACGTAGCTTCTTCTACTGCGTGATTCCTCCAGAGAATTTTAACGGAATGGATAATCTTATTCCTCAGCTTTTGCTCCTTCCTATCCAGTATCTGGACAGGAACTTCCTCATACGATAAGTCTTTCTCGACTTGAATTGGTTCATAGGAGATAATGTGCTTGTAGTCCCGTTTATACTGGCCGCAACATCGACACATGAAACACATTATGAATGTGCTCAAGTTCAGAGGTAACGCTACCTCGTACGCCACTTCACCGACTCGCCTCAGAATCTCGAAAGGTCCTATGAACCTAGGGCTCAACTTGCCCTTCTTCCCAAAATGAATCTTCCTTTTCAGGAGATACTTTTTTAAACGCATAGCTTCCTACTTCAAAATCTCTCTTCATGATGTAAGTCCGCATACTTCTTTCGGCGATCTTGAGTCGCTACTAATCGTGCTCTTATCACCTTGATGATTTCTACCATCTCTGTTGTACCAACTCGTCCCAACAAATGACGTTCTCCAACTTCTTCCCAAAGATAAGTATGCTTCTACATTTCCTCCCATACAGTTGTTTTCAGACGGTGGCATTCCAATATCGCATGATAACTATTGTTATACGCGAACTCTACTAGTGGAAGGTGATCCTCCCAACTACCCCTGAAGTCCATCACACAAGCTCGGAGCATGTCTTCAAGTGTTTGAATCATTCTCTCGCTCGCCCATCGGGCTCATGGATGATACGCAGTACTCATTCGTAGTTGTGTCCCCATTCTTTCTTCAAGACTCTTCCGTAAGTTTGACGTGAATCGCGGATCTCTATCTCGATATAATAGATACCGCACCCCATGCCTCGAGATAATTTCCTTGACATATAATTTGGCTAACTGGTCCAAACTATACTTAATCTTAATCGCAAAAAAAGTGAGTCGACTTAGTAAGACGATCTACAATCACCATATACGGCGTCGCTCTTTTTCGTTATTTTGTTGGAAGTCCCACCACAAAGTCCATTGTGATGTGCTCCCATTTCCATTCTAGAATCTCTAATGGTTGTAATAACCCGCTTGGTCGTTGGTGCTCGCCTTGACTCTCCGACAAGTTAGACATCTACTTACGATTCTCGCAACCTCTCTCTTCATGTTTGGCCACCGTAAATGGTGACGCAAATCTTGGTACATCTTCGTGCTTCGGGTGTATAAAATATCTCATCGATCACGCGCTTTTGCAAAATCTCTTCTCTCGCCTCGTACTAATCTGCACCCAAATTCATCCTTCAAATCTTAGCAAATCAAAGGTTATCAATCTTAAATTTCAACTCATCACCTTCAACCAATCGCTTTTGATGTTATTGCAATCTTCATCCTTTTCTTGTGCTTCTTTAACCTTATCCAATAAAGTCGGACTCATTGTCACATTGTAAATAATTGTTCGTTGGTCTCCATCGGATACTTAATCTCCAAGTCTAGTCATTTGAAATCTTTCACCAATTCTTCTTGAATGGTTAACTTCAATAACTTCTCTCCGCTTTTCTCGCTTCAAGGCATCCGCCACTACATTTGCTTTTTGGCTCGGATGGTATGTAATCTCACAATCATAATCTTTGATCAATTCTAGCCATCGCACACGCCTCATGTTTAACTCTTTCTGCGTGAAGATATACTTTATACTCTTGTGGTCCAGATATATCTCACACTTCTCGCCATACAAATAATGCCTCCAAATCTCAAGGCAAAAAAAACATCACCGCTAACTCCGTGTCATCATGAGTCTGATATCCCTTCTCATAATCTTTTTAGTCGACGTGAAGCGACGCACGAATAATGACCGCCGTGTTGCATCAAGAGACACAACCAAGACCCTTGTGTGACGCATCACTATACACTATAAAACCCTCCCGTGTTGTCCGGTAAAGGCCAACACAGTGTGCTCGACTAAGCCTCTTCTTCAATTCTAGGAAACTTTCTTCACACTTCTCCATCCAAATGAACTTAACTATTTTTCCGTAAGATTGGTCAACTGTGATGCTAATTTCAAAAAATCTCGAATAAATCTTCGATAAGATCCCGCCAATCCTAAGAAACTCCTAATTTTTGCTTGGCGCCTTCTTGGCCGCTCCCAATTGATAACCGCTTCTACCTTCGCTGGATCCATCGAAAACACCATTCTTGTCGATAACGTGTCCTAAAAATCGCACTCTCTTGCAACCAAAAATCACATTTGGAGAATTTTGCATATAACTTCTCCCTCCTTAATGTCTCCAACACTATCCAAGATGCTCTTCATGTGTTCTTCCTCCATTTCGAATACACTAGAATGTCATCGATGAATACGACAACAAACTTATCCAAATATTGTTTGAACACTCTGCTCATTAAATCCATAAATGTTTTGGCGTTCGTCAAACCAAATGACATTACCGTAAACTCAAAGTGTCCATACCGAAGTTCAATGCCGTCTTTTGAATATCCTCCAGCCTCAATTCCAGTTGGTGATAACCGGTCCTCAAGTCAATCTTTGAAAAGTACTTTGCCCCTTCAACTGATCAAACAAATCGTCTATCCTGGGCAACGGGTACTTGTTCTTAATGGTGACCTTGTTCAACTCTCGGTAGTCGATACAAAGTCTTAGCGACCCATCTTTCTTAACTGGTGCTCCCCACGGTGATACGCTAAGTCGAATGTATCCCTTATCTAACAACTCTTGTAATTGAGCCATCAGTTCTTTCATCTCTACCGGTGCCATACGATACGACGCTTTGTATATCGGTGATGTCCCTGGTGCCAAATCAATGACAAACTCAATCTCTCTATCCGGTGGCAATCCCAAAATCTCGTTCTGGGAAGACATCAACGAAATCCCTTAAAATAGGTATTGACTCAGTTCACCCTCGACTCGTCGAGTATCAACCACGTGAGCCAAATAACCTATACAACCCTTCCTAAGCAATCTATGTGCTTGCACCATCGTCAGACAATGAGATTGTCTCGACAATTTACTACCATAAAATACCACCTTCGACTGATTCGAAGTCTTAAGGTGTACACACTTCTTCTTACAGTCTATAACTTCTCCGTGAACCGATAACCAATCCATTCCAAGGATTACATCGAACTCCCCCAAACGAATTCCAGATCAAATCCACTTTGAGCTTAAATCCTCATAATTCTAAGATAACAATTCCTATGAATGTATTTCTATGGGGATAATTTCCTTGTTCGCTACTTCTACGTTCATAGGTGTTCTAATCTCTCACGGGTAAGTCTAACCATTTAGCAAATTCTTTGAAACAAAAAAAGAGCAGTAGCACCCAAATCAAATAACACGATGATCTATATCATCGATCGGAATGATACCGACACCACGCCCTTAGACTCCACCGCATCCTCGTATTTGGCCATGTTGAACGCTCGTGTCATTGGTCTCGTTGGCTCGACCGGTCGACCCTCCAATGTTCACCCATTATTGTTTGTTGTTGTTGCGGTTGCCGCTTAGTCGCATCGCCATTTTTCTTCGGGAAATCCTTAATTTGATGGTCCGTGGCTCCACATGAGAAACAACCTCCCTTCTGCTTATTTGGACACTGAGGAGCCATGTGCCCCGGTTGTCCACAACGATAACAAACACTCTTTCCCTTTATGCACTCTCCCGAGTGGTTCCTCCCATAATTGTTACACTTCTTACTTTTCTTAGCCTCCCCTTCGGACTTATTGCCTCCAGAAGATTGGCTCTCTGTCCATTTACTCTTGTTGGGGTTGCTTCGCTTCCGCCGCTTCCCTTTCTCCCTTCTTCCCGACGGCTCTTCTTTTTTTGTTTGAATCGAAGATGATGGCTTCATTGCCTCCTTCAACAATGATAGCCCTTTCCAAAAGATCGAGTAAGTCTTAATCTTTAATACAACCACCGCTTTCTTGCACCCATGGTTTCAGTCCTAATTCGAACCTCCTTGCTTTTCTGGCCTCCGTGTCAACTCGATGTGAAGAGAATCGCTAACTCGTTAAATCTTGTCATCAGCACTTCACGACATATATATACTACCTTGTTTCAGCCCGTAAACTTAACTTCCATATCTCGTTGTGTATTCTCCGAGAAGTAATTCTCGAGGAATAGCTCCTTAAATCTATCCCAAGGAATAACTCCCTCTTCTGCTCGCCCCTTATTGGCTTTCCACCAATAGTTAGCTTCACCCTTCATCATGAAAGTGGCAAAACTCGTCTTCTGTGTTTTGGCCACACGTGCGACTTCAAACACCTTCTTTATTTCTTCTATCCATGTTTGGGCTTCAATTGGATCCAAGGTTCCCCGAAATTCCGGTGGTCCTACCAATTTAAAGTCCTTAAAGCTAGCCAAGTGTTGTCTCTGGCTCGCCTCGCTGTCGGTGGGGGTCTGTTTTTTGCATTGCCTCGCTAATAAAGTTAACTAAGTTTCGCATTGGATCAACATTTTCCCCTCCACCATTGTTAACGGATCCTTCCTCCTCCTCGATTCCTCATCAATTCTCCTAGCGGCATGATCTCGAGGAAAGGAAGAAAATTATTAGGCTTTATGTGATATGCTATTCATGTTAGCATTAAGAAGTTTAAGACATCTATTAATCATTTTTGATTTAAATAAACAACTTCATTATCACAATAAAACTCGATAGATTTCCTCAACCCATCACTTACATACTCTACTTGGGTTTTCTACTAAGGTTATAACCTAGGTTTCACATTCCTAACATTTATAACCCATACAACTTTGATACCAACTCGATGACACCCCAAATTCGGGTCCTCCGATTTTTGGTTTGGTCATCATCACGATAAAATACAAACATCCACCTCTAAACAAACAACATACGATAACTAAAATGCGTAATATAATAAACGACGCTGCTCATTCAAAAGGTGTTACTAGTCCCAAGATACGATAACCTTAATATCATCTTACAATCATACCCTAAAATAAATATTAGGGTTCATATTACATAATCGTAATTTAAACTAAGCATAAGATAAAGTCTCGCTTCTTCGCCATTATCCTACATCTTTCCTTTACCCTTGTCCTTCCCTGAGGTTTCGAGCTTGGCTGCAATATAATTCATGATATAGCAAGGATGAGCAACAAGTTTGCTCAACAAGTTTAAATACAACAATAAGGATATATCATGATGAATGGAAAAATATCTCCGCAATGGATTCAACAATATGAGTATCTAAAGGATTCAACAATATGAATATCATAAGCAAAGATAATGATTGCTTTTAGAATAACTACTAGTCAAATAGACTTGAACTATAACACTCCAATGGAATCAATAGCTAATCGACCCTTTTGGTTATCGGTTACGTAATAAGTACTTGAGGGATCAAATTTCACGCATTTCTATGTATATGCATAACATTTAAATCGCTTCTTTTGTATCTTTATATTAGATACCGTGGTACTCCCCTATCATAGAAAGGGTGTTCTTTTCAATCAAAGAATCCTTACCATCAATTGGTTGGATAGCTTTTATAAAACTTCATACGCTTTGTCCGATCGAACAAAGGTTCGGACTCTATCTCACATAGTTCAAGAATTATTTGAACTTTAAATGATGTACAAGTCCAAGATCAGACGAACTCAAGTGCACTAAGTGTGAATATCAATAATATCGATGTGGAATAATTGTAAAGTAATTAAACCACTTAATAACATGCTTGGAAATAAGATTCAAGCTTAAATGAATAACTTTCAATTCAACAATAACCTACTCAATACAATATGAGAAGGATAAAAACTTTCACAAAAAACAAAGTTGTGTAAGTTAGGAAACTTGCAACAACAAAAAATTAGTGTTCATATACTTGCTCAAGTAAAAGAAAGTAAGTAAGAATGAAGTTCAAGGAACTTGCACAATCAATAATCAAAAAGAAGTTTAGGAAAATCCAAAGTTTTGTAAGTTTAGGCTTGCTTGCTCACACAATACAATATAATACTAGCTTTTTAATTACTTGCGTTGAAACGACCTAACATTAACAAGTCGATCATTTCAATTAGTATGTGTAAACTAATATGAGTCTACACTTAAAAGAATCAAGTCATCACATAGCATGCTTCTCAACACATTATACATATATATTGGTCATATATTACAAGATAAAGAAATCATATAAGCATGCCTTAAATTTCAGAACCAAAAACAGAATCTGGCATGATCGCAGATGGCGCAGAATCAAGGCCTCGGTCTTCAGCTTAGGGACTACAGCAATCACAGGTTGTCCTCGCAAACCAAGGTTGAGCTTCGCTTCTCCCGACTTCAAATTCAACTCTAACATGTTAATTACACACCTATTTTCACACACATACATGCTAGAGTTTCACATATAGCTCATGACCATACTTGAATTCATTACTTCAAGTTTAAATTATAATTTATGTGCCATAAAATGTAAAAGGTCATGTAATCATCATGCTTTGTAACTTGGTTATACAATACTCAGTAGTCATGCTTGTATATAGACCACACATGTATACTTTACTCACATAGTTCATATTTTAGAAAATTCCTTTTTATGACTATGTGTGAAATAAGTGAAAATCATACATTAACCAAACGATGTTTATGCCAATATATCTATAGGCATAATGAATCCTAATATACATGCTTGTAATGGTCATAATATTTTACTCATTACTTGATGACATTAGCTTTCTCATTCTAATTTTCTTTGAATTTTACACTAAGTCAACTTAGCATATACAAGGCATATTAGCATATAACTCTCATGCATTTACAACATATATTAAAGTCACATATGCATGCTCAAATGGTTAGAACTTACAAGATAAAAGTCTTGGTCAAGTTCACTTTGAAAAGTCTTAAGTTTCTTATCTTTGAAATAGTCTAATCTTTCAATCATGTATGCTAGTGTGTTCAATCACTTTAGTCTTGCATTTCATGTCAATATAAACCATATTATCATGTTCATAAAGTCAAAATGCTCACATGATGTGTTCGTGACAAAGTTCTCTTTTTAAATCACAAACCTCATTTCAAGACCCCAAGTATTGTGTCCATTGTAGGTACTAACATGGTTATACTTGTTCATACTATATGCACATGCTTACATAGTTTACAAGCTTGTTCTAACAAAGTACTAACAAGTTAGCACATCAGAAACAAAACAGAAAACATCGAGTCAGTGCGGTAGACTAAGCAAAGTAGCCGCACCTAAGTACAATTAGGGCAAGAATATGCGCCATGCCAGAAATAAAACTAAGTTTGGTTACATAGACAACAAGGCCGCACCCTAGTACAAATAGGGTGCAATCGTGCGTGCCTTCATCGAGAACAAAGACTGCTTTGCATAGCCTTAACCAACTTGGTTTCCAACAATTCAAGCATGCTCCAAATCCTTATTAAAGTGTTCAAACATGTAAGTAAACTTCTTAAACACATCATGGCATGTTAATTCACATAGACTAACAAAGAATTTCAAGTAACTCTCAAGAATTTGACAAAACTCAACTAAGAACACAATTAGGATTTTCATACCTCTTGAAGTAATTGGGCAGCAATACACTCACTCCTTACAAGCTCCTTAACAAATAAATCTCAGCAAGGTCCTCTTTATAGAATAATGTTTAACTAGATAATGCTATTACCTCACAAATCAAACCATTGGCTTTCAAGAATGCACAAGGGTTAAGAGAGAGTTGGTAATCTCAATCATGAATCCCACTCCCCATCCACTAATTGATCTAGGTTGATGAATTTGAGATAAAGAATAGAATAGGTTTTCTAGCTTCTTTGTTTCACGTGTAAGAAAGAAATGGGACTCTTATTATGGGATAAGAGAAATCCTCAGCATTTGCAAACAATGAAATGCAACATTTGGCTTATACCATATATACACATAATATAAACTTTAGTTATATTTCACATAACATAGGTTATAATGATTTAAAGAGCATACAATGTATTTCCTAATTACAAGATATCAAGTAGTGCACATACATATAATTCATGTACATTTTCAACTACCATGACTGTTATTACCATAATAACTTAATGAAATCATTATTAATTTAACAATTGATATTATTATATGTCAATAGGATATACATGAATGTTTACCCACACACTCCATATCATATAACAATATTATTATACAACTCACATGAATGCAAATAATTCATTACTATATAGTCTATATATATATATATATAGATATATTAATGTGCCACCTTGTACTATATAAAATATATAGTTAACTACCATATAATAAAGGTTTACTATATTGCACCAATTAATCAAGTAAACATATAATCATTTTATAAATTATTAATCTTTTACACATTAATTATTATTTATTCATAATAATTATTAATTAACACATTATCAATTAATTACTCATAATTGAAATTAATCAATATGTTCAACTCTTGCTACTATATTCAAATAAATTGAATATTTAATTAATAATCCTATCAATTTTTGATATCAAACTCTTAGGTTAGTCCACTAATTTAAATAAACTATTAGTGACTCCCTTTAATCATTTCATGAATTCACATAACCACATAAGGTTTAAATAAACTCACAAAACTAACTCGTTAAAATTAAATCACATATTTAATTAATAAGGAGTTTAAAATTCATGGTCGTTACAGTTAAAACTCTATTTGAGCTTATTCGTTCATTATCTTCACCTCTCTTCTCTAAGGTTATAGGCTAAGGTACTCTTACCTAAGGTTTCTAACCTATCAGCTTTGATACCAACTGTAACGACCTCAAAATTCAAACAATATAATTCTCAACTTCGGTCGTTAATAACACATCTACCTTCTAATTTTACATCCTTATTCGATGTTAAACTTTATAAAATGCAGAATAATTTAAACTTTTATGTCTTTTTACTTTAATTCCCCGAATCAAAACCTTTATCATCTACATATCTTTGAATCAATCTTATTTTATGATTCACTTTATCACTGTTATTATATAAAATTTTACATTTCAATCCGATAACCTTTACATATCAGATAACTCTAACTTTAGCTTTACAACTCAACATAAAACTATACATCATAAAATATTTAGTACATCTCATGAATCTTAATCATGGTATTAAGAAATAACAACTTTAGCTAAAATATTAATCTTTGTGTATTATTTCTGATCCACGTTATTCAAGTAGCACATAGTGTTACCTTCAATCCTTAACCTGCAAAAATGGTTATTTACAAGGTTGAGCTCGACAGCCCAGCAAAATCTAACAATTTTCATGCATCACGTAGCACATAATAACATGCTCAACATATATCACATAAACATTGGACTAACATAACATACATGTTACAGTTCATATAACAAGTATAAAGATTGAGTTCCTTACTTAATCAACATGCTTTACTCAATCAACGTAGTCATAAGTTGACTTTAACATTTCATACATTCAACATATATATAACACATCATGCTCTTTGCAATAAAGATTTAAAATAGTTAATCACCAAGTTCACATAGCAAATAGGAACTAAAAGACTTGCCTTGATCGTTGTTTACCAATAACAGTTTAACAGCTTACAGATATCTGCACTTCACGTGCCCTACACAATTATATAATCATTCACATTAACTATTAGTCACATAGCAACACATATTAGTTGTAATGTTAACTTTACTCTACGCCTCATAACCCTTCCTATCATAGATACACAATGTTTAATTTGATTGTGTTAACTTTCAACTTATATCTCATTGTATTTCATATTCGAAGTTCATTCAAGTGTTTAAGTCTTGCTAGGACTACTTATTGGTTTTATATTAACCCTATTCAATATCTTATAATATTCATTTTATTTGATTTAAAACACTTTTTACTTTCAGTAACACTTATCACGGCGTTTCAACGTTTATTCATCACACGCCCAATTTGTCTCTCTTGTGTGTGCTTAGTATGCGTATACAACTTATCTAATATATCATTTATTAATGTTAAGTATCATTATAATTCATAATATTCATGTTCTATAACTTAGAAAAACATCTATTATCGTCGACATCACTATACTTGTGTATGTGCATGTCCGACGCCCTCCGATTGCCTTCGAATACGCATCAGTCACAAATATGACCATTTTAACTACTGTTCCCGACCTCAAATTGAAAACTTTAAAGAATAAAAATTGTAGGTCTATTCGTCCTCGTTCCGGATCATCTTGAATCACCTTAATCGGAGTTCGTATGAAAACGTTATACCTATTTTACTAAAACATGTCAAAACAGTAACACCTGACATAGTTTGGGCGCAGCTGCGCCCAATTAAGCCTTGGGCACAACGCAACTTTGCCCTAGAGCACGGTTGGGCCCCAAATGACTTAGGCACAGCAGTATTGCTTAGATTAGCGTAAACAGGACCAAGCTCACCGTTCTTCGCGATTTTTGACCATTTTTCTCCTACTAATCTTCATAACTTGAGTTATACAATCCAAATTAGTCCATTTTTGATTCTATGGATTCGTAATTCATAGAACTACAACATACTAGAATTCTAACAATTTATAAAAACATTAACCAACCTAAAATTTGACCCAGAACACATGTTCATACTCTATTTTCATGTTTTAACATCTCTAGCGAATTTGATCGCCACGACTTCGTTTCTTAATCAATTGACACGATTTAAACTATGTTGTTTTCGTTTCTTCACATACTAACATAATCCAACATTAATTTACAGATTATAACACATATTAAACATGAAATTTTATACTTTCTTAAGCCAATTTTCATACATAAACATTGTTATCCAAATTTCTTCATACAATCCTAATTTCATGTGTTTGATACTCAAACAATCACTCATATATGATGATTAACAGATTATAAACCCTACTAGCGATAACCCGTGCCTAAAGGCACTGTATAATTTTAAAAAAAATTAAAAACAAATCATGAACACACAAAAATGAAGCACTGAATATGGATACATACTAAACTAAAAGACTAAATCAATTCTTAACACACCCGCACTTAACATACATACTCCACAAAGCATTTAAATGAAAATTCTTATGAAGACAAATTTCAATGAATAAATAAAGAATATCCAACTTTAATAGTCAAATTCTCATAAATTTAAACCAAGTTTAACTACATTTCAGGATTTATATTTTATTATTTATAAGCCTTTTTGATTGGTTGTAACTTTTTAAATAGTAACTTGACAATTAAAAACTATTGTTTGCTTGTTATAACAACTCCTTTTTTTGTCGTACGTAGATGGGTATACAGTTTCGCAGAGTCGTAACTTGATACAAAAACTGATTACAAGTCGTTATATAAATTTAGGATTAACTCAACAATGAAATTTAAAAATGAAGAACCAAGACAAAAAAGAGAGAGGGAGAGGTCAAACAAATAAGGTGACGAATGACTAATGGTTAAGTTATATGGTCAATTTTACAACTTGCTAATGTAATAGATTGCATGATCAAGTCTTAATGAATTTTCATATATGGATGAACCATGTAGCTTCCTTCATTAGATCAATCAAATAATGGTAAACAACTATAAAAGGACATGCTAAAACAAAATGTTTTAAAATAGTAAAAAAAAAACACATCCATCCAAAAGGAAGGCACAAGAGCACACAAATGAGGTCACCCACAATTTTTTTTTCCAAATATGGGAAATAGAAAATAGGATGAGGGAACGTAAACTTGTAGTCTTACTTTAACCATTTAGGTAAAATGACAAGGGCTCTAACAGGGACATGTCAATAAAATCATATAATCTCAAGCCAAAGAATTTTAAAAACAATTGTTCTCCTCCAACCCATATCAAAAAATACAAAAGATGAAAAACAACAAGAATTTACAATTTCAAATCACATGTATTCAAACAAAAAAAATTGGTAAATTCCAGCTGGCCCAATTACTCGATATAATTGAAGTAGCAGTAAAATAAGAAACATCAAGCAAACGTAAATTTTGTTAGCTTAAGAATATGAGCAATAGAAGTAATAACAAGATAGAAAATCTTAAATTTTTTCATGCCTTGAGACACCAGAGAAAACAAACATCCACCCAAGGAGGCATATCACAACCATTTGACTCTAAGCTATGATTTTGTTTCTTTCATTCCTCTTTGGGAAGTCATAATCAACATAATGACTATACCCAACAATCAATACAGTTCTATTTATTGTTTTAAAAATAAAGAACACCCATAAATCCTTTTATCAAAATAAGAAACTTGACCAAAAAATAATAACCACTAAAAAGGGGAAAAGAAAGGATTCAAAACTTTTCAATCAAATTTCTGCTAGTTTATTATACTTTTTCAGCTACCAAACAAGTCCAAAGTTTCAATTGGTATTTCTGATTAAATACATATAATAACAGTGAAGGTGGCATTAAATTATCATTTACTTACATAATTTTTTTGTACACTCCATAAATATTCATAAAAATTAAAATATACTCCTAACAACTAACACTAATTGTATTATAGACAAATTATTTAATATAAATAAATATTTAACTTAAAATTATCTAAAATAATAATATTAAGATTAATAATTATCTAAAATATTTAACTTAAATTATCTAAAATAATAAAAATTAATAATATTTTTAAAATATTTACACGAATGCATAAGATAAATTTAAAATTTGAAGATAATAAGAACTTTTCCACTTTGCTTCCTTCGGAGATACATTAAATATGCATTCAACCATAACCATATAGAATTAAAAATTGTTATTTTTTACTCTTTATTTTAATTATATTCAGATAAGAATAGAGGGAAAAAGATTATACATCAATCTAAGACTCTTATACTTATTTTTTTTATATTATATTTTACTAAAAGAAAAATTAAAAAAGTTTTAAAAAAATTCCAAAATTTTCAAGCTTTCTCTTTGAAGAGAGAAGCTAAACCGGTGACAACCACCTTGCCTCCTCCGTCAGATCTCTTGGTTTATTGAATTTCATACGCTGGGGATACAATCACCTCTGACTTCTCATCATCGCCGGGACATTTCTCCGTTGACGATAGAACACTGTTTGTTCTCCATTTTCAATTGCTCCACAGTCTCTTTGACGGCGTCGTTTGGAGGAGTGGTTCTGAAAGCACGACGTAACGAAAAATTAGATAAAATTTCAAAAAATACTACATTACCTAACAACTCTTAGCAACCTAAAATCACTTATAAGACTTATCAGTCAAAATAGAATAAGATGGAGAATAGCTTTTAATGAAACTTTTCACTTGTGGAGCTATAGAAAGATGTTCTGGTAAATTTTTTTAAAGCTTATATGTATACATAGCAATTTGAATGCCCAAAGTTTCACCAAATATTGTAGTTGCACTGTAAAATACTATTGTCAGAAACACATATATTAAAGCTTATATGTATACATAGAAAGTGATTTATACTACCACAAAGCTCACCAAACGGGCCAGCTCGACAAAAAAATTAGACATTTAATAATCCCAATAATCCTGAAATTAAAACAACGAAATGAATTAATTTCAAACTTAAAGTGGAATATTAGAAGCATTCAAGTGTACGGATGATTACATTTTCAATGTAGATTTTGAGTTGTAGCAATCAGCAAGGAAGACATAGTAAATATATAAGTAAATGCAAAAACCACCCAATCATAGGAAAACAAAGTTCATTAATCTTTAAGAAATAAAATATCAATTTACTGTACTCACCGTGGAGACTGTCCCTTAATTTAAATTGTCCAACTTCAAAATTTTTCTTCTCAAATGGCAGAGACTCATACTTTCCATCAACTAATTTGGAGGAATTTTTCTGGCGTTTACCTCTCCTTCCCGTCCGTCGATCAGTAAGTAAAACACCATCATCCCCATTTACTCCATTAGGTAAGCCTGCACAAGACAGCAAATGACAACAAGTTCTAATACTATTCATTGTTCCAAACTCTATAGCCTTATGATACAAAAACTAACTTTGTTTAATTTCTCTATTATGGTGATTGTTGTGGGTAATACTACCAATCCTCAGGTATGCTTCATATCCAGTGTCTCCAAGCACATTCTCTAAAATGTTCATGAATCCATTGCTCTGACCCAAGGGTCTCTATAATGTAAGTTTGACACACACCTCATAGTTAAATGAAATTTTCTTGGGAAAGTAACCGTAGTGATATTTCTCATCTTCTTGAGAAACAGAAGGTCCAATATATTATCATTCACAAAGAGAAAATTAATACAAGAAGCGCTCACCTGCCTACAAAGCTTCAATTGTTCAAATAATTTTTCGTCATTATCACTGTGCTTGAAGGAAACATCTGGCAGTCCAAAGTTTCCTCTAAAATTGCTACGGTAATTCTTTTATGTTGCTTAGCAAGGCACTTCTGTTTAGCCTCATTTTCAATTTGTCTTTGATACTCCAAAGTTTCTTCAAGCTTTCTTTCCTCTGCTTCAAGCTCAATTTTCCTCCGTCTAAGTTCTTCATGTTGATTTAAGTTAATGCCACTCCCACCAACACTACAAGAAAAAGGCCTATCAGCGACCAAGGATATCAGCGATCGCATATCCGGTCGCAGATAATACTTATAGCGACCAACATCAACGATCGTAATTGAATCGGTCGCATTTATTATATCAATGATCGTGACGCGGTCGCCGCTTTGGTCACGACATTAGTTTCCTCCCAAAATTGGTGCGTAAAAGGTATGCGTTTATTTGTTACGACCAATATATATCAATGATCGCAATGTGGTCGCTAAAGGGACCACGTCATAAAATCAGCCGATCGATCGAAGCGCCGGACGCGGATCACGATCAACTAAAACTTATTCGCACTCAAAGTTCGCGATATCGTAGAAGAAGAAAAAAAGAAAGAGATACACGAGGGAGAAGAGGAGTAGGGGAAGAGAGGACTCTGACCGCCGCACCACCACCGCAGACTACCCGCTTCACCACCGCCGCACCACCACTTCACCACACCTGGGAAAACTAATTTTGGGTTTAATTTGTTTGTTTAATATGCTAGAATTTGTGTTTAATTTAGGGTTTTAATTTATTTTGTTATAAAATGATGAATCCTCGAATGAATTAGTGTTCAATTTAAGTTTTGAAATTTAATCTAGGGTTTAATTTGTTATATATTAATCGAGGTCAATTCAACTCTGGGTTTGATATATTGGAAATTTGGATTTGATATGTATTGTATTGTATAACGTAATTAGTGTTTGATTTGTGTAAATACATATTCTACAATTAAGTTTTAATTTGTATAAATTTGAGTTTGATATGTAATGTATGTAATGTAAAAGAATGTATCAATTTTTGGTTTGTTTATGCATGTTTAGGTATAGTGTGTATATTTGATATATTTGATATATATATGGAATAGTAACTTGGGTTTGATATATTGGAAATTAAGTTTCATGCCTTACGACACGTATATCCCTAAACTTTTAGTTTCTTATTCGCTTTTGCAATAGCAAATTTTGTAGGATTATTTTTGATTTTATTTCAGCAGTAATCGATTCTTGGTGGTTCCCCGCTAATCTTCCTATAAATTCCATTCCTAAAACCCCAGAGACCGCTTTGGTTTATCTAGTCTTGATACTGTTTTACCCATTGATAGACACAAACCTAGATTGGATCTAGAGCTGTAATTTGGTTTATTAGTGTGTTTTCTAGAGCTGTAATTTGGTTTATCTAGTCTTGATACTAATTTATCGTTATTGTTTTGGTCTTATTATATTGAGAATTTGTATATTTCTCTTGGTTTGTGTCTTGGGTGCCTAGAAATGACTTTATATGCATGTTTGTCGTGTGTACGTGGCTAGTCCATATTATAGGGGAGACTCGCTAATTTTTTTTTATTAGTCGGGTAGTTGCGAACATTTATACTATTAATGAGCCTATTGTTGATCCACTAGAGACTATTAAGGGCTATTGAGTTGATGGGCTGGGCTTGGGGCAACGAGGCCACACGAGGCCACGCCAAGCTTAGCCAAGCTCTCACGGGCCAAGCCAAGCTTGGTTGTTAGCACGGTAAGCTATTGGGGGTCATTAAGCCAAAATAAAAAGGTTAGGGAACCGTTAGTGCAAATGTAGAAGGTAACTACACACATGGTCAATAAAGAGATCTATTTATCTTTTTAACAAGGGTATTTAACACTTATGTATATAAGAATAAAGCTACAAAATGTTATAGAAGCTATAAATTGCTTTCAACCAAGTTATGCGATGCTTACAAGTATGCTCAAGTCATATGGTTACAAGTATGCTCAAGTCATATGTTAATTAACATTTATAATGTTGTCTCGTAGTAGGTACCGTGGAATCATGGACCTCTATTCGCATCAGAGTTGGATGGCACGATTTAAAGTCAAGTGCCCAGATAGTGCTACTAATTGAATTTTAGAGTTGGTTGCCAAGTGTTTTTGAGTACGCGATAGTCACCCGTAATGTATGAATGGTAAGTCGCAGACACGATGTCCATGTTTAAAGTGTAAGAATGTAAATTATATGGACAGAGACATGGTAAACTATCATTTACTTATTTCGGGTTCATGAGAAATTACGAAGAATGTGGGTGGGCACGGGTAGAAGAGATGGTGGCATCACACAAGTACACAATTCGGGCAAGAGTACTCATCGTATGAATGAAATGGTCCATGATATTGCAGGCCGATTTTGATTGGGAGCAAGGCAGAGAGCAACCTATGAATTACGATGCCAAAGACTTCTTTAAGTTGTTAGACGAGGGTAAAGAAGCTATTGTGGCATGGTTGCACCAAACACACTACATTGTCTCCGCAAAGGGCGACATTACTTAACATCAAGGTCGATCACAACATGAGCCATGAGTGTTTTGAGTCACTCTTGAAGGCAATTAAGAGTATGTTGCCTCGACGGTGAGAAATTACCTAGTAACTATTACTTTGTAAGAAAATGGTGAAGAAGTTGGGTCTTGGATACCAAAAGATCGATGCATGTCCCAACGATCGCATGTTGTTTTATAAGGAAAATGAACAGATGACAAGGTGCACGCTTTTGCTCATGATCGGTTTAGGCCTAATAAAGAGGGTGTGACTACAAAAAAATCAAGTATACCGCTTAAGATTCTAAGGTATTTTCCAATAACACATCGACTAAAAAGATTGTACATGTCTTCAAGATCATTTGAACATATGAGTTGGTATGCTAAATCTCCAACTAAAGATGGAGAACTAAATCATCCCGCAGCAGGTAAGGTGCTTGGAAAGATTTCAACTTAGCACATCCCGAATTTGCATTGGAACCTAGAAATGTGAGGCTTGGATTGTCCACCGATGGTTTCAACTGTTTGGCCACTCAAATTATTCCAGCACTCATGTTGGCTCGTGATTGTTATCCGCATAACTTGCCTCCTTGGATGTGTAATGAAAAATACCCATACTTATTTCTTTTCACTCATGATTCCTCGGTCCTAAGAGTCCCGGAAAGAACTTAGATGTTTACTTGAGACCTCTTATAAACGAAAGTTAAAGGTATTGTGGGAGGATGGAGTATGATTTGGGATGTTGCAACGAAAACAAATTTCAACCTTAGGGGGGCGCGGTTATGTGGACTATAAGTGACTTCCCAAACTTATGGTATGTTAGCCGGATGGAGTACACACGGAAGTTGGTTTTGTCAGTATTGTATGGAGCATACAAAGTCGTTTAATCTATCAAAAGGTCGAAAGCCTTGTTGGTTTGATGTCATCGCTTGTTCTTACTGTAGATCACCCGCTTCAAGAAATAGAGAACACTTCAGAAAGGGAAAGTAGATAATGATATGCCCGCACACCGCGATTATTCGGGAACGGAGATGCGAGATCGTGTGATGAGATTGCCGGTTATCCCATTTGGTAAGGTTGATGCGACAAACATAATCAATGGGTTTGGTGAATCTCATAACCGGGTTTCGAGAAGCATCTTTTGGGAATTGCCTTTATTGGTCTACAAATTTGATTCATCATAATCTAGATGTGATGCATATTGAGAAGAATGTGTTTGACAATGTGTTTAACATCGTGATGAATGTTACGGGGAAGACAAAAGATAACGATAAGGCACGTTTGGACATGAAAGATATTTTGTAAGTCATCCCGGATTAGAACTTTATGAATCTCCTAATGGTAAGATTGTCAAACCGCACGCAAGGTACACATTGTCCAAAAAGCAAGTCAAGATGTGCACATGGGTTAAGTCTCTCAAACTACCAGATGGATATGCATCAAACATTGCAAGGTGTGTTACGGTGGAAATTGCAAGGATGAAGAGTCATGACCGCATGTGTTCATGGAGAGACTCGTGCCTATAAAGATTTCGGGATCCGCTTGATAAACCAATATGGGATGCTTTTGACGGATCTTAGTCGCTTTCTTCAAAGACTTATGTTCAAAATCATTGAATGAGAAGGACATGTTTGTACTTGAGAAGAACATCATAGAGATCACGTGTAAACTAGAAAAATATTCCCACCGGTTTTTTTTGACTCCACGGAGCATTTGCAAATCCATCTTCCCTATGAAGCTTGTGTTGGGGGTCCGATTCAATATAGATGGATGTACCCTTTCGAGAGGGTGATGGGAAACCTTAAGAGGAAGGTGAAGAATAGAGCTTATGTCGAGGGGTCGATATGCGAGGCATACAATTTTGATGAGATATCTACGCTTGTCTCGCACTATTTTCCTGGACGAAGTCTTCGATAAAGGCCAATCGAGTATCGAGACATGATGATGGGGAAATGTTGAACTAAATGGTCTGGCTCTCTCAGATTTGGTTCATCGGGTCGCCGCTTATGGAAAAGGGAAGCGATATTCCTCTCTCGAGCAAGAATTACATGCCGCATATACTTACATTCTTCTCAATTGTGAGGAGATCGATTTAATTTGTGAGGTACACATGTAAACTTGATATTTTATCTTTTAAGTTGAAAATTTATTCTAATATGTTAATGTTTATAACATGGTATAGATTGTACGATGACGAGTTAAAAGTGAAGCATGCCGACATAACTGATAAAGATATTCAAATCAATCGGGATAAAAACTTTGCACTTTGGCTAAAGGACAAAGTAAGTTCAATTTTTAAGCACGTAGTGTATATATATATATATAATATATATACTCCATATGTTAACTATGACTTCATTTAATAAGATGGAGTTTTTGTAGGCTTTGACTGAGGGATCAACGATTCCGGCTAATGTACAAGTCCTAGCTATGGGACCAGACAAGGATCAAGTCACCATGAATGGTTACAAAATAAATGGTTGTGAATTTCACACAAAGGCATATACGGGCGCCAGAAAAGAACAACGAACTCGAGTGTGTGTCCAAGGAGATTGTTACAATGAGCTTGGTCGTGCCTTTTATGGGGAGTTAGAGGAAATCGAGAGTTGTCGTGACAAGGGCACGACGGGGTCATATTCACTTGTTCAAGTGTCGCTGGTTTGATTCGTAAAAAGGATACGTGTTTGATGCATATGGAATCGCCGATATTGACCTCCATAGTCTGCAGACTCCAACGAACCGCTTGTTTTACCAACTCAAACAAAGACAAGTATACTACACTCCTAGTCCCGTTAGAAAAGGGATAGACCGCCACTGATTGGCAAATTGTAATTTATACTCCCGCCGTAGTCGTGTAGAATTAGTTGATGGGGAGATTTACCAAGAGCGAGATGCTTCATAGTCGACTATAATAAATGTGGAGGACGACAATTAAGTAATCCAGCTTAAATGGTGGAGATGAACCACATGAATTAGATCCCGAGTCAATACTTGTGTCGATGACATTGATATCGAGGAGGAAGAGTTATTGATCGAATCGACACGTAATCAAGGTATGATGGTTATGAATCTGCAACACGATACAAGATGATTCTCAATCGTATATCGACACTTGAACTCATGAAATGTATGTTTAGCAATACATGTTTTTTATATCATTGTCATGTTTATGTACTAAACTATTTAAATGCAACTTTTGTTTATTGTCATTTTATATTCATATATATACATGTTTATATCACTGTCATGTTTATGTACTAAACTATTTTATTATTTTGTTAATTACAAGGTGATCAAGGAGGGGATGACGCTTGACATAACCTTGTACTTGTATATTCATTATTTGGATGTTTGTATATATGTTACTTAAACAAGTTTTGAAATGTTATTATATTTATTCAAATCATATTGGTTTTAAAGGTTTATATACTAGTTTGGTGTATGTGTTGGTGGACGATGGATGTTTATATTGTTTCAGAGTATGTTGTTTATCTTGGTGTGTATGTGTGTTGGAATAAAGGTAGAAAACAGTATGTGTTTTTGGGAATTCGCAAAACAAAGAAAAAATCGGGTTGTAATTTTTCATATCAAATCGTGATGCGTCGCCGAAAGTTATTAGCGACGGCATATATATCAATGATCGCGCGGCGGTGTCGATGATAATGGTCACGACACGTGGACCACGCCACTTTGGTTCTCGACCATGTCGATTTCATTTCAATAATCGATTTGTCATTTCTGGCCGCTTCATAGCGGTCGCAGATATCTTGTCGCTAATAGTGGTCGCCGATGTGCATCCCAATGACAGATTTTACGCGATGATTATCAACGATCGCGACTTTGTCATAGATATCTATCTGCTGAATCGAAAAGCGGTCGCCGATATCGGTCGATCATTGATAAGCCTTTTTGTTGTAGTGCAACAACAGTTGCAGAATCTAGATGATCTCCATCACATGCAACTATCGAGGAGCTGGAGATAGACAAATATTGACAATGCATTATATGATGTCATATTTGAATGTATGAAAAATCCACATCTATTATGGAAGGACTGCCACGCAAATGTCAAATGTTGAGAGAAAGAGAGCATACATCAATTCAGCAGTCTCGTGATGAAGAAGCTCATTGCTATCAAACACCTTCAAAGAGATGTAAAATAATTAGACCTACATAATCACATTTTAATACCAGTAAATAAGACATTTAAAAGACTGATTATACATTTCATACTTTTAAATCCTTGGTGTTCCAGTGGTCTTTATTCTTCTTCTTTTCCTTAGACTTCTCATGTAGATGTCTTGAATTATCAGTTCCCGCACCACTACCCTTTTTATAATCTAAAACAAGTTCTACTAAAAATGCTTTTTTAGCAGCATCAAATTTCTCAATGGCATCTTTTTCAGCTAGACCCTACAGGCGTGCCTAGAGAAGAAGAGATTAACACAGGTTAATAAAGTATTTGAAGATGAAGATCCATAAAAAAGCAGATCTAATCGAAAATAAGCAAAATCATACACCAAAAATAAGCAAAATCAGACACTATTTATTTTAAATTTTTTTTTATGAGTAACCCATAGTCATTTTTAATCAAAAATCCTAACACAAGGTAAGAAAACACAGAAACACACCATAGCAACAGATGAAAATATCCTAAATCTGTAGTTATTCTAACTAAGTCAGCTATTAAAGAAACCCACATCAACTTAAGCCTAATCTAGAACACCCAGAACCATAAATCAAGAAAAATAAACTAAGAAGCTAAATGAAACCAAGAAGAAAGAAGAAGAACCTACTTTAATGTGCCAGAATAAAGCCAATCCAGAAAGTTGCAACACAGATTCAGATCAATTTTAGAGTTCTAAAATTAGATCCCCAATTTTTTGTCGACTGGATTGAGAAGAAAATGTTAAAATCTTACAACACAGACTTCCGATCCAAAATTGCAAATTAAAAATTGCATAATCCGACAATCAACTTTGCACTAGAATATCCGAGCAAAATAACATTTTCAGGCCAAAATCAGCTTTGCAAGTAGTAACTCCCCAACCAATCAAAATTTCAGGCCTAAATCAGCTTTTCAAGTAGTAATTCTTGCAGTTCCACGTCCTTATCGTCTATTCGAATATTTAACGACTTCAAGTCCACGTCCTTATTATTGCAATCCTGCAACTCAAAAGCAACCCT
Organism: Panax quinquefolius; assembly: GCA_020205615.1. Lineage (NCBI taxonomy): Eukaryota > Viridiplantae > Streptophyta > Magnoliopsida > Apiales > Araliaceae > Panax > Panax quinquefolius. Next base: position 101,066,995 of record CM035154.1, on the reverse strand, counting down.
AGCTTACTCAAAATGGAACACGCGATTCATCAACACATAGACTACCGCCAGTTATTTGTGGAAAAAAGCAAAAAATAAACAAAAAGATTATATAAATGATAAATATGTCATCAATATCATATCTCAAGTCTCTCTCAAACATACATAGGCACAAAAATATACTACTACAAGCTACTTCAAACTGATCCATTAAAAAATAAATTCTAATCTATCACAATAATTTTCGCAAATCAAATTACTATAAATATAATCCATTACACACAAATACAGATCATACACACCACAAATCTAAATATATAACAACATTATATTCCATAATTTTGCAATCAAATAATAAACCACCCATTTCATTAGCTAATATACAAAAAATCAATAACTAATACACAAATCTTCTCAGCAGCCAGATAGCGAAACTATAGAGTGATTGATTTGTAAATTAAAAAAAAAATCATATTAGGGTATGGACCTGATTTGGGTAGAATTATTTCGGTAGTTGTCAGTAGCTTTGAAATGCAGGATTTCAATCCGTTGTTCATGGCCATGGTGGATCGGTTTGTTCTCATAGAGAAAATGCGAGAAATGAGAACAAGAAAAACTCTATTTTATCTCTCCTCGCCTGTTCTTTGAGCCGAAATGCCTCTTCTTTTGTTAAAGAGGATAGATTTTTGAAGTAAAGATGTTGAATTGGGGGGAAATGAGAGATATATTAGTGATCGTTTGGGGGAATTCGAAGCCTCAGCTTTGTGTGTAAGAAGAGAGAGAGAGATAGAGTGTTTGAAATTTGAACAAGGGAAAAGAGAGAGAGCTGATGACGTAGATCGTGGATGTGATATTTATGTATTTCTCTCTTTGCTCTATTTTATATTATAGATATACAAGTATTTGTATCAATTCCACATAATTATCAATAGAAATTTCAAAGATAGAAGTTAAAATTAGAGTAGATTATACCTTTAATCTTTGTTTGTTGGGAAGAGGATTGTTTTCCCTTGATATTCCAACTCCCTAGCAAAATCTACAGAGAATTTCTCTCTTCCTACCAAGCTCTCTCTATACTCTGTTCTTCACTGATATCTAACCTTAGGGAAAGAAATAATATGCATAGAAATAAACTGATTTGGCTTTTACGTCTGCGTTAATTATAATAAGCCAAATGCCACAAGGCCTTGTTTAGCTACACACAATTTGTGAGACCACAAATTTTATGAAATAAAAGTATTCAATTTTTCTATTTTGGTGAATAGTTAAATTGATAAAAGTTTAAAGTTAAGGGTGACATTTGAAAATTTTTCAAAGTAAGTAATGATGAAGTTTTGTTTTATTAGTAAAATTAATGTAAAGTTATTCGTTTTATAAAGTTTTTTATATAAAACAGAATACTTTTATAAAGTTATTCGTTTTATTAGGCTAATAGTAAAATCTTTTTATATAAAATAGAATACATTTATAAAGTTATTTGTTTTATTAGACAATAATTAGAATATATTATATTTTATTATGTATAGTGTTTGCATAAGTACTGCATAGTGTTTGCATAGTAAAATCTTTCTATATAAAACAGAATACTTTTCTAAAGTTATTCGTTTTATTAGATTATAAATAGAATATATTATATTTTATTGTAAACTGATCTGGACCGTCCGTTTGAAAGTAAATCAATCTGGACCGTTCATGGATTGGTTACTATTCAGTCCATTCTTCTATAAATAGAAGCTCATTCTTTCATTATTTCTTACGAATTCACTAAAATTCTAGAGAGAGAAACTGTAGAGAGAATTTTTCTTCTATAATCTTGAGCGTATTTCTTTAGCGTTTAAGAAAGGTTTGAGCGTAGTGTAAGTTTTTTCAAGTATATCCCCGCCCTACCGTTGGAGTACTCTTCTTTATATGGTAAGGGATATTATTTGTTGTACTCGTAAGATATTATTTCTTTCATATTCATGAAGAGAGCTATTGTTATTCCATTCCTTATTATTTTGTTGGAATAACCTGTATACGCGGACTACTGTATACATGGTGAAATTCTTCTGCTATTCCATTCTTTATTATTATGTTGGAATAACCTATCTATGAGAAGTACCGCATACATGGTGAAATTCTTCTATTATTCCATTCTTTATTATTCTGTCGGAATATCATGTCTGTGCGTTTACACATGACCTGGTTCCATTCTTTATTATTCTATCGGAATATCCTGTCTGTGCATTTACGCATGAACTGGTTCCATTCTTTATTATTCTGTCGAAATATCCTATCTGTGCGTTTACGCATGACCTGGTTCCATTATTTATTATCCTGTTGGAATAACCTGTCTGTGCGGTTTATCGCATGCATGGTGAATTCTGTTGTTATTCCATTCTTTATTATTTTGTCAGAATATCCTGTCTGTGCGTTTACGCATGACCTGGTTCCATTATTTATTATTCTATTGGAATAACCTGTCTATGTGGATTACCACATGCATGGTGAATGATCATTTGTATTCATTCTTTATTAAATTATGGAAATGATCTGTTTACGTGGATTATAATGAAAGTTATAATATAAGCATTGGACTGCTGATTATGATGAAAGTCATAATAAAAGTATTGGACTGATGAAAGTCGTGGGTATATGTAGTATTAGTAAGTGTTATGATAAGTTATGTTGGTTATTATGTGAAAACATGAAAGTTTCTTAGAAATCACAAAGGGTTGAAAATTAGATTTTGGTGAAAATGGAATATGAAATTCAATTGACCATATCTCCTATTATATTTCAAATTTTTGAGTGTGGTCAAGTTCAAGAGTTAGATCTATGAGTTTTCTAACTTATCCAAGTGGAATCACTGGAAAAGATGTTGTAGATTTTCGTGTGGACTAATTTTAGGAAAGGAGTCAAAAACTGCAAAACACCAAAAAGGCTACTGCCCAGAAGTTTAAAAGGGCTGTTTCGGCCACTTAATTTGTGAGAAAAATTTCAGCTTTTTGGGACATGAAAATATATGGTAAAAAGTACCTCATGTCCAAAAATGAGCTCATTCCGACTTAAAATGAGCAAGTTATGACCATTTCAATATTTAGGTTTTTCTGACGAAAAATGCTATAACCGGAGTTTTATAACTCCGATGACCATGAAATTTAAATTGGAATATCACGTTAACATGTGTAAGATCCTGCCAAGATTTAGGAATTTCTGGAGTTATACTTGAGGTAGCTAATTTATTAAGGAATTAATTAGAAATTGATTTATGAAAAATAGTAAGTGAATTTTAAAAATTCCAAAAAAAATATATGCTCAATATGGGACTATATTCTGCTAAATTCCAGAAAAGAAATATTTTTGGGATTGATTTGGTATTTTTCATGAAAATACACTAGTTATGAGTATATGAGTTAAATATGTTATGTGAAGTTAAAAATTGGTAAATAGGATTTTTATGGCTTGGGAATCCTATATAGGGTATATGCAGATTTTTGATAAGGGATTTGATCATTGGTGATGAAATCTTATGAGTATGGCATTTTTGATGATTAAATGCATTATTTGGTAAAGTGTAAATAATTGAAATAAATTGTTTATAAGTTTAAGAAATAATTAAAATATTGTTATAATATTAATGATATTAGATTATGAGATTATTAAGTGATTGATAACATTGGGATATTCTTGAACCCTGGATTATTTATATTATAAATATTTAATATTTATCCTTTATCTCATTTGATTGATTCTTTATATCGTTGTCATGATCCTCATACTTATATTGTGTTGAAAGTCATCTGTAACTTACGTGCATAGATGGACTTGGTATGATTATGACCAGGGATTATTCGGTATAATCATGACCGTAATGTTACAAATGATGTGGTAAAAGTCATCTTTGGCCCGTAATGCATAGATGGACTTGGTATGATTATAACCAAGGATTATTCGGTATAATCATAACAGTAATTGAAAACACGAATATCCTTGGCCCGTAGTGCATGGATAATTCGTGGTCGTGATCTATTATTGTCGAGTCTCAAAGATTATTGGTTTTATGATTGTATATCTTTGGCCAGTAGTGCAAAAAGATGGAATTTGTTGGTTATTGTTTTCTGATTGTATATCTTTGGCTGCAGCGGCAAAGATGAACCGTTAGTTATTAGTTATCTGATTGTATATCTTTGGTCGTAGAAAAGATGAATTTATTAGTATGATTATGAAAGCGGGAATTATGATTTGGTATAACCATGATTTTTGATGTTTGGTGAAGATAGGTGATGAAAATTATCTTCGTCACAGGTGCGAAAAGGAATTCGTAATCACAATTATGATTATGAGTTATTCATATGATTGTGGACATGAATTGTTGATTGATGTTATAGGGATAAAACATTATTGGTGGACTTTTAACATGGAGAAGATAATAGACACGATGGTCTATCGACTCTTTAATGGATTGTTGCTCGATTCACGTTAACTATGGTTAAAAAGTTTTATCATCTACCATATGTTCTAAATCTCTGATTTATTATTGATGAAAGCTATTAATAATTTAATTATCTTTAGTTATGATATTCTTTACTGGGCTAGTTGTGCTCACCCTTTTGCTTTACAATTCCTTTCAGGTAATAAGAGTGTTGCCGAGTCGAGCGGGGATAATAGGGGAATAGAACGGTGGTCTATAGCTGTTGAGGTTCTCCCTAAATAGTATGAAAATACTTTTATTGAGAACTTTAGATAAGTGTGTCGTATTGTACGTCATTTGATATTTAATTTTGGTGAACCAATAATAGGAGGCGAACCCAACTTTGGAAGGTGTTTTGTCACTATCATACAAGATGTCTAATGACATACAACCTTGTGTTATCATAAGACAGGGTTGTGCACATCCACTTGCTGAGTATATCTACGAGCACTACCTATATGATCTTGGAGTTTATTTAAAATATAATTTTCTCTTGGAGACAATGGAGATAGTTATATGTCAAGAGAAGACTCACCATTGGAAGGAACATGATAGTAATCTTCTCATTTTTCTTTGGGGTCTATTGGGTCAACCAATGATAATTCTCTGGACATATGATATCTATCATAACTTAGATTTTATGGCCTCCTATGTACGAAGGTTTCCTTGAGCACTTCCCAAAGATTTTAATTTCTAAAGAAGTTTTTAGCTGTACTTTTATGTAACATACCATTGTAAGGCTGTGGTCGAGGCACCATGAGAGTTACATACATTTGTATTAAAACTCACAGAATACTTGTTGTCGTATTTTGCACGACAGTTGTATAAATGAAGTTGTCAGTAGTGTATTTTCTGGCGACCCAAGATGGGTGATATATACCTATTTTGGGGGTGTCACACAATTCCCCTCATTCCAATTTATTTTGATAAGATTATATTATATAGTTTTTATTTGTCACACCTGTAACCATTTTACATAACTTACAATAATAATTATAATAATTATAATTTTTATTATAATTCTTCTGATGATTAATAAATAATCATATATCTAATTTAATTAATAAATTAGATTTAAACATTGCTTTATTTAATTTACTTATTTTCTTTAATATTAAACAACTCATTTAATTTAATTAATTCATTAAATTAAATTTTCAAAGAATAAAATTTACCTTTGCTTTAATTTAATTATCATACACACGTAACTAAATTATTATACCACAATTTCATAAATTATTTATTTTCTCAATAAATACATTATTTAAAATATTTATTCAATTCAATAAATATTTAAGATTAATTACAAAATTCATTTAATTCCTCAATAGTTAACTCAACTATTAAACCTCACTTAGCAAATATATGAATATATATTTCTCTTCACACCAGATCACATATTTCAAAATATATAGCACGTATATATACATACTCAAACTCAAAACATCACATAATAAGAATTTTAATTATTAAATTCCTATTTTAATAACTTATAAAAATTCGGGTTGTCACATATTCTCCCTTCTTCTCTTTGTTCTTAGTTTAGACTTAGGTTTAGAAATCTAACGTAACTTAGTGTATATACAATAATACATATAACACATATAATTATAGAATATGTAACTCCCAATATAATTACATATACTAATTATCGATTTAATATATAAGTTACAAAATTAGAATTTTAAAAGCCCTAAGGCTTGTTTAGCAAAACCATATTATTTTAAAATTAGGTTTTAATAGTTAAGGTCTTGTTTGGGTAAAACAAGTTTAAAACAAAAGTAAGGCCTTGTTTGGGAAAACGGTTTTAAAAACTCTTTTAACAGATTCTTTAACACATATTCTTAATGTTATCGTTTAATTAATTAAATCTTAACATTAATTTAATTAATTAAAAGTTCAACATCATTTAATCACATAAAATTGTCACATTATAATTACTCGCTAATTATAACTTCATTTAAGAATTATCACATCACTACATTATCTCAATTAAATTAGAACTATAACCTAAAATCATTCCATATTAATTAAATATTAAATAATCATTTAATTAATATAATATACTTAATTACATTACTCCATATTAATCACATAATTTCAATAAATAATTCAATTAAAATATTTATTTACTTCAATAAATATTAAATTAACATTTAAATTCTCTTCACACCAATTCACATATTTCACAACCTTCTCTCCTTATAAGGATTCTGTCCTCGGAATCAATGAAACCTTCCTTACTCGGTTTTCACAAAATCTCTTTCACAATTATCGTTGAATAACTTCAACACGTTAACTTAGCAAAAGTTTTACACACACACACACACGCACACACACACACACACACACACACACACACACACACACATATATATATATATATATATATATATATATATATACTTCATTCATTTCTTTAACAACTTTTAGGTTTTATTACATAAACTTCAATTAAACACAGTTATATATCAAATATTATATATTCTTTAACTCATTCATTTCCTTTTCTATCATAAACACTTGGGATATTACATTCACCCTTTCTTTTAAGAATTTCGTCCTCAAAATTTTATTTATTAATCTTCATTCATTCAATCTATCAAAATAGATTTTACGTTAATCTCTATTCACTGGATTAAAGCATTCTACAACTACTTCTTTCTAAGGGCTATTCTTCTAGCTACATTCTCCATCAGAATAATAAGAATCTTCCACAATTGCTCAATAATTGAGAAGCGATATAAATAACTCAAGAATTTAAAAGATTCCAATAATGTTGAGTGATCGCAAGACCTTGAACTTCTTTCTAGGTTTAATAGTGCTTCACCCCCGGTACTTCACACTATAAACCGCATCGGTACTCTAGGTGGCCAGCCTATCGTACCCCTACGTCGGGCCCAAACGTAGTACATCGTAACGACTATATGTGATACATTTAGAACTATTGTATCCGATAATATGTCCCTTTTTATAGGGTTGTTCACCTATGCTTCTTAACATTTGAATTTGCACCAAAACAATTTAGTTTGGCATGGTTTGACCAAAAACGCTCAAATTCCATAAACATCTTTCAATATTTTTCTAGCTGAATCAAGTAGCATAGACTTCTAGCAAAAATTCGAACATCAATCAAAATAATTTTATCCAATTCATATGGCATATCTTTCTTAGTTTAAAGAAAACCAAAAATCCTTTTATGATGACATGATATCGTACTATCTCGATAGTACATTGAGGATTCAGTCATTATATGACTTTGTCATGCTACATTATACCATAATGGGTTGAAGATCTTATGATCACATCCAACAGCAGGCTTAATTGCATTGATGACGTCCTCGTTTGTCAAATCAGCATCATATTTAGTGATGCCTTAATGACTACGAAAAAAAACAAAATACATTTTGATATTTTTAAATCATTTTTGTCTAGCCGAAACAATTAGCATAGACATATGAATAACGGTATTGTTTTTAAAACTCATTGGTTCCATCATTTGATCTAATTTTTTTCAAGGAAATATAGAAGTGTAAACATCAGCACGAAGTTAATAAATTTCAAAAATCCAGCAAAGCTAGAAGATTTTGAATACCTAATTTTCTTCATCAATTTTAATTCTTACTCCATTACCTCATTACTGACTACTTCTTTTATTTCTAGCACCACCAATGCTCTTATACTAAGTATTCTTGTATTTCAACTTACAATCTTCCTATACCCCCAGTATAGTTCATCAAACTTACTACACATTGAAAGTTCAGGACTTGCCACAATAATATGAGTTTAAGAACTTATCCTAGTCAGACCATAGGCGTCCATTCGCTGAGGGGTTAAAAACATACCATATTATTATAAGTCACAAACTTACCATATGCATTAGTTTTAAGAACCGTACCTAATCTTAATAATATCTGACTAATCTTAATAGTTTCTAACTATCAAATATACACATGAGAAAAGAATCTCCTTTCCACCACATATACATTGATAGCGCGACACCGACATTCCAATGATTATCAATGTGATAAACCAAGTACATGCATCAAATCTCTGCCCATACAAAGGTTTGTACAACTCAGCCACCACATGAGTCCTCAGTTGAAATCCCACCTAACTCTATCTTACTTATAACTTCTCGCTCTATACTCGATACATACTTCTGTATCTCATCATTTATAACTCCTCGTGAGTTAATCTCGTACTATATCATAGTACATTATCTTCATAGCATCAAGCTATAATTATTCAAACATTACAGACCATCTTTCTTTTATAACTTAAACAGATCACGTCGTGATCTTATTCTATAATCATCTCCCTTAAAATTCTTTTCTTAACTTGTGATCGTTTTATTTTACGATCTTCTTTCTTCCCTTTTTCATCATTTACGATTTCATTTATACTTTTAATCTTACAAACTTTGTTTATTCATCATTATTCATTATCTTGGCTATTAAAGGTAGGCAACTCCTGATTCTTATCTACATATCTCTTCAAGATTCGTCTTTGAATCTTCTTATTTATTTATTAACTCTTCTTTTAAGAATTTAATATAATTCATGTTACTCAATATTTTATTCGATTTTTATCCCTCGCCATTCTAATATTCTTCTTATAACATTTCTAGGACTAAACTCATCCTATACATCTACGTATGTGAAAAGAATCACCTTTTCATTATACATAACTTAAACTTAACTTCTTATTCTTTTAACCTAAGGTCATTGCCTAAGGTACTCTTACCTAAGGTGTATAACCTATCAACTTTGATACCAACTGTAACGACCCCAAAATTCATACAGTAATATTCTCCTTCTCGATCGTTAACAATACAACTTTAATCTATCTTTACAACATTATTCGATATTAAAATCACTAAAAATGAAGAATATTTAAAACTTTTAGACATTTAGATTCAGATTGCCTAAATCATGACCTTTTACATTACATCTCTTCGATTCAAATTTATATCATGAATCGTTACAATAAAATGACTATACAGAGTCTTACATCATAAATAGATATCCATATACACCGGATAGCTCAACTTACAATTCACCACCATGTTACATTCAAAATATTCAATACATTTCTCATAAAACATTAGTAATCTTCGTGAATATGGATCTCTATATTTCACTTAGCACATATCCTTACCTTGAAATCTTGACCTACAAAAATTATTATTTGCAAGAGTGAGCTCGACATCTCAGCAAGTTCTAACAGTTTTCATGCATCACATAACACATAATAATATGCCCAACATACATATCCTAATAATTACAGTAACATAGCATACATGCTTTAATTCATATAACAAATATAAAAGATTGAGTTCCTTACTCAATCATCATTATTTAACCAAAACAATGTAGTCATAAATTAACTTTAACATTTCATGATTACAACATGTATAACATATCATGCCCACTTGCAACACATATAACACATCATGCTCGCTTACAACACATATAACATATCATGCAATTTAAAACAATTCATCAAGTTTGCGTAGAAAATAGGAATCGAAAGACTTTCCTTGATCGTTGTTTACCATTAACAGATTAACAGCTTACAACTATTTGTACTTCACATGCCCTACACAATTATATAATCATACACATCAACTATTAGTCACATAACAACACATAGTAATTATAATGTAAACTCTACTCCACATCTCATAATCCTTCCTGTTAATTAGCCCACAATGTTCAATTAGATTGTGTTAACTTTTCGACTTATGTAATATTCAAAATTCATTCAAGTTTTTAAGTCTTGCTAGGAATACTTATGGATTTTATATTAAACCCATTCCATATCTTATAATGTTCATTAACACTTGTCACGGCGTTTGTGTAAGACCCCGAAGAATTTTTAAATAAAAAGGAATTTCCTTTATTTATTATTTTGAAATAGTAAGGGTTGATTTGATTAATGTGGATAGTTAAGGGTTAAATACGCAAAATAAGCAAGTGGTTATAAAATATTCATTGTTGTTGGGAATATTCGTTTGGTCGTGGAATATTCGTGTCTTTGTTGGGAATATTCGTACGACGGTAGCAAAACCCCATGTGGGCCCCATAACTGAAAAGCGATTGGATGAGAAAAACGACAAATATAAGTTGGTTAAAAATAACGCGTAGTTATTTACAATTAAGATCATTGAATACCCGGTGGTTAAAATACTGATAATACGCGTGGTCGCAGATAAAGAGCGGTACCAGATTGATAAAGATTGTTGAATTATTGATTCGTACGTAAGATGGCACTACTCAATAATTTTCACAGTAGTTACTGTTCAATATTTTATTTTATTGATTCAATAATTGCTACGTTGATATTTTATATTATTGTTGTTCAATAATTGTCACTGCACAGTATTTCCCATTATCAGATCAATAATTCATATTATTTGAATAATATTATTAGATAACATTATTGGCAATGTCTAGAAAGTTACATCTAAGGAGAGGTTTGGTCACCTAATTTGCGCCAAGATGAGAGATCCTTATTGGAAAGCCCCCTCTTTCCTGGGACCGGCCTGGTTGTCATAATTGTGATTCTGTAATATTATTTGTGAATAATTAATTATTGATTCATATGATAAGGAAATATTTATTTTATGTGGATATAAATGATGGATTTATTTATGTGGTTATAAATGAAGAAATTATTGTTGAGGTGTTTTATCAGTATTTTATCGGATTGGAGGTATTAAAAATCAAATCAGGGGTTTTGAGATATATTGCAGGGGTTATAATTTTTAATCCGACCGTTGGATTGTGGTAATTTTTGGGTATGTTATACATACATAAGTTGAGTATATGTCAACAAATTTTGAACCGTTAAAAATGCACGAATGATTTGTTGTGAATTTTAAAAGGTGTCGGATTCGGAAATTAGGTTTATAATTGATTTTGGTGGAAAATTCTAGAATTGAGTGGGCCCCACTTGTGGTTGGTGAAGAAATGTGCTGAATTTTATTTCAAATGTGGTGGGTGGCAATAGTAGCGAGTGTAAAGCCATCGTGTAGCAGTCAAGTCTCGCCTTGGTTGGGCTAACATTTTCCTATAAATAGAGGGCTAAGTTAGAATTGAAAATCACACCGTAAACAAAGTTTTCTCTCTTCTCTCTCTATATTATTGAGCGTATTTTGTGAGTATTTAGATACTTTGAGAGTCATTGTCAAAGACAAGTTTCATTCAAAGATCACTTCCGACCTTTCCTTCCGGCATTGATTCTTTGAGGTAAGGGATGTTATTTTCTTCTCAAATGATATTAATTCTTCAATATCATTATCTTTGAAATATTGGTTGGTACTTTTTATCAAATTTGGAACTTTTTCATGTCGGGGTTACTATTCATGAGTTGCTATTCACGAGTTACTATTCATGAGTTACTATTCACGAGTTACTATTCACGAGTACTATTCATGAAGCGTGAAGATGTTTTTGTGGAATTTCTATCTTTTGGTGTCTGAGTTACTATTCACGATATCTCAAGACTATTCACGATATCTGGCACTATTCACGATACTTGACTATTCATCGAAAAATAAAATTTCTTCTTTTCGTCCAAAATATCTATTCTGGATACTAACTTTGATTGTATCCATGTTTTGATCATTCTTGAATTTTACACCACTATGATTATTTTTGAGGTATTTTTGGATGTGGATAAAACCAAGTATGAATCCTTAATCCTTAATCCTTGTCATTTTGTTTCACTGAATTCGTTCTTTAAAAATATTTTTCATCATCCTCAGTCTTAAATGATGATATTATTGAATATCTTTGGCCTGTAGTGCAAAGATGAATGATTTCTGAAGAATATCTTTGCTTCAGAGTGCAAAAGATGAGCAGTGTTTAAATGAACATGACCGATCGATGAATATCTTTGGCCTTTAGTGCAAAGATGAATGTGTGTGTTGAGATGAACATGACCTATTGATGAATATCTTTGGCTTGTAGTGCAAAGATGAATATTTGATTTGAGATGAATATTGATTGATGTTACAGGATAAAATATTGATGATGGATCGTTAAATTCATAGATTATAGTAGATTTCATTCTCTCACGTAACTCTTCTATGAATTATTATTTCGCCACGAATATTGATCCGAAACTTGTTGTCTATTGTATTCTATCGATTTTTTCCTGTTGGAGACTAACGATAATTTGTTGTATATTATCTTAGTCATAACATTCTTTATTGGGCTAGTTGAGCTCACCCTTTTCCTTTTTGTTCCATTCTTTCTGTGAGGCGAGAATATAGAAAGTACAAGCTCGGGGTATGGAATGAAGGTTTTAGAAAGGATTGTTTAGTAGTCCTCACCATTTTGTAAAATAATGTATCAATAAATGTGATGAGGATTTATTTGAGTATAAATATTGTCTAGAAGATAATATTTGTATTTAAACTCTGATTTTATTGTTGTGATAATAAAGTTGTAGTTGTTTACGTACCATGTATTTGGCGACTTCAGAATGGGTGTGGTGTATACCTATTTTGGGGCGCCACGCGGTTGGTATCGAGCTTAGGGATATGATCTCTGGCGGAGATCGGGGAATAGAACTAGGAGGGAGAGACGAGTAAATCCTTCGCTAGTGTGTCCTACCTAAGCTTATTTGTTGGTTGGTCATAATATAGGGTATTATGTGATTTGTTAATTTCCTTAATTAACCTTGTTTTATGTGATGATTTGAGAATGTCTAATTGAGAATATTAATAGTGGAGTAAATGAGACCGTGGAGATACCACAGACTTAACAACGAGGAGAACGTGCAACAGTGGCAATGTTCCTCCCATGAACAACAACCACCGAAAGCGAGATGATGAATGAGGGGATGTTTAGAAGTTTTTTACGATTCATGCAAAAATCGACGAGGGAGACTCGTGTTCAAAATAAAGGAGGAAATGATAGCAATTCACGGGTGGTCACAAACCAAGCGATTCAAAGAGTTGGGACCACGAATTTAAGGGAAAGCGAGATCCATCATGGCGGAAACATGGGTCAAGCAAATTACCAAGATATTCGATGTCTTGGGATGCACGGAGAAAGAGAAGGTTCCATTCGCCACTTTTATGTTCCGTGGCGAAGGCAGACATTGGTGGGAATCGTGAAGCGTACCCATCCATTTGCACTCAAAGATGTCGTGGGAGACGTTTGAAGCAGTTCAATGACAAGTACTTCCACGAAAGTATTTCGTCATATGAAGGAATTGGAGTTTATTAGACTAGAGCGAGAATAACATGGCGATTGTCCCAAAGACGAGGCGTAAGTTCGCAGAGTTATCCGAGTTTGCACCTCATTTGGTGGAGAATGAGGAACGATGACGCGGATGTTTTCGAGAGGTTTGAAACCCAAGATACGTCGGTATCTCATTTCTCATAAATTTTCTCTATTCAGAGATGTTGTCAGCGTGGCTCGGTTGTTAGAGCGAGATAACGAGTACGTTCAACCGAGGGACCATAACTGAGGATCATACCAAGATAGTAGTCAACAAAATAACGATAACCAATGGAGAAAGAAGAATCTGAGACAAAGGCAGAACCACTCCGGTGGTAATCATGGCCATGAAAATAGAAGAAGCGAGTTGGGAGGAGATTTTAAAAGAGAAGATTCAACAACGACCATGTGAAGACGTCGGCGCGCCGGTGGCAATTGGTTTCAAGGAGGAGAAAGACCACCGGTCGTATGTTACAAATGCGGAAAGAGGGATATATCCCAACCGCGCCACAACAGTTTAAGGTATGTTATAATTATGGAAAAGAAGGACATATCGCTTGAGATTATACGATATCGAAACCCAATCCAAAGGGGAATGGTGACTCGAAAGGATGTCCCGAGAAAAGTCAAAGTCTCACGATTCACGGAAGAGCGTTTGTCGCGACTTCCATTAAAATGCGAGGAACCCGAACGGTTAGCACGGGTTAGTTAATTATAAATTCTTGAAGTTTATACCTTACTAGATACCGGTTCTACCCATTTTTTTATCTCTCTTGCTTGCGCTCAACGTTTGAACTTGACTACGGAGAAATTAGACTTTGACCTATTTATGGAGACTCCGTTAGGAGAAACTTTCATTACATCCGTTGTTTAAAAATCTTGCTTGATTGAGTTGGCACTATCACATTACCGTTAACCTTATTTCTATAGAGATATTTACTTTTGATGTGATTTTAAGGTTAACTACTCATCATGCCGAAATTGATTATTTTCGTAAGGTTGTTAGATTTCATATTCTAAGCAACCGTTATTCAATTCAAGCAACCAAACCATTGAAGTCAAACTCTTTCATATTAAGCCATAAAGCCATTCGTTTATTGAAAAACGGATGTCAAGTTTTCTTAGTCCATGTTATGGATTTGAATAAAGACACGTCAGATTTGAATAATATTCCTGTTGTTATTAATTTTTCCTGACGTATTTCTTGAAGAATTTCTTGGTTTACTCCCAAAGACTGATATTAAATTTTGTATCGACTTTGAACCCGGTACAAAACTCATTTCTAAAATCTCATATCGAATGGCTCCTATTGAACTTCAGGAGTTAAAAATTCAATTATAGAATTTGGTACCTGAGCCTTTATCTGGTGACTTACTTTGTGGAATGCACCTAAGCCAGACTCTCTGTAAGGGACGTCATATTCGTGCGATAGTAAACTGATAGGTGTCACTGTGACGTGCTATCCAAGGTTGGGATATGAGTCACAGTTGAGAGCAACCTAAGTCAGTAATCAAAATACGTAGCTTTCTAGGCTTAGTTGGTTATTATCGGAGGATATTCTCGAATCGCTATTCCATTATCGCAGCTGACTCGTAGAGATACAAAATTCGAATGGAGCAAGGAATGTGGAAAGAGCTTCGAAGAACTCAAGAGGAGACTCATTTCAAAGACATGTTACGACCCATGACATCTCGGAAAAGTGAACGTGGTAGGTGACGTGTTGAGTAGAAGATCGTATATAAGCACGATACGATATTGTCAAAGACTAATTTCGTATAATTTACAAATAATAGAGATGGAGATGAAAACTCTAGGTACCCACGTGATGATATACTGAGTATAATCGACTTTAATCGATAAAGTTAAAGTCGCTTCAAGCCAGGCAGGGAAATTGCGCGTATGAAGAAGAAAGTACAAGAAGGAGCTATATTAGGGCGAGAATTGATGAAGAAGGAATACTTGAGTCCACTCTAGACTTTGTGTTCCTAACGACTCGATTTGAAGTACAAGATTATGATGGAGGCACACAATACACCATTTGCAATCCATCTCGAAGTACTAAAATGTATCGTGATCTTGACATACATTTTGGTGGAAGAATATGAAGAGAGAGATTGCAAAGTTTATCTCGATGTGTTTAACTTGCTAACGTGTAAAGGCGGAGCATCTAGTACCTAAGGGTCCGTTGCAACCACTTGAGATTTCGGAATGGAAGTGGGAACACATTACCCTAAATTTCATTACTAATCTTCCCAAGGTTTCTCAAGGCATAGATGCGATTTGGGTTATTGTTGATAGATTAACCAAGTTCTGCTTCATTTCTTACCGAAATCGAGAGACTTATTCCTTGAACGTCTTTTCTCGTATGCACGTGAATGAGATTGTGAGATTGCATGGCATGCCAAGTATCCATAGTTTTAGATCGTGACCCAAGATTCACTTCATGATTTTGGGTTAGTTTGTAGAAAGCTATGGGCACGAATTTCTGATCTGGATTTGGCATACCATCCTCAAAGCGGATGGGCAATCGAAAGGACTACTCAAACTCTTGAAGATATATTAAAACTCTGTGTCCTAGATTTCAAAGGAAGTTGGGATAAGTACTTGCCATTGGTGGAATTCTCATACAACAATAGTTATTAAACAAATATAGGCATGGTTCCATTCGAAGCATTATATGGACGAAAATGTCGTTCTCCAATATGTTGGGATGAGGTGGGTGAAGCAACATTGTTGGGACCCGAGTTAGTACGTATGACTACCGAAAAGATCCAAATAATTCGACAACGTATACAAACGGCACAAGATCGACAAAAGAGTTATGCGGATCTTCATCGAAAGGACGTGGAATTTAATGTAGGGGATCATGTATTGTCATGAAGTTGCTCCATGGAAGGAGTTACAAGATTTGGGAAGAGAGGAAAGCTCAAATCCACGATTTATTGGTCAATTTCAAATTCTTGACCGAGTAGGAAATGTAGCCTATAGACATGCGTTACCTCCAAGTATGTCTCGTGTTCATAATGTGTTTCACATATACGTACTTTCGTAAATATGTGAAAGACCGAACCACGTTATAGAGTTAGAACCGGACGAGATAGTAAAGAAGACTTAACGTATGAGGAGGTACTGTCAAGATCTTGGATAGGAAGGAGCATGTCCTACGCCAAGAAAGGTTATACCACAAGTTAAAGTTTTGTGGAGGAATCATGCTTATAGAGGAAATGACACGGGAGTTGGAAGCGAAATGAAAGCGAGGTATCCTCACCTTTTCAAAACACCAGTATCGTATGTCAATTTCGAGGACGAAATTTCATAAGGAGGGAGGTTGTAAGACCCCGAAAAATTTTTAAATAAAAGGAATTTCCTTTATTTATTATTTTGAAATAGTAAGGTTGATTTGATTAATGTGGATAGTTAAGGGTTAAATACATAAAATAAGCAAGTGGTTATAAAATATTCATTGTTGTCGGGGAATATTCGTTTGGTCGTGGAATATTAAATCATGGGAATATTAAACGACTCAAGTAATGACCATGTGTGGGCCCCATAACGAAAAGCGATTGGATGAGGAAAGCGACAAATATAAGTTGGTTAAAAATAACTTGGCGTAGTTGTTACTGATTAAGACTGTTGGAATACCGGTGGTTAAAATATAATGAATGGCGTGGTTGCATAAAGAGTAGATACCAGATTGCGATGATTGTTGAATTATTGATTAAACGTAAGATGGAACTACTCAATAATTTTCATGTGAGTTCTTGTTCAATATTTTATTTTATTGATTCAATAATTGCTACGTTGATATTTTATATTATTGTTGTTCAATAATTGTCGCATGATATTTCCCATTATCGGATCAATAATTCATATTATTTGAATAATATTATTAGATAACATTATTAGCAATGTCTAGAAAGTTACATCTAAGGAGAGGTTTGGTCACCTAATTGCGGCGCCAAGAAGGAGAGATCCTTATTGGAAAGCCCCCCTCTTTCTGGGAACTACTGGTCATGCATAATTGTGATTACGTAATATTATTTGTGAATAATTAATTATTGATTCATATGATAAGGAAATATTTATTTTATGTGGATATAAATGATGGATTTATTTATGTGGTTATAAATGAAGAAATTATTGTTGAGGTGTTTTATCAAGATTTTATCGGATTGGAGGTATTAAAAATCAAATCGGGGTTTTGAGATATATTCATGGGGTTATAATTTTAATCCGACCGTTGGATTGTGGTAATTTTTGGGTATGTTATACATACATAAGTTGAGTATATGTCAACAAATTTTGAACCGTTAAAATGCACGAATGATTTGTTGTGAATTTTAAAAGGTGTCGGATTCGGAAATTAGGTTTATAATTGATTTTGGTGGAAAATTCTAGAATTGAGTGGGCCCCACTTGTGGTTGGTGAAAAATGTGCTGAATTTTATTTCAAATGTGGTGGGTGGCAATAGTAGCGAGTAAAGCCATCGGAGTAGCAAGTCAAGTCTGCCTTCTACGGGCTAACATTTTCCTATAAATAGAGGGCTAAGTTAGAATTGAAAATCACACCGAAACAAAGTTTTTCTCTCTCTCTCTATATTATTGAGCGTATTTTGTGAGTATTTAGATACTTTGAGAGTTCTTTGTCAAGACAAGTTTCATTCAAAGATCACTTCCCACCTTTCCTTAGAAATCTTCGATTCTTTGAGGTAAGGGATGTTATTTTCTTCTCAAATGATATTAATTCTTCAATATCATTATCTTTGAAATATTGGTTGGTACTTTTATCAAATTTGGAACTTTTTCATGTCTGGGTTACTATTCATGAGTTGCTATTCACGAGTTACTATTCATGAGTTACTATTCACGAGTTACTATTCACAGTACTATTCATGAAGCGTGAAGATGTTTTTGTGGAATTTCTATCTTTTGGTGTCTGAGTTACTATTCACGATACGGCTTTATTCACGATATATCTGGGACTATTCACGATATCGGCACTATTCATCGAAAAATAAAATTTCTTCTTTTTCGTCTAAAATATCTATTCGGATACTAACTTTGATTGTATCCATGTTTTGATCATTCTTGAATTTTACACCACTATGATTATTTTTGAGGTATTTTTGGATGTGGATAAAACCAAGTATGAATCCTTAATCCTTAATCCTTGTCATTTTGTTTCATTGAATTGTTTCTTTAAAATATTTTCATCATCCTCGGTCTTAAATGATGATATTATTGAATATCTTTTGGCAGTAGTGCAAAGATGAATGATTTTGAAGAATATCTTTGGCACGTAGTGCAAAAGATGAGCAGGTGTTTAAATGAACATGACCGACTGATGAATATCTTTGGCCTTTAGTGCAAAGATGAACAGGTGTTGAGATGAACATGACCTATTGATGAATATCTTTGGCTTGTAGTGCAAAGATGAATATTTGATTTGAGATGAATATTGATTGATATTTACAGGATAAAATATTGATGATGGATTGTTAAATTCATAGATTATAGTAGATTTCATCTCTCTACGTAACTCTTCTATGAATTATTATTTCGGCTGCGAATATTGATCCGAAACTTGTTGTCTATTGATTCTATCGATTTTTCCCTTGGAGACTAACGATAATTTGTTGTATATTATCTTAGTCATAACATTCTTTACTGGGCTAGTTGAGCTCACCCTTTTCCTTTTTGTTCCATTCTTCTCAGGAGGC
The DNA here is from genome assembly GCA_020205615.1 of Panax quinquefolius. Classification (NCBI taxonomy): domain Eukaryota; kingdom Viridiplantae; phylum Streptophyta; class Magnoliopsida; order Apiales; family Araliaceae; genus Panax; species Panax quinquefolius. The sequence continues at coordinate 101,047,608 of CM035154.1, read as the reverse complement.
GAGAATATAGAAAGTACAAGTCGGGGTATGGAATGAAGGTTTTAGAAAGGATTGTTTAGTAGTCCTCACCATTTTTGTAAAATAATGTATCAATAAATGTGATGAGGATTTATTTGAGTATAAATATTGTCTAGAAGATAATATTTGTATTTAAACTCACAGTTTTATTGTTGTGATAATAAAGTTGTAGTTGTTTCTGTACCATGTATTTGGCGACTCAGAATGGGTGTGGTGTATACCTATTTTGGGGGCGTCACAGTTTGAACGTTCATTCGTCACGCACCCAAATCGCCTCTCTTGTGTATGCTTAATGTGCTTACATAACTTATCTATTACATCATTTATTAATGTTAATCATCATTATGTTTACTAACATTCATGTTTTATAACTTAGGATACCATGTTTTATCGTCAGGAGCACTACACTTGCATACGTGCATGCCCGACGCCCTCCGATTGCCTCCTAATACATATTAGTCCCACAAATGACCATTTTGACCCCTGTTCCCGACCTCAAATTGAAAACGTTAAAGAACAAAAGTTGTAGGGATATTCGTCCTCGTTCTGAATCAGCTTAAATCACCTCAATCAGAGTCCGTATGAAAACATTATGGTCGTTTTTACTATGTGGAGGTCAAAAGCGTCCCGTGTGTCAACTATTTCGGTATTGCGTAATACCAAATAGCCTTGGGGGCGCACTCTGGTACCTTAGCAATATGTACGATATTTTTTTTTTTCCAATTTTATTGTTCTTACGAATTTTTGACCCTTTCTCCTTCCAACATTTATAACTTGAGTTATACACACCCAAATCAGTCCGTTTTCCACTCTATGGATTCGTAATTCATAAAACTACAACATACTAGACTTATAACAATTTATAGAAACACTAAATATCCTAAATCTTGACCCAAAACTCATGTTTATACTAAACTTTTATGTTTTAACATATTTAGCGAATTCATTCACTACGAATTCGTTTCTTAACCAATTATATTCATTCAACTTGCGTTCTTTTAGTTTCTTATCGTATTAACACAATCCATCACCAATTTTACAATTATTCTATGAATTAAACATCAATTTGATAGTTTTAAAAGACATTTTTCAGAAATTAATTCGCAAAAAATCATTATGAACAAAATTCCTCTTGTTTATCAAAATTACATGGATTGAATTGTTTGAACAACCATATAACTCATAATATATCATAATATAACCCATATTACACATAAATCATGCTCACGTCAAAGATTTAAGAATAATTTTTAACATAACTTCATAATCAAACACTATGAACATGATTTCATCATGTTCATCATATCTTTGTGAATTGAAACTTTTGAACAACTATAAAAATCTCATGTAAGCGTATACATATGTATATACACATACACACACACACACATCCCATTCACATATCAAAATTATGAAGTTTCACCAAAAGATTTTTACATAGAACTCTAAAACTATGAAAACATAGAAGAACATGATTTTAAAACTTGTTTTTACAACAATTGTATTGTGAAAATCCTTTCATGGCATACAATCACATATGAAAACATATGAACACCATATATACATATAAATTCATAATCATGAAAACCTAATTTTACAAAAACTAAATACAAAACATCTTAATTTAGTATAAGGGTTAGTTTGATACCTTTCTAGGTGGAATTAGGAGAAAAGATGAAGATGATGAAAGCTTTTCTTTTGTTTTCTCAAGGTTTCCCTTCTTCTTCTTTGTATTCTCTCTTCTTCTCTTTGTTCTTAGTTTAGACTTAGGTTTAGAAATCTAACGTAACTTAGTGTATATACAATATACATATAACACATATAATTATAGAATATGTAACTCCCAATATAATTACATATACTAATTATCGATTTAATATATAAGTTACAAAATTAGAATTTTAAAAGCCCTAAGGCTTGTTTGGTAAAATCATATTATTTTAAAATCAGGTTTTAATAGTTAAGGTCTTGTTTGGGTAAAACAAGTTTAAAACAAAAGTAAGGCCTTGTTTGGGAAAATGATTTTAAAAACTCTTTTAACTCTTTTAATAGATCCTTTAACACATATTCTTAATTTTATCCTTTAATTAATTAAATCTTAACATTAATTTAATTAATTAAAAGTTTAACATCAATTAATCACATAAAATTGTAACATTATAATTACTTACTAATTATAACTTTATGTAATGATTACCACATCACTACATTATCTCAATTAAATTAGAACTATAACATAAAATCATTACATATTAATTAAATATTAAATAATCATTTAATTAATATAATATACTTAATTACATTACTCCATATTAATCACATAATCTCAATAAATAATTCAATTAAAATATTTATTTACTTCAATAAATATTAAATTAATATTTAAATTCTCTTCACACCAATTCACATATTTCACAATATATAACACATATACACATACTCATACTTAAACATCTTAAAATAAGAATTTTATTTATTAAATTCTCATTTATTAATTCTTAAAAATTCGGGATGTCATAGCAACAAATTTGTCTCATCATGGTTCAACAAGAAGCATAACTCTACATCAACTTTTACTGCAGAAGCTGAGTATATTATTGTTCGTAACTGTTGTGCTTAAATCCTATAGATGAAGAACCAGCTTGCTAATTATGGGTTTGATTTCAATTTTATTCCTATATTTTGTAAAAATACTAGTACCTACTAGTAGTCAAATTTAGGAGAGATCTAATTATACCTCTGTATTGAGTAATATCAATACTTTTACCACTTTCATCTTTACCAAGTTTGGTTGCAGATATCATTGGAGTCTTCATGGGGGTTGTTGAATCTAAGCTATACTTCTTAAGAAGATCTTTTTTATACTTGGCTTGATTAATAAAAATTCCTTCATCAAATTGCTTAACTTGAAGTCCAAGAAAGAAATTGAGCACACCCATCATACTCATCTCAGATTTATTCTGCATTAACTTGACAAATCTCTCACAATATTTTTCATTAGTAAAACCAAATATAATATCATCAACATAGATTTGAACTAATAGAATTTTATTCTTATGCTTCCTACGGAATGGAGTTTTATCAACTTTACCTCTAGTGAATCCATTTTCAATAAGATAATTTGTAAGGGTTTCATACCATCTTCTAGGTGTTTGTTTTAAACTGTAAAGAGCTTTATCTAGTTTATAGACATGATTATGGAGAATAGGATTGATAAAACATGGTGGTTATTCGACGTAGACTTCCACTTGAAGTTCCCCATTGAGAAATGTACTCTTGACATCCATTTGGAACACCTTAAATCCCATATGGGTTGCATAAGTTAGGAACATCTTAATGGCTTCCAATCTTACAACAGGTGCGAAGGTTTTATCATAATCAATTCCTTCTTCCTGAGAATAACCTTTAGCTACTAGCCTTGCCTTATTTCTTGTGATCACACCACCTTTATCCATTTTGTTCCCGAAGACCCATTTTGTGTCAATTATTGGATACTCTTTTGGTCTTGGAACCAGCCTTTAAACCTTACTTCTTTCAAACTGATTAAACTCTTCTTGCATAACTTAGATCCAACTTGAGTATTGTAGAGCTTCTTTGATCTTCTTTGGCTTAATTTGAGAAAGAAAACTAAGATAGAAACATTCATTTTGAGTGGTTGATCTGGTTCTGACACGTGCACTAGGTTCTCCAATGATTAGATTCTGAGTGTGATCTCTTACCCATCTGGTTCCGGGTGTAACATCAGTCTTTGTGCCTTTCTGTCTAAGTTCTTCAAGATTTGGTTCTTGTTCTACATCTTCATTGATTCTTAGAGTTCCCATATTTGGAACTAGGGACTCTACGATTTATTTTTCTGGTACTACTGTTTCCCTAAATCTATACTAGCAAAATACGCAAGTCTATGCAGTCCACAAGTAATATAATGATGAGTAGAGTATCGTTTCCATGGAGAAAAATATTACAATTTATACTAATAATTAATAATTTTATATTAATTCAATTTTATTAAACATAAAGTTATGAATTTCTAAAAATTACTAATTAACTAACCTAAAACTAATTATCACAAGGTTGAAAATAGATATTAAAGGCTTAAGATTAAAATTTCACTTATTACTTCATTTAGGTCAATACACTTCATGTCAAATTACATTAACTATTCCGGACTGTTAATCGAGAATTCATCAATATTTATGACCATCTCTCAATGTACCACAAACATATCAACTTAAATCCAAATATGATAGAATTAAGATGAACACCCTAGGTAACTAATGCACTATATCTCTATATGAATTACAATTAAAAAGGATTTAAAGCACAAATTCCCTATCAAATTACATGTAGTGTGTATGTATATCTCTATCCTAAACACAAATCATGAATTCCATCACCATACAGAAAACACAATCACATGCTATTATGGTCAGATCAAGCCTATACTCCATCTCTCGAATTCATATAGATTATCATGGTAATTATTGTCCATATAATTAAACAATTAAAAACAAACCATAACAGACAATCCCATAATAGTCAATAATAATTAACAAGGAAGTGTATCTGTCTAAACCACACAATAAGGTCCATCGTAATCTTAAGATGAAAATTTAGTCCCTCATGACAAGAGTGAATAATGAATCGATATAAGAGTTAAACATCTGAACTTACAAGTAAAAGAAAAGAAGAAAGAATAAACTCTACAGTAGTTCCTTATTCTGAATCCTTCACTTGAGCTTCGTGTTATCCTTCTTCTATGATCTCCAAAATTACCTTGTATGTTCTTCCAATCTGTGTATCCCTTGTGAATTTTATAACTTTCTCAGCCTTTCTAATTATCTTTTATGTCCTCTAAAATTCCTTCCCAAATCAGCCACCAGAACCCTTGCTAGACTCAACTTCTCAAAATAAGCCAACTGCCTTTCTTGAAAAATTTGCCCCCGTGGATTCAATTGAACTAAAAGACTTGTCCCGACGAATCTACTTTGCCAATTCGCCCCGGCACATATAATGAACTATGAATCCACTCCGGCCGATTCATTTGACCAAGGATTACCGAAATTGATACTTTATCCAGATTTTCCTATTTTAACTCATTGAAGCCAATCCCTACAACATGAACACAAAAAAAAAGTAACATAACTCTAAAACTACTCAAAGATAGCAAATAACTAAGCCTAAAAGATAACTGATTTATAGGCATAAAACCCTTTCATCAACTACGATCGTAGGGTCTGGCACGTCTGCTTTAGTTTCATTGATCGTAGCATTCTCATGCTCTACGATCTGAGGTTCCAGCTCTACGACTTCTTTATGTTGAGCTGCTTTGCTTGGATCACCTTCATCAACTTCATCAATTGTGATATGGATAGAGACTTCCACTGTTAAAGAGTTCTTGTTGAACACTCTGTAGGCTTTATTTTCCATAGAGTATCCAAGGAAGATTCCTTCTTCTATTTTAGGCTGAAATTTAGTCAGGTATCTTTTGTAACAACCGAGAAATTCGGATCTATTGTAAAATAATTTTATTTAATTAATTAATGAATAAAATTATATTATTTGTTATTATTATGTGTTAGTAAGATGAATGTCGTTCTATAACCTAGAAACGTCGGAGTGTCATAGTATTTCGACTACGTGAAGGAATTAAAGTGTTTGAATTTCTAAGACAAAAATAAAAGTTTTTCGAGAATTTTTCCGGAAAACACTATTCACTAATTTCTGCTCGGGAATTATTTTTGAACTTTGGAGAAATACCTAATGATAGAATATCGAGGTGAGATGGATTATGTAATAATAATTCAAGTATGGAAAACGTAGTTTTTCACATGCGGACTTAATTCGAGAACGTTAGGAAAAGTAAAGCATTAACTAGTTAAAGCAATGATCGTATAATACGTAGGTATTATACGAGGTAATGAATATGAGTATGATACGAAGTATTATACGAGTATGTATGAATGATGGTATGTCATATATGTTGAATAAATATACGAGTTAGAATACGAGATTAATATGTATACAATACGTTCTAAGGCTTTAAGCCATATGAAATGTACCTGTAGGATTTTGTAGGAATTGTATAGTTTTATTGGGATTGTGATTAAGCCCAATGTAAACTATTGTTAAAGCCCAAGTATTGGTTAATGTAAAGTCCAAAGTGAATTAATGCAAGCCCAAAAGCATAAGTTAAGTTAATTGAATTAAAGCCCAAATTAAGATCCAATGGGTGAAGGAGATCCATGGGACAACCCATGTGGGCCCATGATCACATGGTTAATCTTGGTGGCCAAGAAAAGAGTGTGATGGCCAAGCAAAGTAAGTGGTTAGCAAGTTAACTTAATAACTAAGTAATGAATAGTAGTAAGGAGGTGATTAAGGAGGTGGGATGTGGTTATTGACTATTATACCCTAACCTTAGCAATCCTATAAATAGAAGGAGTGTTGAATTATTTTTACACTTGTTCATTTCATCCAACAACTTTCAACTTATTGAGTAGAGAGAAAAAACAAGAAAAGTATAAGCTAGTTTGTTAGAACAAGAAGGAAAGAGAAGGATTAACCAAGTTAACTTTAAAGGTAATGATCCTATGTCATTAATCTTCCATCTCTACAATTGTAGGTTGATAAGAGAAGTGTTGATTGATAGACATGTATGCTAAGAAGTAAAGAAAATGGTTAATCAAAGGACTTAAGTCTTAATAAGCTTTGAATAAGCACTTTGTTCATAGATAAGTTATGAACTAAGGAAGAACTTGTAACATGTTTACATGAATGAAGTTTGTATGATAAAAAGATGTAAGGATGATGGTTAGAAGACTTAAACTATAATAAGTCATGTGAAATAAAATCATAAGTAGTTTATACTTTTATAAGTTATAAACTTATGAAGAACAAGTAATAACTTATCATGTAAATAAGTTAATGAATTGTGTATGTTAAGATGTTAGTATGATGGATAGAATCCATTTGAATAGATGAACAAATCATAAGTAACAAAGTTATACCAGAATTCACACAATTAGACGATAATCGTCGAATTCGTGAAATTCTCGAAATGAAAGTTGAATTTTGATATTGAGCTCGGAAACGTTTGTTTTTGATGAGAACAAGTCTTATTTGGCATTATAGAGTTACGGACTCAAAAATGACCGAACTCTGACTTAGAACGAAGAAACGAGCGTTGAACGTTCACGAACGTTTATCGTTTTCATTAAATATGAACTCAAAGGTGAATTTTGAGTTAACGAAGTTGAAAATATAAAATTCTTGCATGAACACGTAGAGTATGTGATTTTTGAGCTAATGTCTTTTGAACAAGCCAATTCAGACTTAAAATGATCAAATTTGGAGTCTGGGAAGTTCGTTGTGTAAAACAGAATCACTAATCGATTATGCAGTGCTTGAGTCTGGCCATGGCGGTGTGACCCAAGGCCAAAGAGTGGTGCTTGAAGCCGTGTGCGATACTTAGACTCTCATGAAGTCTCACGCATGGCCAGCCGCGACTATAGAGATGAGAGGTAGCAGTCACCGGGGGTTCGACCCTCAGCCACTGAAGAGTGGCGTCGCAGTATGCAACATAATAAGAAAAGTCAAGCGCCAGCGATTGCCAAAGATTAGGGTTTTTACAGTGAAGAAAGGTTATGAAGATAAAAAGAAAGGTAGTTGGTTAATGATGAAGTACAACATTAATTAACTTAATGTAGCATTGTTTAAAGTATTTTAAACCTTATGTATGATCACTAAAGGTTGAAGATAATTAATCAAACGTGAACGTAAGAACGATGTAAACTATAAACAGCAAGCCGGAACTAATAGTAACAAATCTAATACATGATTAGATTGAAAAGAAGGGTAAGATTCATTAGGAACCATGTATATTTATTCATGACCTAATGTGTTACGTTATGTGATCATCTATTGTAGAGACCTTAAAGACTTAAAGAGAAAGTGTAATAACAGTAGCAGATGCTAAAGGAAAGTATTCTAACCCTTGTCTATGTTCAATCTAGACAAGTTTTGTGATTCATGTATTCTTACGCATGAATTGATGTATGATGAAGTCAAAGCCAAATTCTTTCGGCTAGACTTACGATATGTTGGATTTCTTACAATCTATCAAAGTATTGTCAATGTTTTGCCAAACTATGTTGGTATGGTTTTCAAATGAAGACTGAGTATCCTAAACAAATGTTTTGTCATCAAACAACATGCACGTGAGGTTGCCACAACTTAAATGTACATACGTTTAAAGAATGTAGTGTTGATCAACATAGAGTACTATAGGCTGATCACCTAGACGTGCTCGTAAGTAATATCGGACTTACGAACTTAGTGTCGGGTTGTCCTTTCCAAAGAAAGTCTGAAATGCTCAAGGTCTTGGACCGAAATTGATGTTTTACTGAATATTGTCATTGTAAAATATTTTAAGGAAAAGAGAAGTGCTATTTTGAATTATCGATAGTACTTTATAACTATTGTTCAGTTATTAAAGATATATGATTTGTATGTTTCAAGCATGTCGTTTAAATGGAATTGTTACACTTGTTGAGCTAGTTATGCTCACTCTTGCTTGAACCATATGAATGTTGCTAAGATCGAATGGACCGAAGGATCTGATAAAAATAAAGGGAAGGCTAAGGCAACCCGTTGAACTGTCTATATAATAGTATAGATTTAATGTTGTAATGTATTTGATATTATGACAAAGAACTTATGTATTGGTTATAAAGAAACTGGGAAAGGAATATTGTTTGGAATATATATAAGACATATTCATTCTATTGAGGCTTTTCAATTGAATGTTTGTGTGAACTGTAGCACCGTGTAGCACCATATGTTGGGTTGGAAGATACCCGAATTTGGGGGCGTCACATCTTTTAACATTTTTGAGGATGTAACATGCATAATCGAATGTACAAAATTATCTAATATTTGTCTATTTTCCTTTCCACAACTTATAGGGCATCTTTTTTATCGTAGAGTGGATCAAGGATATATTCTGAGTATAGCAGGCAATACTAATAGCTTCTACCCAAAAATTTTCTGGTAGACGAGCTGCTGCAAGAAGTGTTCTTCTTACTTCAATCAATGTTTGTTCTTCCTTTCAGCTACTCCATTCTATTGTGGAGTTCGTGGCGCTGAAAAATTATGTTAAATTCCATTGTCTTCACAGAACTAATTAACTTCAGAATAATCAAACTCTCTGCCATGATCACTCTTTATAACTTTTATCTTCTCGCCCTTCTCATTCATCACTAGCTTAAAGAATCTGATCCATTGAGTGATGATCTCATCTTTAGAACTTATGAAGAATACCCATGTAAATCTAGTATAGTCATCCACTACTACCGTTGAGTACCTTTTGCCTCCAAGACTAGCAATTGGAATAGACCCAAAAAGATCCATATGAAGAAGTTGTAGGGGCCTTTCATTTGAGTTAAACATTTTTATTTTTGAATGATTTCTTGGTCTGCTTTCCTAGCTGACATGCTTTGCAAGGTCTTTCTTTGACGAAGTTCAGCTTGGGTAGACCTTTGACTAGATCCTTTGATATAAGTTATGACATGTTCTTGAAGTTCAGGTGGGACAACCTCTAATGCCACAACCAACTCACATCTTCTGATGCTTTCAAAAAGAAGCAAGCTGATACTGAGGAACTTACTTTAGAGAGATTGATCACATAAAAATTTCCTTCTCTTAATCCAGCCAGCTTAACAGAGTTGGTTTATAGGTCTCAAACTTGACATTGTTTATTGAGGAAGTTGAATTGATGACCTTTATCATATAGCTGAATTATGCTCAACAGGTTGTGCTTTAATCCATCAACATAGGCTACCTTACTGAATGAAATAACTCTTTTTCCTATAAAACTGTAGACTCTAGTTTTTAAAGAGTTGCTATCTTCAAATATAACTGATGGATCATATTTAGCTTTAAAGTTGGACATGAGAGCCTTATTGCCAGTCATATGCCTTGAACACTCACTATTGAGATACCAAATAGATTCCATTGACCTTGGTACCTGGATGCACAATCATTTTTTATTTTGGTGTCCATACTTTCTTGGGTCCTACAATGTTAGTTACTTTGGGAGCCTAAACTTATCTAACCTTGAGTCTAAGATATGAAGTATGCTCAAAATAACAGTCAACAACCTCATGCGCATATTTATGACAATTATAGCAATTAATATGCTGTATGTGTGAGTGTATATGTGTGGATATCTTTTCTCTTGGAACTTGTATGGAGGATTTAAACCTTTATTCTTGACTGAACTCTCTGCTTCCATACTGTTCTACAATTTTGAAATTTTATAGAGTAAGGACCAGTTTTATGACTGATACCAAGTTGACTCCTAGAGTTATTTTCAAACTCTATGACTCTTTAAGGCATGGTCGTAGACTTAGTTTTACTCTGCAATGTTTTAAAACCCAACCTAGTGTGTGACCTATTATTCTTTGGAATAACAATCTGGTCAGCAGAGATTGGACGAAATGTGGAATACTTGGCTTGAAAACCTCTTTGGATTTCACAAACACAATGCTTCTATGGGAAGAAGAAGAATCATTTTTATTAGCTTCCACTAATTTTTTCATACTTCGATTAGATGAAGATAAACCTTTAAACCCCAATCCTAATCTTTCAGAGACATCTCTTTGACTATTGATCAGTGAATCCATAGATAAAGAAGAAAGATTCCACATAAATATTGTCTTCTTCAATTCCTCTATTCTAGAATTAAGAGTAGATTCTCTCACCGTGTTGTTCTTAATTATCCTTTTCAAATTCTCATTCTCAGCCTCAAGCTTGGATAGAGAGGCAGTGCTTCGTAGAGTAATTTCTAACTCCACTGTAACTTTCTCTTTCCCCTCTTAAAGAAGAGAATAATCCTTTAATAGAACCCTGAACAACTTTATATATCTATGTAATTCAGATGTAATATCAATCAAGGCTAATCTAAGACCATTCATACTATCATTAGTGGAGTTGAAGTTAAATACTTCACTGATGTCGATTTCTCGACGATCATTGGTTGTGTTGGAGTCTTACTTTATAGCTATCAATAACAATTTTTATATTTGAGGTTCTTCATCATCACTTGAGTATGAGCTGGAGTCATCGTTTGAATCACTCCATGAACTATCAGCTACTAGGCCTCTATCTTTCTTGTGAGCCTTCTTGTAGTCCTCATATTCTTTCTTTTTATCAGACTTCTGTTTGTACTTTTTGAGATCCTCTTGTAACTATCAACTACTAGGCCTCTATCTTTCTTGTATTTTTGTACTTGCAAGCCTTCGTGTAGTCCTTATACTCTACTATACAATGGTCAAGCTTCTTGCAGTTGTAACACATGTCTTTTTCATGTTCTTTGTTGTTGCTTCCTTTTTTGAAGTTCTTCTTTGATTTTTAGTTGCTGGTCTTTCTCATGAACTTTCTTAGCCTTTGAGCAAGCAAGGCCATATCATCGTTATCAACATCGTATCAATCATCTTCTCTAGCTTCACTAGAATCTCTAGATGCATCCTCAGAAGATTTAAGAGCAATACCTTTATCATTTATTTTATTCTCAGATAAAGTTTCTGCTCTTTGATTCAGCTCAAGCTAGTAGGTAAGTAGATTACTATAGAGCTTCTACATAGTCATCTCGTCCAAATTCTTTGACTCTCGGATAGCTATGGTCTTGACATCCCACTTCCTTGGCATTACTCGCATGAATTTATGTTCAACATTTTATTAGGATAGACATTTCCATATGATCTTAGAGAGTTAAGAAGGATGTTGAATCTTTCATATGTTGCCATGATGCTTTCTCCAAAAACATGAGTGAACATCTCATATTGTTGAGTTAGGAGAGATTGCTTATTTTCTCTGACTTCTTCTGTGCCCTCTTACATCACCAAAATGGCTTCCCATAATTCTTTGGCAGTAGTGCAGTTTACAACATTTTCGAAGAGTTCATCTTTAAGAGCCATAAAGAGAATATTTTTGGCCTTTTTATCTAACTGGACGCGCTTCTTCTCGTTCTTTGTCCACTATTCAGGTATCTTTATAACCTCCTTTTTGGGATTTTCTATTGTAGGAGCTAACTTCGTAGGGACATATGGACCAATGAGGACAACCTCAAACAGATCATCATCAATAACATCCGTGTACGCCTACATATATAATTTCCAGTTAGCAAAATTTTCTCTATTTAGAAGAGGTGGCTTACTTCCAACACCAAGCTCAGAACCATTTTTTTTGTGCCATGGATCTACTCAAAGTGTAAACTTTGTGTTCGTGAGTACCAGCTCTGATACCACTTATTATTTCCTAGAGGAACTTGTAGATCTAGAAAGGAGGTTGAATAAATCTTCAAATCTTTTGGTTGTTTATAAGATATTACAAAGTATTAGTTAATTAGGTTGATTAAGCAAAGCTGAATATGAATTTCAAAAATCCCCTTACAGATTGAAAAAGAATCTCAGTTCTATATTTAGCAAGATAAATAATATAAACAAACAGATGTAAAGTAAAAACAATAAAGTAAAGACACCGACAAATTTTAAGTGGTTCAGAGACTGAATAACTCCTAATCTACTTTTTTACTCCACGAGTAAGAATTTCACTAAGAATTTAGTCACACGGACAAGGACACTTTGCCCTCTTCAAGCCCCACAGACTTGGATATTTAGTCAATAAGACAAGGACTCTCAACCCTCTGATGATTTATTGATTGATTCTTGTTGAGAGGTACTGCTAAGATGGTGTTAAGCTTTTCTTCTCAAGTACTTAGCAGCTTGAAATAGATATTAAGGATCGTTGAGTTCGATATCTTTTTTTGTAGACTTTAGGCTTTTGATCAGTGTTCATCACTTCTTCAGTTTGAATCCTTGTTGCCTTTTATAATATGCTAAAAATCTTCCCGTTGCTAGATGTTCGTTTGCGCATTTAATACTCAGATATTCTAGGATCCTTGATCTGCACATTTTAAACCTAGGTGTCAGTTTCTTTTTAGCTTGTCTGTCATATCATTTTACTTTCTCACCTAACACCCTTGACATGTCACTTTCACCAACTTAGCAGGTAGCACATATTCTGATCTTCGAATTCAACTAAGGATGTTTTGTATTACATTGGGAACTTTAATTTGTAACACTTCAATGTCAGTCAATTTGTCAGAATTTACTACTCTACGACTAGGTTCTTCTCAACGAGCTTTGTATGACTTTATGATTCATTTGCCCACTTTACGAGCTGAACTATACTTTATGACTTGTAGTGAACTTTACGACAGCTGCAAAAGCTCTGCAACCCATCTGTTGTATTGCGATCATGCGCTTTCTCTGCGATTCATCTTCTTATTACAAAATAACAAATTAGCTTTACGAGTATATACTGTGAATCCTATGATCTATACATCAGATCATCTTTAACAAGATAAACCTAACATTATTTGATCTTTCTAATCTAAGACCTTGTACATTGAATCAAATCATTAATAAGGACTTTAAAAATCATACTGGTACAAATATACATTAAGCACATTCATTATCAAATATATATGTATATATATATGTATATATATATATATATATATATGAACAGACCTTACACACACACACACACACACATATATATATATATATTAACTGTATATTGTGTTTAAATATCAGTTTTAACTGTTCATTTAATGTAAATCCATAATATTTTAATATGTGGACTAGATTTATCTAAATCTAGCCATATCTAACTTTTAACCGGTTCAAAAGTTGCAAAACTGGAACCGTTGAGCTAGAATGGCTAAGATTTATTTAAATCTAGTTTCCTTTCTAGTTTTTTTTGTAAATATTAAGCAACCACGTGACCCTAGATCTGTATCTAGAGGGAACATGAAGCTTAGCTACGCGCAGGAAGGGATTTAATTGATGAATCCTTTATTTTACGTCGTTTAGATTTAATATCTATTTTATTTCAGTATCCTCGTTATGCAGGCTATTCATATGATATTATGTGAGCCTTAGAGCCACGAGATCTATGATCCTGCTAACGGATCTAGATCTGATTCCCATGATGAACCCTTTCTAGTTGTACATTTAGCTTGTAAATCATATGTGTGGTGTTTGGACATCCTTCGATGGCTTTTATGCCCACACGGAGCTCGAAACTTATATGTATATTATTTTGTCCAATATGTTTCACATATCGAGAATAAAATCAAAACAAGTCGAATATGAAACAAAATGGAAGTATTAAAGGCCTCAATTACTATGTAAGCATAAGGGTTTGAAAACATATTTTCAAAACATCATCTTATATGCCTTGTATTAAAATTGAAATTTTATACAAGTCAAACTCGATGTATATAGATGCAAACGAGACATAACATTACTTCTAAATAATGCAATTAGGCCCAATTTACTACACACACACTTTAAATAAATAGGGAATTGAAAAGATGCGGTAACTGATGAGTGGGTTTTATACCTATGAATCGGCCTCTAATTCAAGCTTAAATTGTGTTAATTCTTTGTTTTTATGTTTTGTTTTTACTTTTTTAGTGTTGTTTTGTGTTCAGGAGTGGTGGCGTGGCAATTGGACTGAAAGGGTGGAATTATGGCGAAATTTGGCAAGTTCGGGAGCTAAATTGGACAAAAAGACATAAGGTACCCTCGCTGGGGCGGACTTTCTATATATAAAACCCCTGCCGGGGTGGGGGGTCCTGAAAAACTAACAGAAGGTAGTTTCGCTTGAGGCGGACATTTTATATAGTAAAACCCCGCTTGGAGAGGGTACGGAAAGTGCGATTTCTGTTTGCGTTTGAAGAATTGTGAGATAATGTGAAGGCTAGTGATTAGAATGGCTTGGAACTTAATTGTGTATGGAATTAGAGTCAAAATACATGTCTTGGCTTATAATTAAAAACAAACAACAAGATTGAATTATCAGAAAAGTAATTAACATCATTGAAGCAAAATTTTGAGTGAAGAGCATTGAAGGAAGATTTTGAAGGAGATTTCTTGATAATTGCAAATTGAGGCTAGAGAGAAGGGTGGTTCTGGATTCATTCTTTTCTTTAGTTTAATATTTGTAATTGGGATGATGTTTACTTTAATTAAATCAGTTTTTATTTCATCAATGATGAACTAAATTCCTTTTTAGGCTTATAACGGATCTGTGGGTGGAAACATTTTGACCTGCATAGTCCGTGAAAGGTGGGTCTTAATTCGTTAACAGAGTACATACCATTGGCTGGCCTCAAAACTTATTATCCCGTCAGGAAAAGGGGGTACAAAATTTAAAGAAGCCAAGATTCGACAGTTACAAACAGTTACCACCTTCTCCACTTCCTTTCACTTGAAACTACAACCCACTACTCCTATAAACTCTCAACCCACGATTTAGCAACTTATTCATCACTTCCCCACTCCATTAAACCACTTGCCCATTAATTTCACCCACAACTCTCTACATTACCTCCTCTCTATAAATCCATACTCTCACAACACACGATAACCACCTAATTCCATTCAAGTTCAGCTCTCACAAGAGGTTAAGGGTTCTTAGAGTGCAATTTTACAGCAAAAAGGGAGGGGATAATCAACCAAATTAGGGGATATACTGAGAGTAAGTGGTTTATTCATACAAATTCTCAACACCTACCACCATATTTGAAGCCAAATTACTAAGTTTAGGGGTAGTGCAAGTCTAGCATGCCAAGTGTTCGACGATTTACACACCTAAACTGACATCAAAACGACAATTTGGGGAGAGTTCAGGGTCCACACCACTAATACACACCTTTGATAGGCGAAAATTCATAAGTGCCACCGCCGCCGACCGCTGTGACTACCTTGTGGCAAAGGCACTCACACCAGAGCGGGGGTTGGCACCTGAACATGTTAACGGCAAAATGATACAACAAATATATGAAAAAGGATGGATTAAGTTCATGAAAGAGCCCGAGCCAGCGATTGTGAATGTGGTAAAAGAATTTTACGCCAACGTAGAGGACAAGGCCCCATTCACATCTTTTGTTCGGGGCAAGTAAGTTCCTTTCAGCGCCGATGCCATCAACACGTACTATCAATTACGAGTTCCTAGAGAGTGCCAGTATGCTTACTTGCGGGACCATGATCCCGACTACGAGGCTATTTTGACAGAAATTACAAAGCCGGGTACCACATGGGTAAAGGTCGAAAAGGGGGCACTATCTTCCACAGTAAGGATCTCAGCCGGTACGAAAAGATATGGTGCGCGTTCATGTGCGCCAAGCTATTTCCATCCACACACTTGACAGAGGTGACCAAGGAAAAGATAATCCTCTTATATGCTATCGTCCAAGACTTTCTCATCGATGTGGGTGCTATTATCAGTTTTTCTATCTGAAGATGCCTGAGCGGACCATTCTCTAGTGGTTTGCCACACCCATCGCTCATTTGTGGGTTATGTAGGCAAGCGGGAGTAAGATGGTCCGATGATGAGACCACCCAGATGCTACTTCAGACGTTAGACACGAGGATGATTGCATGATATTCAGTGTGGCCCGGGGGCGAGTCCCACCTTAGAGGAGTCAGGTTTATATTTCCACCAGCCTCGAAGGATGAGGCTGAAGCTGAAGACACCTCGGATGACGATGAGTACCCGGGAGATGAGACGATGGGAGATAAAGGAACGGAGGAGATACCGCAACCCGATGCTATATCTAGCCCTCAAATTCAGAGCCTCCAGCGACACGTGGATGAGTACACCAAAGATGCCCGAAGACAGATGAGGAGGCTCGCAGCGAGGCAGGACCATATGTTCGAGGCCATGAATATGTCCTTTGCTTCATTGAATGCGACGCTCCAGAGTTTCAACCCCACCGTACAGTTCCCTTACCAGCAGTCGACCCTAATGTCAAGGTTCCTACCCTCTGATTCAGATGACGAGCAACAGCCACCACCACCCCAAGCTTAGGCGATTATAGTGAAGTCCTCATACATTTATTGCTTTATTCTATACAATGAGGACATTGTAATTTTTATGTTTGGGGGAGTTAATTTATTTTTTATGTTTGCATGTTTTATTTTTAGTAGTTAGATTTGCACATGTTAGCTTCATGTTTAGTTTTAGGATTATTAAATGTTTACATTCATGTAGTGATTTAGTTGCATTGTAGTATAGGATTGTAAATAGTTTTTATTAGTTTTCAATCATGTTATGTTTACCACATATAAAAAAAATTAGTTATGTATTGTGTTATATTGCATATGTCCAGCGATTTTGAGATGGTTCATTTTATTTTGGCCAATGATGAGATTGGGATTAAGTAGACAAGTACGGTGCCAACTATTAGAATTTTGATGTAATTTTTTGTTATAAATTGGATCTTTTGCTTGTTTGAAACTGGTATAAAAAGGTTAGCGCATTAATAACACCTATGTGGACGGATTTAGTTCAAATTAATACATAAGGAATCTCTAAAGGATAATGCTTGTTTAAATGAAAGAATGACAAGGATGGGCAGTGAAGGCGAAGAATTAGGCAAGAACCTAAGTTTGGGGGAAAAAGTGGGGTATATAAGCTTTTTATATCTTAAAATGGGAACCTTCCTGAGTTGAATACTTGAATCTTGTGGTAGGTCGAGAAGAAGCGTAAAACAAACTCCCCATAAACATAGGCGTGAGATGGAGCATAAAATGCACTCACTATCTATAAAAAAGAGAGAATAAAACGGGAAGTAAGAGCAAAAAGCCCCTGTGATTGAAAAATAAAGTATAAGTACCTTATTTGGACCCTTAATATTGGTAATTGTTTGATTTTAGTTGGATCTCGTCTGTTTTTGTAATTCTTGAGTTTACGCTATATGATGCCTTCTAAGAAACTTGTTATGTATTAATTTTGAATTTGCATCAGTTAATATGGATGTTGAGCACACACACACACACTATACTTGTAATAACAGTTTAAGATTCGAGGATTGATGGGAATTATTGATTGGTTTTAGTATGAAGTATTCTTGTGTTTACTTGATTGCTCTGAGGCCGGTTAAATAAATTTGATTCTATGATGACTGCTGGATTTGTAGGCATATAGATTAGATGTATTACATCTCATTGCATTGCATTGTATAGCATTTTTGTTTTTTTTCGCGCTCAAGGACTAGCACGTGTTTAAGTTTGGGGGAATTTGATGAGTGGGTTTTATACCTACAAATCAGCCTCTAATTCGAGCTTAAACTGTGTTAATTCTTTGTTTTTATTTTTCATTTTTACTTTTTAAGTGTTTTTTTGTGTTCAGGAGTGGTGGCGTGGCAATTGGACTTAAAGGGTGGAATTATGGCGAAATTTGGCAAGTTCAGGAGCTAAATTGGATAAAAAGACAAAAGGTACCCTCGCTGGGGTGGACTTTTTATATATAAAACCCCGCAGAGAGGTGTGGGTCTTTGAAAAACTAATGAGAAGGTACTTTCTTGGGCGGACATTTTATATAGTAAACCCCGTAGAAGAAATGTGGGAATGAAAATCTTGATCTCTATTTCGTTTGAACTGCTATGATATCGTGAAGACTAGTGATTGGAACGGCTTGGAACTCAATTGTGTATGTAATTAGAGTCAGAATATGTGTCTTGTCTAATAATTAACAACAAACAACAAGATTGAATCATTAGACAAGTAATTAACATCATTGAAGCAAATTTTTGAGTGAAGAGCATTGGAGGAAGATTTTGAAGGAGATTTCACGATAATTGCAAATTGAGGCTAGAGGGAAGCGTGGTTCTGGATTCATTCTTTTTCTTTAGTTTAATATTTTTAATTGGAATGATGTTTACTTTAATTAATTCAGTTGTTATTTCATCAATGATGAACTAAATTCCTTTTTAGGCTTATAACGGATCTGTGGGTGGAACGATGATTATGTAATATTTGATTTCCAGTTTAATAATCTATTCTTCAGTTTATCTATATTGATTTGTGCTTGGATTTATGAATTGCTTGATCACCAATTCTTTCTGGACTTGTATAGATTTGAGAGAGGAAATATGAGTCTAGACCTAGTTAATATAGCATGTGTTCTTGAATTCTGTGATTGAATTGAATCTTGATGAATGTTAGGGTAGAGATATGCCTAGCATCGCATGTAATCGGATAGAGAACTTGAACTTAAACCTTCTTTGATTGTAACTCACATAGAGATATAGTGAATTAGTTAATTAAGGTGTTTAATTTAATTCTATCTAATTTGTGGATTTAAGTTAATATGGTATTAGTGCATCGAGAGATGGTTAGTTCTACTTGAGTGTTCTTGATTAATAAACTGAGATAGTGAATTAAATTGGAATATAGGGTAATAATCAGAGTGATACTTAGAGTGAAGTTGTAAGCCTAATTCTCCGATATTTGTTTGAAATTACAATTTTTAGGGTTTGTTGATTGTTTGGTATTCTTAGTATTTTTAGCATATTTAGTTTTTATAGTCATAATTCTTAAATTGGTTAGTTTAATAAAATTTGGATTAATAGGAAACTGATAATTGTGAGGGTTAATTTCTTGTTAATCTCTGTGGGAACGATACTCTACTTAATACTATATTACTTGTTGACCACATATACTTGCGTGTTGTGCTTAACTAGATTTAGACCCAAAAAGTTTTTGGCGCCATTGCCAGGGAATAGTATAGATTTCAATATTTTTCAATATCAGTTTAATTAGTCCAGTTTTACTTAAATATTTTTTTTCTTTTGTTTTGTTCTTTCTATTTCAGGTTTTAGAAGTTGGTTTATGCAAACTCGGTCCAAAACCCCAGACTTGCTACCTTTTGAGGACGATATTGAGAAACAGTTTCAAAGGTTATGTAATTGGATTAAAAATACAAGAGAAAACTTTGAGAATTCTGAAAAATAAGAAGTAATGGTTGTTAAAGACCAAAAAGCGTTGAGGGACTTTGCTACTCCTAATGTGACTGAGCTTCAGTCGAGTATCACTAGGCCAACGATGGCTTCGAATACGTTTGAAATTAAGCCTGGGACTATTCAGATGATCCAAAACTTGGTTCAGTTTGGGGGACTTGCAAATGATGATCCGAATGAACATTTAGTTAGCTTTTTGGAGATACGTGACACTTTCAGATACAATTGGGTGTTAGATGACCCAGTCAGGCTTCGCTTGTTCCCATTCACACCGCGGGACAAGGTGAAGAGTTGGTTACACTCTCTACCACCGGGATCAATAACTACATGGGAAGACCTCGCTCAAAAATTTCTAGCCAAATTTTTCCCACCAGCAAAGATTGCAAAAATGAGAAATGAGATTACTATGTTTGAACAGCAGCATGGAGAATCATTGTATGAGGAATGGGAGAGATACAAAGAATTTCTCAGAAAGTTCCCACATCACGGATTACCTAAATGGCTGCAGATGAACACATTCTACAATGGGTTACATGGGAATCTTAGGACGAGTATAGATACAGCTTTGGGTGGAGCTTTCGTGGCCAAGAGTTATGAGGAGGCATATGAGTTGATAGAGACAATGGCAGCTAACAATTACCAGTGGCCCACAGCAAGATTGACACAACCTAAGGCAGCTGGAGTGTTAGAGGTGGATGGGGTGACGACATTAGCAGCACAGATTTCAACGCAATCAAAGAAGGTGGATGCTTTGTCGGGTGTACAAACTCAGCAGATTGCAGTTATTTGTGAATTATGCGTGGGTGAACATCCTATAGAACAATGTGCAATCAACCAAGCATCAGTACAATTTATGGGTAGCTACAACAGGATTCCACAGAACATGTATCAGAATGCATACAATCCGGGGAATAGGAATCACCCTAATTTTTCGTGGAGTAATAATCAGCATCAGCAAGCTCCAAGACCATCTTATCCCCCAAGATTTCAGAATCAACAACAACAACCAGCTCAACATCAAGAGAGAAAAATAGATTTAGAAGAGTTATTGTCGAAATATATAACGAACAACGAGGCGGTTATGAACTCACAGGCAGTAGCCATCAAAGATTTAGAGAATTAGATGGGACAGATAGCTTTTGAAGTGAATAATAGGCCTCAAGGAACTCTACCCAGTGATACAGAGAAAAATCCAAAGGGGAATCATGAGCAATGTCAAACGATTATGTTAAGGAGTGGAAAATAGCTTGAGGGTCAGAAATGAGAAAATTTAACTAAAAAAGATGATGACAAAGAAGGTGAAAATAAAGTCGTTGAAAACGAACAAGATGAAGGAAAACAGGTAGAAAAGAGCAAAACAGATAATGAACCAGTTGTGTATCCTCCACCACCATTTCAGTAAAGAATTCAAAAACAGAAATTAGATAAGCAATTCACTAAATTTTTGGAAGTTTTTAAGAAACTTCCAATAAATATTCTGTTTACAGAATCCCTAGAGCAGATGCCTAGTTATGCCAAGTTTATGAAAGGAATTCTGTCAAGGAAAAAGAAGTTGGAAGATTTTGAAACTGTGGCATTGACGGAGGAGTGCAGTGCTACAAAGGAAGTTACCGCCAAAATTAAAAGATCCAGGGTGTTTCATTATTCCGTGCACCGTTGGGAACATGGCATTTCAAAAGTGTTTATGTGACTTGGGGGCAAGTGTGAACCTCATGCCATTATTAGTATACACCAAATTGGGTTTACCAGCTCCGAAACCGACCAATATATCTCTACACTTGGCGGATAGGTCAGTCACATACCCGAGAGGAATTGTGGAAGATATTCTGGTGAAGGTGGATAAGTTTATATTTCCAGCTGACTTCATAATTCTGGATTATGAGGAAGATAGAAATATCCCAATCATACTAGGGAGAACATTTTTGGCTATGGGTAGGACTCTCATCGATGTGCAAAAAGGTGAACTAACTATGAGGGTTCAAGATCAGGAAGTTTAGTTCAATGTGTTCAAGGCCATGAAGTTCCCTACGGATGAAGAAGAGTGTTTACGGGTGGATGTCATTGATCGGATAGTGAATGAAGATATGGTCAAGAGTTTGGTTAATGATCCATTAGAAACTACATTATTGAGAGATGAAGATTTGGATGATCCGGAGTTCATGGATTATTTGCATATGTTGGATTCTTTGCCACGAGTTAGAAGATTAAAAGCACCATTTGAACCATTACACACAGAAGAAAGAGCCACAACAAGGATGGAACCTTCATTGGAGGAGCCACCTACACTTGAGCTTAAGCCGCTTCCTAAACACCTCAGGTATGCATATTTAGGCAATTCAAATACTTTACCTGTTATTATTGTTTCTACAGTTAACGAATTATAGGAAAATAAGTTGCTGAGAGTGCTTATAGAATACAAATCGGCTATAGGATGGACAATTGCAGATATCAAGGGAATCAGCCCATCCTTCTACATGCATAAAATTCTTATGGAAGAGGATGCAAAGCCAATAATATAACAACAGAGATGGCTCAATCCAATCATGAAAGAAGTAGTGAAGAAAGAAATTCTTAAGTGGTTGGATGCAGGAATCATCTACCCAATTTCAGACAGTACGTGGGTCAGTCCGGTTCAATGTGTACCAAAAAAGGGAGGAATGATCATAGTACAGAATGATGACAATGAATTAATTCATTCGAGGACAGTGACCGGTTGGAGGGTTTGTATGGACTATAGGAAGCTAAATAAAGCAACCCGCAAGGACCACTTTCCTCTACCTTTCATCGATCAGATGTTGGACAGGTTGGCAGGACACGAATTTTACTGCTTACTAGATGGGTATTCGGGGTATAATCAAATAGTCATTGCTCCTGAAGATCAAGAGAAGACCACTTTCACGTGCCCATACGACACTTTTTCATTCAAGAGAATATCTTTTGGCTTGTATAATGCACCCGCAACCTGTCAACGGTGTATGATGGCCATCTTCTCGAACATGGTGGAAAAGAATGTGGAAGTCTTCATGGATGACTTCTCTATATATGGATATAATTTTGATATCTGTTTAGAGAATTTGGTGATGGTTTTAAAGCGATGTGTGGAGACAAATTTGGTACTAAACTGGGAGAAGTGCCACTTCATGGTTGAAGAAGGAATAATTTTGGGGCACAAGGTCTCGCCAAAGGGATTAGAGGTTGATAGAGGGAAGTTGGAAATAATTGATAATCTTCCACCACCGACTACAGTCAAGGGAATCTGTAGCTTTCTAGGATATGCAGGATTTTATCGAAGGTTCATTAAAGATTTCTCTAAGATTGCAAACCCGTTGTGCAATCTCTTAGAGAAAGACACAATTTTCAAGTTTGATGAGGATTGTAAATTAGCATTCGAGCAATTGAAGAAAAAGTTCACTACAACTCCAGTTATTATCGCACCGGATTGGAATATGCCCTTTGAGTTAATGTGCGATGCAAGCGACTACGCCGTAGGGGCTATTTTGGGTCAACGCCGAGAAAAGATATTCCACGCCATATACTCTGCAAGTAAGACAGTTACAGAGACCCAAATAAATTACACAACTATAGAAAAGGAGTTACTTGCAGTAGTATATGCCTTTGACAAATTCTGGGCATATTTGATTGGGACAAAGGTGGTGGTTTATACGGATCACTCGACAATTCGGTATTTAATTTCGAAGAAGGATACTAAGCCACGACTTATCAGATGGATACTCCTTCTACTAGAATTTAATTTGGAAATAAAAGATAGAAAGCGAACGGAGAATCAAGTTGCAGATCATCTTTCAAGGTTAGAAAATTCGGACAAAGATGGGGCAGATAAGTGTTTAATCAACGAGTCATTTTCGGATGAGCAGCTATTTGGGGTCAATGCAGAATTTCTATGGTATGCAGATTTTGCAAACTATTTGGTGAGCAACGTTCTTCCCATTGATCTTACACGGTAACAAAAGAAGAAGTTCCTACATGACATCAAGTGGTAAATGTGGGACGAGCCGTATCTATTCAAACAGTGTACAGATAAAGTGATTCATCGATACGTGCCATACAATGAAGTAAAGAATATATTTCACGAGTGTCATTCGTCTGCATACGGGGGACATTATGGAAATGAGAGAACAGCAACAAAAGTGCTTCAAGCAGGGTTCTATTGGCCTATAATCTTTAAGGATGCCCACCAATTCGTGAAAAGCTATGACAAATGTCAAAGAGTTGATAACATATCATTGCGGAATGAGATGTCACTACAAACTATCTTGGAAGTTGAAATTTTTGATGTATGGGCCATGGATTTTATAGGGCCATTTCCTTCATCGTTTAATAATCAGTACATTTTGCTTGCAGTTGACTATGTATCGAAATGGGTTGAAGCCGTAGCACTCCCTACAAATGATGCCAAAGTGGTTCTTAAGTTCTTGCACAAGAATATTTTTACAAGATTGGGCACACCAAGAGCTATTATAAGTGATGAGGGTAGTCACTTCTGCAACAGATCGTTTACAACTCTTTTGGAAAAATATAGGGTCAACCATAAGATGGCAACATCATATCACCCCAAACAAGTGGTCAAGCTGAGGTTTCAAATAAGGAGGTGAAGAAAATATTAGAAAAGGTAGTAAATGCGAACAGAAAAGACTGGTCTCTCAAATTAGATGATGCATTATAGGCTTACATGACAACATATAAGACGCCAATTGGGATGTCGCCATATCAGTTGGTTTATGGGAAAGCATGTCACCTACCACTGGAGTTATAGCATAAAGCCTACTGGGCAATTCAGAAGCTCAACTTTGATCAAGCAGCAGCAGGTGAAAAGAGGCTACTTCAATTGAATGAACTCGATGAATTAATACTATAAGCCTATGAGAACTCGAAGTTGTATAAAGAAAAGGTTAAGAAATGGCACGACCAAAAAATCATGCAGACAACATTTGAACCGGGTCAGTCAGTACTATTATTCAATTCAAGACTGCGGTTGTTTCCAGGAAAGCTAAAATCAAGGTGGTCAGGTCCATTTACTATCAAAAGGGTTTTCCCACATGGCGTCGTTGAGCTATATAGTAGGAATCCATTGAAGACGTTTAAAGTTAATGGTAAGCGGTTGAAACATTATTAGGGTGGCGAATCCAACACGGATGTCATCGCGATGACACTTGCCGACGCGCCATAAACAGGGAGTAGTTAGGCTGAAAGACTTAAAATCAAGCGCTAGTTGGGGGCAACCCAATTTTACTTTTATTCTCAGTAACTTTTATTCATGCTAGTTAAATTATAGTTTAGAATAACAATTAGTATAGAATAAGTTCATTAAGTAGTTAGTTAAATTATACTTTTTAGATAATATTACCTTACATGCTTAATTTGCTCAATTTTGACTTATAGTCATGTTTAATGATGTCTCGGGTACTTAAGAAGCACGTGGATCGGAGTTGGACATTAAATAATGGAGAATTCAAGTTAACTAGCAGACTAAATGCCCTCTGAAGCGGGCTTTTTTGTGAAAGAAACTCCCCACCGGGGCAGGGGTCTTGATATCAAAAATAGTAAGTAGGTCCGCTAGGCCAAACATTTTAACCTGCATAGTCCTTGTAAGGTGGGTCTTAATCAGATTAACAGAATACATGCCATTGGGTGGGCCTCAAAGTTTATTACCCCGTCGTATGGGGTCTGAAATTTAAAGAAGCTGGGATTCAAGCGATTATAAACAGATTACCACCTTCTCCACTTCCTTTCACTTGAAACTACAACCCACTACTCCTATAAACTCTCAACCGACGATTTAGCAACTTATTCATCACTTCCCCACTCCATTAAACCACTTGCCCATTACTTTCACCCACAACTCTCTACATTACCTCCTCTCTATAAATCCATACTCTCACAACACACGATAACTGAAAGTAGTATGCACACAAGCCAATCATGTTTGATGATAAAGCATATACTTTGTAACAATCTTATTCATTTATTAATAAAAAGTATTAATTTATTAAAGGCTTTTAATTATCTACATGATGCTATTTTAAAATATGTGATAAACCCATAGTTTTAAGCAATGCTTTTAGAATAATGATGATGATCATTCTAATGAGATCTAAATTCTTAGAAAGCTTAAAACTAAAATAGTTCCCAATCATTGGATTACTAAATTGGGGATTAGTGAATAGGATAGATTGGTACATACGTTGCTTGCTCATTGGATGAGGATGATTGATCTCATGATCATTTTGTGGAGACACTAAAAGCAAGTATGTAGGTGCTTATTAGAGAATAAGTTCAATTGAACGTGGCTCGCTAAGGAATACCTAATGGAGTTTTACTTACTTTGTCGATCAATAGGAATTCTGTAGTGATAGTAGTACAAGTAATCCTTGGACTTGAGATCATCATAGTATCTTGTGTATGATGAGTTATACTTTGACTTATTCCTTAAGACCCTTAGGGTATATCAAAGGGTATGCTTGGGTATAATAAGTTGTACATGGAGATAATGTATGATCAATAAAGAATCTACCACTTCTAATAAAGAAGAGAAATGTCCTATGTGATTCGATAAATGACAACCCAAAGAGTCCTTGGTTAAGGCGAGAATGAAATTAGAAAGGAGTTTCTAATTTGCATTATTTGGAGTCATGCATTTAAGGATCGAAATACATATAATTAAATAAAATTAGACTCGACAAAGAATTCCATGTCTTATATTTAATTGGGACATTGTATGGTGGAAGGATTGAATTGTATGCAGTAACTATTTACTCAAAGGTTCTTTTATGATTAATGTTGAAATCTATATTATCCGGAAAGTCGTTGATCGCTAGGAGGCTTATCCCTATTGTAGAATAAATATTATTTAGTTAAATAAATTAATTGTTTAATTTATTTATTTAAATAAGATTAGAATTGTTCTAATTGATTTATTCACAATAGGTTTAATATGGAGAACCTAAAGGGTCACACCATAAAAGGAAGAATAATTATTTAAGAAGTTAATGGCATAATCGTAATAATATGTTAAGTATATTTAATTTAATCTATGGTGATAGAATAAATTAAATAGCTTAATATTTATTATTTAATATTTTAGAAATATTAAATATAAATTAATAAGAGGAGTCTTATTAATATTATTACAATTATTATTATTATTTTAATTTCTAAAAGAGTTTAGAAATTAATTTAATATAAGTACTCTTATTTATTCCTAATTGGATTTGGAAGGAAAATTAGTTAAAGGAGTTTAATTAATTATCCCTAATAAGATTAGGGAGCTTAATTAATTAAAAGAATTTAATTAATTAAATAAAACCCAATTCCTTAATTGTTAAGGTGGGTTGCCCACATCTATAAATAAGAGGAGTCTTATTATGGGTGGTGGGGGTGGTTGACTTTTACAACTACGTAATAATTCCAATTTGTTGGAGAGTACACCCTTTTCTATAGAGATAGGAAAAACTAGGGTTTGAGCCAATACCTCTTCTTCTTGAATTCCTATTCTTCCTTGGTGGATCACCTCTAGAGGCCAAACACATGGGTGGCTAACGTTGATCAAAGAAAGGAACCAAACCCGGTGGATTCAAGTTAAACGCGAAAAGGATTAGAGGCTAACTTGTACCTGAGGAAGCTCGATCTTCAAGGGTATGATTTTATTCTTTATCTTTTCGTTTAATTAATAATTGTGCATAAAGGATGATCCGGGTATATGGTTTGTAAATTTTTTAAACTCTGATTTTTCCACGTTTCCGCTAATTTTTGCAATTTGATTGCACACATGAATATTACAAACCCAACAGTGGTATCAGAGCCAAACTTTTATGCGAATTATTAATTGTTTTAATTTAATATCTATATTGATATGTGTTTAGAACAATTTAATTGGGCATAATTTTGTTGTATAAAATTTAATAAAAACCTCCTGCCACGTTTTTTTTTTGAAAAAAAAAATAAAATTAAGGGAGCACGTGTAGTGGGAATCACGTGAATGTTCAAAGGGAAATCAAGTGAACCAAGAAAAAAAAAAAAAGAGATCCTGCCTTCCTGACTTCCTGTGATTCACGTTATCAATTATATATATATATATATATATATATATATATATATATAAACCAAT
Organism: Panax quinquefolius; assembly: GCA_020205615.1. Taxonomy (NCBI): domain Eukaryota; kingdom Viridiplantae; phylum Streptophyta; class Magnoliopsida; order Apiales; family Araliaceae; genus Panax; species Panax quinquefolius. The sequence goes on along the minus strand of CM035154.1, from coordinate 101,019,592 downwards.
ATTTTAATAATTGTTTGCCCGTAGGCAATATATTATAAAATAAAAAGTATATTTTAATAATTTTATTATTAAAATAAAAAGTTATTTTAATTTTAAAATAAAAAGTTTATTTTAATATTAAAATATAAAGTTTATTTTAATTTTAAAATATATATTTTAATAATTTTATTATTAAAATAAAATGTTATTTTAATTTTAAAATAAAAGTTTATTTTAATTTTAAAATAAAGATGTTATTTTAATTTTAAAATTAAATTTCATGCTAACTAATTAGAGTTAGAATTGGATTCTATGATAACTAATTGGAGTTGAAATTGGATTATATTTTTTCCTTAAATAAAAGAGTTTATTTAGATATGAAATAAGATTTCATATTATTCAAAATAAAGGAGTTTATTTGTGAATAGGAAAGAGAATCCTAATTTCCTTAAATAAAGGAGTTTATTTAGATATGAAATAAGATTTCATATTATTCAAAATAAAGGAGTTTATTTGTGAATAGGAAAAAGAATTCGTGTTTCCTTTAATAAAAGTTTTTTTTTACATGGAATTGGATTCCATAATTAATTAAAATAAAGGAGTTTATTTTGATTAAAGATTTTGATTAAAATAAAATAGTTTATTTTATTCAAAATTGGATAAATTAAAATAAAATAGTTTTATTTTGATTTAAATTTTGATTAAAATAAAGGAGTTTATTTTGATTCAAAAATTAGATTTTATACTAACTAAATTTGCCCATTAAATGATATCAATATATATATTAAATGTTTATTATTCATAAGATGAATGTTATTTATTGATGCATATGGTGATGTGTATGATAATAAATAGGATTGATTATGGACTATTGACCAATGCGATTGGATTTTATTTTAGTTGGATGCATGAATGTATGGGTTTTATTAAATGGGGTCTGCGTACCTCGTCTTCTTTAATTTTTCTGAATGTAAATTATATCTCCCTCCTATGTACTTCCCCTTGACTGTTGATCAAGGTTTCTATTTATTTTAAATAGTTTTGTAATAGGAATAGTTAGAATTATTTTGAAGAATTGGAGATCAAAGGGCAAGGAGCGCTTGAAGACCCGTTTGTAATGGAGCCCGGGTTTAAATGTAATAGTTATATTTAAATATAATTTCTTGCACCCCTAGGGTTTGACCTTTTGGTTCACTTGGTGGCTCTAGTGAACCAAACTAGAATAAAAGTCCATAATCAATTCGGGTAGAATATAGTATTCTATAAGTGCATGCTTATACTATATATATTATATATTATGCAAACATGCTTCGCATGTTCATTAATATGACGCGTATTTTATATATATATATGCATGCGCGCTAAACAAGATGAGACAAATTAATAACAAACCCCTCAATTTTTTTATATTAAGTCCTAAGCGTTCAAAGATATTTGGAATATCGAACGTCGCCTTCTAGCATGATAAAATTAATAGAGTATTAAATATTTAATATGAGTTTGTTGTGTCACCACAAGGCAAGTATTAAGTATTTAAGATGTTAATTTATCATATTTGATGCTTATAAAGAAAATTGAACAATATTTTTTTGTTGTGTCACCACAAGGATGATATTTTCTTTTTGAATATATGAAGTGCTAGGTCGGACTTAACTTGGATAATTTTGATACGGATGTGCCACCACTTGATCAAAATAATCTAAGAGGCAAAATACAAGGAGTCAGATAGTTGATGTAATTGACAAAAGTTGTCTACCTATTTATTTATATATAGTTTGTTGTGTCACCACAAGGCTATATACATTTGCAATGGGATCCTTATTCTCACTAGCAAATCTTTAATTAGATTTTGCTTAGAACTATATAAGTGAGGTAATATAGTTTGAAGAAAATAGTGGAGATACCAATTTAAAACAAGACCTAATTTATTTTGGTAATTAATAAAAGAATGTATGTTAAAATGTTGTTAATTACAAATTCATTTACAAAATTTTACAATGTCTCGAATTACTACCATCGCGAAACATATTAGATGTTATTTAAGCGGACCGTATTAAACGGATTGGTTAAGGAATTTGAGAATAGTTCTCATGGTGAAAAGCCATCTTATGTCCATAATACGCCTATCCTCGCAATGGTTGCGCATAATGCCTCCGAGGAAGACATTGCTACTTTTAGAAAGTGGCAAGATGATGCACAATTGGCTCAATGCATCATGCTCGCATCTACGAGTAACGAAGCTTCGCCACAAGATGAAACTATGGATGCTTTTACTATATTCCCGCACATCAAGTAGTTGATGGTGAGGAAAGTAGGACCGATAGATATCGGATATCTAAGGAGCTCTTCGATCTAGAATGACCGAGTGACACTACAAAGATGAGATAAAAGTCCTTAACATTATCAATTTGATTGATCAATTAAGACAACGAATTTTGTCATGGATGGAGAGTTGAGCCAAGATTTGATCTTGCACTCACTCCCGCACTCCTTTCACAATTGTTGTGAATTTTTCATATGAACAAGCTAGATATCGGTCTCATTGATTTGCTTAACATATTGAAAAATTGTTGAGAGTCACTTTCAACCAAGAAAGAACAAGTCTTACTGGTAGGGGCCAAAGGATCTTCTGAAAAGAAGAACAATTCAAAGAAGGTATATAAAAAGGCATAAACAAAGGATAATAAGAACAAAACTGATCACGGATAGCAAAGGAGTTTGCTTCCACTGCAATAAGCCTGGACACCGGAAAGAAAGCTGCGAGAAGCATCTTGCGCAGAGGCTAACCAAAGAAGCTTAGTGAAGTTTGGTACAAATACAAATTTGTTCATGATTTAAAATAATTTTTCTTTAAGTCAAGGTTCTACTTGGGTATTGGATACCGACTTTGGTTATCATAAATATAGATTTATGAAGGGACCAAGTAGTAGAAAGCTAAACAAATATAAGTAATCCCATATGGTGAAATGTAACAAAGGTTGTTTGCATTAGCCATAGAAACTTATAGTTTAGCAATCCCTACGGCAAATCTATTAAGTCAATAAGTTGTTATTGTATTTCATTCTTGTAATAAATATTATTTCTATTTTGTTGTTGGACAATAAAATTTTGGTATTATAATTAAGAACAATTGTTGTGTTATTTATAATAATAATGTTTTGTATAGAACCTGGAATATTACTTAATGGATTTTGTATACTTGACTTACGTGAAAATAATTTTGCAAATTGAACAAACTAGTATAAGAAAAGGAGATGATCATTCAAAGAGTTGAATGTGTGTATTTACGAATATAAGTGTGAATTATTTGAAAGGTTCAAAGAATTCAAAAGTGAAACAAATTGGCAAAGTATTAAGATTCTTTGATTAGATCACGGAATAAATACTTGTGCAATAAGTTTCTAGATCATCTCAAATGGTTTTCTCATAATGGACACATCCTGATACGCAATAATTGATTGATGTATCTGAATGAAAAATCGTACCTTGTTGGACATGGTGCGGTCCATAATGATTTTACCGACATTCCAATATCCTTCTGGGATAATGTCCTAAAAATGGATGCATATCTACGAAAATGGTAACCTCAAAATCCACCAAGACTCCATAAAAGTTATGGATGGGGAGGATTCTAATCTTAAGTATGTTAAGATAAGGGTTGTCCAACTTATATGAAAGCGGTTTCAAAGGATAAGCTTAGGACAAGATTTGACATGCATGATTGTGGGACATCCTAAAGAAAGTTTAGGGTATATGTTCTATAATCCTACTTAGCAAAAGGTGTTTTGTTGCGAAACACACTACCTTCTAAGATAAAGGTGTTTATCATTGAAGGGGCTAGTGGGGGATAATAGATCTTGAAGAGTTTAAGAACCACAAAACACTATAAGTCAAATAAGAGGAACCTGTAGATAGACCTATTGTACCACAACCGAATCGTAAATCTGGAATAGTACCAAAGATACCTAGGAGGTATGGATTCATCATGGATGATGATGATGAGGTACGCATCAAAGAAAATGATGATCCAGTTACAAACGATGAGGTAAGAGTTGTAGATACTCAGAGAAATGGATTGAAGCAAGTTTCTCAAATAATGAAACATTCGTTTTGATGAGACAATCAAAAGAGTTTGATTTTATCAAAAATAAGAATGAACCAAGTGTGTACAAAAGGGTCAGTAGGAGCGTCATGAAATTTATAGTATTATATGTTGATATACTACGGATAAAGAATGACATACTAATGCTACAATCAGTAAAGATAAAGTTGTCTAAACATTCCTCCATGAATGGTTTGGGAAGAGTATCTTAATTGGGGATAAAATCTATATAGATAGATAGATACAAGAGGATGCTCGACTTAACCCAAGGAATGTATATTCATTTGATGCTAAAGTCGTTTAGCATGACAAACTCCAAAAGATGTCTCATGTCGATGAGCTATGGAGTGTATCTCTCTTAATAGTCCCCACAGACTCCTGAAAAGAGAGGTCGCATGAGTGACAATCATGCATGCAATGAAATGTACGAGACCTGATGTTGATCAGTCATATTATGGAGAAGTTCACTATGAGTCAGTGAAAAATATCTTAAAGTGCTTAACCGGCACTAAGGATGTGATCATATTCATGGTGGGTCTTAATTAAAACTAGAGGGCTTAACAGACTCAAGTTTTTCAGACAAACCAAGATGACAAAAAAAAACCACTTTAAGGTAAAGGGTTACCTTGAACGGTGGTGCAGTGAATTGAAAAGGTTCCAAACAGCAAAGAGATGCTGGTTTAGTGATAAAGACAAAGTATATAACTATAAATGAAGCTGCAAGTTGATTGTTTGGATTAAAAGTTCATTTCAGAACTAGGAATAGTTCCTAAGTCTCATCTTGGATCTAAACATGTGTTGTGGCACTTTCATTTGATTATTAGAATCATGAAAGATGGGAAATTACTATAGAGATGGTGGACTCTCAAGAACAACATTACATATCCATTAACTAAAGCTTATCCAACAGCAGGATAATCGTCACTTAGAGAAGAAGAGTATAAGATACAATGACGATTGGCTTTAGTGCAAGTGGGAGATTGAAAGTAGTATGCACACAAGCCAATCATGTTTAATGATAAAGCATATACTTTGTAACAATCTTATTCATTTATTAATAAAAAGTATTAATTTATTAAAGGCTTTTAATTATCTACATGATCTTTGTTTTAAAATATGTGATAAACCCATAGTTTTAAGCAATGCTTTTAGAATAATGATGATGATCATTCTAATGAGATCTAAATTCTTAGAAAGCTTAAAACTAAAATAGTTCCCAATCATTGGATTACTAAATTGGGGATTAGTGAATCCGGATAGATTGGTACATCACGTTGCTTTGCTCATTGGATGAGGATGATTGATCTCATGATCATTTGTGTGAGACACTAAAGCAAGTATGTAGGTGCTTATTAGAGAATAAGTTCATCGAACGTGGCTCGCTAAGGAATACCTAATGGAGTTTTACTTGCTTGTCAATAGGAATTCAGTAGTGATAGTAGTACAAGTAATCCTTGGACTTGAGATCATCATAGTATCTTGTGTATGATGAGTTATACTTTGACTTATTCCTTAAGACCCTTAGGGTATATCAAAGGGTATGCTTGGGTATAATAAGTTGTACATGGAGATAATGTATGATCAATAAAGAATCTATCACTTAATAAAAGAAGAGAAATGTCCTATGTGATTCGATAAATGACAACCCAAAGTAGTCCTTGGTTAAGGCGAGAATGAAATTAGAAAGGAGTTTCTAATTTGCATTATTTGAGTTGTGCATTTAAGGATCGAAATACATATAATTAAATAAAATTAGACTTGACAAGAATTCCATGTCTTATATTTAATTGGGACATTATATGGTGGAAGGATTGAATTATGCAGTAACTATTTACTCAAAGGTTCTTTTATGATTAATGTTGAAATCTATATTATCCGGAAAGTCGTTGATCGCTAGGAGGCTTATCCCTATTGTAGAATAAATATTATTTATTTAAATAAATTAATTGTTTAATTTATTTATTTAAATAAGATTAGAATTGTTCTAATTGATTTATTCACAACCGGTTTAATATGGAGAACCTAAAGGGTCACACCATAAAAGGAAGAATAATTATTTAAGAAGTTAATGGCATAATCGTAATAATATGTTAAGTATATTTAATTTAATCTATGGTGATAGAATAAATTAAATAGCTTAATATTTATTATTTAATATTTTAGAAATATTAAATATAAATTAATAAGAGGAGTCTTATTAATATTATTACAATTATTATTATTATTTTAATTTCTAAAAGAGTTTAGGAATTAATTTAATATAAGTACTCTCATTTATTCCTAATTGGATTTGGAAGAAAAATTAGTTAAAGGAGTTTAATTAATTATCCCTAATAAGATTAGGGAGCTTAATTAATTAAAAGAATTTAATTAATTAAATAAAACCCAATTCCTTAATTGTTAAGGTGGGTTGCCCACATCTATAAATAAGAGGAGTCTTATTATGGGTGGTGGGGGTGGTTGACTTTTACAACTACGTAATAATTCCAATTTGTTGGAGAGTACGCCCTTTTCTATAGAGATAGGAAAAACTAGGGTTTGAGCCAATACCTCTTCTTGAATTCCTATTCTTCCTTGGTGGATCACCTCTAGAGGCCAAACACATGGGTGGCTAACGTTGATCAAAGAAAGGAACCAAACCCGGTGGATTCAAGTTGAACGCGAAAAGGATTGGAGGTGAACTTTTACCTGAGGAAGCTCGATCTTCAAGGGTATGATTTTATTCTTTATCTTTTCGTTTAATTAATAATTGTGCATAAAGGATGATCCGGGTATATGGTTTGTAAATTTTTTAAACTCTGATTTTTCCACGTTTCCGCTAATTTTTGCAATTTGATTGCACACATGAATATTACAAACCCAACAATAACCACCTAATTCCATTCAAGTTCAGCTCTCACAAGAGGTTAAGGGTTCTTAGAGTGCAATTTTACAGCAAAAAGGGAGGGGATAATCAACCAAATTAGGGGATATACTGAGAGTAAGTGGTTTGTTCATACAAATTCTCAACACCTACCACCATATTTGAAGCCAAATTACTAAGTTTGGGGGTAGTGCAAGTCTAGCATGCCAATTGTTCGACGATTTACACACCTAAACTAACATCAAAACGATAATGTGGAGAGAGTTCAGGGTCCACACCACCAACACACACCTTTGATAGGCAAAAATTCATAAGTGCCTCCGCCGCCGACCGTTGTGACTACCTTGTGGCTAAGGCACTCACACCAGAGCGGGGGTTGGCACCTGAACATGTTAACGGCGAAATGATACAACTAATATATGAAAAAGGATGGATTAAGTTCATGAAAGAGCCCGAGCCAGCGATTGTGAATGTGGTAAAAGAATTTTACGCCAACGGAGAGGACAAGGCCCCATTCACAGCTTTTGTTCGGGGCAAGCAAGTTCCTTTCAGTGCCGACGCCATCAACACGTACTATCAATTATGAGTTCCTAGAGAGTGCCAGTATGCTTACTTGCGGGACAATGATCCCGACTAGTAGGCTATTTTGACAGAAATTACAAAGCCGGGTACCACATGGGTAAAAGGTCGAAAAGGGGGCACTATCTTCCACGGTAAGGATCTCAGCCGGTATGGAAAGATATGGTACGCATTCATGTGTGCCAAGCTATTTCCATCCACACACTTAACAGAGGTGACCAAGGAAAAGATAATCCTCTTATATGCTATCGTCCAAGACTTTCTCATCGATGTGAGTGCTATTATCAGTTTTTCTATCTGAAGATGCCTGAGCGGACCATTCTCTAGCGGTTTGCCACACCCATCGCTCATTTATGGGTTCTGTAGGCAAGCGAGAGTAAGATGGTCCGATGATGAGACCACCCAGATGCCGCTTCAGACGTTAGACACGAGGATGATTGCGTGATATTCAGTGTGGCCCGGGGGCGAGTCCCACCTTAGAGGAGTCAGGTTTATATTTCCACCAGCCTCGAAGGATGAGGCTGAAGCTGAAGACACCTCAGATGACGATGAGTACCTGGGAGATGAGACGATGGGATAGCAAGGAACGGAGGAGATACCACAACCCGATGCTACATCTAGCCCTCAGTTTCAGAGCCTCCAGCGACACGTGGATGAGTACACCAAAGATGCCTGAAGACAGGTGCGGAGACTCGCAGCGAGGCAGGACCATATGTTCGAGGCCATGAATATGTCCTTTGCTTCATTGAATGCAACACTCCAGAGTTTCAACCCCACCGTGCAGTTCCCTTACCAGCAGCCAACCCCGATGTCAAGGTTCCCACCCTCTGATTCAGATGACGAGCAACAGCCACCACCACCCCAAGCTTAGGCGATTATAGTGAAGTCCTCATACATTTATTGCTTTATACTATACAATAAGGACATTGTAATTTTTATGTTTGGGGGAGTTAATTTATTTTTTATGTCTGCATGTTTTATTTTTAGTAGTTAGATTTGCACATGTTAGTTTCATGTTTAGTTTTAGGATTATTAAATATTTACATTCATGTAGTGATTTAGTTGCATAGTAGTATAGGATTGTAAATAGTTTTTATTAGTTTTCAATCATGTTATGTTTACCACATATAAAAAAAAATTAGTTAAGTATTGTGTTATATTTCATATATCCAGCATTTTTGATATGGTTCATTTTATTTTGGCCAATGATGAGATTGGGATTAAGTAGACAAAGCTGATTGTACAACTATTAGAATTTTGATGTAATTTTTGTTATAAATTGGATCTTTTGTTTGTTTGAAACCTGGTATAAAAAGGTTTAGCGTTAATAACACCTATATGAGATGATTTAGTTCAAATTAATACATAAGGAATCTCTAAAGGATAATGCTTGTTTAAATGAAAGAATGACAAGGATAGGCAGTGAAGGCGAAGAATTAGGCAAGAACCTAAGTTTGGGGAAAAAGTGGGGTATATAAGCTTTTTATATCATAAAATGGGAACCTTCCTGAGTTAAATACTTTAATCTTGTGGTGGGTCGAGAAGAAGCGTAAAACACACTCCCCATAAACACAGGTGTGAGATGGAGCGTAAAATGCACTCACTATCTATAAAAAAAGAGAGAATAAAATGGGAAGTAAGAGAAAAAAGCCCCTTTGATTGAAAAATAAAGTATAAGTACCTTATTTGGACCCTTAATATTGGTAATTGTTTGATTTTAGTTGGATCTCGTCTGTTTTTGAAATTCTTGAGTTTACGCTATATGATGCCTTCTAAGAAACTTGTTATGTATTAATTTTGAATTTGCATCAGTTAACATGGATGTTGAGCACACACACACACTATACTAGTAATAACAGTTTAAGATTCGAGGATTGATGGGAATTATTGATTGGTTTTAGTATGAAGTATTATTGTGTTTACTTGATTGCTCTGAGGCCGGTTAAATACATTTGATTCTATGATGACTGCTAGATTTGTAGGCATATAGATTAGATGTATTACATCTCATTGCATTGCATTGTATAGCATTTTTGTTTTTCTTCGCGCTCGAGGACTAGCACGTGTTTAAGTTTGGGGGAATTTGATGAGTGGGTTTTATACCTATAAATCAGCCTCTAATTCGAGCTTAAACTGTGTTAATTCTTTGTTTTTATGTTTCATTTTTACTTTTTAAGTGTTGTTTTGTGTTCAGGAGTGGTGGCGTGGCAATTGGACTTAAAGGGTGGAATTATGGCGAAATTTGGCAAGTTCAGGAGCTAAATTGGATAAAAAGATAGAAGGTACCCTCGCTGGGGCGGACTTTTTATATATAAAACCCCCACAGAGGCGGGGGGTGCTGAAAAACTAACAGAAAGGTAGCCCGTCGGGGCGGACATTTATATAGTAAAACCCCCGCCGGGGCGGGGGTACGGGAAAGTGCAGTCTCCTATTTCATTTGAACTGCTGTGATAACGTGAAGACTAGTGATTGGAACGGCTTGGAGCTCAATTGTGTATGTAATTAGAGTCAGAATACGTGTCTTGTCTTATAATTAACAACAAACAACAAGATTGAATCATTAGACAAGTAATTACCATCATTGAAGCAAAATTTTGAGTGAAGAGCATTGGAGGAAGATTTTGAAGGAGATTTCACGATAATTGCAAATTGAGGCTAGAGGGAAGCGTGGTTCTGGATTCATTCTTTTTCTTTAGTTTAATATTTGTAATTGGAATGATGTTTACTTTAATTAATTCAGTTGTTATTTCATCAATGATGAACTAAATTCCTTTTAGGCTTATAACGGATCTGTGGGTGGAACGATGATTATGTAATATTTGATTTCCAGTTTAATAATCTATTCTTCAGTTTATCTATACTGATTTGTGCTTGGATTTATGAATTGCTTGATCACCAATTCTTTCTGGACTTGTATGGATTCGAGAGAGGAAATATGAGTCTAGACCTAGTTAATATAGCATGTGTTCTTGAATTCTGTGATTGAATGGAATCTTGATGAATGTTAAGGTAGAGATATGCCTAGCATCGCATGTAATCGGATAGAGAACTTGAACTTAAACCTTCTTTGATTGTAACTCACATAGAGATATAGTGAATCAGTTAATTAAGGTGTTTAATTTAATTCTATCTAATTTGTGGATTTAAGTTAATATGGTATTAGTGCATCGACAGATGGCTAGTTCTACTTGAGTGTTCTTGATTAATAAACTGAGATAGTGAATTAAACTGGAATATAGGGTAATAATCAGAGTGATACTTAGAGTGAAGTTGTAAGCCTAATTCTCCAATATTTGTTTAAAATTACAGTTTTTAGGGTTTGTTGATTGTTTGGTATTCTTAGTATTTTTAGCATATTTAGTTTTTATAGTCATAATTCTTAAATTGGTTAGTTTAATAAAATTTGGATTAATAGGAAACTGATAATTGTGAGGGTTAATTTCTTGTTAATCTCTGTGGGATCGATACTCTAGTTACTACTATATTACTTGTTGACCACGTATACTTGCGTGTTATGCGTAACTAGATTTATACCCAACAGTAATCGTATTTTCGCGGAAGTTGGGGGATGCCTAACACCTTCCCCCTGCTTAATCAAGCCCCCGAACTTTATGAATCTCGGTTTTCAAGGCCTATTAAACAGAGTCCAATAATTGGGCCTTTTGCAAAACTTTTCAAATTCGGTTGAGTTGGTACAACCATTTCACTACTACCAACTGGTGACTCTGAATTTTCTAATCGTTGACATTTTGTGTTGGACTCTTTTTAAGCTCGCCCTTTCAAATGAAATTCAACACATGGAAAATATAAAGGGTAGAAAGACTAAAAAGATGAATTCCAGATAAGGAAATTTTTCCCTACATCGACAGGTGGCGACTCTGCTGGGGATAGTAGACGGCTTCAGCTGCATTTCAATCTTTTCAATTCTTTTCTGGTGTATATGTGTGAATGTTGTCTTTACATTATATGGATGTGAATGAATGCTCTATTTACTGTACTTTAGTGCCTCGGACAAACTCTAAGTTGTGTATTAATGCCTCACACAATGTCATCATTTCATACGGTGAGACACGATGTATGTGAATGTATGTTTTGTGGTTCCTCCACCAGGAGACGAACTCGTCGGTGTTTGATTACTGGAAACAACGGAGAATAATCCCGTGAGGTTCAGGAAAGACACCACTCAGATCTGCTCCAATTGAAAGATTGGAATAACTTCCCATCTAGTAAATTACAATGATCTGGGTACCTTCATGCTGAAAAGCTGCGAGAGTAGCCTAAGATAGGTCAGCCTCTGATAAACCAAACATGAAGGGGAGTCTCTTCATGCCTTTCCCTTTCAATTCCATGTAAATTTTGATTCAATGTAAATTACGATTTCATGTAAATGTACAGAAAAAGAAAAGAAAATGTAAATATGCATTCCATTCCCTGTCAAATCTTGTCACGCTATCCTGTCATCAAAACAACTGATATTTGTTTTGCCGAAAAATATTAAAAACCATAAAAACCAATACATTGAATCAATGCAAGTTGTTAATGCTTATCAAGACTAAACTACCTACTCTTCATGTAAGTAAGATACTTCCCATTACTAGATCAAAATATAAGAAGGCATAAAGCCTATCCACCGACATGGCTGAAAGTGCCCAACACGAATTCAGTTCCATATCTCGAAAAGAGTTTGAGGGACTTAAGAATAAAATAGTAGAGTTGGATATCCTTCTAAAGGAACAAAGTAAACGTACTCATGGACATATAGTGCCCAATCAAATAGAGTCCTCCTCACAGGGTGGCAATCAAAGTGCTGACAAAAGTGGGGAAGTACAGATACCTGAACCTCATTCCAATAAAGGAACTAACAAAACCCCTGAAATTACAAACCTCAAGGATGATCGAGAAACTGGGGATATAAGAAAGAAAGTCCAACAAATGGAGGAAACCATCCGATCAATCAAAGGGACTGGAAACCTTGAAAGTGTCACCTATTCAGATTTCTGCTTATTCCCAGAGGCTTGATATCCTGACAAATTCCAAGTCCCGAAGTTTGAAAAGTACAATGGGGTAGGCGATCCCTATACGCACCTGAAAGTATACATTGGCGAGCTGTGGTCTTATGTAGAAGATGAAAGCCTCAGAATGCAGCTTTTCCAAAAGAGTCTCACTAGAGAGGCTAGAGCCTGGTATGCCCGACTGGACAATGCCAAAATCCATAACTGGGATTAATTGGCCCACACCTTTCAAAATTAGTACAATTTTCAGTCACAAATGGCACCGGATCGATACTAATTGACTAAAGTCAAAGAGCAAAGTATTAAGTCTTTCCGTGAATATGCCCAAAGATGGAGGTGTATGGCAGCACATGTTAGCCCACCAATGACAGAAACTAAAATTGTAATGGCTTTCATAGACATCCAAGAGGCACCTTACTATGAGAGGATCCTAGTGGGAATAGGCAAGCCATTCTCGGAGTTGATCAAACATGGTGAAATGGCAGAGATGAGCCTGGAAGCAGGCAAGATTAAAGATCTCACAGGCTTGGAAGCAGTCTTCAAGCATATATAGTCTGGAAATTATGCAAGCACTCCCAAGAGCGTACCCAATAAAGGCAATGAAGATATATCCCTCGTTCTACAGGGGCAAGCTAAGAGATCAACCTATAGTCCCCCCATTTAGAAGAGGCAAGGCAATCTGCCATTTCAACAACAGGCTGCATTCAACCAATGCCAGGACATAAAGAGAAAATTTGAAAGAAAAGAAAACCGGGTGTTCACTTCAGTGGGTGATTCCCTTGAAAATGTATTGGTGATATTAATGTATCACAAGAAAATTAGCGAACTGGCTCCACCTCTTGATCCAAGAAGCAAAAGATACAATCCAGGCCAAAGATAAGCTTACCACTTAGGGTCTCCGGGACACGATACACAAGATTATTGGTCCTTAAAGCATAAAATTCAAAATCTGATTGAAAGTGGCGATGTTGTGGTCCAACAACCTGACTAACCAAATTTCAACACCAACCTTCTGTTATAGAATGATACGGAGGGAGAAAACATGATCGGTTCAGGAAGCGCCAAAATGTATCCAAATCATAAGTACATATGAAAGATGGAGGAATACCCCCAAAAGAGCAGAACAAATGTCCTAGAGTGGGAAAATCCAGAGGAGGGTATGACAGTGATGTAAAAATTGGAGACGATCTATCATCAAGTAACTCTGGTAGCCAATCTGGTAGTGCGCCAACATCAGGTTACAAGACAACTTTTCACTCAACTATCAGAAAGCCAAGAGAAAAAAGAGGTTAACCAGAATTCAAGCTTATAACCCTCCAAGATGAGCGAGCTAAAGAAGAAGATCAAAACAAGCTGAAAGGACAAGAAAAGTGGAATGATAAAATTACTAGAAGATCTTGCTAGCGAAAAAATCGCTCGGGGGAATGCGAATTCTCAAAGAAGATAGATCAAACAACCTCCAAAAGAGACCAAAAATTCACCCCTCGGTATAAATCAAATGAAGAGGTGCTACACTTTCTGAAAAGTGAAGGAAAGATTACTGAGTTGTTACCTCCTGTAAATTCAGAGATGAAAAGTTATGATTCCACCAAGATATCTCTACCATTCTAACTCACCTGGGCATGCAACTGAGGAATGTTAGTCTCTAAAGCATAAAATTCAGGATCTCATTGAAAATGGAGAGCTGAAGATAGAAGTCCCCATGACCAAAAAAGGCAAAAAGGAGATAAAATGCTTAAGATGTCAACTCGAGACAGGTAGTTCAAAGGAAGTGATGGCTATGAGCTCCAATCCATGCGAAACACAAGGTGAACCCATCATAATGAGGGGAGTGGTAGAGGAAACAAGACAGTCCCCTAAGGAAATTCATCCGCCACCATCAAACATCTTATTGCCCAAAGTCAGCAAACACATTCCTAATTCTACCCCACCTGGATGATGAGGAGGAAATACTGATCCTTCCCAGTGTAGAAAAAGCCAAAAATGAAAGTTCCTTGCGAGAAATACAACAACAGTTCAGGGGAGATTTCATAGTCAAATCCTCTCAAACCCATGAAAAAGGTGAAGAAACAGATGAAGAAAAATGTGGTGAGGTTGTCGGGGAAGCCAACCCATTAATGAATCAAGAGTTAATCCCTTTTTACGAAGGGTCTAGTATGAGCATTCTCGAGGGATGTGTTGAATCAGGAGGCGATCAAGTTATGGCCATGAGTGAAGATATTCAAAACCAAGAGGTAACCTCTATCGCGAGCCTTGAAGGTAACATAACCCTTAACAACTGGACTATTAAGCCTCATCTAGCCAGGAAGACTTAGATCCAGAGGATAAAGTTGTGAGTTCCAGGAGATGTTGGGTCGGTATCACTTTCTTAGCATTATGCCTTTTATTTTCCATGCATGTAAAAAATCAAAAAATCAAAAAAATTAAAAAGTCAAAAAATCAAAAAATCAAACCAATTAGTTCACCAAGCTGGAACTACGAAAGACTTGATCTCCCCTCATCAATGGGAGTACGTAGGCAACCATTTATGGTGCGGTCAAACAAAAAAAAACTAAAAAAACACCAAAAAAAAACCAAATAAACACTTCTCAAACCGTTCAGCTCATCAAGCTGGAACTACGAAAGGCCTAATCTCCCCCAATCGATGGGAGTACATAGGGAGCCATTTATGGTGCGGTCCAACCTTTAAAAAACATCAAAACCTAAACATCAATCCCAAGATACTAAATTCAAACATAAAAAGCCTACACCTAAGAAAAACCCTGAAAGTCAGCAACCCATATTGAGAAAACCCAATGACACCTCAAGGTCATTCCATCAAATTTGGCACAAGTCCCGGGAAGGAAAAGACAATGATACATCAAAACGACCAGTCATAGGGATAAAATGGAAATCATCATAAGATGCAACCTGTCAGCAACCTATCACTCCTGAAGTATGAAAAGACTTGATCTCTTTTGACCTCCAGCAATACAAGGGCAACCGTCGTGACAAAGTATATCTCATACCTAACGACTTGTTCCCCTAGATCAAGACCACAAATCAAACCTTGTAAATCAAATCAAACTTGGTTAAAGCCATCATATCACCAACCAAGTTAAGCTCTTAGATCCAATTCAATGGAGTCCGAAGGCCTCTCGACATTAATCATCAAAGTTGAAACAACAACACAACAATATATCAAGCATGATCATCAGCAAGACCTTCAAAGAGCCGACACCCTCAATCACAAGTCCTCATCAAATCAGAAGAAAATCATCAAGGCCAATTGCGCTAACAAGTCAGAAACAATGATTGAGGGAATCCAAGCATCAAAGCCTAAATCCACTAATTATTCACTATATGGGTCCAGAGGTAAAAGACTCTTGCAGTCTCGACATCTTATCAGCGAACCGGTCGAAGCAACTACCCGAGATAACAAGTAAGATTGGGGAAATTTCAGAATCGACGGCAACCTGATATTGGGATCCCGATAACAAGAAAGACTGGGGCAATTTTAGAATCGGCAAAAACCCAATATTGGGACCCCAGACAACAAGTAAGACTGAGGTAATTTCAGAATCGGCGACAAGCTGATATTGGAACCCTTACATCAAATAAGTATGGGGAAATTTAAGAAACAACAACAACTCAACACTAGGGAATTTATCAACCATCCTAAGAAGGAAAATGCACCAGTTATCACCATTAGCATGGTCCGTCATCATCAGAGCTTCTGTCATGACATTTCCATGGCGATCTGGTAAGGTTAGTGGGTCTTTTTTTTCAATTATACTTTTCTCAGAATATAATAACCCACATGTGAGGTACGAATCTTTCATCTCTTTATATGCGTTCAATCTCCATTTATATGTACTAGCGATGATACACATGTTAAATATTCTTAGAAAAATGTTTTAAAAGAGAAAACTTTTGCCTAAATTGTTATAAATGGGATTAAGTCTGATAAGCGTTTGTTGAGCAAGAATCACGAGAATGATTATAGAATTAAGACTATTTAACCTTTTTATTGGACACGACATCCTAGTTCAAAGAGTTTTTTGGAACAGACTTGACCTCATATGCATGTCTGCACTTTGCGATTGTCCCGACTCTTAGTTGTGGGGGATGAAACTATGGCAAAAATAAATGGCAATTAATGAAAGGACAAAAGATAAGTTGCTAGCCTAATATCTCGAATCGTGGCCTAGGTTGCTCGAGCAATTAAGTAGGAAGGGTGTCTTTACACCTGGTGACCTAAAGCCATTTGGTTTAGGAGTCATCGGCCTAACGCTCGTTACATGGGTAACTTAGCGCCTAAGAAAACGAGCATTACAAAAAGAAAAGGCAAAACTTGAGCAGATCTAAATCGTGGTCTAGGTTACTCGAGCAATTAAGCCTGAGGGGTGTATTCACATTTGGTGCCCTAAAGTTGTCTGGTTTGGGAGTCACCGGCGCAACACTCGCTATATAGGTAATTTAGAGCCTAAGAAAACGGACCTTGCACAAGCTCTGGCGAGGAGCAAATAGAGTGACCGTTTGACTTAGCTCGAAGAGTGGCCTTTATTACTCGAGCCAGTAAACCTGAAGAGGGTACTTAATTCAAAAGAAGAAGCCCAACGACAAAAGGTCTAGCGAATGAAATCTACACCATCAAATATGTAAACTTGTGCCAAGTCCTAATAAGTCGAGGTCTTTACACCAAAGTTCAAAGCAGAGTCGTAAAAGAATGGGAAGCACCCTCCAAGGACGTCAGTGACACCTAGATCATCAGTCCAGTTGGGTCGCAAATAAAAAACATAAGGAAATGGGGCACAAGCACCCAACAGCTAAAAGAAACTCCAAATCGCCTCATAAAGGGTGAGGTATGTTTCTACATCTACTCAAGATAATTGAGCATGTGCATTAACCTAGGACAGTAGACTCCTAAGATCATCATATCATGTATGGTCTGAACATGTGCAATCGTGCTATATCAGCGAACATCTCCATTAAAAAGTAGATCATGCATCCCCAATAGAGTCAAATATGCATATACATTAAAAGCCCAGACTTGAGAAAAAATTTCATTGTTGAAAACTACTGTTCGAGTAGGCATCAAGACAGTTCAGTGATCAACCATTGTCAACTACCAGCAAGGTAGGCGCCGTTGTCAACTACCAGCAGGGCAGGCATCGTTGTTAACTAAGAGCAGGGTAGGAACTGTTGTAAACTACTAGCGAATACATCGGGAAGGTCCGGTGATTTCAGAACATCATCCCCAGCAAAGATGTAAAAAACATCTCAATTTATCTCCATCAAACAAGCATCAAAAACATCGACAAAAATCAAACCGTTGGAGTCAACACCTGTATAGGCATCAACAATAACTGGTAATGGTAAAACGATTTGCGATGTACGAAGTGCAATTTGTGAAATATGATGTGAAATTTGCGAAGTGCGAAATACGATATAATGTGCGATTTACAAAGTGCAATTTGCGAAAGCATTTTAATATTTATAACATTCATTGCATTGCGATTTGCATCATTAAATATACCTTGTCATATTTCAAGTGTCTAGTAATCTTTATCATGTTCATTCTATTACATTTCATAAACATGATAAAGAGAGGCATCAGTAGACACTCAAAATTTCATTTTCCTATTTCTAACTATGCAGGAGGGAAAAATGTCTTTTTCACACTCCAGAGATAACCCTGAAGGACCACAACATCTAATCTAACCATGGAGACATCCCCGTCGAACATCAAATCAATCTTGGAGATCAACCCTAAGGAAAAGAAAAGTTGGCAGCAATCAAACCCTGGAGACAATTCTGAACGACAGCCAAAAGCCCCGTCAACCTTGGAGACAACCTCCGGAAGGGAAAAATGGTCATTTTGACAAGTCAACTTCAAGAAACCTAATACAACTGCAAATAGGGTCACAAAGAGCCATTGCAGCACTTCTGAGAGTAAACTACGCAAAACAACTCCACAGACTGCCTGCGAAGACCCGAAAATGCCATCTCAGTCATGAACTTATCTTCCCGGATTCGAAAAAGGGCAAGCCCTATGTCATTGCTTATCTCTCAGAAAGAGCTTTTTAGAACTGTATGGCACACCTCCATCGGACTCCCAAATTGAAAGTAATGAAGGTTCGAGCAGACTGTGCATTGGTTTGAGTACACGTACTTCGAGACAACAGGACCCACGAGGGCGAGGCCCACCTAGGAAGCCGTAGGTAGACCTTCAGCTACTTTGATCTATAAATAAACCCCTATCAGCCAAAATAAAAAGAAAAAAGATGGGGAAAAGAGAGAAAACTCTATTCATTTCAGCTCTTAACCCCTCTTATAGTGTTCCAAACTTCAATATTCTTTTTTTCCAAACACTTGTATACATATATATACTAGGACATATCACATTTTAACCGATGGGAACTGAGTTTTCAAGCTCCAAAAGCTGTCTGAAGCCTTCTTTGTAGCACAACATATGATTTTTTTCAGATTTGAAGCTTTCTCTTGCTTTAATATATATATATATATATATATATATATATATTAAAGCGATAAAAAGCCACAAATTTAGAATTTAAGCATGACTGTTAAATGTAAATATATATATATATATAAACTATTTACTTTGTTTAAATATCAATTTTATCTATTCATTGAATGTAAATCCATAATATTTAAATATGTGGACTAGCTTTATCTAAATCTAGCCATATCTAACTTTTAACGGTTCAAAAATTGTAAAATTAGAACTATTGAGCTAGAATGGCTAAGATTTATTTAAATCTAGTTTTCTTTCTAGTTTCTTTGTAAATATTAATCAGCCACATAACCCTAGATCTGTATCTAGAGGGAACGAGAAGCTTGGTTATGCGCAGGCAGGGATTTAACCGATGAATGCTTTATTTTATGTCATTTAGATTAAATATCTATTTTGTTTCAGTATCCTCGTTATGCAGGCTATTCATATGATATTATGTGAGCCTAGGAGCCATGGCATCTAAGATCTAGCTGACAGATTTAAGATCCAGTTGATGGATCTAGATCTGGTTCCTATGATGGACCCATTTCAGTTGTACAGTTAGTTTGTAAATCATATGTGTGGTGTTTGGACATCCTCCGATGACTTTCATGCCCACAAGGAGCCTGACACTTATATGTATATTATTTTGTCGAAGATGCTTTGCATTTCGAGAATAAAATCAAAACAAGCCGAATACAGAATAAAATGGAAGTATCAAAGGCCTCAATTACTATGTGAGCATAAGGGTTTGGAAACTTGTTTTCAAAACATCATCTTTTATAACTTTTATTAAAATTAAACTTTTATACAAGTCAAACCCTTTATATATAGGTGCAAACGAGGCATAAAACTACTTCCAAATAATGCACTTAGGCCCAATTTACTGCACACACACACTTCAAATAAATAAGGAATTGAAAAGTCGTGGTAACCGTGTTTTCACGGATGTCGGGGGGTGCCTAACAAATTTCCCCTACTTAATCAAGCCCCCGAACTCTATAAATCTCGGTTTCCAATAATTGGGCCTTTTGCAAAACTTTTCAAATTCGGTTGAGTTGGTACAACCATTTCACTACTACCAACTGTCGACTCTGAATTTTTAAATCGTCGACATTTTGTGTCGGACTCTTTTCAAACCCGTTCTTTCAAACAAAATTCAACACATAGAAAACATAAAGGGTAGAAAGACTAAAAAGAGGAATTCCAAATAAGGAAATTTTTCCCGACGTTGACACATATCACACAAATATAAAAATCTTTGAACTTTTATATACATATATGATATTTAATTACTATATGATTTTTTGATTAACACAAAATAGAAAAGTTATTTAAACTTTTATATATCTACACTGAATTTTATCTGCTTACCTTAGAAGCATGTGTTAGCTTTGTGTAAGACCCTAAATTTTTAGTAAAGAATTTAATTTTCTTGTAATTATTATTCTTAACAGTAAGGTGTCAAATTGATAAAATGATAAGTAAAGGGTGATATGTGCAATTATAAAAAGTATATCGGTGAATATTCCTTTTGCTGGAAAATATTTGGTAAAGTACAACGAAACTGATGATAAAAGTACAGTAGCACACAATATTCTATAGTGGAACACGACATTCCATAGTATCACATGTTTTTGCACAATACTTCATATTATTAATTCAATAATTATTATAGTAACAACTGCATATTATTTCATATTATTGAACTCAATAATTGCCATAGTAGCAAATGCACAGTATTTCATTTATTATTTCAATAATTGACACGACATAGTAACACAAATTATTTCATATGATATTATTAGGCGGCCAATAAACATTATTGACAATGTGTAAAAAGTACTATCAAAGAAAGGGGTTATTTATTGCGCGTCTTTTATATGGAAGGTTTCCTCTTTTCTAGGAACGATCTGGTTGTCAATATTATGAGTCTATACTATTGATACTTAGTGTTGAATGGGAGCATCAGTCCATTATACTAAATACATGGACTTGGGAATGCCTCAATAATTGTCACAATAATTCATATTATTGAACCAATAATTATCATCGTAACAAGGGTAGTAATGAAAAGTTGCATAAATGAAAGTCACGGGTATTAAACTGTTAGACATACTCATTATTTAAAAAGAACACTAATATCCGTGATAGTAATGCATTAAGTCAATAACGAAGAAGATGAATAATATAATAATAATTGTGAATAGTAAAGATTAAATGAAATCTTTGAATGTGAATAATTAATATGTGAGGTAATTAATATGTAGTAGATTAACGATATTTTTTTATGAATGGTAGAAATTAAAGGTAAAGATAATTAATGGTTAATATATTGAAAAGATATGAATAATGGTTGAACATTATATAATTTATGTTTAATATATTGAAAAGGTGTGAATAAGGGAATAATCTTTTGATAATGGATTTATCGTTTTGAATAAATATGATAATGTATTATTATTTTTTTTGAATAAATAAAGATAATGGATGAAAATGGGTAATCATTATATTTAAAGTAACGATAATGGATGAAAATGGGTAATCATTATTTTTAAAGTAAAGATAATGGATGAAAATGGGTAATCATTATATTTAAAGATAATGATAATCAATGAATAATATATTTATAAAATATGGGAGATTTTGACTATAAATAGGAAGACTTAGTATAAGAAAATTCACAACTTCCTTACATATACTTCATTCCTCTCTCTAAAATCTTGTTAGTGTAAGTTTCTCTCTACGTATGCTATGTTACCTTAAGTATTATTAAATATCAACTAGAGTACTAAATTTGTATTCCAAGCTAAGTCTTTGTTGTATTCTTCTTTGAATTCCCTAGTGAAATTTTCTAATATACAATAGCTCATTAGAAAAATCATAGTAAATTCATCCTTTATCGGAATTAAGTGATTCTACAGCCTGTTTTCATTAGTATTTCGTCCTCTAAAACTTTGAAGAAGGAAGTAAAGTCATTATATGTCATCTTTGCGACACCCCCAAAATAGGTATACATCACTCATTCTGAGTTGCCAAATACATAGTACAGAATTCAAATACAAACTTAATTTATATAATACGACAAAAGCGTAGCTGAGAGTTTTTACATGAATATTATCTCATAGGCAATATCCAAACTCAAATGGAGTCCTCATTACATTTATTATCACTATTTCATAGAATAGTGAGGACTACTATAGCCACCTATCCTGGACCATCACTCCATTCTCCGACTCGTCCCAGCTACGTTCTCATTTCCTGAAGAGAATAATGAAAGCAAAAGGGTGAGCTCAACTAGCCCAGTAAGAAATATTATGACTAAGATAATGCAGAATAAATTATTGTTAGCCTTCAACAGTGTTAAACTAATAAACAACAAGTTTAACTGCAGCGGAACAAGTAATCCATTAGAAGAGTCAAGTAGAGCATGATATCTACTATCTTCTATGATTTAAAAAGTTTATCATCAATTTTATCGCTGAGACTCGGCTTAATAAATAATCCACGTCGTCACTGAATTATCCATGCACTATGGGCCAATGATATTCATTAGTATCACATCCACGAATTATCCATGCACTATGGGCCAAGGATATTCGTGTTATCACCAATGGTCATGATCATGTCAACAACTGTCCATCAATGCATTACAGGCCAATGAGGACTTTTACCACATCATTTGTAACATCACATGTAATGATTATATCGAATAATCCTTGGTCATAATCATACCAATCAATAGTCCATCTATGCACTACGGGCCAAAGATGACTTTCATCATAATATAAGCATGAGGATGATGATAATGATATAAGAATTAAATTAAATGAAAGTAAGGATAAATTTTTAAGATTTATAATTCAATTTATCCAAAATTCAATAATGTCCAAATTGTCAACAAGATACTTCTTTGTGGAGTAAAATTCAAGAATAATATTGTATCAAAAATAATCTGGATAGAAAAAAAATCAATTTTTGTCATGAATAGTACCCCGGGTGAATAGTACCTGAGTGAATAGTACCCTGTGAGTAGTACTTCGTGAATAGTACCCCGTGATTAGTACCCCGGCATGAAAAGATTAAAAATTATCAGGAATGCTCAGAATAATATTTCCATGAAAAGATACTAGATGAAGTGCAAATTTTAAGGATATTCTACTAATTTCACGGCGTATAGAAACAATACTTTAACAAAATGAATGTAGAATTCGAAATCTAAAACAAAATAATATTACTTACATACTACAGAGTATGGAAGAAAATATTATTTCATACGAATATTGAACAAAAATAATATCCCTTACCTTAAAAAGAAAGTACTTCTGTCTGGTAGCGTGGGGATATTCTTGAAGAAAACTTATACTATTTTCTACGCTTAAAACTTCCTTAAACTCTAAAGAAATACGCTCAATATTATAGAAGAAGAATTCTCTGATTCTGGTGTGATTTTCAATTCTAAACTAAGCATCCTATTTATAGGAGAATAGAAAGGATATTATTTGAATAAAATCACGAGTGAACAGTATTATTATTTTTTCTCACGGACGAAACAACTGAAAGTTTCACGGACGACTTTAATTGAATTCGCAGACTTCTGATTTTCAAATTGCCCTTACACACACGTAAGTCATATATACTCACATGTATATATATATATATATATATATATATATATATATATATATATATCACAATCACACACACCAATTATATAAATATTCACACACACTTACACACATTACACACTTTATACTCCCTCTTTTCACGCAACACAAACACACACACACACACACACACACACACATATATATATATATAATATAAACCTTGCACCTTTATATATATATATATATATATATATATATATATATATATATCTGAGATAACTTTCTCCGATAATTTTGAAAAATGGGTAAGTGGGGGTCCAAATAATATGTTAAAACAAATACTTCATAAAAAAACCCCTAAATATTTTTAACAACATTTATTCATCAATAATATAACTTACAATATTAACAACCAGATCATTCCCAGGAAAGAGAGGGCTTTCCGATAAGGATTTCTCCCTATTAGCGCGTAATTAGGTGACCAAACCTCTTTCCTCGACAGAACTTTCTAGACATTGTCAATAATGTAAATAATAATATTAATAACTTGTCATCTCAATTATTGATTTAATAATATAAAATATTGTGATAATAATTGAATCAATAACGTGAGATACTATGCAGCAATTACTGTAGCAATAATTGAGTATATCTGAGTGACTTCTCACGTAAGCATCAAAAATTAATACCGTGTGCTACTATGTAACCACGCGTTAATCTGTACTTTTATCACTAGGTATTTCAACAATTAACGGTAAAACTTTTGCCGTTATTTTTATAAAAAGATATTTCTGTCATTTTCTAACTCTGACAATAAATTTGTTATGGGGTCCACCAATGATTGTGTCGTCGAACGAATATTTCCTGTTAAAACGAATATTCCCCGACTAATCGAATATTTTATAACAACTTGTTTACTTTGCAAAATTTATAAATATTACCCACAACTATAATATTATAACAAATCCACACCATAATATTCAAAAATTATATTTAGAAAAATTCATCTTCATATCTTAAAATGTTGAAAACCGTAACATGTCCTAATTTTTGCCACTAGTTTCAGCCCAAATTTAGAAAGTTCATAACTCAGTCATATTAACTCCGAATGGAGTAATTCTCGAGTCTATTTCGTATAACTTTTAAAAAGCTACATTTTTGTGAAAATATAAAGAGATTTTGAAAACTCTAGAAGACCCGAAAGTCATATTCTTTATTGCTGCAAAAATGAACTTGGAAGGATTTGTTCGGTTATTAATTTTGTGTTTCACAATATCGAGGTAAGGGGTATCATTCTTTTCATACTCGTGAATCTGTATCATTTTCCTTCTTACATGTAAAGTATGTAATTTTATTCATACTTGTAAAGGGATATCACTTTTTTAGTACTCGTAAAGGATATCATTTTCTTTCATACTCCATATTATGATAAGAAAGTATTATGCATTTTACATCTTTATAATTAAATGTGAAAATTAGTGTGATGATTATAATATCCTTAATAATTTATATTTCATATAATATTCTTTGAATTGAATCTTCCTATTAAATTTTTAATCGTTATATTTGAATTGAGAAACATACATTTCTTGAACCTTATATTTTATCAAGAACTATAATCGATTTTTTGGATATCGTGTTAACAATGTGAAATTTGGATAAATTAAACTGCAAATCTCTACTACTTATCCTTGATCTTATTGCTCTTATTATTTCTATTCATCATATATAACATTTTATATAATCACGGTGATGAAAATTCTCTTTGGCTTGAGTGCAAAGAAGGGTAGATTATTGGTATGATCATGACTATGGGTTCTCTTCGGCCATGGGTGCAAAGATGAATTGTTGATTGATATGACCATGCCCATTGATTTTACAATTGAATATGTTTGGCTTAAGTGCAAAGATGAATTGATCAACATGGTTATAAGTAGCTTCTATAATTTCTAAAATGATTAGAAATTCCTTTGAGGTTTACGTTTCATCTAATATCATTTCACTTGATTTTTTTTTACTTAAATCTTCTTATTAAATTTTAATCGTTATCTTTGCAATATGAAATTGGAATATCATTATTGAATTTGACTTCACATTTTGGTTATCATGTTGACAATTTGGATATTATTAGACTCTTGACAAACTAAATATCAAATCTCGAATGTTTATTCTTTTAACTTATTACAACTTTCATTCATACTTTATATTACTATTATTTGTACTAATATTCAAAGAATCAAGTTGTTGTGAATATCTTTGGCCAGAGAGCAAAGATAATGTGATTGGTGAATATCTTTAGCGTAGGGTGTATAGACGATATGATTGTTGAGTGTCTTTGGTCTCTATGGCAAGGACACATGGTAAATATTTTCTTTAGCCTTTGTGGCAAAGATGAATTGATTGGTATGATCATGACCATTGTTGTTAATTTTAAATGTCTTTGGTGTAGGGTGTAAAGACGATATGATTATTGAGTGTCTTCAGCCTTTGTAACAAGGATATGGAGTGAAAGTTCTATTTAGCATTTGTAGCAAGGAGGAACTGTTGATTGACATGATTATGAACATGAACTGTGAATTGATATAAACATAATCTTTAGTGTTTAAGGTAAAGACATATGATGAAAATTCTATTCAGCTTGGGTGCAAAGATGAATTAATCAACATTATTATGACCATAAACTATTGATTGGAATGATTATGAACTAGAACTGTGATTGGTGTTATAGGGATAAGAATATTGTTGGTGAAATTTTAAATTAGAGAAGATAATAGACATTATGGTCTATTTGACTCTTCTAATGGATTGTTTGTTCCGCTACAATTGTTGATCTAAAACTTGTTGTGTGACGCCCCCAAAATAGGTCCACACGACCCATTTTGAATTTCTAGATATCACACTATAAAAATCAAATACAAACTTAATTTATACAACTGTTGAACTGTCGTACAGAGTACGATAATAGATAAGCTATGAGTTTTAATACAAATGTATGTAACTCTCATGGTGCCTCGACCATAACCTTATAATGGTACTTTACATAAAAGTACAGTCAAAAACTATTTTAGAAATTAAAATCTTTGGGAAGTGCTCAAGGAAACCTTCGTACATAGGAGGCCATGCGTCTAGGTTATGATAGATATTATATGTCCACAGAGTTATCCTTGGTTGACCCAATAGACCCCAAAGAAAAACGAAAAGATTACTATCATCTTCTTTCCAATGGTGAGTCTTCTCTTGACATATAATTATCTTTGTTGTCTCCAAGTAAAAATTATATTTCAAATAAACTCCAAGATTATATAGGTAGTGCTCATAGATATACTCAGCAAGTGGATGTGCACAACCCTGTCTTATGATAACACGAAGTCGTCTGTCATTAGACATCCTATATGATAGTGGCAAAAATGCCCTTGCAAAGTTGGGTTCACCTCACCCTATTCGGTTCACCAAAATTAAATATCAAATGACGTATACAATACAACACACTTATCTAAAGTTCTCACTAAAATTATTTCCATACTATTTAGGGAGAACCTCAATAGCTATAGACCACCGTTCTATTCCCCTGTTATCCCCGCTTGACTCGGCAACACTCTTGTTTCCTGAAAGGAATTATGAAGCAAAAGGGTGAGCACAACTAGCCCAGTAAAGAATATCATGACTAAAGATAATTAAATTATCAATTGCTTTCTTCAATAATAAATCAAAGATTTATAACATATGGTAGATGATACAACTTTTCAACCATAGTTGCAGCGGAACGAGCAATCCATTAAAAGAGTCAAATAGACCATAAGGTCTATTATCTTCTCCATGTTAAAAGTCCACCAACAATGTTTTATCCTTGTAACATCAATCAATAGTTCCTGTCCACAATCATATGAATAACTCATAATCATAGTTGTGGTTCTAAATTCCTCTTCGCACCCAGGACGAAGATAATTTTCATCACCTATCTTCACCTGAAACATCAAAAATCATGGTTATACAAAATCACAATTCCTGCTCATAATCATACTAATAAATTCATATTTGCACTACGGCCAAAGATATTCATTAACAATTCATCTTTTGCACTCTGAGCCCAAAAGACATACAACGTATTTTAGAAGAGTCAAGTAGAGCATGATATCTACCATCTTTTATGAATTAAAAGTGTATAATCAATATTTTATTCTTTGAGACTCGATTTTTAATAAATAATCCACATCATCGAATCATCCCTGCACTACGGTCAAGGATATTCATGTAATCATCAATGGTCATGATTATACCGAATAATCCCTGGTTATAATTATACCAATAACTGTCCATCAATGCACTACGGGCCAATGAAAACTTTTACCACATCATCTATAACATTACGGGTCATGATTATACCGAATGATCCCTGGTCATAATCATACCAATAAATAGTTCATCTATGTACATAAGCCAAAGATAATCATCAATCAATAGTTCATCTTTGCACGTAAGCCGAAGATATATAACTGTAAAACCAATAATCCACAGTCCATCTTTGCACGTAAGCCAAAGATATACAACTATAAAACCAATAATCAACAGTCCATCTTTGCACGTAAGCCAAAGATATACAACTGTAAAACCAATAATCAATAGTCCATCTATACATGTAAGCCAAAGATGACTTTCATCATAATATAAGCATGAGGATGATGACAATGATATAAGCATTAATCAAACGAAATCAAGGATAAATATTAAAGACTTTAAATTTATCCAAATATTATCAATCATTTAATAAACTCATAATCTAATATTATTAATATTATAACAATATTTTAATCACTTCTTAAACTTATAAACAATTTATTTTAATTGTTTACACTTTACCAAATAATGCATTTAATCATTCAAAAATGCCATACTCATAAGATTTCATCACCAATGATCAAATCACTCATCAAAAATCTGCATATACCTTATATAGGATTTCCAAGCCATAAACTCCTATTTACCAATTTTTCAACTTCACATAACATATTTAATTCATATATTCATAACTAAACTATTTTCATGAAAAATACTAAATCAGTCCCAAAAATTATTCATTTCTGGGATTTAGTAGAATATCGTCCCATATTGAACATATATTTTTCTCGAAATTTTTAAAATTCATTTACTATTTTTCATATGGCCAAAACTGCCGAATATTTAAACATTTATCATAAATTTTACTTTTGTCCAAAAATTTCGAAATTTATAGGGTATACTCCTGTTATATATATGTACTTCCAATAAAAGTTTTACCAATTTTGGAGTTAACCACAAAGAGTTATAAGGGTTTACTTTTAAAATAGTCTTTTCCCGTAAAATTCATAACTCCTAATCTATACATCCTAAAATCGCCATTTTTGGACACAATCTGGAAACTCATCAAATTATCATTTCAAATTTTTCCAGAATTTTTGAGGGTCAGAAAAATTACGAAACTGCAAATGGATTTTTGCCTGCCATGCGGTAATCCACGTAGACAGATCATTTCCATAATTTAATAAGGAATGATTAATACAAAGGATCATTCACCATGCATATGGTAATCTACATAGACAGGTTATTCTAACAGAATAATAAAGAATGGAATAACAGAAGAATTCATCATGCATGCGTAGTGATCAGAGAGCGAGTTATTCAGCGTAATAATAAAGAATGGAATAAACGAATTCACCAGAGCTGCGATAGGCGCATGCAGACGAGTTATTCCAACGAGAATAATAAAGAATGGAACCGGTCACGTAATCCACAAAGACATGATATTTCAACGAGAATAATAATAAAGAATGGAACGACGGGTCATGCGTAATCCGCATGACGAGGATATTCCAATGAGAATAATAAAGAATGGAATAACAATGAGAATTCACCGGGCATGCGATAGAATCGCATGAGACGGAGTTATTCAATGAGAATAATAAAGAATGAAATAATGAGAAGAATTTCACCATGTATGCGGTGCCATTATAGATGATTATTCCAACATAATAATAAAGAATGGAATAATGTGAAGCTCTCTTCATGAATATGAAAGAAATAATACCCTTACTTATAATAATATCCCTTACCTCAAAAAAGAAGACCTGGATCTTTGGAATAGTGAGGTAGCAGAATTCTCTTCTTCTTTCTCTCTATAATTTCTCTCTATAATAATTGCTCTATAACTTTAGTGAATTTGTGAGAAATGAAGGAAGAATGAGCTTCTATTTATAGGAAAATATAGTTTCAATAATTGAACGTTTTGGGGCTCGAAATATTACAGTATAATACCTCCCTCTTTTTCTTCATTTTTAATTTAGTCCTGCAAGTATTATCAAACTTGCACCACCTCCCCTAATATTAAATAATGTGAATCAATAGTTTAATCATGTGAATCAATAGTTATAATCATGTGAAAATACGAATTACAGTATAATACCTCCATCTATACCTCCATTTTTAACTTAGTCATGCAAGTATTATCAATCTTGCACCAACTCCCTTAATAGTAAATGAATGTGAATTAATAGTACACGCATGTGAACAAATAGTTATAATTATGTGAATCAATAGCAATTAATTGCTCATTTATCCTGTTAATTACCCGATTGGTCAATATAACTTCCAGACATCAATTAATATCGAAATAACTGTCGATTTCCACTAACACTAATAATCCCAACACAATGGAACTATTTTTATCAAAAAAATTATTTTTGAAATTTCAAAGTTTGACTTGTTCTGAAAAAGTCATTTGTTGACTTTTTGACCAAAAAGTTAACCCTGGTAAATTTTATGTTTATAGTCTATTTTTACTAATTTCATCATTCCGAACTCAAATATCACGTCCGCGTCTCCAAATTCAACTCTGAAATCAAATTCAATTTTTAATAACATTTATTCATTATTATTATAACTCGCAATATTAACAACCAGATCATTCCCAGGAAAGAGGGGGCTTTCCGATAAGGATTTCTCCTTATTGGCGCGCAATTAGGTGACCAAACCTCTCCTTGACAGAACTTCTAGATATTGTCAATATTGCAAATAATAATATGAATAACTTTATCATCTCAATTATTAATTTAACATTATATCATATTATGCAGATGATACTGTGACAATAATTGAATTAACAATATGAGAGATATGATGCAGCAATTACGGTAGCAATAATTGAGTATAACTGAGTGACTTCTTACGTAAGCATCAATAATCAATACTGTGTGCTACTATACAACCACGCATATTCTTGTACTTTTACTACCGGGTAGTTCAGCGGTTTTTTTAACGGTAACACTTTTGCAGCGTTATTTTTATAAAAGATAATTACATGCGTTTTTAACTACGACAATACTTCCGTTGTGGGGTCCACCAATGATTCTGCCATCGTACGGATATTCCCCGACAAAAAGAATATTTCCCAACCAAACGAATATAATATAACAACTTGCATACTTTGCAGAATTTTCACATATCACCCTTAACTTCAACCTTTTATCAATTTAACCATTTACTAAATAGAATAATTATAAGAAAATTGAATACTTTCATTTCATAAAATTTGGGGTCTCACATGTTGTCTATTATATTCTATCAGATTTTTCACTATTGAAGGCTAAAGATAATTTATTTTTCATTATTTTAGTCATGATATTCTTTATTAGACTATTTGTGCTCACATTTTTCCTTTATGTTCTATTGTTCTTCTCGGGAAATGAGAGTGTAGTCGGGACTAGTAGGGGAGTGGAGTAATGGTCCGAGTTAGTAACCATAGTGTTCTGGGTTAGTGGTTGTCCTCATCAAGTTATACTCAGAACTTAAAGTGTGTGTTATCACTATAATACAAGATGTCTAACCACATACAAATTCATATTACCATAAGATATGGTTGTGCGCATCCACTTGTTGATTATATTTATGAGCATTATCTATATAATCTTAGAGTATGGTTGGAATATAATCATCAGTTTGACACAATGGAGATAATTATATAGCAAGAAGATACACACTATTGGAATGAACAAGATAGTAATCTTCTCATTCTTCTTTGGGGTATATTGGGTCAACCAAGGTTAATTCTCATGCCCTATGATATCTATTTAACTTAGAAGCATGGTCTCCCATGTACGAAGGTTTCCTTGAGCATTTTTCAAATATTTTAATTCCTAAAATAATTATTGATTGCACCTTTATATAGAGTGTTATTGGTTTTAAATGTGAATATTATTGTTGTAGTAATAGTTATAAATAGGAAATTTTGTGTTTGTCTGTAGTGTTATTTTTGGCGACCCAAGTTTTGGGCGTTATTTAGACCCGAATTTCGGGGTGTCACAGTTTGTATATAACGCGAGTATGCAATCAAATTACACAAACAAAGCAGAAGAACGATAAAATTGGATTTTAAAATTTTTATACAAACCATCATAATGATAATCCTTGTGCTCAATTAACGATTAAACGAAAGAGATACAGAATCAAAATCATATCCTCGTAGAAATAAGCTTCCTCAAATGCGAGTTCAACTCTAAGTCCTTCGTGTTCTTCTTGAATTCCACCGATGAGATTCCTTCTTTAGATCAAAGTTACCCATCCAAGTGTTTGGCCTCTAGAAGTAATTCACCAAGGAATAACATTTGTTCAAGAAGATGGGTGTTGGCAAAACCCTAGTTTCTAGCTCTATAGAAATTGTAAGTACTCTCCCAACTATTGGAAGTGTGTCTAACCCTAACCCATAATAAGAATCCTTTTATTTATAGATGTAAGCAACCCTCCTAAATTATTTAAGAATATGATTTTATTTTAATTAATTGAACTCCTAATCTAATTAGAAATTTATGAGAGTAATTTTATTAATTAATTTCTAATTAGGAATTAAATAATAATAATAATAATAATAATAATAATAAGACTCCTCTTATTAATTTATATTTAATATTTCTAAAATATTATATAATAAATATTAATCTATTTAATTTATTCTATCACCATAGATTAAATTAAATATATATAATTCATTATTACGACTATGCCATTTACTTAAATAAATATTTTCCTTTTACTGATTGTGACCCTTTAGTTTCTCCATATTAAACAGGTTATGAATAAATCAATTAGAAAATTCTAGTCTTATTTAAATAAATAAATTAAACTATTTAATTTATTTAAATAAATAATATTTATTTTACATTAATGGCAAGCCCCCTTTAGTGATTAACGATTTTCCGGATAATATAAATTTTAACATTAATCATAAAAGAACCTTTACGTGAATAGTTAACGTATATTTCAATCTTTTTATCATATAATATCCTAATTAAATATATGACATAAAATTATTGTCAAGTCTTATTTTATTTAATTATATGTATTTCGATACTTAAATGCACAATTCTAAATAATGCAAATTAGAAACTACTTTATAATTTCATTTTGCCTTAGCCAAGGACTATTGAATTTTCATTTATCAAATCACATAAGACATTCTCTCCTTTTACTAGAAGCGGTAGATTATTTGTTGATCATTCACTTATCTACATGCACAACTTATTATATCAAAGCATACCTTTTGATATACCCAAAGGGTCTTAAGGGACATGTTAAAGTATAACTCATCATACATAATATACTATGATGATCTCAAGTCCAAGGATCACTTGTATTACTATCACTTAAGGAATTCATATTGACAGACAAGTAAAACTCCATTAGGTATTCTTTTAGCGAGCCACGTTGATGAGTGAATATTATTCATTTATTTTGATTCCTTTATGTTTAGTTTTATTGCATTTTTCATATGTATATGAGCTTATTGAGGTGTTTAATGATTTTAGGAAGAATTAGAGCTAAAATGAGGAAAAAGGGAAAAGTATAGGGTTTTTAGCATTAAGTTGGATGAATGGTCTTAGCTTGGGACTTGGATTTTATTGTAAAGTTCTTCCATAGCTTTCTGGAACATCTTAAATCGTCCCAATCGGAGTTCATATGAAAAAGTTATGATCTTTTTATTAAACGGACGTTGAACCTCAAAGTTTGGAAGTTGTAATTTACACAGCAGTCACTTGGAGCCCGATTTCGACCTTGATGCAGCCAGAATCTGTCAATTCTCAAAGAATGAAAGTTTTAGATCTCGTCGAGAGCTTCAATTTGATACTTTCCTTATACCAGTAACAACACAGAATGATACACACCATGGGACCTTACACATGGAATTGGATGATGCACGTGTCCAGTTCGGCATATATAAAGTTAAGAGATGTTTTGGTAATGTTAATTCTATTTTTTCTATTGATGTTGTTGACTCTATAGTGCAGAAATCTCTTGAGCAAATATACAAGAAGGATTTGAGGGCCAGAATGGAGCAAAATCATTATCTGAAGGATGCTCCTTATGAATTGAAACTGTTACCAGTCCACTTGAAGTACACAAGTCCAATTACATAGGATGAGAAGGATGATGTAATATCTGAGATTATTATGTAATTTACTAATTATCAATAAATGAATTTATGTGAAACTCTTATGTGATTTCTATTATTAGATATATATGTGTTATATATACATGTATAATTTTAAGTTATGTGATGAGGTATGTGTAAATGGTTGGTTTAGATGAATTTAACTATTTAAGTTAGTTATGTAATTAAATTGATTACTTGTGTGGGAGGGGATTAAAACATGAGATTGATTTCAGAGCGGAATTCAGAGACGTGGACTGCGTATTTGAGTCCGGAACGTCAAAATTAGTTAAGATAGACTATAACCACAAAATGTGTCACGATTGACTTTTTGGTCAAAGTCAATCGATTGACTTTTTTGGGTAAAAAGTCAACCATGAATTTCGGAGGCTAATTTGACAAAACAGATAGTCTCATGACGTCTGAAATGTCGATTTAGTAGGAATCAATATTAGTATCGAAACATTTGGCTATGGAGGGCAAAATGGTCAAAGTAGTTTATTAAATGATTAAATTAATTATATAAATATTTTAATAAGGGAGTGCAGCAGCTGTGGGGCCCATGGGTCAACCAAATTGGGACAAGAGAGGGAGTTAGTATTATAAGGTAATGAGGGGGGAGGGAGTTACAAAACCTTTACAAATCCAAGACTCTTCCTTTCTATAACCCCCACCCCTTACTAAATTGAATTTATACAATATACTTAATACATATAACTTATATTGGAGATGGAAGTGCTAGGAAAATCATTTGATAATATGTTTTGTATATACTCCCAATCCAAGTCTCTTCTTCCTCTTTGTAAAAAAATTCTACCATGAGTGAAGTTGAGAGTGAGAGAGGAAGGAGCTTGAGAGGGTGGTGAATTCTGGAGTTTTCAAAGACTAATCAAGAAAGGAGAATCATTGGAGGAGTTCGAGCAAGTAGAATTCATCAAAGAGGTAAGCCATGAACTCTCTTTTCCATGTTCTTTAGTAAAAATGAGAGAATATGCTACAATTTGTTTTGGACCTTGTGATGCCATGTGTTGGGTAAAATCTAATTACGCACAACACGCAAGTATACGTGGTCAACAAGTAATAAAGTGTAAGTAGAGTATCGTTCCCACAAAGAATTATTAAATAAAAATCACCAAGTACTAACTCGTAATCAACTCAATCTTATTTAAACGAATGAATTTCAATTTATAATTAAACTAATTCTAATTACCACTAGTTAAATTAAGATTACGGAGATTTAAGATCACAACTTCACCTATTACTTCATTTAAGTTAACACACTTCTCATCAATTATTCTCTATCCTGAATTGTTAATCAAGAACACTAAAGCAGATAAAACCACCTCTCGATGCATAATACCCATACTCACTTAAATCCACATATGATAGAATTAAGCAAAAAACCATAATTAACTAATCCACTATATCTCTATGTGAATTACAATTAAAAAGGATTTAAAGCACAAGTTCTCTATAAGATTACATATGGCGTAAAGGCATATCTCTATCCTAAACACGAATTATGAATTCCATTTATGCAGAAATCACAAACATATGCTATCATGATCAGATCTAAACCTATACTTCATCTCTAGAGTCCATATAGATTATCATGGTAATTAATGGCCAATCAATTAAACAATTAAGTCCAAATCACAATAGATAATTCTCATGATAGAACATAATAATTGATAACGAAGCATATTAAAATAAACTACACAATAAGATTCATTGTAATCTCAAACAAAGAATTAGTTCATTGAATTAAAACTAAGAATCCACACTTGAAATAACATTAAAAGATAAGAATAAGAGTAGAGTAAAGAATAAATCTGTTGTCAGCAAATCTCCATCTTCCTCAAGCTCATGCTCTTGATCTTCAATGGTCTCCAAGTTGTTTCAATCTCCAATTCTAATCTAATATAGGGTTCCTAATCTAAGAAAGAAAGTAAAGAATAAGTTAATAGAAATCTATCCCAAGAGGGATTTAATAGATTCTTAGAACTCACCTCCCAATCCAACTTAAACTTAAGTATTTTATAGTTCTAATGGATATCCTAGCAAGTTAGGCAACTAAGAATCCTATTCTACCTCAATTTGGACATCAAATAACCAATTTTGACTCCTTTTCCATGCTTTGGCCGCGCTCATACCTTCTTCTTTAAGCCTTTCTCGAGACGCACGCTTGGCAGCACATGTGAGAGGGATGATGGCTAAGCGCGCCCGTAGCATGATCCGGCGCTTCTGTTATTTTTTTTGCGGCGTCCTTTGGTAAAATAGGCATAACCATTGATCAGCTTAGAGTTAAGGGGCCCGC
This sequence comes from Panax quinquefolius, assembly GCA_020205615.1. Classification (NCBI taxonomy): domain Eukaryota; kingdom Viridiplantae; phylum Streptophyta; class Magnoliopsida; order Apiales; family Araliaceae; genus Panax; species Panax quinquefolius. The sequence goes on along the minus strand of CM035154.1, from coordinate 100,983,181 downwards.
TACCTATCAAATCGAAGATAACGACGAGATTTACAACTTTTATTCTTTTAGGATTGACATATTTGGATTGGATCAAGGCGGAAATCGGGCTTAAAGTAGATGCTATGTAAATGGCAAACATGACAACTCTTAGCTTTAATATTCGTTGATAAAAAAGTCATAACTCTCGCATCTGAGCTCCGATTGGGATGATTCAAGATGTCCCGGAAAGCTAAGAAGTAGAGATTCAATAAAATCCAAGTTCCAAGTTAAGAACATGCATCCAACTTGGTGTTAAAAGTTCTTCAATATTCCCTTCTTGCATTTGCTTGCGTATTTTAGTCCAAAAGATGTCCGAATAGCTTATCCTTGCTTCTTTATGCCAATGTCATGCCATAGCCTACAAAATAACATAAAATGTATAAAAAGTAACTAAAAAACATTAATATAAGCAACTAATTCAAGTAACAGGTACCGGATAAGTAGGTATAAAACCTACTTATCACCATGCTACTGTTAGTTGATGTTATGTGGATGTAAGAACGAAAGTTCTAGTTTAATCATGCCTTAATATCATAGAGATTCAAGGAATTATGTCATGCATGCCAAATATTTGATAATATGACTCAATGATGCTAATTTGATCATATCATGGAAATTTAGTGAGTTCAATTGTTGTAACATGTGTATTTATATGAGTATATATGATTTGGACAGTAGGAACTAATTCCTTGCATGCTAGAATCGAAATCATGAATTTTGTCAAAGTTGGTTAAAACTTGAAATCTGTGACTTTTTGGGTTTTTTGGAGCCTTGGATTCATGGTTTCTGTGACCCTATTATAGTAGGTAATAATTTTGTAAAATACTATGTTGTATGATGTATAACCTTTCCAAATTTCATAAGAAACGGAGTTAAATTGAGCAAGATATGAAATTTGGTAGAAATTTGATGTCCCATTTTCTTGGAACTATTTTTGATCAGTCTGTCTCGGGGGAATTTTCGTCTACTTTTTGTTCTTTAAAAATTCTGAAAAATTTTGGTGTTAATATAAGTAGATATAAAGGTCATGTAAAAATTTGAGAATTTTTGGACATACGGTTTGAGAGTTATGGATTTTACGAGTAAGGACACTATTTGAAAAGATACCCGAATAACTCTCTATGTATAAGTCCAAATATTACAAAAATTTTACTGGAAGTACATGTATATAACAGGAGCTAACCCTGAAAATTTTAGAATTGTTGGAGCTAATCTCGATTTATGAAAATTTTGAGAATATTTGGCTATTATGGAGTATTTAAAAATAGTAGATGGATTTTAAAATTTTTGGGGAAAATATATGTTCAATGTGAGACCCCAGATTTTACGAATAAAGATTTAATTTTCTCAAAATATTTTTTTCAAAATAACAGCGGAAGTTTTATCGTTAAAACTGTTGAACTACTCAGTTAGTATAAATCTGATGTCTGGCGTGGTTGCATAGTAGATAAAGAGCACGGTATTGGTTATTGATGCTTACATGATAAGTCACTCGAGTTATATTCAATTATTACTTTCTGATAATTCTTTGCATCATATCTCTCATATTATTGATTCGATTATTGTCGCGGTATCATCATCTGCGTTATATGATATACTATTAAATCAATAATTGAGACGACAAAGTTGTTCATATTATTAAATTGCAATATTTACAATGTCTAGAAGTTCTGTCCAGGAGAGGTTTGGTCACCTAATTGCGCGCCAATAGGGAGAAATCCATATTGGAAAGCCACCTCTTTCCTGAGAACAACCTGGTTGTTAAATATTGTGAGTTATAATATTAATGATGAATAAGTTCGTGTTAATTAAAGATGAATTTGATAGTTCCATTGTGTAGGGATTATTGGTGTTAGTGGAAGTCGACATTTATTTCGATAATAATTTATGTCTGGAGGTTATATTATTCAATCGGGTATTTAGGGCACTTTTCGTGTCGGAGTATTATTCATGAGTTACTATTCACGAATTACTATTCATGAGTTACTATTCACGAGTTACTATTTATGAGTTACTATTCATGAGTTACTATTCATGAATTACTATTCATGGGATACTATTCACCTGAACAAAATATATTTCTTTTCGGTCCAAATCATTTTTGGGTACAATATTATTCCATGAGGAGATGTGCTAATTTTTCAGACCGTTGGTTGAAATTATAATAGTAAATCAATATGGATCGTTGCTTTAAAGTTTTAATAGTGAATCAGTATGGACCGCTGGTTTAAAGTTTTAATAGTGAATCAGTATGGACCGTTGGTTTAAAGTTTTAATAGTGAATCAGTATGAACCGTTGCTTTAAGTTTTAATATGGACCGTCCGTTTAAAAGTAAATCAATCTGGACCGTTCATGAATTAGTTACTATTCAGTCCATTCTCCTATAAATAGAAGCTCATTCCTTCATTATTTCTTACGAGTTCACTGAAACTCTATAGAGAGAAATTATAGAGAGAAATTATAGAGAGAAAGAAGAAGAGAAGTCTGCTACCTCACTATTCCAGTATCCAGTTTTATTCTAAGGTAAGGGATATTATTTGTTGTACCCGAAAGGGGTATTATTCTTTCGTATTAATGAAGAGAATTACTTTCTTTCAATACTCGTAAGAGTTGTTATTCCATTCCTTATTATTATGTTGGAATAACTTACATCAAATCTGCATACGTGGTGAAATTCTTCTATTATTCCATTCCTTATTATTATGTTGGAATAACTTTGTCTATCTAAGCAATCGCATACATGGTGAAATTCTTCTATTATTCCATTCCTTATTATTATGTTGGAATAACTTTGTTTATGGCAATCTGCATACGTGGTAAAATTCTTCTATTATTCCATTCTTTATTATTACATTGGAATATCCACATGGAATGCAATTTCTTTGACACGGTTCCGATTCTTTATTATTACATTGGAATAACTTTGTTTATATGAAGTACCACATACATGGTGAAATTCTATTGTTATTCCATTATTTATTATTACGTCGGAATATCCTCGTCATGCACGCGTTTACTGTGGGACTGGTTCCATTATTTATTATTTCGCATTTATTATTACGTGGTTGGAATATCCGATTAAATGCGTTTTACGCCGGACTGTTTCATTATTTATTATTCGCATTTATTATTACGTGAATATCACATGCATGCGTTTCTGTTGGACTGGTTCCATTATTTATTATTCGCATTTATTATTACGCCGGAATATCACATAGGCGCTGCGTTCTGTGGGACTGGTTCCGATTATTTATTATTACATTGGGAATAACACGTATGCGTGTGGTCTCTATTGCATGCATGATGAATCCTTCTATTATTCCATTCTTTATTATTCTGTTGGAATAACACATTCATGTGGATTACCACATGCGTGGTGAATGATCCTTTATATTCATTCCTTATTAAATTGTGGAAATGATGCAGTTACGTTGATTATGATGAGTCATAATAAAAGCATTGGACTGATGAAAATCATGGGTATATGAAGTATTAGTAAGTGTTATGATGAGTTATGTTGGTTATTATGTGAAAACATGAAAGTTTCTTAGAAATCACAAAGGGTTGAAAATCAGATTTTGGTGAAAATGGAACATGAAATTCAATTGACCATATCTCCTATTATATTTTGAATTTTTGAGTGTGGTCAAGTTCTAGAGTTAGATCTATGAGTTTTGTAGCATCTCCAAGTAGAATCTTTGGAAAAGGTGTTGTAGATTTTTCGTGTGGGTGATTTTAGCAAAAGAGTTGAAATTTGGTGGAAATTACCAAAATGCTACTGTCCAGATTTTTAGAAGGGCTGTTTCGGCCACTTAATTTATGAGAAAAATTCTGGCCTTTTGGGACATGAAATTATATGGTATAAGGTACCTCCTGTCCAAAAATGAGCTCATTCCGACTTAAAATGAGCAAGTTATGACCATTTCAATATTTAGGTTTTTTTAACTAAAAACGCTATAACCGGAGTTCTATAACTCCGATGACCATGAAATTTAAACTGGAGGTTCACATTAACATGTGTAAGATCCTACCAAGATTTGGGAATTTCTAGAGTTAACCTTGAGATAGCTAATTTCTTAAGGAATTAATTAGAAATTGATTTTTGAAAAATAGTAAATGAATTTTAAAAATTCCGAGAAAAATATATGTTCATTATGGGACTATATTCTGCTAAATCTCAGAAAAGAAATATTTTTGGAACTGATTTGGTATTTTTCATGAAAATGGTTTAGTTACGAACATATGAGTTAAATATGTTATGTGAAGTAACAAAGTTGGAAACTAGGATTTTGTGGCTTGGAAATCCAATATAAGGTATATGAAGATTTTTGATAAGGGATTTGATCATTGGTGATGAAATCTTATGAGTATAGAATTTTTGAATAACTAAATGCATTATTTGGTAAAGTGTAAACAATTAAAATAAATTGTTTATAAGTTAAAGAAGTGATTAAAATATTGTTATGATATTAATAATATTAGATTATGAGTGGTTGATAATATTTGGATAAATTTAAAGTCTTTAATATTTATCCTTGTTTGCAGTTGATTAATGTTTATATCATTGTCATCATCCTCATGCTTATATGGTAATAAAAGTTATCTTGGCTTACGTGCAAAGATGGACTGTGGATTATTGAATTATATATCTTTGGCTTACGTGCAAAGATGGACTGTTGGTTGTTGGTTTTATAGTTGTATATCTTTGGCTTACGTGCAGAGATGGACTTGGTATGATTATGACTAGGAATTTTTCGGTATAGTCATTACCATTGATGATTTAATGAATATTCTTGGCCCGTAATACAGGGATGATTAGAAGATGTGGTTTATTTATTAAGCTGAGTCTCAGCGATAAAAGTTGATTAAAACATTTTTTTAAATCATAGAAGATAGTAGGTTTTATTTTCTACTTGACTCTTGTTGCCTCTTTTATAGTCCTAATAAAAGAGCTCTAACTCATGCAAGCATACATGTGTCAACAAGTAATACGGAGTAAGTAGAGTATCGATCCCACAGAGAAAGTTGTTAAATTTAAACTATCATGCATCAATTAACTCACTGAATTTATATGCTTAAACTAATAACTAAAAATGCTGAATTAAACTAATTATGAATAATAACTAAAAATAAGAATACAATTAGAATAAATATAATCTGGAAATAATGGGACCCTAACTTCATTTAATATTTCATCTAATCGCCACTATCATGCAAGAAGTGTTCACATATCACAGGAAAATAGCCAAGAGCACAAATAGAGTTATAACCATTTTTCAATGCACTATAACCTATTTACATAGCATCTCTGAGATGTTAGACTACATGTAATCACCAATACAACCAAAATCACTATATATACATGTGAAATTGCAATTATATTGATTTTAAGCTCAAGCCCTTATTCTAGCTCATACGGTGAAACAGTATATGTCTATCTGGTTCACAAAATACGCAAGCCATATACAACAGCCCCATATTTGCATGTTATCATGACTACAATCCATACCTGTATGTTCATTGTCAATTTCATACAAATACTGAGATGAATGGTGATCAAGCATTCATACATGTAAAACAATCATGATAAATATCCCATATGATATGCAAAACAACCCTAGCATTTAAGCGTGCAACCAAACTACATATTAAAATTCATTAGAATCCCATAATGGAGTTTAGTTCATGACTGAACCAAAAGCCATTATGGGATCAACGCTAAACATGATCAATAAACAATCAATTGAAAGAAGAAAGATTGAACGATCAAACCAAATCGTTGAATAAAAACCAATGATCAACGTTTAAATCCTCATAGAAATCCAGTAAATAATAATAGAAATCCACAATGGCAGAGAATCCCAAGAAGAATTGGAGAAGTAGACGTTTTGGCTTCGTTCTACGTTGGAATCTCTCCCAAGGTGTAAACCCTAGTTTCTATGATGAAAATACGCTCAAAATTATCAAGTGTCTGTCTGACACCAGTCAGAATCGTTTTAAAACCAATTACAAATCATTTAATTAAAAATTAAAATTAAAACAAAATCACAAACATCAAGATCACGTGCCGCCTTGCCTCTCTCAATATATGTCTCATGGGCGCGCGAGACTTCTGTAAATCATCAACTGTCGCCCAAGGCCTCTCACGTGAAGTAGCGCGCGTCCCTGCACTTGTCTCCCCGCTTTCATGGTAGTGTAACTTGCAATAGGTCATCATTATGCGGCGGTACTCGCATGTGGCGCGCTCCTCAGGCTATTACTCGCCACATGTGGCCATGCAACACATTCTCCGCAAGTTCTTATTCGGTTTTTGCTTCACGTAAATGTCGCTACGCTATTTGTTCTTTCATGTTTGATCCTCTTGCTTCATACTTCATTGTACCTCCATGCCATGCACATCCTCGTTTGTGCCTCGCCTTCACGCATCTATTAGCCACGTGCCTTCTAATACCACCAAAATTAAGCCGATTCCTGCACTTATTCACCAAAAGGAGTTTTAAGTAAATGCAATGCAAAATAACGTGAAATGCAACTAAAACACAATAAAATGTACTTGAGACACAATTCGCATGAATTGGTATTCAATAAGTAGGTAAAAATACCACTTATCAAATACCCCCAAACTGGAAATTTTGTTTGCCCTCAAGCAATGCATACTAATGAATAATGAAAATGTAACTACAAAACTATGCAATTACTCTATGATGCAAGTTAGTCTCACATAATCCCTGCCATAACAGAATTTCAGCCCAAATTACCTCAGTGAATCATCGAGATCTAAGAATATAATTTCAAACCAAACTATAGACATAACATCATACACTCAGATAATTTCATATATGCTATAGAGATGCCGTGTGTGTGTGTGATGTTCACCAAAACTTGATCTAAGCAAAGAATACATATGCTACACTGCTCCAAACAGAAAATTATAGTCTAAAGCAAGACTCATGTATATTCATGTAACACAGACTGTTTCAACATATCAACACAAACTAAGGTTCAATAATGGGTTTATTGCTTTATTGCTACACACGAGGGCGATTTACGCACTTTCCTGCGGTGTTTATTGCTATTTTTCTTTTTTTTATATGACTGTGCAATGTCTCAATTCATTAGGCACACTGTTACCCCTTAGTGAGCTTTCAACCAACGACTCCCAGACCATAAAAGACCTTAGGGCGCTAGGTGTAGAGACAATTCCCTCGGGCGTACTTACTCAAGTAGTCAGGGCCCCGAATTAAGACTAGCCACGTTATTACTATTCGATTTTTTTTTATACATAGCATACCCATGTTCTACCAAAACTTGCACGTCAGTGGCTCATACAGTCTACAACACTTTCCACTTGTTTCTATTTTTTAAAACTACATGTTCTATCAAGCAATGCAACACACACTTCTTAAACCTATAAGTGATTGTGAACACGTTTGTGCATACCGAAAGCATTTGAACAGCAACATGAATCTCATTGTGTAAAACATTATATCTAAGTTGTGTTATCCAACATGTTCTAAACTCTTTCACAATTCACTATCATCATTGGCTAGGAAAAAATTTCTATTAAGCAACAATTTGTATGAAACATGCAACTAAAACATACTAACACAATCAAGAATGAATAAAAATTATAAATTTTTTGCAAAAAAAAATTTAACTAGACACATAAACATTTAACTAAACACATAAACATGCAAAATTAAGTAAAACTAAACTACTATGCTATGCTCCCCAATATCCCCAAACTTAAAATATTCAATGTCCCCATTGAATGAAGGTAAAGGGTACTGAAAAACTTCCCTAATGATCGGCTTGACCACCCTCCTCGGGTGGTGAATCTGGTGGTGGATATGGCTGCATGCGGTTAAAGCTATGCGCCACTCTAGCATTCTTCTTCCTGCTTGCTTGAAGGCTTCGGCCAAGGCCCTTGTGGGGGCAAACGTTCCAAGATTGGCATACATGGCGTCGACTTTGCGCTCTGACCTTCGGAGCTGACGATTGCTAGGAATGGTGTGTGCTCAGGTGGATGGATCGACCTCATCTGTCAGAGGGGGTTGTGGCGATGGCTCTAGGAATGTTGGCTGGATGATAAATCCTAATCCTCGTGGATGCGGTTCACCCCCCCGTCCAATCCTTGAACTTGGCAATGGTGGCAGGAGTGATGTCGTGGCTCGGATTTTGCAATTGCTCGTCATTCCACGTGACTCCTTGTTGGGTACAAAGCATGGCTGCCACAGAGGCATGCGGAATACTCCCATTCATGTTCCCCTGCCAATAACATAGCATGTTTTGATGAATTAGGTGGCCGACGTCAATATACTTGCTTGTGATAATGCCCCATAAAATGATAGCTCTCTCGGTAGGCACTTCATGCTTGTGAGCGGACGAAATTAATTTGGTGTGCATATGAACAGATTCCATGCTTGGGCATAACGATTCAAGGTGGACGCTGGAAAAGATTGTGGCTCGGTCGTCCCTGGTTTATAATTCCATTTGATTCCTGGGATGCACAAATCCAAAATTACTACGTCCGATGCGTCATCAAATGTGCACCAGTCCAACCCGATTCACAGACCCGATCGGTGGTGTATCGATTATTCCAAACACTTTGCTCGATGGCCGAGGGACAAAAATCCACTTGCACTTGGCGAACCAGCGTTATCCCTCCTTTCAGCTCCATCTCCTTTGCATTCGTGTAGAACTCCCGAACAACTCCCGTGGGAATAGGCATAGGCGTTGCGGCTAGGCGAACCCAACCTCTTTCTCATAGCATATTCCATAGTTGGCCATCTTTCTTATCAGGTTTAAATCCTCGTTCCTTCATAAACGAATTAGTCACGAGGTGGTAATAAACTTGTTGAGCTTCCCAGCTGATAAATTTTCTATGTTCCATGTTAACCTCATTGTGATCACTGGATGATAAGTCTAATGATGAAGAGATGGAGATGGAACGTATTCTTTTTGGACCCATGAGCAGATGATAGGTAGAGAATATAGATGCTCTGCCACAGATGAGAGTACCCCCAAACTTGCTTGTGACACTCCCCGCAAAAACCCTAGATTTATGCTAATGGAGAGGGAGCTATGTATTTGAGCGATGAAGAGAGTTTTATGATTATGGGAGAATAGCAGAATACGCTTTATATTATGGCATGGGAGAAGTCAAGTAGACCACGAATCGGATTTTTATATTTAAAAGCGTCGCGCGCGGTCGTGCAAATTTGTAATGGGATGGCGCGCGGGCACGCGAATTGTGACGACCCCAAAATAGGTCCATTCCATCCAACCCATTCTGAGTCGCCAAATACATGGTACAGAAACAACTACAACTTTATTATCACAACAATAAAACTGTGAGTTTAAATACAAATATTATCTTCTAGACAATATTTATACTCAAATAAATCCTCATCACATTTATTGATACATTATTTTACAATAATGGTGAGGACTACTAAACAACTCTCTAGAACCTTCATTCCATACCCCGACTAGTACTCATTACATTCTTGCCTCCACGAGAAGAAAAATGGAACAACAAGGAAAAGGGTGAGCTCAACTAGCCCGGTAAAGAATGTTATGACTAAGATAATATACAACAAATTATCGTTAGTCTCCAAGCGAGGAAAAATCGATAGAATACAATAGACAACAAGTTTCGGATCAATATTCATAGTGAAATAATAATTCATAGAAGAGTTACGTGAGAATGAAATCTACTATAATCTATGAATTTAACGGTCCATCATCAATATTTTATCCTGTAACATCAATCAATATTCATCTCAAATCAAATATTCATCTTTGCACTTCTGAGGCCAAAGATATTCATCAATCGGTCATGTTCATCTCAACACTGCTCATCTTTTGCACTAAAGGCCAAAGATATTCATCATCGGTCATGTTCATTTAAACACTGTTCATCTTTGCACTAAAAGCCAAAGATATTCTTCAGAAATCATTCATCTTTGCACTACGGGGCCAAAGATATTCTTGAAATCATTCATCTTTGCACTACTGGGCCAAAGATATTCAATAATATCATCATTTAAGACCGAGGATGATGAAAATATTTTAAAGAAAGCGAATCCGATTGAAACAAAATGACAAGGATTAAGGATTAAGTACTTGTACTTGGTTTATCCACGTCCAAAAATACCTCAAAAATAATCATAGTGGTGTAAAATTCAACAATGATGATCAAAACATGGATACAATCAAAGCTAGTATCCGAATAGATATTTTAGATGAAAAGAAAAATTTTCATTTTTTAGGTGAATAGTCAGTGATTCGTGAATAGTCAGATATCGTGAATGAATAGTGTCGGTATCGTGAATAGTAACTCAGACACCAAAAGATAGAAATTCCACAAAAAACATCTTCACGCTTCATGAATAGTACTCGTGAATAGTAACTTCGTGAATAGTAACTCATGAATAGTAACTCGTGAATAGTAACTCATGAATAGTAACCCCGACATAAAAAGTTCCAAATTTGATAAAAAGTACCAACCAATATTTCAGCATAATGATATTGAAGAATTAATATCATTTGAGAAGAAAATAACATCCCTTACCTCAAAGAATCGATTACTTGAGGAAGGAAAGGTCGGAAGTGATCTTTGAATGAAACTTGTCTTGAACAAAGAACTCTCAAAGTATCTAAATACTCACAAAATCGCTCAATAATATAGAGAGAGAAAGAGAAAACTTTGTTTACGGTGTGATTTTCAATTCTAACTTAGCCCTCTATTTATAGGAAAATGTTAGCCGCCAAAAGCGAGACTTGACAGCACACGATGGCTTTTTACGCTACTATTGCCACCCACCATATTTGAAATAAAATTCAGCACATTTTTTCACCAACCACAAGTGGGGCCCACTCAATTCTAGAATTTTCCACCAAAATCAATTATAAACCTAATTTAGAATCCGACACCTCTTAAAATTCACAACAAATCATTCGTGCATTTTAACGGTTCAAAATTTGTGGACATATACTCAACTTATGTATGTATAACATACCCAAAAATTACCACAATCCAGCGGTCGGATTAAAAATTATAACTCCCATAATATATCTGAAACCCACGATTTGATTTTTAATACCTCCAATCCAGATAAAATCTCGATAAAACACCTCAACATTAATTCCTTCATTAATAACCACATAAATAAATCCATCATTTATATTCATATAAAATAAATATTTCCTTATCATATGAATCCATAATTAATTATTCACAAATAATATTACGAATCACATTTATAATGACAAACCAGTCGTTCCCGAGAAAGAGGGGCTTTCAATAAGGATCTCTCCTTCTTGGCGGCGCAATTAGGTGACCAAACCTCTCCTTGAAGCAGAACTTTCTAGACATTGCCAATAATGTTATCTAATAATATTATTCAAATAATATGAATTATTGATCGATAATGGGAAATCTTGTGCGATGACAATTATTGAAACAAATAATAATATAAAATACCAACGCAAACAATTATTGAATCAATAAAATAAAATATTGAGCAAGAATTATCGTGTAACAATTATTGAGTAGTGCCTTCTTACGTAAGGATCAATAATTCAACAATTACTGTGCAATCTGGTGTCTTCTTAATGCGAACCACGCCAGACATTGTATTTTAACCAACGGGTATTCCAGCGGTCTTAGCAGTAACAACTACTGCCGTTATTTTTAACCAACTTATATTTGTCGTTTTCTTCATCCAATCGCTTTCCGTTATGGGGCCCACACACGGTCGCTGCTTGGTCGTAAATGCGAATATTCCCCGACGAAGCACGAATATTCCACGACCAAACGAATATTCCCAAACAACAATGAATATTTAATAACCACTTGCTTATTTTGAAATATTTGCGTATTTAACCCTTAACTATCCACATTAATCAAATCAACCCTTACTATTTCAAAATAATAAATAAAGGAAATTCCTTTTATTTAAAAAATTTTGGGGTCTTACAACCTCCCTCCTTATGAAATTTAAGTCCTCGAAATTGACGTGACGATACTGTGTGTTTGAAAAGGTAAAGATACCTCGCTTTCATTTTCGTTTCCAACTCCCAGTCATTTCCTCAATAGCATGGTTTCTCCACAAAACTTTAACTTATGGTATAACCTCGATCACATAGGTCGTGTTCTTTCCTCTACAAAATCTTGTGGTACCTCCTCGACGTTAAGTCTTCTTGGCTATCTCGTCCGGTTCTAACTCAATAGCGTGTTTGGTCGTCCATATATTTACGTAACATCGTCACGTGAAAAGCGTTATGAACACGCGTCATACTTGGTGGTAAAAGCGAGTCTATAGGCCACAGTTCCTATTCAATCGAGAATTTCAAATGGATTAATAAATCGAAGGTTTGAGCTTTCCTCACCTCACCGATTCTCGCTTTTAAAATAACAACTTCTTGCACCTCCTTCTTCAAATTCATCACTCCGATTGTGTGGTAGCTTGAACAACTTTAACTTTATCGATTAAAGTCGATTATACTCAGTATATCATCACGTGCATCGTATATCATCACGTGGGTACCTAGAGTTTTCATCTCCATCTCTATTATTTGTATATTATACGAAATGAGTCTTTGACAATATTGTACTCGTACTTGTATACGATCTTCTACTCAACACGTCAGCTACCACGTTCGCTTTTCCAGGATGGCATGGTCAGAACATGTGCTGAAATGAGTCTCCTCTTGAGTTCTTCGAAGCTCTTCCCACATTCCTTGCTCCATTCGAATTTTGTATCTCTACGAGTCAGCTGCGTTAATGGAATAGCGATTCGAGAATATCCTTCAACGAATCTCCGATAATAACCAACTAAACCTAGAAAGCTACGTATTTCGATTACCGACTTAGGTTGTTCTCAACTGTGACTCATATCTCAACCTTGGATAGCACGTCACAATGACACCTATCAGTTTACTATCGCACGAATATGACGTCCCCTATAGAGAGTCTGGCTTAGGTAAATTCCACAAAGGAAGTCACAAGATAAAGGCTCAGGTACCAAATTCTATAGTTGAATTTTTAACTCCTGAAGTTCAATAGGAGCCATTCGATATGAGATTTTAGAAATGAGTTTTGTACCGGGTTCAAAGTCGATACAAAATTTAATATCGATCTTGGGAGTAAGCCAATAAATTCTTCAGGAAATACGTCAGGAAAAATCAATAACAACAAGAATATTATTCAAATCTGACGTGTCTTTATTCAAATCCATAACATGGACTAAGAAAACTTGACATCCGTAATAAACGAATGACTTCATGGCTTGATATGAAAATGTTTGACTACAATGGTTTGATTGCTTGAGTTGAATAACGAGGTTGCTTAGGAATATGAAAACTAACAACCTTACAAAAGCAATCAATTTTGGCGTGATGAGTAGTTAACCAATCAATTCCCAAAAGCAAGTATCTTTAAAGAGATAAGGTCAACGGGTAAGGTAATGGTGCCAACTTGAATCAAACAAGATTTTTTAAACAACGGATGTAATGAAAGTTTCTCCTAACTGAGTCTCCATAAATAGGTCAAAGTCTAATTTCTCCGTAGTCAAGTTCAAGCGTGAGCGCAAGCAAAGAGAGATAAAAGAATGGGTAGAAACCAGTATCTAGTAAGGTATAAACTTCGCAAGAATTTATAATTAACTAACCCGCGTGCTAACCGTTCGGGTTCCTTGTATTTTGACCGGTCACGACAAACGCTTCTTCGAGAATCGTTGACTTTGACTTTTACGGGACATCCTTTTGAGTCACCACCGCCCTATTTGCACTAGGTTTCGATATCGTCTAATCTCGAGCGATATGTCCTTCTTTTCCATAATTATAGCATACCTTAAAGCGTTGTGGGCGGTTTTCAATGATATGTCCCTCTTTCCCGATTTGTAACATATCTGATCGATGGTCTTTCTCCTCCCTTGGAACCGGTTGCCACTTTGGCGCCGACGTCTTCACATGGTCGTTGTTGAATCTCCTCTTTTAAAATCTCCTCCCAACTCGCTTCTTCTATTTTCATGGCCACGATTACCACCAAGAGTGGTTACCGCGCCTTTGTCCGTATTCTTCTTTCTCCATTTGGTTATCGTTATTACGATGACCGCTATCTTTGGTATGATCACGGTTATGGTCCCTCGGTTGAACGTACTCGTTATCTCGCTCTAACAAGCTGAGCCCTATTTACAACATCGAATAGAGAGAAAATTTATGAGAAATGAGATGGCGACGTATGGGGTTTCAAACCTCTCGAAACATCCGCGTCATCGTTCCTCATTCTCCACCAAATGAGGTGCAAACTGGATAACTCCGCAAACTTCACCTCGTCTTTGGGACACCGTCATGTTATTACGCTCCAATCTAATAAACTCCCACTTCCTTCATACGACGAATACTTTCGAGGAAGTACTTGTCATTGAACTGCATTTCAAACGTCTCCCATGACATCTTGAGTGAGTGCGGTTGAATGGGTACGCTTCATGATTCCCACGATGTCTGCCTCGCCACGGAACATAAAAGTAGCGAATGGAACTTTCGTTCCTTCGTGCATCCCAAGACATCGAATATCTTGGTAATTTGCTTGACCCATGTTTCCGCCATGATCGGATCGCTTTCCCAATTTACGGTGGTCCCAACTCTTTGAGCGCTTGTTTGTGACCACCCGTGAATTGCTATCATCTCCTCTCAGTATTTTGAACACGAGTCTCCTCGTCGATTTTGCATGAGCTGCAAAAAGCTTTTAAACATCCCCTCGTTCATCATCGCTTTCGGTGGTGTTATTCACGGGAGGTACATTGCCCGACTGTTGCACGTTTCTCCTCGTTGTTAAATATGAGGCATCTCCACGGTCTCATTTACTCTCCATTAATATTCTCAATCGACATTCTCAAAATCTTGTCATAAAATAAGGGTTAATTAAGGAAATCAATCACCTAATATCCCTATATCTTGACCAACTAACAAATAAGCTTAGGTAGGACACACTAGCGAAGGATTTACTCGTCTCTCCCTCCTAGTTCTATTCCTCGATCTCGCCAGATCATATCCTAAGCTCGATACTAACTGTGACTCTGGACACCAACTTCAGGTCAAGACCTCACATTGATACCTATCAGTTTGCCACCGCAGAACGGCGTCCCCTACGGAGAGTCTGGCTTCGGTGCATCCCCATCAACAGGAAGTCACCAGCGAGAGGCTCGGGGCTCTTTACTTATGGCTCTGATACCAACTGTGACGACCCCAAAATAGGTCCATTCCATCCAACCCATTCTGAGTCGCCAAATACATGGTACAGAAACAACTACAACTTTATTATCACAACAATAAAACTGTGAGTTTAAATACAAATATTATCTTCTAGACAATATTTATACTCAAATAAATCCTCATCACATTTATTGATACATTATTTTACAATAATGGTGAGGACTACTAAACAACTCTCTCTAGAACCTTCATTCCATACCCCGACTAGTACTCGCTACATTCTCGCCTCCTGAGAAGAAAAATGGAACAACAAGGAAAAGGGTGAGCTCAACTAGCCCGATAAAAGAATGTTATGACTAAGATAATATACAACAAATTATCGTTAGTCTCCAACAGGAAAAATCGATAGAATACAATAGACAACAAGTTTTGGATCAATATTCGCGGTGAAATAATAATTCATAGAAGAGTTACGTAGAGAATGAAATCTACTATAATCTATGAATTTAACGATCCATCATCAATATTTTATCCTGTAACATCAATCGATATTCATCTCAAGTCAAATATTCATCTTTGCACTCTACGGGCCAAAGATATTCATCAATCGGTCATATTCATCTCATCTCAACACTGTTCATCTTTGCACTAAAGGCCAAAGATATTCATCGATCGGTCGTGTTCATTTAAACACTGTTCATCTTCAGACTCTCAGATCAAAGATATTCTTCAGAAATCATTCATCTTTGCACTTCTGAGCCAAAGATATTCTTGAGAAATCATTCATCTTTTGCACTACTGCCAAAGATATTCAATAATATCATCATTTAAGACCGAGGATAATGAAAATATTTTTAAAGAAAGCGAATCCGGTGAAACAAAAAAATGACAAGGATTAAGGATTAGTACTTGGTTTTATCCACGTCCAAAAATACCTCAAAAATAATCATAGTGGTGTAAAATTCAAGAATGATCAAAACATGGATACAATCAAAGCTAGTATCCGAATAGATATTTTAGATGAAAAGAAAAATTTTCATTTTTTGATTGAATAGTCTTAGTATTCGTGAATAGTGCTATATATCGTGAATAAGTGTCGATACGTGAATAGTAACTCAGACACCAAAAGATAGAAATTCCACAAAAACATCTTCACGCTTCATGAATAGTACTCGTGAATAAGAACTCGTGAATAGTAACTCATGAATAGTAACTCGTGAATAGTAACTCATAAATAGTAACCCGACATGAAAAAGTTCCAAATTTGATAAAAAGTACCAACCAATATTTCAAAGATAATGATATTGAAGAATTAATATCATTTGAGAAGAAAATAACATCCCTTACCTCAAAGAATCGATTACTTGGAAGGAAAGGTCGGAAGTGATCTTTGAATGAAACTTATCTTGAACAAAGAACTCTCAAAGTATCTAAATACTCACAAAATACGCTCAATAATATAGAGAGAAAGAGAAAACTTTGTTTACGGTGTGATTTTCAATTCTAACTTAGCCCTCTATTTATAGGAAAATGTTAGCTTGGCAAAGGCAGACTTGACACGCTACGATGGCTTTACACCGCTACTATTGCCACCCACCACATTTGAAATAAAATTCAGCACATTTTTTTCACCAACCACAAGTGGGGCCCACTCAATTCTAGAATTTTCCACCAAAATCAATTATAAACCTAATTTCCGAATCCGACGCCTCTTAAAATTCACAACAAATCATTCGTGCATTTTTAAGCTGTTCAAAATTTGTGGACATATACTCAACTTATGTATGTATAACATACCCAAAAATTACCACAATCCAACGGTCGGATTAAAAATTATAACTCCCATGATATATCTCAAAACCCCGATTTGATTTTTAATACCTCAATCAGATAAAATCCGATAAAACACCTCAACATTAATTCCTTCATTAATAACCACATAAATAAATCCATCATTTATATTCATATAAAATAAATATTTCCTTATCATATGAATCCATAATTAATTATTCACAAATAATATTACGAGAATCACATTTATGACAACCAGTATTTCTCAGAAAGAGAGGGCTTTCAATAAGGATCTCTCTTCTTGGTAGCGCAATTAGGTGACCAAACCTCTCCTTAGATGCAGAACTTTCTAGACATTGCCAATAATGTTATCTAATAATATTATTCAAATAATATGAATTATTGATCCGATAATGGGAAATACTGTGTGCGATGACAATTATTGAAGCAATAATAATATAAAATACCAACGCAGCAATTATTGAATCAATAAAATAAAATATTGAGCGGTAATTCATCGTAATAATTATTGAGTAGTGCCTTTCTTACGTAAGGATCAATAATTCAACAATTACATGTAATAATACTGGTGTCTTCTTAAGCATCTGCAACCACGCAGTATCGTATTTTAACCATGCAGGCATTCCAACGATCTTAGCAGTAATAACTACGCCGTTATTTTTAACCAACTTATATTTGTCGTTTTCTTCATCCAATCGCGCTTTCGTTATGGGGCCCACACACATTTGCCGCTACCATAAATGCGAATATTCCCACAAAGATCACGAATATTCCACGACCAAACGAATATTCCCCGACAACAATGAATATTTAATAACCACTTGCTTATTTTGAAATATTTGCGTATTTAACCCTTAACTATCCACATTAATCAAATCAACCCTTACTATTTCAAAATAATAAATAAAGGAAATTCCTTTTTATTTAAAAAAATTTCGGGGTCTTACACGAATGACTTGCTAGGAGTTATTGACATCGATTCTAGGAATCGTCTTGCTTGTGACAGTATACGATGTAACTTCATTTAAGCAGCATAATCGTTAAGCCTAATTTGCATATCAGTGATGAGTGCAATTGCAAACACCTACAGGAACATGAATGCACAACATATTATTTATCAGGCATGAAATAGAAATGATGTAACTACTACTCTACTAAAGGAATGAAAAGAAAATATAGGTAAAAATAATGGGTTGCCTCCCATCAAGCGCTAAGTTATAGTCAACTAGCTTGACTGTATCTGAATCTCATGTCGACGAGAGAATTGAGGAGACGTTCTGTTTGTTCACCTCGCCACCAAAGTAATGTTTTAATCGCTGGCCATTTACCTTAAAAGGCTTGTTCGGAAACTGATCATATACTTCAATTGCACCATGCGAAAAGACAGTCTTCATTGTAAATGGGCCTGACCATCTCGATTTCAGATTTCCAGGAAAAAGTTTAAGTCTGGAATTATAAAGCAAAACCCTTTGTCCCGGTTCAAATATTCTTTCCATAATCTTTTGGTCATGCCATTTCTTTACTTTCTCCTTATACAACTTTGAATTCTCATATGCCTGCAACCTGAATTCATCTAACTCATTGAGCTGGAGCAGTCGTTTCTCCCCTGCAGATGTTAAATCAAAATTAAGTTTTCGTATTGCCCAATATGCCTTATGCTCTAGCTCCATAGGGAGGTGACAGGCTTTGCCATACATGAGTTGAAAAGGCGACATGCCCAATGGAGTTTTGTATGTTGTTCGATAAGCCCATACGGCATCATCTAACTTCAACGACCAGTCCTTCCGTGTGGGATTCAAAACTTTTTCCAGGATTCTTTTTACTTCGCGATTCGACACTTCAGCTTGACCATTTGTTTGTGGGTGATACGCTGTAGCAATGCGATGATTCACCCCATACTTAGCAAGCGTCAAGGTGTAACTACATTGCAGATATATGGCGCCTTCGTCACTAATGATAGCCCTTGGAGTCCCAAACCTCGTGAAAATGCTTTTGTGTAGAAATCTGAGGACGACCTTGGCATCATTAGTCGGAAGAGCTGCAGCTTCAACCCATTTCGAGACATAGTCCACTGCGAGCAAGATGTAGAGATTTCCGTAGGAAGAAATGAAAGGTCCCATGAAATCAATCCCCCATACATCGAAAATTTCTACTTCGAGGATTATATTTAATGGCATTTCATTTCTTTTAGAGATGTTGCCCACTCGCTGGCATCTATCACACCGCTGGACAAAACTGTATGCATCCTTGAAAATTATCTACCAAGTTAGAATCTCGGCTTGTAGCACTCTAGCCGTTGTTCGTTCTCCACCGTAGTGACCTCCATACACCGTAGAATGACACTCTTGCAAAATCCCCTCGGTCTCGCTATATGGAATACACCTTCTTATCACTTGATCGAACCTTTGTTTAAACAAGTATGGCTCATCCCATATATACCATTTGACATCGTGCAGAAATTTCTTCTTTTGATAACCCACCAAGTCAGAAGGTACCATCTGACTTACCAGATAATTCGCGTAGTCTGCGAACCATAGCACTTCACCTTTCACCACAAACAACTATTCATCTAGAAAGGAGTCGTTGATCAGAACTTTGTTGTTTACTTCCTTGTCCGGATTCTCGAGTGGAGACAAGTGGTCCGCCACTTGGTTTTCAGTCCCCTTTCTGTCCTTGATTTCCAGATCAAATTCCTGTAATAATAAAATCCACTTAATCAACCAAGGTTTTGCATCCTTCTTTGCCATTAAATGTCGAATCGCCGCGTGATCCGTATACACTATCACCTTTGTGCCAATCAGATATGCTCGGAACTTGTCAAAGGCGTATACCACTGCCAATAGCTCTTTCTCTGTGGTGTTATAATTCAATTGTGCATCCGTTAAGGTCTTGCTGGCATAATAAATCACATAAAATATCTTTTCTTTCCGCTGCCCCAAAACAGTCCCTATGGCGTAATCACTGGCATCACACATCAATTCAAATGGCAAAGTCCAATCTGGTGCAGTAATCACTGGTGCTGAAATAAGTTTCCTCTTCAAGTGTTCAAATGCTGACATGCAGGCTTCATCGAAGTTTAAGCGTGGCATCCTTCTCCAATAGATTGCATAGCGGTTTAGTTATTTTGGAGAAATCCTTAATGAATCTGCGGTAGAAACCTGCATGTCCCAGAAAACTGCGAACTCCTTTTACTGAAGTGGGTGGTGGCAAGTGCTCAATAGTTGCTAGCTTCGCCTTATCCACCTCAAGTCCCGTCTTTGAAACTTTGTGTCCCAATATGATTCCTTCTTGTACCATGAAGTGATATTTTTCCCAGCTTAGCACTAAGTTCGTTTCAACACATCTTTTCAAAACCATAACTAGATTTCAAGGCATAGGTCAAATGAGTCCCCGAAGACTGAGAAATCATCCATAAATACCTCCACATTCTGTTCCACCATGTCTAAAAATATAGCAATCATGCATCTCTGAAACGTGGCTGGCGCATTGCATAGTCCGAAAGACATCCTTCTGAAAGCAAAAGTGTCGTACGGACATGTGAAGGTAGTTTTTTCCTAGTCTTCTGGAGCTATCATAATTTGATTGTAGCTCGAATATCCGTCCAGAAGGCAATAGTACTCATGACCTGCTAACCTGTCCAACATCTGATCAATGAATGGGAGTGGGAAATGATCTTTCCTCGTAGCTTTGTTGAGCTTGCGGTAATCCATGCAAACTCTCCACCCAGTTACTGTTCGTGTTAGAATTAACTTATTATTCTCATTAGTCACGACTGTCATGCCACCCTTTTTCGGCACACACTGTACTGGGCTCACCCATGAACCGTCTGAGATCGGATAAATTATTCCTGCATCTAGCCATTTCAACACCTCCTTCTTAACCACTTCTTTCATTATCGGATTAAGCCTCCTTTGTTGCTCAACTGTTGGCTTGCTACCATCTTCCATCAAGATCTTGTGCATGTAATATGAAGGGCTGATCCCTTTGATATCTGCTATAGTCCATCCAATAGCTGATTTGAACTGTCGAAGCACTCGTAGCAATTTTTCTCCAGACAAGATGTTAGTGCAGACGCGATAATCACAGGTAATTTTGAATCTGAACTTAAAAATGCATACCTGAGATGTTCGAGAAGTGGTTTTAACTCCAACTCTGGAGGTGACTCAAGAGATGGCTTTAACTTTACTAAGGCTTCTCCAGCTGTTGTCAATGGCTCTGCAGGTGATCTAAATCTCCTGAATTGTGAGGTGGTATCCAGATATTGCACAAATTCATCGAATTCCTCGTCCTCCACATCTGAACTCTCATTGGTGATATTCTTCAAAGGTTCAAAATCTGCAAGACTCTGCACCTCATCCTTTGCGATCCGATCCACCAAATCAACCAGAAAACATTCTTCTTCATCTGTTGGGAACTTCATGGCTTTGAAGACGATGAAAGTGACCTCCTGATCCTGAACGCGCATAGTGAGCTCCCCTTTCTGCACATTTATCAAAGTCTTGCCCGTGGCTAAGAATGGTCTCCCTAGTATGATTGGTATACTCTTATCCTCTTCGAAATCTAGAATAATAAAGTCAGCCAGAAAAATGAACTTGTCCACTTTAACCAACACATCTTCAACAATTCCCCGTGGATACGTGATGGATCTGTCAGCTAGCTATAGTGATATGTTTGTAGGTCTTGGAGCCGACAATCCCAACTGATTGAACACTAACAACGGCATCAAATTTATACTTGCCCCCAAATCACATAAACACTTGCTAAAGTTCATCTTCCCAATGGTGCACGGAATTGTGAAGCTACCCGGATCTTTCAGCTTTGGAGGTAATTTCTGTTGGAGCACTGCACTGCATTCCTCTGTCAAGGCTACCATTTCAAACTCGTCTAATCTCCTCTTCCTTGACAATATACCTTTCATGAACTTTGCGTAGCTTGGCATTTGTTCCAATGCCTCGGCGAATGGTATGTTGATCTGCAGCTTTTTGAACACCTCTAAAAACTTACTGAACTATTTGTCTTCCTTCTTCTTAACTAACCTCTGCGGATATGGTACTTGAGGGTGCATTGGTTGTACTGGACTTTGGACCTTCTTTTCTGAATTTGCCTTGTCTTTCTCTTCCTGCTGAGCCTCAGAATTTTCCAGATTTTCTTCCTTGTCAGCCATTTGCTCTTCCTCAAATGCGGCATGTGGCGGCCTCCTTAAGTATAATCGGTAGCGATGCGCTGACTTGCAGAACTTGTCAACTCTTTCCCTGATCTCAATATGATTGCTTGACACTACTCCTTCCTGTCTCTTCTTGGATTTGTCTCAGTGTTACTTGGCAATGAACCTTGGGGCCTATTGTTAAGCATGCTCGCCATCTGCCCCATCTGAGTCTCAAGATTCTTGATAGCCGCTACTTGGCTTTTGATCATGACTTCAGTGTTTGCCATGTATTTCAACATCATCTCCTCCATCTCTGATTTCTTTTCTAGCTGTGGTGCAGCTGGAGTGTGGTGTTGTTGTTGCTGAGAGAATCCCGGTGGAAGCGGTGGTTTTGGTGTAAACTGTGGTTGAGATGACTGTGGTTGAAACTGTTGGTTCAGCTAAAACTGATGTTGTTGTTGTCCTTGGTTATTTGACCAACTAAAGTTCGGATGATTGCGGTTTTTGGGGTGGTATGTGTTTTGGAATTGACCTTGGTCTTTTCTGTAGTTGCTCACATACTGTACTGACTCTGAGATGATGGCACACTGATCCATGGAGTGTGACCCCACACAAATCTCACAAACGAAGGCAACTGTTTTCACTTTACTGTCTGCCAAAGTATCTATCTTTTTAGCCATAACTGCCATCTGTGCCGACAACTGTGTAATCACATCTACCTCCAACACACCTACAACTTTGGGCTATGGTATCCGAGCTGTAGGATTTTGATAATCATTCGCAGCCATAGTCTCGATAAGCATATAGGCCTCGTCATAGCTCTTTGCCCATAATTCCCCTCCTGTGGCTGCATCCACAATCGGTCTCGACTGCCATCCTAACCCATTGTAAAAGGAATTTATCACTATCCAGTCTGGCATACCGTGATGCGGACATTTTCTAAGCATCTCTTTGTAACGCTCCCATGCCTCATATAAGGACTCACCCTATTGTTGCTCGAACTGAGAGATAGTCGTCCTCATCTTTGCAGTCTTAGCCATTGGAAAGAACTTAGCTAAGAATTTTTGTGCTAAATCCTCCCATGTAGTGATTGACCCTGACGGCAAAGAGTGTAGCCAACTTCTAGCCTTATCCCGTAATGAAAATGGGAATAGCCGTAGTGTGATGGCATCCTCCGTTACACCGTTGTATCTGAATGTGTCGCAGATCTCGATAAAACTCAATAGGTGCTCATTCGGATCATCGTAGTGACACCCCAAATGAATCGAAGTTACGCACCATCTGAATAGTGCCCGGTTTAATTTCAAAGGTATTGGCTGCTATCGCCGGTCTGACTATGCTAGACTGTAATCCGTTTATGTTCGGCATGGAATATTCCCTTAGAGCCCGATGCTCTTCTCTTTGCTCAATTCTTGGTTCTTCCGCCATACTAACTGTAGTACTCTCTAACTGCGCTTGCAAATTTCTTCGCACACTTGCTTTCCAACCTCTTCCGTTTATGTTATCCTGTGCTGGTGTTAGTTCTGAGTTGGATGATCGCATGTGCATAAAAATTCACAAGTACCTGAAACAAAAAACGAAACAAAAATAGAAATGAGAAACGATCAGAATTGTATAAGTCATACAATTTAGCTTTAAACTGATGATAATTATCTAAATTAATGCCTTTCCCTAAGAATTGGCGCTTAAAAACTTGTTGCCTCTTTTATAGTCCTAATAAAGAGCTCTAACTCATGCAAGCATACATGTGTCAACAAGTAATACTGAGTAAGTAGAGTATCGATCCCACAGAGAGAAAGTTGTTAAATTTAAACTATCATGCATCAATTAACTCATAGAATTTATATGCTTAGACTAATAACTAAAAATTTGAATTAAACTAATTATGAATAATAACTAAAAATAAGAATACAATTAGAATAAATATAATGAAATAATGGGACCCTAACTTCATTTAATATTTCATCTAATCGCCACTATCATGCAAAAAGTGTTCACATATCACGGGAAAATAGCCAAGAGCACAAATAGAGTTATAACCATTTTCAATGCACTATAACCTACTTACACGACATCAAAATCACTATAATATACATGTGAAATTGCAATTATATTGATTTTAAGCTCAAGCCCTTATTCTAGCTCATACGGTGAAATAGTATATGTCTATCGGTTCACAAAATACATGAAACCATATACAATAGCCCCATATTCGCATGTTATCATGACTCTAATCCATATTTGTATGTTCATTGTCAATTCCATACAAATCTTGAGGCGAATGGTGATCAAGCATTCATACATATAAAACAATCATGATAAATATCCCATATGATATGCAAAACAACCCTAGCATTTAAGCGTGCAACCAAACTACATATTAAAATCCGTTAAAATCCCATAATGGAGTTTAGTTCATGACTGAACCAAAAGCCATTATGGGATCAACGCTAAACATGATCAATAAACAAGCAATTGAAAGAAGAAAGATTGAACGACCAAACCCAATCGTTGAATAAAAACCAATGATCAACGTTTAAATCCTCATAGAAATCCAGTAAATAATAATAGAAATCCACAATGACAGAGAATCCCAAGAAGAATTGGAGAAGTAGACGTTTTGGCTTCGTTCTACGTTGGAATCTCTCCCAAGCTGTAAACCCTAGTTTCTATGATGAAAATACGCTCAAAATTACCAAGTGTTTGTCTGACTACAGTCAAAATCATTTTAAAACCAATTATAAATCATTTAATTAAAAATTAAAATTAAAACAAAATCACAACATCAAGATCGCGCGATCATCACAGCTCTCTCCGAAGATATCGCCTCGCGGGGCGCGAGACTTACTGTAACGCGTCTGCCTATCCAATCGGCCTCTCTCACGCGCAGCGCGTCCCTCGCTGACTTGTCTCCGCGCCAGCGTAACTTCTAATAGGTCATCATTATGCGGTCGAGTACTTTCATGGCGGCGGCGCTCCCGAGCTATTATTGCGTGCATGCGGTGCGCGGCTTGCACTCTGCAAGTTCTTGTTCTGGTTTTTGCTTCTGTCATGCTGCTGCTGCTATTTGTTCTTTCATGCTTGATCCTCTTGCTCCATGCTTCATTGTGCCTCCATGCCATGCACATCCTCGTTTGTGCCTCGCCTTCACGCATCCATTAGCCACGTGCCTTCTAATACCACCAAAATTAAGCCGATTCCTGCACTTATTCACCAAAAGGAGTTTTAAGTAAATGCAATGCAAAATAACGTGAAATGCAACTAAAACACAATAAAATGTACTTGAGATGGGCACAATTCGCATGAATTGGTATTCAATAAGTAGGTAAAAATACCACTTATCAACTCTTCTAATGGATTGCTTATTCCGCTGCAGTTAAACTTGATGTCTATTGTATTTTATCAGTTTAACATTGTTGAAGACTATTGATAATTTATTATGCATTATCTTAGTCATAATATTTCTTACTGGGCTAGTTGAGCTCACCCTTTCTTTCACTGTTCTCTTCAGGAAATGAGAATATAGCTGGGACGAGTCGGGGAAAGGAGTGATGGTCCAGATGATAACGTTAGTAGTCCTCACTATTCTGATTAAATAGTGTGACAATAAATGTAGTGAGGACTTCTTTGAGTTTGTATACTGTCTAGATGACAATATACGTATTAAAACTCTTATATTATGTTTTGTCGTATTTTACACGACAGTTGTATTATTAAGTTGTATTTGAATTTTGTACCATGTATTTGGCGACTCAAGATGGGTGATGAATACCTATTTTTGGGGGCGTCACATTCAATGTGGGACTATATTCTGCAAAATCTCAGAAAAGAAATATTTTTGAGACTGATTTGATAGTTTTCATATAAATGATGTTATATGGATAAATGAGTTTATTAAATATGTGATGTCAAAAATATGGAAAATAAGGTTTTCCAACTTGAGACCCTTAAGCATGTTTTATGCAGATTTTTGATGGAGGTTTGGGTCGGACAGGGTCGGATCTGGGTCGGGTCGGGTCTGGCCAGGTCAAAAAAATGACAGAAATTTATTTTTTCCCAGATTCTTTTATTAAACCACTTGGCCTATATGAAGCAACATGTTATGTAATTAAATTGTATTTGAATACGTGCAAGTGTAATCATCCTATTAAAATAAAAGGAAACCATTACACTTCAAAATGGTGTTCGAGAACCTAATTGCTTAACGTGACACATGTGAATAGGTTACGTGAAGGGCTAGTAGATAGCGGTAAATTGTAGAAGACGTATCAGGCAAGTTTCCTAACCCTAAGTTTCTATTGAGCAATTATTCAATCTTTACTCATTGTTGTTGCAGTGAGAGTAAGTATCGGACTTGTACTATTTACTTTTCGTACAAGTTCCTTTGTCGTAAAGTTATATGATTGCAATTTCCTTGTAAGCGTTATTGATAATTACTCCGTTAGTATTACAACTGTTGTACTTTAAAGTTCTATTTCCTTAACGAACTGTTTCCAAGTATGCTTTCTGGATTTTTGTTTCAGATAGATATTATTGATGATAAATGATATAACCTTTGAATAATTCAAATCCTTTGAAGCTATTTAATGTTTACCAATCCAAATTGTTTTGGTGCGGTCTCACATGAATACTAAGATGAACAACCCGAATAATTGGGCAAACAGATGTCGGACATATAGTCCATTTATGCTTATGTAGTTAAATTTCATACTTGTGCACAATGTAGGGTACGATAGGCTGATCACCTGGAGTACTTGCAGAGACTGTTTACAATCTATTTGATTGTTAAACCGTCTGATGGTTTTTCGATGAAACAAAATAATGTTCAGGGCATCTAACACCCCTTAGTATACTATTGAGAATTCTAAAACTCTTATCTCGATATTCCTATTTATCTCTTGCTAATTATTTCAACTGTTGAGAAATATCCATACAAATGTTTTACTCCCGATGCATGTTTCCAAACTACTTTATATACTTGCTGGGCAATTTGTGCTCATTCTTGCTTAAACCTTTCGATTAAAAATTTGAAACGGCGAGAGCTCGAAGCAAGGACAATGGGAAGTCTAAGATGAAATGATGAGAGTTATTTATGTAACAAGTTATATTTCTGCGTATGTTGTAATGTAGCGATAAACTCTAAGTTTAAGTTTCAGTTTATTTAAGGTTGTAAAGACTTGGATTTTTATCTAAATAGGTATGTAATAGTTATTATTATTATTTTATGGAGTTTTTGGAGTTAAATGTTTATGTATGATGTATCGTGAGCACTATGTCTTGTAATCGATGTTACACGGTTGTGGGGGCGTCACAGGTTGGTATCAAAGCAATAGATTATAAACCTTAGGTGGGGAACCTTAGACTATAACCTTAGGGAAGTTAGTGGAGAAAATAAGGAGATGAACTCACGTAAAGTTCTAGGGGTTGTGTTAAATCTATTTTTCTAAAAACAAAAACATCTATTTTAAACTACAAATTGAGTTATTTTGTCTCATTTGAAGGATGTCAGGAGATGAGGAGGTTAGAGATATCCATGTTATGATTTAGCAGTTGGTGACAGCTGTACCAGAGCCTATAGCTGAGGCAGAAGCTGACTCAGACCCAGAGGAGTTTCTTAAAGAGGAAGAGGAGCCCGAGGAGAACTCCGAAGAAGCACCTGAGGATACTTTGTTGTATGAGTTGATGGATAGGATTACATAGTTAGATGACAGAGTCCATGAGTTGGAGGAGCTGTATCAGGGGGAGCAATAGGCTGCAACATTGTTTGAGGCATTAGTGCATCACCTGGTAATTAGGAACGGGGATCTGGTGACGACAAGTCTTGTGCATCGAGACGAGGAAGGTGAATAAATTTGGAGGATGAGAAAGAAGCTATTAGGACCCACTTGGGACATACCATTAATGGGTTAGAGTCGAGGATACAGAGTCTCCAAACTGACAAACAGATTATTACTACATTCTGGGGAGATGAGAGGAGAGGCCGTGCTCGGGCCGAGAAGCTAATATGCGAGTTAGAAGGTGAAGTGAGAGATAAGAAGGTTAAGATGGACAGGATGAAGTAAGCATTTAAGTCAACCCATGGGAGGTTCTAGCATAGGGTGTTTCACTTTCCATGTGAGCAGTACCATTCTAGACATACCATAAGTTGTGGGCTGGTACTGGAGATGGCGGATGAAGAACATGAAGACGCCATTAGGCGGGGTCTTTAGTTTATTCGTGATGAACTTTTACTATTAGCATTTAGAACACTTAGCTATGAAATAAAACTTAGTTTCGATTTTAACCAAGTACTTTGGTTTAAGTGATGTAAATGGCTTAATGCCATAAGATGATGAGATACTTTGTTATTATGGTTTGTAAATAAATATGCTTTTATTTAAATATGTGATGTGATGATTAAGTTTTATATGAATTATAAATGCTGTAGAGAAAGTTATAAGATGATAACATTAAGTTTATTTAAAACAGAAAGATGGCTAGAAGAAGACATTGTCAAACACCAGAGGGGTTAGGCGTTAATGTTGGGGATCCACCGAACCCCATGCAACAATTCATAGACATGTTAGTGGGGGCACTTCAGAATCGAACCCCGAATATCAATAACCTTCTAGCGGCTCAAGTGGCACACTTTAAGGACTTCAAGAGCGCAAGACCCCCTGAGTTCAAAGGAACCACCGAACCCATCGAAGCCCAAACATAGATCAAAGAAATAGAAAAGGTGTTCTCTATCGCCCGAGTTGGAGATGAACAAAAGACAATCTTCACCACATATATGCTAAAAGACGAAGCAAACTTCTGGTGGGAGGCAAACTAGACTAGGGCTGGAGAAGGTGTGATACAGTGGGAGGGGTTTAAGAAGATTTTCTTCGAAAACTACTTTCCTGTGAGTATGCAAAGTCACATGGAGATGCGATTCCTGGAGCTAAAGCAAGACGACATGACAGTACCTCAGTACGCCATAAAGTTCAATGAGCTAGCGAGGTTCGCGCCTCATCAGGTCGACACTGAGGAGAGGAAAACGAGGAGGTTTGAGCAGGGCCTCAATCCATGGTTATACAGTAGACTTTTGATGTTGCAAATGAACAACTTCGTGACTCTCCTGGAGAAAGCTATAATCGCTGAGGGCAGAAGCAAAGCCCTGATGAAATTTAACTAGGAGAAAAAGAAGAAAAATGAAGGAGGGAATTGTGGGGAAGGTAGCAGCGGTGGTGGTGCAAACAAAAGGAAGTGGAACTATAACAACAACAACAGCAGCAATAATTTTAATTCGGTAAACCCTGGGGGTAAACCAGGGGAAGCAAAAAAGAGGACTGAGACATGCAAGGAGTGTGGGAGGTATCACTCGGGCGCATGTCTAAAAGGGAAGAATGTCTGTTTTAATTGCGAGCAAGAGGGGCACATTTCTCCCAATTGCTCTGCACCAAAGAGAAATGGATGTTTCAACTGTGGAGCACTAGATCATCAGGTAAGGAATTTCCCAAAAAAGAACTCATCAGGAGGGAATGGAGGAAGGGGACCAAGTAGTAGAAATCTTACAATTACTGGACCACCAACTCAGAACCGACCAACAACATGACAGTTCAGGATACGGTTGCATCCAAGGACATGGTTTCAGGTATCATTCTAATCAATGATATATCTGCTTACATATTATTTGATTTGGGTGCTACTTATTCCTTCGTATCACATGAATTCTCGTAACGATTAAACTTACCCCATGAAGAATTAGAATATCCTATGAATATAGAAGTTGCTAATAAGGAAGTCATTCCCGTTAGCCATATGTATAGGAATTATGTTGTAGATATCAGGGGGTATATGTTACCTGTGGATTTAATTCTGATTCCATTAGGAGAATTTGATGTAATTCTAGGAATGGATTGGTTATTTAACCATGGAGCGATGATAGATTGACAGAAGAAGTGTATAAACCTTAAGACTCCAAATCAGTCTAAGGTAATGTTCTATTGTAGTAAGTCGTTGAGACACTCAAGTTGTTTGATGATGATGCAAGCGAAGAAGTTGCTAAGAAAGGGATGTGTAGGTTATTTAGCCCATATCATCGATACGCAGAAAGTTGGGATAAAGATGGGACAAATACCTATAGTGAACGAATTTCTAGATGTATTTCCGAAGGAATTGTCAGGTATTTCACCTGATAGGGAGGTCAAATTTGTTATAGATTTAGTACCGGGAATGACCCCGATTTTGAAAGCCCCATACAGAATGGCACCAGTGGAGATGAAGGAGCTGATGGTACAGTTGTAGGAATTGTTGGATAGGAAGTATATTCAACAGAGTGTGTCTCCCTGGGGAGCACCAGTTTTATTTGTGAAAAAGAAGGATGGGTCGATGAGACTTTGCATAGACTATCGAGAGCTGAACAAGGTGACGATCAAGAACAAGTACCCATTACCCAGGATAGATGATTTGTTCGATCAGTTGAGAGGAGCAAAATATTTTTCCAAGATCGACTTGAGGACAGGATATCACCAGTTGAAGGTGAGGAAGGAAGATGTGCCTAAGACATCATTCAGGACTCGTTACGGACACTACGAGTTCCTATTGATGTCATCTGGGTTAACAAACGCGCTAGGAGCATTTATAGACATGATGAATCGGGTGTTCAAGCAATACTTAGATAAATTCATAGTTGTGTTTATAGATGATATCCTGATCTATTCCAAGACTCAGGAAGATCATGCTGAACATTTAAGAATGGCATTGGAGGCGTTGAGAAATAATAATCTATACGTAAAATTTTCAAAGTGCAAGTTCTGGTTGGAGAAAGTTCAATTTCTAGGGCACGTGATCGATAAGAATGGAATCTCTATGGATTCGGTAAAGGTGGAAGCGGTGCAGAATTGGGAACAAACGAAGACACAGACTGAAGTAAGAAGTTTCTTAGGATTGGCAGGCTATTATAGACGATTTATCCAAGATTTTTTGAAAATAGCAGGAACTTTGACGAATCTAATAAAGAAGTCGATAAAATTTGTCTAGACGGAGAAGTGTGAAGAAAGTTTTAAAGAACTCAAGAAAAGACTGAGTAAAACACCGGTGTTATCTTTACTTGACGATACAGGTGATTTCGTGATTTTCAGTGATACGTCACACAAAGGACTTGGTTGTCTGCTTATGCAACACGGTAAAGTTATTGCGTACACATCGCGTCAGTTGAAGGATTACGAAATGGGATACCATACCCATGACCTGGAATTGGCAGCGGTAGTATTTGCCCTAAAGATTTGGAGGCACTATTTATATGGTGTAAGATGTGAAATATGCACGGACCATAAAAGTCTGAAGTATATCTTCACGCAGAAGGAGTTGAATATGAGACAAAGAAGATGGTTGGAACTTATAAAGGATTACAATTGTGACATTCTATATCATCCGGGGAAAGCTAACGTGGTAGCAGATACACTAAGCAGAAAGAACAATGGTAAGTTGGCAATGCTAACAACTCAGGAGGAGTTAGTCAAGGAGATGGCTAGATTAGAACTCGAGATAAAGAGCCCGAGGGAGTCAAATGAGAATTTATTCGCGATGGAGGTTCGTCCGAGTCTTTTAGACAGAATCAAGGAAGCACAAAGCAGTGATGAAGAATGTGAGAAGGTGAGGAAAAGAATTTCTGAGGGGTAAGAGCTTAAATTCAGCGTGGGTGGTGATGGACTATTAAGATTTGAGAAGAGAATTTGGGTGCTAGCGGTATCTGAATTAAAGGAAGAGATTTTGCAGGAAGCTCATAGTTCAAGTTACTCAATCCACCAGGGAAGCACAAAGATGTACCAGGATCTTCGCCAACATTATTGGTGGCCCAATATGAAGAGAGAAGTCACAGAGTGCTTCAGCAGATGTTTAACATGCCAGAGAGTTAAGGCTGAGCATCAGAAACAGAGCGGGTTACTTTAACCCTTAGAAATTCTGGAATGGAAGTGAGAGCATATCACGATGGACTTCGTGGTGGGACTTCCAACTACACAGAAGGGTTATAATGCAGTATGGGTGATCGTTAATCGATTGACCAAGTCAGCGCATTTCTTACCAATCAAGATCAGATATAACTTAGATCTGTTGGCAAAGATTTACATCAAAGAGATCATTTCCAGACACGGTGTGCCGGTATCAATTGTGTCAGATCGCGACCCGCAATTCACAACAAATTTTTGGAAAAGCTTTCAAGAACGCATGGGAACGTAACTGAGGTTGAGCACCGCGTATCATCCTCAAACAGATGGGCAGAGCAAGATAACTATTTAAACATTAGAAGACATGCTGAGAGTATGTGTTATGGACTTCAAAAGAAGTTGTGATGACCACCTACCGTTGGTGGAATTTGCATACAACAATAGTTATCACACGAGCATCGATATGCCACATTATGAAGCTTTATATGGAAGGAAATGCAGAACGCCATTATGCTGGGATGAAGTAGGAGAACGTAAATTGTTACGGCCAGAATTGGTACAGCAAATTACGGATGTGATCAAAACGATAAAAGCAAGACTAGTGACGGCTCAGGATTGACAGAAGAAATATGTTGATCAACATCGGCAACAACAAGACTTCGATGTCGGCACTTATGTGTTCCTAAAGGTTTCACCTTGGAAAGGAAAAATGAGGTTTGGGAAGAAGGGAAAACTTAGTCCGAGATTCGTAGGACCCTTTGAAGTGTTAAGGCGAGTCGGTGAGGTAGCTTATGAAATATCTTTACCTCCGGAGTTAGAGCATGTACACAATGTGTTCCATATATCGGTTTTACGACCCTATAAGCAAGACTACAAGCATATCATAGAGTATGAACCCATCCAGTTTGAAAAGAACTTAACCTATGAAGAGGTACCTGTTTAGATAATTGATAGAAAAGAACAAGTGTTACGAAATAAGATA
The DNA here is from genome assembly GCA_020205615.1 of Panax quinquefolius. NCBI lineage: Eukaryota > Viridiplantae > Streptophyta > Magnoliopsida > Apiales > Araliaceae > Panax > Panax quinquefolius. Next base: position 100,950,086 of record CM035154.1, on the reverse strand, counting down.
GTACCTTCTGTTAAGGTAGTATGGAGGAACCACAACGCCGAGGAGGCTATGTGGGAACTCGAGGAGAAAATGATGAAAAATTACCCTAGTCTTTTTGTTTAACTTGTAATGATTCTGGGATGGAATCCTTATAAGGGAGGGTGAATGTAATATCCAAAATTATTATATAACTAATTATCAATAAATGAATTTATATGAAACTCTTGTGTGATTTCTATTATTAGATGTATATGTGTTAAACATACATGTTTAATTTTAAGTTATGTGATGAGGTATGTGTAAATGGTTGGTTTAGATGAATTTAACTATTTGAGTTAGTTATGTAATTAAATTGATTAATTGCGTGGGAGGGGATTAAAATATGAGATTGATTTCAGAGCAGAATTTAGAGACGTGGACTGTGTATTTGAGTCCAAAACGTCAAAATTAGTCAAGATAGACTGTAACCACAAAATGTGTCACGGTTGACTTTTTGGTCAAAGTCAATCGGTTGACTTTTTTGGGTAAAAAGTCAACCACGAGTTTGGAGGCTAATTTGACGAAATGGATAGTCCCATGACGTCCGAAACATCGATTTAGTAGGAATCAATATTAGTATTGAAACGTTTGGCTACGGAGGGCAAAATGGTCAAAATAGTTTATTAAATGATTAAATTGATTATATTAATATTTTAATAAGGGAGTGCAGCAACTATGGGGTCCACGGGTCAACCAAATTAAGACAAGAGAGGGAGTATTAGTATTATAAGGTAATGATGGGGGAGGGATTTACGAAACCTTTACAAATCCAAGACTCATCCTTTCTATAACCCTCACCCCATACTAAATTGAATTTATACAATATACTTAATACATATAACTTATATTGGAGATGGAAGGGCTGGAAAAATCATTTGATAACATGTTTTATATATACTCCTACTCCAAGTCTCTTCTTCCCCTTTGTAAAAAAATCCTACCGCGAGTGAAGTTGAGAGTGAGAGAGGAAGGAGCTTGAGAGGGTGGCAAATTCTAGAGTTTTTAGAGACTAATCAAGCAAAGAGAATCATTGGAGGAGTTCGAGCAAGTAGCATTCATCAAAGAGGCAAGCCATGAACTCTCTTTTTCATGTTCTTTAGTAAAAATGAGAGAATATGCTTATGTGACTTATTGCATAAAATTTGTTTTGGACCTTGTGATGCCATGCTACTGTTAGTTGATGTTATGTGGATGTAAGAACGAAAGTTCTAGTTTAATCATGCCTTAATATCGTAGAGATTCAAGGAATTATGTCATGCATGCCAAATATTTGATAATATGACTCAATGATTCTAATTTGATCATATCATAGAAATTTAGTGAGTTCAATTGTTGTAACATATGTATTTATATGAGTATATATGATCTGGACAGTAGGAACTAATTCCTTGCATGCTAGAATCAAAATCATGAATTTTGTCAAAGTTAGTTAAAACTTGAAATCGGTGACTTTTCGGGTTTTTCAGAGCCTTGGATTCATGGTTTCTGTGACCCGATTATGGTAGGTTATAATTTTGTAAAATTTTATGTTGTATGATGTATAACCTATCCAAATTTCATAAGAAACGGAGTTAAATTGAGTGAGATATGAAATTTGGTAGAAATTTGATGTCCTGTTTTCTTGGAACTATTTTGGATCAGTCTGTCTTGGGGGCATTTTCGTCCACTTTTTGTACTTTAAAAATTCTAAAAAAATGTAGAGTGTTAATATAAGTATATGTGAAGGTCCTGTAAAAATTTGAGAATTTTTGGCCATACGGTTTAAGAGTTATGGACTTTACGGCTAAGGACACTATTTGAAAAGATACCCAAATAACTCTCTGTTTATAAGTCCAGATATTACGAAAGTTTACTGGAAGTACATGAATATAATAGGAGCTAACCCTGAAAATTTCAGAATTGTTGGAGCTAATCTCGATTTATAAAAATTCTGAGAATATTTGGCTATTATGAACTATTTAAAAATAGTAGATGGATTTTAAAAATTTTGGGAAAAATATATGTTCAATGTGGGACTATATTATGCAAAATCCCAGAAAAGAAATATTTTTGAAACTGATTTGGTATTTTTAATATAAATGATGTTATATGGATAAATGAGTTTAATTAAATATGTGATGTGAAAAATATGGAAAATAAGGTTTTCCGACTTGAGACCCTTAAGCATGTTTTATGCAGATTTTTGATGGAGGTTTGGGTTGGGCCGAGTTGGATCCGGGTCAGGTTAGAAAAATTTTAGAAATTTATTTTTTTCCAGATTCTTTTATTAAACCATTTGGCCTATACGAAGTAACATGTTATGTAATTGAATTGTATTTGAATACATGCGAGTGTAATCATCCTATTAAAATAAAAGGAAACCATTACACTTCGAAGTGGTGTTCGAGAACCTAATTGTTTAACGTAACATATGTGAATAAGTTACATGAAGGGCAAGTAGATAGCGGTAAATTGTAGAAGACGTATCAGGCAAGTTTCCTAACCCTAAGTTTCTATTGAGCAATTATTCAATCTTTACTCATTATTGTTGCAGTAAGAGTAAGTATCGGACTTGTGCTATCACTAGTACAAAACTATAAAAAGACAACACTTAAAAGATGACGTTTTTATAAAAAAATGTTGTAGTATTTTTTTTCATAACGTTTTTTAATAAAATATTATAGATATATATAAAAAATATTATCTATTTATAAGGGCAATTTTTAATTTTAAATAGATAATATTTTTTTTAAAAAAATATTATCTACATAAAAAACACGAAAAAAAAAACCGCGCTTAAATGTAAACTTAAAATTAAAACACGGAGCAGAGCATAGTTATATGTCTTTCTATGCTATTTCGCCTCTTCATCCTTTCACATCATTCACCGTAATTTCTCATCGGAGCCTGCACCCGGGCGTAAAGTTGCCATTCTGGGTGCCGCCGGCGGGATCGGACAGCCGCTCGTGCTGTTTATGAAGCTCAACCCCCTCGTGTCTCAGCTTGCTCTCTATGATATTGCCGGAACTCCCGGTGTCGCAGCCGACGTCAGCCACATTAATACCAGATCTGAGGTATGCTCTGTCTAAAATTATAGAGTATTTCTTTTTAGGGTTTTGTGTAATTCCCTATTGTTTCATTTCTTTTTGTTTTAATTATTATTTTTTAAAAGTAAAGTTTTGAATTTGGTTGAATATTTCCGTAATTATTAACTTCCCTGCTCAGGTGTTCATCCAGTATCATTTTTTCCTTATCTGTTTGTTTGGTCTTAACTATCCATGTACTGATTTTTGTTCTGTTTAGGTTCAGTGTTATCGTTTGTCATTTTATTTTAATATAAATATCCTTTCAAATTTTCTGATTTTATGCATTAATGTTTAAGTTAAAATTGTAATTTGGAATATTACCGGATTCAATACTTTAATTTTCAAATTACATCCATATTCAAGGCAAATGGACTATTTTTTTTTTTAGGTTAGATTACATGTTTAATTCTCTTGCTTTCCAATTCCGTTACTCATCTATGTGATTGCATGTTTGCATAGGTTGCTGGGTACGTGGGGGAAGAGAAGCTAGGGAAGGCACTGCAGGGATGTGATGTTGTCATCATTCCAGCTGGTGTGCCAAGAAAGCCTGGCATGACTCGTGATGATCTCTTCAACATCAATGCTGGCATTGTTAAAGGATTATGCACTGCAATTGCCAAGTATTGCCCTAATGTGCGTGGTTCCACACCATTCTTGTTGTTAGGTTCAGTTTAAGTTTTTTTTGTTAGTTTGAGGAATATATGGTTTTCACATTCTCATTTGCATTTGAAATTTTGTGAGTTTCAGGCACTTATTAATATGATAAGTAACCCTGTCAATTCTACGGTCCCAATTGCTGCTGAAGTTTTCAAGAAAGCTGGGACATATGATGAAAAGAAATTGTTTGGTGCGACTACACTTGATGTTGTTAGGGCTAAGACTTTCTATGCTGGAAAGGCCAATGTCACTGTTGCAGGTATCTTCACTACTTACAGAATAGAAATTCCTAATCCCTTATTTGCTTGAAGTCAACTTGTGCACTTCTACTTCTTTGTTCCAGATGTCAATGTGCCTGTTGTGGGCGGTCATGCTGGCATAACTATTCTCACGTTGTTTTCATAAGTACTATGCTCATTCTATATTGATTTCTGCATTTGTGAAATTTGGTGTTTCCTGTTTGGGGTCTTTTGTTTATTTATATTTTATTTGTATGTTTAAATGCCAATAGGCGACGCCAAAAACCAATAACTTGTCTAACGAAGTAATTACGGCTCTTACAAAGCGTACACAAGATGGTGGGACAAAAGTTGTGGAAGCAAAGGCCGGAAAGGGCTCAGCTACGCTCTCAATGGCGTAAGTATAAATTAATGCCATTTTATTACTATGTATTTTGATTTGCCCATCAAAGAAGAATGAGTTTGGTTAGCCATAGAATTGTCCATTTGAAGTTTCTGATGCTGTTTTTGAGATTGCAGAATCAATGGTTTCTTACAAAGCTTCTCAAGATTACAACCTTGACAAGGGAGGCTCTGATGTTACTATTGTGCAACTGAAGGTACATCATGTGCTTTCTTCAGTTTTGACTAGTTTAGGAAGGTCGCCTGATGTTCAGCGTGGAATAACCAGAATATTTCATCGAACAGCTACATCATCTGAGGTAATAAGTGTCTCAAATTTTTTTGCATCTATCTCTCTATATATGTGTGTGTGATTTACATATATTGCTAAAATGTTTCTGACACTGAAAACTTAACTTACTTCCCCCATGTCACTAACTCTATGGATGTGGGACAAAAGAGGAGGGGATGCTTGGACAGTTTAAACATCTATATTATACCAGTCTGGTTATAGTGGACATCAGCTATATATTTCCCTATCAATTTGCATACTTAGTAACTGATGATGGTTTCTACTTATAATCGGATGGTACAGTTCATTAAAATCATTCAAGCAATCTAAGTTGCTGGAAAGAAACTTCAGGAGCTTCTCATTGAAGAAGAGGACAACAAGCACAACCTGAAAATGAATATTGTGCACTCTGTGTTGTTAAGGAAGTTAATTTTGACAGCTTCATCATCCAGTGTAATTGGCACTGCTGCAAAACTTTTGTCTAGCCTAAGCGAAGATGCTGCTGGTAAACAGGACCTTCAAAACTTATTCATCATTAACGATGGATAATTTTTAGAGGTTTCTTGAATAGTAGTCTTTGAAATTAAATCTAAATCCTGCTCTATATGACTTTCAAATTGTATTCTGGTAGTGCTTCTGAAATTCTGAGATTGTATTCTTGTTAGTATATTTTTTTGTACATGTCTTAACATGTGTAGACCTTTCCTCTCTCTCTCTCTCCCTCAAATTTTATGTAAAAATAGTTTACGAATAGTTACTCTCTCTTTCGACAGTTATGCTGGAGTAATATTTGCTGATGCTTGTTTGAAGGGACTTAATGGAGTTCCAGATGTTGTCGAATGTTCATTTGTACAGTCAAGCATAACTGAAGTACCTTTCTTCGCATCTAAGGTACTTAACCTCAGTTTAACCCTTATATATATAAAGCTTGACTGTGAACATTTGTTTTCTGTATTGATGGACAACTTTTTATTACGATTAGTTAATAGTTGATTAATGTTTAATTCTCATCTAATAGGTTACATCTTCTCAGGTCCTTGGCTGATGAAGGTGTTGTTCTACTGCTTTATTCACTCGTTTATGGAAATACAGATTTTCTGGAGTATGACTTGGTGCGAACCGATCTGGATACATTGGTATGAAGCAGATGTTTATATTGTCTTCTCTTAGCTGAGGTTGAATTTGTTGAATTTCAGAACAAAACAACCTTTCCCAGAAGATCTTGAACCCAAAATCCAGTTCCCAGGACCAAAATAAAAATAAAAATAAATAATAGAATATCTAAACTAGTCATATTCAATTTTATTATAAGTTAAGCTTCTTGTAGTGCTGTATATAATTGTAGTCAGATTTTAGCAATTTTTTGCACATCAACCCAATTTCTCAACAAATGTTGATTTTATGGCACACTAGTTTCAATAATATTAAGTTTTAATGGGAAAATGATGCTTGAATTCACATGTAAAACACTTGGATTGTGTAGTACTGGAATAGAACCTCTGACCAATGATTGATATATGTTCATTCTAAAACGATATGAGCCTCTTAAATTCACTATACTTATGCTAACTAAAGGTGGATGTAGCAAATTATTCCATCATTCAGTTGTAAACTAGTGATTATTGATTAGCGTGGTTTCCGACTTTCAATATTTAATAAGGAGGTGTATCATCATTATCCAATATTATGTATAATATATGTTGTGTTATAAAAAAGAGGAAATTGGGAAAACTAAGAAATTTATGAACATGCCCGACTGTGTATCATGACTTAATGTAGGCACCACATCTTTTGGTGTATGTTGTAACAAGAGAAGAATTGATAGACATTTTTCTACATGCTTGTAGACATTACATAGTTTGATGTATCATAGGGTAAAGGAAATCTCAAACAGCAGGTTTCACATTCTCAATACTGCTATTTTTTTCTAACATGATCAATTTGAACATGATGTCTATCTCCATACAAATTATCTTGTAACTTTGGCAAACATGGCACCTCACATCCATCGCTTGAGTGCATATGCATCACAGCGTTTGGTTAGCCTTTTTTACATGCTGTCACTAAAGTATGCTCTCCTTACTATCTCTTTTGCTATTTCTGACATTACAGGTTGATCTGAGCAAGATGGTAGAGATTATGAGGAACCAAGAAAGCTCTTGTGATCTCAAAGAGTTGGTAGCCAAGTTCATTCCCGAGTCAATTGGCAGGGAGATAGAGAAGGCAACTTCCAGCATTTTCCCACTCCAAAATGTCTTCATTAGGAAAGTCGAGATCCTGAAAGCACCTAAATTTGATATTGGCAAATTGATGGAGGTATGCTTCTCATAGCAGTTACATACTTGGATCGATATTGGTAAGTTGATGTGGTTAAAATCATGGCTTCATGGATTTTTTTTTTTAAAAATGTGTAGGTTTATGGTGACTACTCGGAGGATGTTGGTGTGAAGCTTGAGAGGGCTAGCTGATGAAAAAATGGTAGAGGGAGAGACAGAGGTTGTTGGAGCTTAGAAGAGATAGTTTTATTAAATCACCGAGTTAGTTTTATTAAATCACACTTGTGTTGGATGTAATGCTGCGGATTGGAATTTTAGTTTTGATATTTAGATTAAGAGCAACTTTAATATATATACTTTTGGAATCTGGTTTCGTGCTTTAATTGGATTAACTTGCATTTTCTAATATATAATTATGCATTCTATACTATGCATTGGAGTTATTAGTTTAAACTCAAATATAGGTGAACCAAAACTATTACAACATCATGTATTACAATATTTTAAAGTAAAATTACAATATTTTAAAAACATTGTATAAAGTAGTCTAAATAGATAACACTTTATAAACGTTGTATAAATGAGTTTAAACGTTGTCTGATGTACCAAACCACAACATTTTAAGCTAGAAAACGTTGTGGAATCATATCATCTACAATGTTTTCAAGCATCCAAGAATTTATGGAAAACAAATATACAATGTTTTTTAAGAAAAAAACGTTGTATAATGTGTCAAACTACAACGTTTTAAAAACGTTGTATAAAGGTGTCAAATAGATGACACCCTTAACCACGACGTTTCTATAAGACCTTCTACAACGTTTTTTACGCGTTATCTATTTACTGTTTTGTAGTAGTGTATTTACTTTTCGTACAAGTTCCTTTGTCATAAAGTTATATAACTGCAATTTCCTTGCAAGCGTTATTGATGATTACTCCATTAGTATTACAACTGTTGTACTTTAAAGTTCTATTTCGTTAACGAACTATTTCCAAGTATGCTTTCTGGCTTTTTATTTCGGCTAGATATTATTGATGATAAATGATATAACCTTTGAATAATTCAAATCCTTTGAAGCTATTTAATATTTACCAATCCAAATTGCTTTGTTGCGGTCTCGTATGAATACTAAGATGAACAACCAGAATATTCGGGCAAACACATGTCGGACATATAGTCCATTTATGCTTATGCAGTTAAATTTCATACTTGTGCACAATGTAGGGTACGATAGGCTGATCACCTGGAGTACTTGCAAAGACTGTTTACAATCTATTTGATTGTTAAACCGTCTGATGGTTTTTCGATGAAACAAAATAGTGTTCAGGGTATCTAACACCCCTTAGTATACTATTGAGAATTCTAAAATTATCTCGATATTCCTATTTATCTCTTGCTAATTATTTCAACTGTTGAGAAATATTCATACAAATGTTTTACTCCTGATGCATGTTTCCAAACTACTTTATATACTTGTTGGGCAATTTGTGCTCATTCTTGCTTAAACCTTTCAATTAAGGTTGAGAACGCTGAGAGCTCGGGCAAGGACAAGGGGAAGTCTAAGATGAAATGATGAGAGTTATTTATGTAACAAGTTATATTTTCGCGTATGATGTGATGTAGCGATAAACGCTAAGTTTAAGTTTCAGTTTATTTAAGGTTGTAAAGACTTGGTTTTTTATCTGAATAGATATGTAATAGTTATTATTATTATTTCTGTAACGCCCCGAAAACGGGTCTATCTTCACACCCGGATTCCGTATGTCACGATCCCATCTTCTTCCAAACATACATCATTATATACTGAAATATAACAACATACACTCTCAAATCCCAGGTTCTAAAAACCATATACCTTTTTCATTATAAATATATTATTCATTCCATCTTACAAGAGTGACTTTCACCTGCCACTAAGGATACATAACAGTTCGCTAAACTAATCTAAAGTTCATTTAACTTATTTTATATTACAAGTCTTCGCTTGATCTTCTCGCTCATCCACATTCTGAATGGCACTTCATCTGGATACCATCAGCTTGATCTTTATGAGATCCTTAAGTTCTTCTAACCTCGTTCGCTGAAAATATTTTTCATTTAAAACAAGTGTGAGCATTCAATTGCCCAACAAGTCATAATAGTTGAACAAACATCTTCAAGAATTCAAACATTCTTTTAAGACTTCAATAACCGAACAAAGGTTATGAAGCAGCTTGAATAATAGGAATAATCTCGATTCCTATCCTTTTAAAACAATATTCACTTTCATTTTAAAATACTTTAATTCTTCTACCTTTTTCATACACATTCTGTCTGGCTAGAATCATTAGGACAGACTTAACAATAACGGATCATGTATGAACAGAGCATTCTCTTATTGAATAGTTAAATCACATAACAGTTCATCTCATAGAAACACCGAAGTGTTCACATTGTGGCTCAAGGCCTCATACGTTTTACCACCTTGCACAAATATCGCACATTAACACATAGACGGAACTTCTCAAGTTCAACATCTGAGAAGTTTGAGAAACTAGCATTCATTTGAAATATGAATGAAGTTAGGAAACTTGCCTTACTACCATGACTCTGACTTACAATTTGAAGCGCTTTCATTTCAATTTCTATGTAGCACATAAGAAAAAAACAACACATACACTAATTAGTTATGTATATTTGACTTATACATTAGTTTTCTTAACTTTACTTCTTAGGGTTCGCGTTCTTGCAACCGAATTTTACGCGACCACTTTTATTACCATTCTACGTCTTCATGACATACAAAGATGTCTTACTTATACGTTCATCATCTTTGATGTTTTACATTCTTATCTTCTTCTTATTACTTCTCTAAGACTCAGCACACATCGCTTCTCTGCTAGTAGTCCATATGGTACTCTGAGTGGTTTCCCACAAACAACCAACAAACAAGTTCCGTCTCAAATCTACTGCTTTGCCCATAATAGTGAGTTAGATCGGTTGCGATTTTGTATATACCTTCTCTCTCTGAAGGAATTGTTTAGCCCGGCTCCCGTATGTCGACCATCAAAGGTTACGATTGTCTTTACAACTTAACTTATCTTAACTTATCCGAACTATTAAACTATAATCTTCGTTAAGTTAATTTCTCATTCCTTATGGCTTCCTGACAATAAAATGCCACCCCTCAGGATTCATTCTTATACGACTCACCTTCGGCTTTCATTACTCTTATTATCGTTCATCACGGCTTTCTCGATATTTCATATCTTACTTACTACCTTTGTCAACGTCTAAGTCATACAACTAGGGTATACTAAAAATGTTCGTCCGATGCGAATACGATTCACGAGGATCGTTTACGTATTCAACGTTCACGTTGCTCATCTTTTAATCTCTCATTCAACCTTTACTCAAGGTTTTAATCGCTTTCGATCGTTATCCATCCCATGAACCCCATGTTCATTATTCTATCTTAATGTCGAAGCTATACTGTTCGTTGTATGCTAAGACTGCTTGCAACTGCGTTACGTTTGCAGCGTCTATATGCTTTACACTTATCTCTCACTATCATGACATAACATCAAAATGTTATTCATTACCCTCGTCACTCAACGTCTAAGGAATCACAACCATAGCAATCCCTCATGTTCGTTCATTGCGACTACGGTCCCCGGACATCAGTTACGTAACCCGCGTCTACATTATTTGTCTTTTACTCTCATTTAATCTTTCCGTTCAACCTTCATTTAAGGTTTAATTTTCTTGTTTAAGTGTTACATAAGTGAACATTATGTTCTTTATCTTCCCATACGTTTCCCCCAAGAGTTGAGCGGTTAAAAGCTCTTCTCTGGCTTTTTCCTACTGGCTGGTGGCTGTATTTCACTCTCCTTTATCTCTGTGCTTGTGGCCTGAGTTTGCGATACCAACTCCACAGTGCAGTCTTTGCTGGCGCCACCTTTCAAGGCATGGTGGTGGCTACGGTGGCCAAGCCCTAACCTAGAAAATTTCTCTAAGTGTTAAATCCAATTTGAGACGTTTACTTCCCGCTTTCATAACTTATTCGTTATAACTCGGAACGAGGTTGTTTCAAAGCTATTCTCTTCCTTATCTTACGTACTTCAATACCCCACAGATAGAACTTCGTTCTGAATTCGTTAACGTGCGATTCAATTGGCTTGATCTTCACCCTTTATTCGTTTTACGTTTTTAACGCTCTTCGTTCGTTCGTCCATAATTCGGTCATCCGAACTCGGAATTCATTCGTTCTTGAGTCCACGACTCACATTTTCTATGTTCTCTTACATTCTTATGAAACCCTACACATTCAGGTTCATTTACTAACTTTCTAATTCTCGTTCATCTTTTACAAAATTTTTGCCATAACTTCGTTATAGCTAAGTTTTAATCCGTTCTTCATGAATGTTTCTACTGTTCCTAACCAAGCAAAATGCATCTAACTTATACGCGATGGTTTTAAACTTGTCCATTAATAACAAATATCTTACGATGGTTTTAAATTTGTCCATCAACAACGTTCTTCGTGTTCTTCGCGTGTTCTTCGTGTTCTTCGTGTTCTTCGTTCGTTCTTCATTTTAATCGATATTTTGGATTATGATTTCACTTTTTATTGGAATTTGATGTTATAGAACATTATTCCTTACTTATTTCACCTACTTATTCATATAATCCACTTGGATCGTTCTAATTCATTACGAATCTTATACTTCCTTAAGAAATTTATAAACTAAACTTTTAATTCCTATTTCTTCATTTTCTTACGATTTCAACCATATGAAATCATTCCTAACATCATTTACTTCTTATTCTTATTAATCTATGTTTTGAACTTAAAAACTTAAGAAAAGTTAACTTAGGAGTTAGGTTTTAATACATTTCCTCATTATTTTTCTTCCGCTAGACAAAATCGGTGATTCACAAGCTCTTCTATTTCACGCTCACCTTCGATCCGATCATCCAAACTCATTCTCTTCCTTCTTCATCTTCATCCGAACCCTCTCTCTCTCTCTAGGGTGTAGGATTTTCAAAATTCCAAATAAATAATTTAAGCTTCCTATTTATAGAATTTCCAAGCTAAGGGTATTTTAGTTATTTTACCCCCTTAACCACCTTACTATTCACACCTCCATACTATTCATACCTCCTTACTATTCATGACTTAAGTGTTAAGTTAACTTAGCCCTTAAGTCTACTTAGCCTTTAAGTTTTGTAGTTCCGTCTTTCGGGTTTCGTCCGATAGTTTTAAAAACTGCGATTCTCGGAATCCAAATATTTTTGGATATTTCATCTTTCCTTTACTGATTAACTTTTACGTATTCTTTGATTTTGAAAAAGCTAAAAAACTTTTTTTTTGGCGTTAAGCGTTTTCCTTCACGTTTTACCCTAACGTAGCTAAATGAATGAAAAGTACATAACAGTACTTTTTGTCATTTTTATTTTTTCCGATTTCTGCACGTTTTTTGAGAAAAACTTTTATCAACTTAGTTAACTTTTCATGATATATTATCGTCAAATCTTTCGACGGAATGTCATTTCGACATACCGAACTCTTGGAAAGGCTTAGGTTATTCAAACCCTAACCCTTAGGTTTCGTCAGGTGAATAGTGCATATTTCGTCTTTTTCCCCAGAAATATTTTTGTTCCCGGAAAATTTTCATTTTCATCTTGAAAATTCTTACTCGTTCAATCTAGATCGTAGCCAGAATCCTCCCAACTTATAATCATCCTAGGTTCTAGAACGATTATTAAACACATAACACATAATATTATTAATAAAAATTCATTTTATTAATAACTAATTCTTTAAACTTATATTCTGGAAAATTCCAAATTTCCGGGTCGTTACACTCTTCCCCTCTTATAAAAATTCCGTCCTCGGAATTTCTTAAAACCGTCAGATTCACTCCTTCTTCACAGAATTTCGTCCTCAAAATTTTAGCCTACCCATCTTCTCAACTTTTCTTCAAAGAAGTTCTTATCTTTTCATCATTCCTAACCTCCATAACCTATCAAGAATCATGAAGTAGAAAGAATAACAAGGAATATAAAATTTCCTTTTAAAGCGTTTCATACTTTTCTTTGAGGGTCAAATCGACCATGAACTCTTACTCGGTTTAATGACATAACGTAGTAACCTTTCTTCCACGGTCGGTTTACAATCACAAAAAAGTAAACTACCTCCTACCCATCGTCGTATACCCCATTTTGGGATATGTGCACCTCAGACTAAATCATTAGATTCCGCACCAAAACAATTTGGTTCGGCACAACTTCTTCAAAGAAAGCTCGACGACATACCATTTGTCTAGCCGAATCAACTAGCTTAGACCATACCAATAAATTGGATATCAACGTGAAACATTCGTCTAGTCAACTCAATTGACATCGACTACTTCTGTAAAATTTTTTTCAATACATTAAAACGTTTTATGTCGTCATGATACCGTACTTTTCATAGTACGTTGAGGACTTCGCCAGTTTGTGATTTCGTCATTATACATCATACTATAGCGGGTTGTTGATCCTAAGATCACATCCAACACCAGGTTCAATTGCAATAATAACTCTATCTTTTTACCATCCTTTGCATCAAATGCACTGATGATATAAAATTCATTTTGATATTTTAAATCAATTTCTGTCTAGCTAAAACAATTAGCATAAACATACCAAGAATAGTTCTTTTAAAAATCTATTGGTTCCAAAAGTTGAACCAATTCTTTCATTTTCCAAAATACGCACACATAAGCACGATTTCAATAAACTTCAAAATCTAGCATAGCTAGATGACTTGGAATATCCTATTCTCCATCTTCCTTCATTGTCTTACTACGACAATACTTAATCTTCTCTAGCACCTTCAATACTAAGCCTACTGAAAATAACTTGTTTTCGATTCTAAACATCCCTCTACCTTAAATACGGTCCATCGACTTACCACACATTATGAGTTCGGAAACTTTCCACAATAATATGAGTTTAAGAACTATCCAGACAGACCATAGCGTCCATTCGTTGAAAAGTTCAAAAACCTACCATATCATTATGAGTCGCGAGCATTACCATAAGTATGAGTTTCAAGAACTTCGCACCTACCTTATCGTTCTCTACCTATCAAGTATATATATGAGAAAAGATTCACCTTCTCATCATATACATCTTGATGGGTATGACCGATTCAATGATTATCAACTTTGTAATAAGCTAAGCAGTTGTTACACTAAGCACAAACCTCTGTCCATAACAAAGGTTCATACAACTCAGCTATCACATGAGTTCTCAATTGAAATTTTACAACTCCTAAATCTCTCTTAACTTAATATGAATTTTCTTTAATTCATATACTATCCTTCACAACTCAATCTGAGTTCTTCTTCTTGTACTACGTCGTAGTACTATAAATCATTCATCGTTTAATAGCTCCCCTGTTACTACGATTCACTATGATCACGTGGTGATCTTCTTATCCCTCTCTCTACGATTATAGTCTTAGATACTCTTACCTAAGATTTATAACCTATCAGCTTTGATACCAATCATAGCATACGAAATCGATTCTATCTTCACACCCGGATTCCGTACGTCACGATCCCATCTTCTTCCAAACATACATCATTATATACTGAAATATAAAAACATACACTCTCAAATCTCAGGTTCTAAAAACCATATAACCTTTTTCATTATAAATAATGATAAATACATTATTCATTCCATCTTACAAGAGTGACTTTCATCTGCCACTAAGGATACATAACAGTTCCCTAAACTAATCTAAATTTCATTTAACTTATTTTATATTACAAGTCTTCGCTTGATCTTCTCGCTCATCCACATTCTAAATGGCACTTCATCTGGATACCATCAGCTTGATCTTTATGGGATCCTTAAGTTCTTCTAACCTCGTTTGCTGAAAATGTTTTTCATTTAAAACAAGTGTGAGCATTCAATTGCCCAGCAAGTCATAACAGTTGAACAAACATCATCAAGAATTTAAACATTCTTTTAAGACTTCAATAACCGAACAAAGGTTATGAAGCAGCTTGAATAATAGGAATAATCTCGATTCCTATCCTTTTAAAAACAATATTCACATTCATTTTAAAATACTTTAATTCTTCTACCTTTTTTATACACATTCTGTCTGGCTAGGATCATTAGCACAGACTTAACAATAACGGATCATGTATGAACAAAGCATTCTCTTATTGAACAGTTAAATCACATAACAGTTCATCTCATAGAAACACTGAAGTGTTCACATTGTGGCTCAAGGCCTCATACGTTCTACCACCTTGCACAAATATCGCACATTAACACATAGACGGAACTTCTCAAGTTCAATATCTGAGAAGTTTGAGAAACTAGCATTCATTTAAAATATGAATGAAGTTAGGAAACTTGCCTTACGCCCAGCTACAGCTTACACCGAACGGCTCATTTCAATTTCTATGTAGCACATAAGAAAAAAACAACACATACACTAATTAGTTATGTATATTTGACTTATACATTAGTTTGCTTAACTTTACTTCTTAGGGTTCGCGTTCTTGCAACCGAATTTTACGCGACCACTTTCATTACCATTCTACAGCTTCATGACATACGAAGATGTCTAACTTATACGTTCATCATCTTTGATGTTTTACATTCATATCTTCTTCTTATTACTTCTCTAAGACTCAACACACATCGCTTCTCTGCTAGTAGTCCATATGGTACTCTGAGTGGTTTCCCACAAATAACCAACAAACAAGTTCCCGTCTTGTCTACACTGCCCATAACAGTGAGTTAGATCGGTTGCCAATTTTGTATATACCTTTGCTCTCTGAAGGAATTGTTTAGCCCAGCTCCCATATGTCAACCATCAAAGGTTACAATTGTACTACAACTTTACTTATCTTAACTTATCCGAACTATTAAACTATAATCTTCGTTAAGTTAATTTCTCATTCCTTATGGCTTCCTGGTAATTAAATGCCACCCCTCAGGATTCATTCTTATACGACTCACCTTCGGCTTTCATTACTCTTATTATCGTTCATTATGGCTTTCTCGATAATTCATATCTTACTTACTACCTTTGTCAATGTCTAGGTCATACAACCAGGGTATACTTAGAATGTTCGTCCGACGTGAATATGATTCACGAGGATCGTTTACATATTCAACGTTCACGTTGCTCGTCTTTTAATCTCTCATTCAAGCTTTACTCAAGGTTTTAATCGCTTTCGATCGTTATCCATCCCATGAACCCCATGTTCATTATTCTTTCTTAATGTCGAAGCCATACTGTTCGTTGTATGCTAAGACTGCTTGCAACTGCATTACGTTTGCAGCGTCTATACGCTTTACACTTATCTCTCACTATCATGACATAACATCAAAATGTTATTCATTACCCTCGTCACTCAACGTCTAAGGAATCACAACCATAACAATCCCTCACGTTCATTCATTGTGACTACGGTCCCCGGACATTGGTTACGTAACCCGCGTCTACATTATTGGTCTTTTACTCTTAGTTAATCTTTCCATTTAACCTTCATTTAAGGTTTAATTTACTTGTTTAAGTGTTACATAAGTGAACATTATGTTCTTTATCTTCCCATACGTTTCCCCCAAGAGTTGAGCAGTTAAAAGCTCTTCTCTGGCTTTTTCCCTAATTTGGCATTGCTGTATTTCACTCTCCCTTATCTCTCGCATGACATGACGCGAGTTTGATGATACCGGCTCCACAGTGCGGTCTTTGTTGTACCACCTTTCAAGGCATATTTTGTCTTGCGGCGTCGAAACCCTAACCCTGAAAATTTCTCTAAGTGTTAAATCCAATTTGAGATGCTTACTTCCCGCTTTCATAACTTATTCGTTATAACTCGGAATGAGGTTGTTCCAAAGCCATTCTCTTCCTTATCTTACGTACTTCAATACCCCTCGGACAGAACTTTGTTTTGAATCCGTTAACGTGCCATTCGATTGGCTTGATCTTCACCCTTTATTCGTTTTACGTTTTTAATGCTCTTCGTTCGTTCGTCCATAATTCGGTCATCCGAACTCGGAATTCATTCGTTCTTGAGTTCACGACTCACATTTTCTATTTTCTCTTACATTCTTATGAAACGCTACACATTTAGGTTCATTTACTAACTTTCTAATTCTCGTTCATCTTTTACAAAATTTTCGCCATAACTTCGTTATAGCGATGTTTTAATCCGTTCTTCATGAACGTTTCTACTGTTCCTAACCAAGCAAAATGCATCTAACTTATACGCGATGGTTTTAAACTTGTCCATCAACAACAAATATCCTACGATGGTTTTAAATTTGTCCATCAACAACGTTCTTCGTGTTCTTCGCGTGTTCTTCGTTCGTTCTTCATTTTAATCGATATTTTGGATTATGATTTCACTTTTTATTGGAATTTGATGTTACAGAACATTATTCCTTACTTATTTCACCTACTTATTCATATAATCCACTCGGATCGTTCTAATTCATTACAAATCTTATACTTCCTTAAGAAATTTATAAACTAAACTTTTAATTCCTATTTCTTCATTTTCTTACGATTTCAACCATATGAAATCATTCCTAACATCATTTACTTCTTATTCTTATTAATCTATGTTTTGAACATAAAAACTTAAGAAAAGTTAACTTAGGAGTTAGGTTTTAACACCTTTTCTCTTTATTTTTCTTCCGCTAGACAAAACCGGCGATTCACAAGCTCTTCTATTTCACGCTCACCTTCGATCCGATCATCCAAACTCATTCTCTTCCTTCTTCATCTTCATTCGAACCCTCTCTATCTCTCTCTCTCTCTCTCTTTAGGGTGTAGGATTTTCAAAATCCCAAATAAATGATTTAAGCTTCCTATTTATAGAATTTCCCAGCTAAGAGTATTTTAGTCATTTCACCCCCTTAACCTCCTTGCTATTCACACCTCCATACTATTCATACCTCCTTACTATTCATGACTTAAGTGTTAAGTTAACTTAGCCCTTAAGTCTACTTAGCCTTTAAGTTTTGTAGTTAAAGTCTTGGGTTTTAGGTCAAACAGTTTTAAAAGCTGCGATTCTCGGAATCAAATATTTTTGGATATTTACGAAAGTAGTATGCACACAAGCCAATCATGTTTGATGATAAAGCATATACTTTGTAACAATCTTATTCATTTATTAATAAAAGTATTAATTTATTAAAGGCTTTTAATTATCTACATGATCTTTGTTTTATAATATGTGATAAACCCGTAGTTTTAAGCAATGCTTTTAGAATAATGATGATGATCATTCTAATGAGATCTAAATTCTTAGAAAGCTTAAAACTAAAATAGTTCCCAATCATTGGATTACTAAATTGGGGATTAGTGAATCAGGATAGATTGGTACATACGTTGGTTGCTTTCATTGGATGAGGATGATTGATCTCATGATCATTTGTGTGGAACACTAAAAGCAAGTATGTAGGTGCTTATTAGAGAATAAGTTCTTTGAGCGTGGCTCGCTAAGGAATACCTAATGGAGTTTTATTTGCTGTCGATAGGAATTCTGTAGTGATAGTAGTCAAGTGATCCTTGGACTTGAGATCATCATAGTATCTTGTGTATGATGAGTTATACTTTGACTTATTCCTTAAGACCCTTAGGGTATATCAAAAGGTATGCTTGGGTATAATAAGTTGTACATGGAGATAATGTATGATCGATAAAGAATCTACCACTTCTAATAAATAAAAGAGAAATGTCTATGTGATTCGATAAATGACAACCCGATGTAGTCCTTGGCGGTAGAATAAAATTAGAAAGGAGTTTCTAATTTGCATTATTTGGTGTTGTGCATTTAAGAATCGAAATACATATAATTAAATAAAATAAGACTTGTGATAATTCCATATCTTATATTTAATTGGGACATTGTATGGTGGAAGGATTGAATTGTCTGGTAACTATTTACTCAAAGGTTCTTTTATGATTAATGTTGAAATCTATATTATACGGAAAGTCGTTGATCATTAGGGAGGCTTATCCTATTGTAGAATAAATATTATTTATTTAAATAAATTGTTTAATTTATTTATTTAAATAAGATTAGAATTATTCTAATTGATTTATTCTGCAATAGGTTTAATATGGAGAACCTAAAGGGTCACACCATAAAAGGAAGAATAATTATTTAAGAAGTAAATGGCATAATCGTAATAATATGTTATGTATATTTAATTTAATCTATGGTGATAGAATAAATTAAATAGCTTAATATTATTATTTAATATTTTAGAAATATTAAATATAAATTAATAAGAGAGTCTTATTAATATTATTACAATTATTATTATTTTAATTTCTAAAAGAGTTTAGGAATTAATTTAATATAAGTACTCTCATTTATTCCTAATAGGATTAGGAAGGAAAATTAGTTAAAGGAGTTTAATTAATTATCCCTAATAAGATTAGGGAGCTTAATTAATTAAAAGAATTTAATTAATTAAATAAAACTCAATTCCTTAATTGTTAAGGTGGGTTGCCCACATCTATAAATAAGAGAGTCTTATTATGGGTGGTATGGGTTGTTGACTTTAACAAAGTGCGTAATAATTCAAGTTGTTGGGAGTACACCTTTTCTATAGAGATAGAAAAACTAGGGTTTTAATGACCACCCTTCTTCTTGAATTTTCTTCTTCCTTGGTGGATCACCTCTAGAGGCCAAACATTTGGGTGGCTAACGTTGATCGAAGGAAGGAACCAAAACCGGTGGATTCAAGATTGAGCGAAAGGATTTGGAGGTGAACTTGTACACGAGGAAGCTCGATCTTGAGGGTATGATTTTATTCTTTATCTTTTCGTTTAATTAATAATTATGCATAAAGGGTGATCCGGGTTTTATGGTTTGTAAATTTTTAAACTCTGATTTTTCCACGCTTCCGCTTAATTTTTGCAATTTGATTGCGTTATGAATATTACAAACCTAACAGTGGTATCAGAGCCAAACCTTTATGCGAATTATTAATTATTTTAATTTGATATATAAATTGATATGTGTTTAGAACAATTTAATTGGGCATAATTTTATTGTATAAAATTTAAATAAAAAAAAAAAAAAAAAACAGCGGCCGGATTGCATGGAAATGCAGGCGCGAAATCGAGGCAACAAGGAGGCGTGTTTTATTTTTGAAACTCACGGAATTCATGGCAAACAAGGATTGGCGGCACAAAAAGCCGGACATGAAGTGATGATATGCGGAACAAACAAATAAAAAAAAATGAATCTTAAAAGTACTTGCGCGGATCAATGATGCACGATACATACTTTTTTTTTTTAATTGATGCTTCTTTGCTTCAAATTTTGGAAAAGGAACATTATGTAGATATTATTATTATATATATATATATATATATAATAATAAAGGTTTCGGTTATTATTATTATTATATATATATAATTTCATTTATTTTATAATTAAGATAAAAAGTTTATTTTAATTTTAAAATAAAAGATTTATTTTAATATTAAAATAAAAGGGTTTATTTTAATATTAAAATTAAATTTCATCTTAACTAATTAGAGTTGGAATTGGATTCCATGATAACTAATTGGAGTTGAAATTAGATTTCATATTTCCATAAATAAAGGAGTTTATTTAGATATGAAATAGGATTTCATATTATTCAAAATAAAAGAGTTTATTTGTGAATAGGAAAAAAGAATATCCGTGTTTCTTTAATTAAAGATTATTTTTTTTTACATGGAATTGGATTCCATAATTAATTAAAATAAAGGAGTTTATTTTGATTAAAGATTTTGATTAAAATAAAATAGTTTATTTTATTCAAAATTGGATAAATTAAAATAAAATAGTTTTATTTTGATTTAAATTTGGATTAAAATAAAGAAGTTTATTTTGATTCAAAATAGATTTTATCTTAACTAAATTTGCCCATTAAATGATATCAATATATATATTAAATGTTTGTTATTCATGAGATGAATATTATTTATTGATGCATATGGTGATGTGTATGATAATAAATGGGATTGATTATGGACTATTGACCCGATGTGATTGGATTTTATTTTAGTTGGATGCATGAATGTATGGGTTTTATTAAATGGGGTCTGCGTACCTCGTCTTCTCTAATTTTTCTTAATGTAAATTCTATCTCTCTCCTATGTACTTCCCTTATTTGGCGATCGAGGTTTCTATTTATTTTAAAATAATTTTGTAATAGGAATATTTAGAATTAATTTTGAAGAATTAGAGATCAAGGACAAGAAAGCGCTTGAAGACCCGTTTGTAATGGAGCAGGGTTTAAATGTAATAGTTATATTTAAATATTATTTCTTGCACCCCTAGGGTTTGACCTTTTGGTTCACTTGGTGGCTCTAGTGAGACAAACTAGAATAAAAGTCCATAATCAATCCGGGTAGAATATAGTATTCTATATGTGCATGCTTATACTATATATATTATATATTATGCAAACATGCTTGCGCATGTTCATTAATAATAGCGTATTTTATATATATATGTAAATCTTGGCTAAACAAGATGAGACAAATTAATAACAAACCCCTCAATTTTTTATATTAAGTCCTAAGCGTTCAAAGATATTTGGAATATCGAACGTCGCCTTCTAGCATGATAAAATTAATAAAGTATTAAATATTTAATATGAGTTTGTTGTGTCACCACAAGGCAAGTATTAAGTATTTAAGATGTTAATTTATCACATTTGATGCTTATAAAGAAAATTGAACAATATTGTTTTGTTGTGTCACCACAAGGATGATATTTTTCTTTTTGAATATATGGAGTGCTAGGTTGGACTTAACTTGGATAATTTTGATTCGGATGTGCCACTACTTGATCAAAATAATCTAAGAGGCAAAATCTGAGGAGTTGCATAGTTGATGTAATTGACAAAAGTTGTCTACCTATTTATTTATATATAGTTTGTTGTGTCACCACAAGGCTATATACATTTGAAATGGGATCCTTATCTTACTAGCAAATCTTTAATTAGATTTTTGCCGAACTATATAAGTGAGGTAATATAGTTTGAAGAAAATAGTGGGAGATACCAATTTAAAATAAGACCTAAATTATTTTGGTAATTAATAAAAGAATGTATGTTAAAATGTTGTTAATTACAAATTCATTTCTGAAATTTTACAATGTCTAAAATTACTATCATTGCGAAGCATATTAGATGCTAAATTAATGGGATCGAATTAAATGGATTGGTTAAGGAATTTGAGAATAGTTCTCATGGTGAAAAGCTATCTTATGCCCTCAATCGCATATCCTGCAATGGTTGCGCAGACAATGCCTACGAGGAAGAGATTGCTACTTTTAGAAAGTGGCTAGATGATGCTGATTGGCTCGATGCATCATGCTCACATCCATGAGTAACAAGCTTGACGTCGACTGAAACTATGGATGCTCTACTATATTCTGCACATCAAGTAGTTGATGGTGAGGAAAGTGGGGTGATAGATATCGAGATATCTAAGGAGCTCTTAGATCTAGAATGGCCGATGGCACTATAATGCAGACAAAAAGTTCTTAACATAATCAATTTGATTGATCGATTAGGACAATGGGTTTTGTCATGGATGGAGAGTTGAGCTAAGATTTGATCTTGCCTCACTCCGGACTCCTTTCACAATTGTTGTGAATTTTTCATATGAACAAGCTAGATATCGACTTTCTTTGATTTGCTTAACTATATTGAAAAATGTTGAGAGTCACTTTCAACCAAGAAAAACCAAGTCTTCTTGGTAGGGGCCAAAGGATCTTACGAAAGAAGAGCGATTCAAAGAAGGTAAATGAAAAGGCATAAACAAAGGATAATAAGAACAAAAGCGTCACGGATAGCAAATGAGTTTGCTTCCACTTGCAATAGCTTTGGACCTTTGGAAAGAAAGCTGCGAAGCATCTTGCGAGAGGCTAACCAAAGAAGCTTAGTGAAGTTTGATTCATAATCTGATTTTTGTTCATGATTGAAATAAATTTTTCTTTAAGTCGAGGTTCTACTTGGGTATTGGATACCGACTTTGGTTATCATAAATATAGATTTATGAAAGGACCAAAAGCAGTAGAAAGCTAAACAAATATAAGTAATCTATGTGTGGGAAATGTAACAAAGGTTGCTACATTAGCCATAGAAACTTATAATTTAGCGATGCCTACGGGCAAATCTATTAAGTTAATAAGTTGTTATTGTATTCCAGTTCTTGTTAAGAAATATTATTTCCATTTTATTGTTGGACAATAAAATTTTGGTATTATAATTAAGAACAATTGTTGTTCTATTTATAATAATAATGTTTTGTATAGAACTGGAATATTACTTAATGGATTTTGTATACTTGACTTACGTGAAAAATATATTTTGCAAATTGAACAAACTAGTATAAGAAAAAAGAGATGATCATTCAAAGAGTTGAATGTGTGTATTTGCTGAAATACAATTGTGAATTATTTGAAAGGTTCAAAGAATTCAGAAATGAAACAAATTGGCAAAGTATTAAGATTCTTTGATTAGATCAAGGAATAAATACTTGCGATAAGTTTCTAGATCATCTCAAATGGTTTTCTCATAATGGACACATCGATCTGTGATAATTGATTGATGTATCCGAATGAAAAATCGTACCTTGTTGGACATGGTGTGGTCCATAATGATTTTCTGAGCATTCCGGTATCCTTCTAGGGTCATGTATCCTAGAAATGGCTACATATCTACGAAAAGGTAACCTCAAAATCGAGGCCCAAGACTCCATAAAAGTTATGGGCGGGGAGGATTCCTAATCTTAAGTATGTTAAGATAAAGGGTTGTCAACTTATGTGAAAAAGTTTTCAACTGATAAGCTTGGGACAAGATTTGACAAGTACAAATTTGTGGGACATCTTAAAGAAAGTTTAGGGTATATGTTCTATAATTCTACTTAGAAAAAGGTGTTTGTTGCGAAACACGCTACCTTCTAAGATAAAGGTGTTTATCATTGAAGGGGCTAGTGGGAGGATAATAGATCTTGAAGAGTTCAAGAACCACAAAATACTATAAGTCAAATAAGAGGAACCTGTAGATAGACCTATTATACCACAACTCAATTATAAATCTGGAATAGTACCGAAGATACCTGGGAGGTATGGATTCATCATGGATGATGATGATGAGGTACACATCATAGAAGATGACGATCCAGAGTTACATTCGATGAGGTAAGACTTTTAGTGTGTACAAAAGGGTCAGTGGGAGCGTCGTGAAATTTCTAATATTATATGTTGATATACTACGGATGAGGAATTACATACCAATGCTACAATCAGTAAAGATAAAGTTGCCTAAACATTCCTCCATGAATGGTTTGGGAAGAGTATCTTAATTGGGGATAAAATCTATATAGATAGATTTAAGAGGATGCTCGACTTAACCCGAGCGCGTATATTCATTTGATGCTAAAGTCGTTTAGCATAGCAAACTCAAGAGATGTCTCGTGTCGATGATTTATGGAGTGTATCTCTCTTAATAGTCCCCATAGACTCAAAGAAAGAGATTACATGAGTGACAATCATGTATGCAATGAAATGTACGAGACACGATGTTGATCGATCGTATTGCGGAGAAGTTCACTCTGAGTCGGTGAAAAACATCTTAAAGTTCTTAGCAGAGCACTAAAGATGTGAGCATACATGGTGGAGTGCGAATTAAAACTAGAGGGCTTAACGGACTCAAGTTTTTCGAGAGCAGACAAGATGATGAGAAAATCCACTTTAAGGTAAAGCGTTATCTTGAATAGTGGTGCGATGAATTGGAAAGGTTCCAAACAACAAAAGAGTTCTTTGGTTTAGTGATAAAGACAAAGTATATAGCTATAAATGAAGGCTGCAAGTTGATTGTTTGGATTAAAAGTTCATTCTGAGAACTAGGAATAGTTCTAAGTCTCATCTTGGATCTAAACATGTGTTGTGGCACTTTCATTTGATTATTAGAATCATTGAAGATGGGAAATCACTATAGAGATAGTGGACTCTCATGAACAACATTACATATCCATTAACTAAAGCTTATCCAATGGCGGGATAATCGTCACTTAGAGAAGAAGAGTATGAGATACCATGGCGATTGGCTTTAGTGCAAGTGGGAGATTGAAAGTAGTATGCACACAAGCCGATCATGTTTGATGATAAAGCATATACTTTGTAACAATCTTATTCATTTATTAATAAAAGTATTAATTTATTAAAGGCTTTTAATTATCTACATGATCTTTGTTTTATAATATGTGATAAACCCATAGTTTTAAGCAATGCTTTTAGAATAATGATGATGATCATTCTAATGAGATCTAAATTCTTAGAAAGCTTAAAACTAAAATAGTTCCCAATCATTGGATTACTAAATTGGGGATTAGTGAATCCAGGATAGATTGGTACATCGTTTGCTTGCTCATTGGATGAGGATGATTGATCTCATGATCATTTGTGTGGAGACACTAAAGCAAGTATGTAGGTGCTTATTAGAGAATAAGTTCTTTGAGCATTGGCTCGCTAAGGAATACCTAATGGAGTTTTATTTGCTGTCGATAGGAATTCTGTAGTGATAGTAGTACAAGTGATCCTTGGACTTGAGATCATCATAGTATCTTGTGTATGATGAGTTATACTTTAACTTATTCCTTAAGACCCTTAGGGTATATCAAAAGGTATGCTTGGGTATAATAAGTTGTACATGGAGATAATGTATGATCGATAAAGAATCTACCACTTCTAATAAAAGAAGAGAAATGTCTATGTGATTAGATAAATGACAACCCAGTAGTCCTTGCGGCGAGAATGAAATTAGAAAGGAGTTTCTAATTTGCATTATTTAGTGTTGTGCATTTAAGAATCGAAATACATATAATTAAATAAAATAAGACTTGTGATAATTCCATGTCTTATATTTAATTGGGACATTGTATGGTGGAAGGATTGAATTGTGCGGTAACTATTTACTCGAAAGGTTCTTTTATGATTAATGTTGAAATCTATATTATCTGGAAGTGTCGTTGATACATTTAGGAGAGGCTTATCCCTATTGTAGAATAAATATTATTTATTTAAATAAATTGTTTAATTTATTTATTTAAATAAGATTAGAATTATTCTAATTGATTTATTCACAATAGGTTTAATATGGAGAACCTAAAGGGTCACACCATAAAAGGAAGAATAATTATTTAAGAAGTAAATGGCATAATCGTAATAATATGTTATGTATATTTAATTTAATCTATGGTGATAGAATAAATTAAATAGCTTAATATTATTATTTAATATTTAGAAATATTAAATATAAATTAATAAGAGGAGTCTTATTAATATTATTACAATTATTATTATTTTAATTTCTAAAAGAGTTTAGGAATTAATTTAATATAAGTACTCTCATTTATTCTAATAGGATTAGGAAGGAAAATTAGTTAAAGGAGTTTAATTAATTATCCCTAATAAGATTAGGGAGCTTAATTAATTAAAAGAATTTAATTAATTAAATAAAACTCAATTCCTTAATTGTTAAGGTGGGTTGCCCACATCTATAAATAAGAGGAGTCTTATTATGGGTGGTATGGGTTGTTGACTTTTAACAAAGACGTAATAATTCCAAGTTGTTGGGAGTACACCTTTTCTATAGAGATAGAAAAACTAGGGTTTTAACCACCCTTCTTCTTGAATTTTCTTCTTCCTTGGTGGATCACCTCAGAGGCCAAACATTTGGGTGGCTAACGTTGATCGAAGGAAGGAACCAAACCCGGTGGATTCAAGATTGAGCGAAAGGATTTGGAGGTGAACTTGTACACGAGGAAGCTCGATCTTGAGGGTATGATTTTATTCTTTATCTTTTCGTTTAATTAATAATTATGCATAAAGGGTGATCCGAGTTTTATGGTTTATAAATTTTTAAACTCTGATTTTTCCACGCTTCCGCTTAATTTTTGCAATTTGATTGCGTTATGAATATTACAAACCTAACAATTTCGCCTTTCCTTTACTGATCAACTTTTACGTATTCTTCAAATTTCTGAAAAACTAAAAAATACATTTTGGTATTAAGCGTTTTCCTTCACGTTTTACCCTAACATGGCTAAATAAATGAAAAGTACATAACAATAGTTTTCATTATTTTTATTTTGTCCGATTTCTGCACGTTTTTCGAGAAAAACTTTATCGACTTACTTAACTTTTCATGATATATTATCGACAATCTTTCAATAGAATGTCATTTCGACATACCGAACTCTCGGAAAGGCTTAGGTTATTCAAACCCTAACTCTTAGGTTTCGTCGGGTGAATAGTGCCTATTTCGTGTTTTTCCCCGAAAATATTTTTGTTTCCGAAAAATTTTCATTTTCGTCTTGAAAATTCTTACTTGTTCAATCTAGATCGTAGCCAGAATCCTCTCAACTTATAATCATCCTAGGTTCTAGAACGATTATTAAACACATAACACATAATATTATTAATAAAAATTTATTTTATTAATAACTAATTCTTTAAACTTATATTCTGGAAAATTCCAAATCTTCAGGTCGTTATAATTTCTCAGAGTTTATGGAGTTAAATGTTTATATATGTTGTATCGTGAGCACCATGTCCTGTAATCGATGTTACACGGTTGTGGGGGCGTCACAGATGATGTCGAATTGATAATGATAAACAAAGGCGGCTTCTTGGGAGGCAACCCAAGATATCAGATTTGATTTTTCTAACCCTTCATTTTTTAGTTTTTTTATTGCATGTTAGCTAGTAGTATTTTATTCTTTGGATGATTTTCTTACATTGGGGATAATAAAAGGTTTGAGTGTGGTGGGAAGATTTAAGTTTTTATTTTATTTAGGAATACTTATCCGATTTTGATGGGGAATTTGAAAAATTGATGCTTTTGAAAATTTTGGGTTCTATGATTCTATTTGCCTATGTGTTCGAAGGTTAAAGTCAGAGATTGAAAATCAATGCTAAATTTCAAAATCTGTTTGATGCCTAATTGGTTAATGAATGATGAGAACTAAGCCATGCTCCATAGTAACTGATTTGAATTGAATTTGTGATACATGAGTACTTGAATATGAGAAGCATGTTTATTTGGCTATGCTATTTGTGGAATTGTCTATGTGCACTGATTTCATGAATTAGAACTATTTAACTTGTTTATGCTTATTACAGAACCATGTGGAGAAAAGTTGAAAAAATATAATGATTGAAAAAAAAGGCAAAAGAGAAACGAGAAAAAATTTGATGATTGAAAAAATCTGCTTCAATGTCCATTATATGAATTAACTGGGTATCCAAGCCTCAGGAAACATCAGTATTCACGCTGAAAAGTGTGATGGATAAAAGCAGCTTGACTAGTCGACTTTTATGGCCTGTATTACATGAATAAATAAGCCCCAGGGGTGTCTCTACACCCAGAGCCCTAAGATCATCTGGTTTGGGAGTCGTTGGTGGAAAGTTCACTACATGGGTAACTCTGAAAAGCCAAAGAAAACGAGACATTGCACATATCAAGAAAAGAAAAAATACGAGAGGAACATGAAAATACATTCATTTGTGCTAAAGAAAAGGTTCTATGAGAAAATTAAAAAGCAAGGAAAATTTGTTCTTGGTTGTGAGTCAGTGTGCATGATTTTTGTTCCATAATAACCAAGTTAAGTAAGTATGTGTACTGTAGGAAAGTTTTTTTTTGTGGTTACATGTTGGTTTAATGAAGTTCGTTGGTGAAATGGTAAGGTTGTTCATTGTGAGTTAACTGATGAGGCATTGATTAGATTTCTATGAGTTTAGTGTTGAAAGTCATGATTTGTATCTTGAAATCTAGACATAATGGTTGAATAATTTTTTTTTGGAAATCAAACTTTTGTTTTAGACGAGGACGTGTAAAGACTAAGTGTGGGGGAATTTGATGAGTGCATATTATTCATTTATTTTACTTCCTTTATGTTTAGTTTTATTTCATGTTTCATGTGTATATGAACTTATTAAGGTGTTTAATGCTTTCAGGAAAAATTAGAGCTGAAATTAGGAAAAAAGGGAAAATTGCAGGGTTTTTAACATTAAGTTGGATGCATGGTCTTGGCTTGGGACTTGATTTTATTTTAGAGATCTTCCTTATCTTTCCGGAACATCTTGAATAATATCAATTGGAGTTCATATGAAAAAATTATGATCTTTTTACTAAACGGACGTTGAACCTCAAAGTTTGGAAGTTGAAATTTACACAGCAGTCACTTGGAGCCCAATTTCGACCATGATGCAGCCAGAATATGTCAATTCTCAAAGAATAAAAGTTGTAGATCTCGTCGAGAGCTGCGATTTGATAGGTAGAAGGCCTCATAATTACTCATGGATCAAAAGTTATGGTCGTTTTACCAAAAGACGTTGCAGTAGGAAATGGAAATTCGCCCTAGCTAATTTAAGCAAAAAAATTGGGAAATCTTGGATTTTTGGAAAGTTTCTAAAAGTATATTTTGGTAGATTTCTACACACAATTGGATTGATATTTCTATTAGATTTAGGATATCTTTAGACTGAGATTTATTTTCAAATTGGATTCTATTTTTTTATGGAAACTAATTATGATTTGAAATTCCTTTTAAGATTTGGATTTCTAATTCTCACAAGATTTAGGACATTGTCTAGCACTATAAATAGAGGATGATAGTTAGGGTTTTATTCATTCAATCGTCTACTACATTCTCTCACCTACAACATTGGAGGATTGAAGACATGAGCTAAGTTCTTTTAATTCAGTTCTAAGGGATGTTAAACCTTATTTATAATTAATGGTTAATTGAGTATTCATTATTTAATTCTTCTCACATGAAATTCATTCTTGATAATCTAATTTAATTTATGAATGTTATTTGGCTTAACTGATTTGATTTCTAAAGGATTGAGTTGGTTAACGAATATCATATGCTAGATTAAGAAATAATATTACGTGTAATTGATAGTGTTCCTAATCACAAGTAGTAATTAGTAATACCTGATTGTGGACAAGCTTTTGAGTATTGCTATGATTATCAGAAGACAAGTTAAATAATCCGAGCTTATGTGTTTGTTGCTTGGAATAGTCTAATTCCCTAATACTTAATGCTTTTGTTATATTAAATCTAGAGAGCTTATTCTAGGTTATATAATGGTTAGAATCTTGTGAAGATCTTGTTTCATTGAGTGACGATCTAAGGAGAGTTTCGGGTAGCAGATCTTGTTGTTACTTAGGGCTATTAGTTTCATTGAAGGGT
Organism: Panax quinquefolius; assembly: GCA_020205615.1. Classification (NCBI taxonomy): domain Eukaryota; kingdom Viridiplantae; phylum Streptophyta; class Magnoliopsida; order Apiales; family Araliaceae; genus Panax; species Panax quinquefolius. The sequence continues at coordinate 100,919,870 of CM035154.1, read as the reverse complement.
AAATAATGTTACACTATTAATCTATTGTTGTCAAAAGGTGATACGGAACTGAAGAACTGAAGCTTTTTATTTATTATTTATTCTTCTTAGTTTTTCTTGTTAATTTTGTTAATTAATTCAAAATCCCCTTTTTATTAGAAATCATAGGATAAATATAAAACAAATAACTCTCTATGGGATCGATCCTTGCTTACTTCTGTGCTAATTGTTTGAATTTATAAAGTAAAAGTGACGTTAATTTAGGAGTGTAAATGGCAGCTCCCACACGTTCAGTGAACTTATTCTCCAATAAGAATCTATATACTTGATTTAGTGTCTCCACACAAATAATTATGAGATCAATCAACCTTTTCCTAAGAGCAAGCAAAGTATGTATCAATCTATCCATATTCACTAATCCCTTTTTTATTAATCCAACGATTGGGAACAATTTTAGTTTTAAGCTATCTAAAGAATTTAGATATCATTAGCATGATCATCATCATGATTCTAAAAGTATTACTCAAAACTATGTGTTTATCATATATTAAATAACAACACCATGTGGATAAAGTAAAATTCCTTTAATAAATTAAACTTTTATTAATAAATGAATAAGATTACAAAGTATATGTTATATCATATCAAATATGATTGACTTTTTGTGCATACTACTTTCAATCTCCAACTTGAACTAAAGTCAATCTCCATGTTATCTAATACTTTTCTTCTCTAAGTGACAATCAAACTGTTGTTGGGTTAAAGCTTTAGTAAATGGATCTACAATGTTGTCTTGAGAGTCCACTATGTCTATAATAATTTCACCTCTTTCAATGATTCTCTAATCAAATGGAAGTTTCATAACTTACGTTTGGATCCCAAATGAGACTTAGGAATTATTCCTAGTTCTGTAACGAACTTTTCCATCCAAACAACTAGTTTTCCAACTTCATTTACAATTATATACTTTTGTTGCTAAATCAACAACTCTTTTCTGTTTAGAACTTTTCTAATTTACTGCACCACCTTTCAAGGTAACTATTTACCTTTAAGTGGATTTGTTGTTGTTTTGGTCAGTTTGAAAAACCTGAGTCTTTATAGCCCTCTAGTTTTTAATCAAATCCACCACACATCCTTAGTTTCAGTTGAGTACTTTAGGATGTTTTTCATTGTCTTATACTGGTTTTTTCTAGAAAATGAATTATCAACATCAAGTCCCATACATTTCATTATATACATGATAGTAACTTGTGTAATCTCACTTTTTAGGAGTCTATGGGGACAATTAAAAGAGATATATTCTATGGCTCATCAACATGAGACATCTCTGGGAGTTTTCCATTCTAAACCCCTTTAGCATCAAAAGAATATGTGTTCTTAGGTCAAGCCAAACATCCTTTTAAATCTATCTATATAGATCTTTATCCCCAAATATAGGATGCTCCTCCCAAATCATTCACGGAGGAATGTTTAGAGAACGTTACCTTTACTGATTGTAACATTGGTATGTCATTTCTTATAAGTAGTATATACTCATATAATACCAAGAATGTCACAACGCTCCCACTGACCCTTTTGTATACACTAGGTTCATCCGAGTTTTTGATAAAATCAAACTCTTTTAATTGTCTTATCAAAACGAAATTCCATATTTCAGAAGTCTGTTTCAATCTATAAATGGATTGTTATAGCTCAGATACGTGATTTACTTTAACCATTGAAGCAATTCCATCTGGCTGTATCACATATACATTCTCATTTAATCATCATTGAGGACGGGTGTCTCCACGTCTATTTGCCAGATTTAGTAATAATAAGCAGCAATTGGAAGTAAAATCCAAATGGACCTGGGCATTTCTACCGGTAATAAGGTTTTATCATAGTCAACTCTTTGACTTTATTTAAAACCTTTTCCAACCAGTCTGGTATTATAGGTCTCCACATTGCCATTAGTTCTAGTCTTTCTTTTAAAAATCCATATACACCTTTTAGGCATTATGACCACTAGAGGGTTAACAAAATTCCATACATGATTTTCATACATGGAGTCCATTTCAGATTTTATTGTCATATGTCATTTGTCTTAGTTTCTACGACTCTTAGCCTCATCGTATATAACTTGATCAACATCCTCAATGATGAGTACCTCATTATCATCATCTATGATGAATCCATACCTCCCAAGTTTCTTCGGTACTGTTCCAGATATACGATTTGATTGTGGTACAATATATCTATCTACAGGTTCCTCTATTTAACTTACAGTGCTTTGTAGTTCTTGAACTTCTTCAACATCTATTGTCATCCCACTAGACCCTTCAATGATAAACACCTTTATCTAAGAAGGCGGTGTATTTCTCCACAAACACCTTTTATTCAGTAAAACTATAGAACATATACCATAAACTTACTTTAGGATGTCCCACAAATCTGCACTTGTCAAATCTTATCCCAAGCCTATCATTTTGAAACCTTTTCACGTAAGCTTATCAACCCCTTATCTTAACATACTTAAGATTAGGAATCCTCCCTGTCCACAACTCATATGGAGTCTTGGGGCCGGATTTTGAGGGTACCTTATCTCTTAAATATGCAGCCATTTCTAGGACATAATCCCAGAAGGATAATTAAATTATAGTAAAATCATTATGAACCGCACCATGTCCAACAAGGTATGATTTTTCATTTCCGATGCATTAATTAATTATTGCATATCAAGAGACGTCCATTGTGAGAAAAATCATTTAAGATGATTTAGAAACTTATTGCACAAGTATTTCTTCCTCGATCTGATCGAAGAATCCTAATACCTTGCCAATTAGTTTCACTTCTGAATTCTTTGAACCTTTCAAATGATTCAGACTTGTATTTCATCAAATACATATATTTAAATCTTTGAATTATCATCCCTTTTTCTTTTACTAGTTTATTCAATTTGCAAAATTATTTTTATGTGAGTCAAGTATATAAAGTCCATCAAGTAATCTTCCAGCTCCAAAAAAAAAACATTATTATTATAAATAGAACAACCATTGTTCTTAATTATAATACCAAAACTTTCCTTTTCCAACAAACGAAATGAAAATAATATTTCTAACGAGAACGGGAATACAATAACAACTTATTGACTTAATAGACTTGCTCGTAAGCAATGCTAAACTATAAGTTCATACAACTAATGCAGCAACCTTTGCTTCATTTTCAACACACATGATTACTTATCCCTTGTTTAGCTTTCTACTTCTGCTTGTTCCCAACATAAAAATGCATTTAATGGGAACCAAGCCAGAATCCAATACCGAAGTAGAACCTTGACTTAAAGAACGTTTTATTTCAATCATAAACAAACCTATATCTGTAACTGAAGATTCACTAAGCTTCTTCTAGTTAGCCTCTGCAAGATACTTCTCGTAGTTTCTTTTCTAGTGTCCAGACTTATTGCAATGGAAGAAAACTCATTTGCTATCCGTATAAGTTTTGCTCTTATTATCCTTTATAATTGCCTTTCCTTTTGTCTTCTTTGAATTTTTCTTCTTTTCAAAAGGTCCTTTGGTCGTCTTCCGTTTCTTGGAAGATTTATCTACCAGTAAGACTTAGTCTTTCTTGGCTGGAAAGTGACTCTTAGCAATTTTCAACATGTTAAGCAAATCAGTCAGGCTGACATCTAGCTTGTTCATGTGAAAATTCACAACAAATTGTGAGAAGTAGTCTAAGAGTGACTACAAGATCAAATCTTGGCTCAACTATACATCTATGAAAAACCTAGTTATCATAATTGTTCAATCAATTTGATCGTCTTTAAGATATGTGTCTGTACTGTAGTGTCATCGATCATTCTAGATCGGAAGAGATCCTTAGATATCTGATATCTAGTAATCCTACTTTCCTCACCATTCAACTCCTTGAGGTACAGGAGTATAGTAGGAGCATCCATGTTATCGTGCTGACGCTGAAGCTCGTTAATCATGGATGCGAGCATGATGAATTAAGCCACAGTTGCATCATTATACCACTGTCTAAAAGTAGCAATCTCTTCCTCAGAGACATTGTCTGCAACCATTACAGGGACAAACATATTAAGGACATATGATATCTTTTCAGACTTGAGAACTATACTCAAATTCCTTGACCAAATCGTGTTATACGGTCCGGTTAATTAGCATTTAATATGCTCCGCAGCGATAATAATTTAGACATTTGTAAAATTTTTAAATGAATTTGTAATTTAACAACATTATCATACATTCATTTTATTAATTACCAAAATAAATTAGGTCTTTATTTAAATTGATATTTCCCACTGTTTCCATCAAACTATATTACCCGCAATATATAGTTCGACAAATCTAATTAAAGATTTGTTAGTGAGAATAATGATCCCATTTTAAATGTATATAGCCTTTCGCGACACAACAAACTATATATAAATAAATAGGAAGACAACTATTATCAATTATATCATTGTGTAACTACTTTTATTTCGCCTCTTGGATTATAATGATCATGCACGACATATCCAAATCAAAATTATCCATGTTAAGTCAACCCTAGCACTTCCTTATAAGTGAAGACAAAAACACTACCCTTGCGTGACACAACAACACATCATCGCTCAATTCCTTTATAAGCATCAAATGTGATAAAATAACATCTCAAAAAATTAAAATAAGTCTTGTGTGACACAATTAGCTTATAATGGTTAATTAATACTTTATCTTTTTATCATGCTACAAGGCGACATTTGATATTCCAAATATCATTGAACGTTACAACTTAATATGATTTCTTTGAGGGGTTTGTTATTATGTCTCATCTTATTTAGCACACATGCGCGCGCGCGCACACACACACACACACACACACACACACACACACACATATATATATATATATATATATATATATATATATATATACACAGTAAGCATGCACATATAGAATACTATATTCTACTCGGATTGATTATGAACTTTTAATCTAGTTTGGTTCACTAGCCACTAAGTGAACCAAAAGGTTAACCTAGGGTGAAAGAATTAAATTTAAATATAACTATTACATTTAAACCAAGACTTTATTACAAATAGGTCTTCAAACGCTCCTTGCTCCTTTGTCTCCAGTTCTTCAAGTAATTCTAACTAATCCTATTACATAAACTATTTGCAATAAATAAAAACATTGATCAACATTCAAGGGAAAGTACATACATCAACAAAAACTAGAGCAGACGAGGTATACAAACCTTATAAAACCCAATCATTCATGGATTCTCATATAATAAAATCCAATCATCCATTCGTCAATAGTTCATAATCAATCCCATTTATTATCATACATATCACCATGTGCATCAATAAGTAACATTCATCTCATGATAATAAAATCATTCCATATATGCATCGATATCATTTAATGGGCAAAAGTTTGCTAAAATTTAGTTTTGAAACAAAATAAACTCTTTTATTTAATTAAAATCTAAATCAAAATTAAACCTCTTTAATTTAGCAACCTGGAATCCTTTTCTAGACAAAATAAATATCATTATTTTAAACTTACTCCAATTGAATAAACTATTTACTTTAATTGAATAAAAAATAAAATTTTCAAAATCTGCAGAAATAAGCGCTATACTTGAATTAACTAGAGCGAAGATAACCAAGATCTATGACCCCGAAAAAGTTTTTTCGGGTTTGGGCACAACTGCGCTCCAAAATGAACTAAGATCGGCGCAGCTGCACTATATAACATAACCAGAAAACTTCACTTTTACTCAGAAAATTCGATCGAATCGCATACCCATACATACATAGAATCATCAAAATCAACAATTAGCATAAGTTTTGGATCTGATACCATTGTTAGGTTTGTATATAACGCGAGTATGCAATCAAATTACATAAATAAAGCGGAAGCACGATAAATTAGATTTTAAAATTTTTAAACAAATCATCACCATTATCATCCTTGTGCTCAATTAACAATTAAATGAAATAGATAGAGAGTCAGAACCTGAAAGTAATATGCACACAAGCCAATCATGTTTGATGATAAAGCATATACTTTGTAACAATCTTATTCATTTATTAATAAAAAGTATTAATTTATTAAAGGCTTTTAATTATCTACATGATGCTGTTTTATAATATGTGATAAACCCATAGTTTTAAGCAATGCTTTTAGAATAATGATGATGATCATTCTAATGAGATCTAAATTCTTAGAAAGCTTAAAACTAAAATAGTTCCCAATCATTGGATTACTAAATTGGGGATTAGTGAATCCGGATAGATTGGTACATACGTTGCTTTTCATTGGATGAGGATGATTGATCTCATGATCATTTGTGTGGAGACACTAAAGCAAGTATGTAGGTGCTTATTAGAGAATAAGTTCATTGAAGCGTGGCTCGCTAAGGAATACCTAATGGAGTTTTATTTGCTCGTCAATAGGAATTTCAGTAGTGATAGATAAGTCAAGTGATCCTTGGACTTGAGATCATCATAGTATCTTGTGTATGATGAGTTATACTTTGACTTATTCCTTAAGACCCTTAGGGTATATCAAAGGGTATGCTTGGGTATAATAAGTTGTACATGGAGATAATGTATGATCAATAAAGAATCTACCACTTTAATAAAAGAAGAGAAATGTCCATGTGATTCGATAAATGACAACCCAAGAGTCCTTGGTTAAGCGAGAATGAAATTAGAAAGGAGTTTCTAATTTGCATTATTTGGAGTTGTGCATTTAAGGATCGAAATACATATAATTAAATAAAATAAGACTTGACGGTAATTCCATGTCTTATATTTAATTGGGACATTGTATGGTGGAAGGATTGAATTATGCGGTAACTATTTACTCAAAGGTTCTTTAATGATTAATGTTGAAATCTATATTATCGGAAAGTCGTTGATCGCTATTGGAGGCTTATCCCTATTGTAGAATAAATATTATTTATTTAAATAAATTAATTGTTTAATTTATTTATTTAAATAAGATTAGAATTGTTCTAATTGATTTATTCACAACCTAGGTTTAATATGGAGAACCTAAAGGGTCACACCATAAAAGGAAGAATAATTATTTAAGAAGTTAATGGCATAATCGTAATAATATGTTATGTATATTTAATTTAATCTATGGTGATAGAATAAATTAAATAGCTTAATATTTATTATTTAATATTTTAGAAATATTAAATATAAATTAATAAGAGGAGTCTTATTAATATTATTACAATTATTATTATTTTAATTTCTAAAAGAGTTTAGGAATTAATTTAATATAAGTACTCTCATTTATTCCTAATAGGATTAGGAAGAAAAATTAATTAAAAGAGTTTAATTAATTATCCCTAATAAGATTAGGGAGCTTAATTAATTAAAAGAATTTAATTAATTAAATAAACCCAATTCCTTAATTGTTAAGGTGGGTTGCCCACATCTATAATTAAGAGGAGTCTTATTATGGGTGGTGGGGGTTGTTGACTTTGACAACTACGTAATAATTCCAATTTGTTGGGAGAGTACACCTTTTCTATAGAGATAGAAAAACTAGGGTTTAGCCAACCACCCTTCTTCTTGAATTTTCTTCTTCCTTGGTGGATCACCTCTAGAGGCCAAACATTTGGGTGGCTAACGTTGATCAAAGGAAGGAACAAAACCCCGGTGGATTCAAGATTGAACGCGAAAGGATTTGGAGGTGAACTTGTACCTGAGGAAGCTCGATCTTCAAGGGTATGATTTTATTCTTTATTTTTCGTTTAATTAATAATTGTGCATAAAGGGTGATCCGGGTATATGGTTTGTAAATTTTTTAAACTCTGATTTTACACGCTTCCGCACTTTTTATGCAATTTGATTGCGCTCATGAATATTACAAACCTAACAGAACCATACCTTCGTAGAAACAAGATTTCTCAGGTACGAGTTCAACTCCAAGTCCTTCGCGTTCTCCTTGAATTCCACCAATTAGATTCCTTTTTTAGATCAATGTTAGTCACCTTAGGGTTTGGCCTCTAGATGTGATCCACCAAGAAATAATATATTTTCAAGAAGATGGGTGTTAGCAAAACCCTAGTTTCTATCTCTATAGAAATTGTAAGTACTCTTCCAACTATTAGAAGTGTTTCTAAGCCTAACCCATAATAAGACTTCTTATTTATAGAGTATGCAACCCTCCTAAACTATTTAGAAATATAGTTTTATTTTAATTAATTAAACTCTTAATCTAATTAGAAACTTATGAGATTTCTTTTATTAATTAATTTCCAAACCCCTTTAGGAATTAAATAATAATAATAGTAATAATAATAATAATAATAAGACTTCTCTTATTAATTTATATTTAATTTAGACACTCAAAATTTTACATTCCTATTACTAACCTTGCATGAGGGCAAAATCGTCTTCCAGAGATAACCCTGGAGATCAAATCAGCCCAATCCCGAAGACAACCCCATGATACTCAGTCTTTTCTATCTCGGAGATAACCCTGAGATACTCAGTTTCATTCCCGGAGATAACCCCGAGAGTTTTAGTTTAAACCTCGGAGACAACCCCGAGGAATGCAGTCGCAGTTCTGGAGATAACCCCGAAAATGCTTGTTTCCACCCAACAATCAGCTTCAACCTCAGAAATAACCTCGAGGCACTCAGTTCCAAAACCCCAGAGATAACTCTGGGAGGTCAGGCACACCTCAAAGACAACCTTGAGAATATTCAGCATTTGCAGCAGCCCAATCTCAGAGATAACCCTGAGTAATGATTGCTAAATCAGCCCAAACCGAAAATAACTCTAGTGAGGGGCAAAATCATCATTTCGCCACCTCGATTCCACATTCGTGCCATCTCAACAAAATTTCAACATACATTCTACATAGAAGTGTCCTACAAGAACCATAGCTCCAATCCCGAGTGATTACTACATAAGACAGCACACCGGATAAAATTTGAAGACCTAAAGACCTGGGCATAGTCCCATCTTCCCGACTTTGTACAACCTCTAATCCCATGTCATTTATGTGGCTCTCAACAATAGCACTTCGAAAATGTCTTATACACCTCAATCGGATGCCCGGATTGAAAGTTATGAAGGTTCAAGCTGACAACGCGTCGCATGCGTATACGTACTTTGAGACGGTGGGGCCCACGAAGCCCGGGGCACCCCGGGCAGCCACAGGTACACCTCGGCTCCTCCCTCTATAAATAGAGGGCTTGGGGTGGCCATTTTAAGAAAAGAAAAGGCGAGGAAGCCCTGTCCATTTTGCTTTGTACACACTACAAATTGAGTGCTTTCTCATTTTAAACACTTGTGAGCTCGTGCTTTGTCATATTTTACCGGTGGAAATCGAGTGTTCATTCAATTAAAGCCATTTAAAGTCTTCTTGGTAGCCCACTGTAAGACTTCTTACATTTCTTAAAGCCTTTCTCCACTTTTGTGCACACGCAGTTATTCACGTTAAGAGTCGTGTTGCGTGTGTTTGCCTGCATTTTGATCAAGTGGCTTTTTATTTATATATATATATATATATATATATATATATATATATATATATATATATATATATATATATATATGTACTAACATCATCAAGTTATGCCTCGATTGAGCACTGGATTCACAAGCGGAGCGTTTATTGCTTATATATATATATAAACTGTTATCGAACTCTATTCGGTGAGCCAATTTTATATCCGGAGCGTTTACTGCTTTTATATATATATATATATATTTACATTTTTGTTAGGCCTGGAGTTTACTTCGTGGCAGTTAATTGTCTCTATATATATATATTTATCACTTTTATATATTTACATTTCCAATCCCCCATGAAGTTTACTTCGTGGCTGTCGATCGTCCCTATATATTTATATATTTACATTTCCAATCCCCCATGAAGTTTACTTTGTGGTGGTCGATCGTTCATATATATATATTTACAACTTTTATATATATAACAGCTTACAGCTTTCATATAAACTGTAACATCATGTGAGCCTAGGAATCATGTGATCACAGATTCAATCTCTTGAATCTAGACTTGGTTCCCGTGATGGACATTTTTAGCTGTAACCGGCTTGTAATTTATTCACGGTGTTTGAATTTCCTTTGATGGCTCTCATGCCCACAAGGAGTTCGGAACTGCTATATATATATATCTTATTTTCTTGAAGATGCCTCACATCTCAAAAATAAAAGCCATCAAGTCAAACGTATAATAAAATGGAAGTATCAAAGGCCTCAATTACTATTGAGCATAAGGGTTTGAAAAATCTCTTTTACAAAACATCACTGCTATATCTTGTTAAAACTGAACTTTTATACAAAATTCAAACCATTTGTATATAGGTGTAAATGAGGCATAACACTAATTCCAAATAATTAGACATTGACCCACACACACACACACACACACACACACATATTCATATAATAGTTTAAATTGAAAAGTGGCGGTCACCGTGGTAAAACGGATGTCGGGGGGTGCCTTATACCTTCCCTCCGCATAATCAAGCTTCCGGACCCTAACGAATCTCGATTTCACAGACTAGTTTAGCAGTGTTATATCACTTGGTTAATGTGTAAACCTTTTCTCGATTGAGTTGGTGCAACCATTTAAAAATACCAACTGCCGACTCTTACGGTCAATAAATGCGACATATATATATGCCGGACCTTTTCACAACTTATTTTTTCAAACAAATCTCACCTAACATGAAAACACCAAAAGACAAGAACAGAAAAGGGACAAATAAAAATCCCGACGTCGACAGGTGGCGACTCTGCTAGGGACATCCAGTAAGAGGGCTTAAGCCGCTATTACAAACTTTTCAAAACTGTTATATCTTTGGGTGTGGATGTTGCATTTACATTTGAATGAATGTGTACGAATGCATTTACTTACTGCATTATATCTGCCTGTGATATTAGTGATTCGCACATGTCATCATTTCCATACGGTGAGACACGTTGTATGTGAATGTATGTTGTGTGGTCCCTCCACCAGGAGGCTATCCTGTCAGTGTTTGATTACTGGATTCGTAGGAAGACTAATTCCAATGAGGCTCAGGAAAGGCACCACCCAGATTCGCTTCAGTTGAAAGATCGGATTGACCTCCCGTCAAGTAAATTGCGATGATATGGGAACCTTCATGCCAAAAATCCATGAGAGTAACCTAAGATATGTCAGCCTTTGATAAACCAAACGCGGATGGAAGTCTCTTCAAGTTTTCCATTTTAAAATTACATGTAATCTCAATTACTTGTAATTTCATTCCATGTCAATCTCAATGTAATGGAAAATATGAAGGAATATGTGTACATACATATTAAAAACAGACATGATATCTTGCCTTATAAATAGCTAACATCCGTTGTGTAGGATAATACTTCTAAAACGGATACATCACATAGCATGTAACATTTATACATTCCTTAAGACTAAACTACGTAAGTCTTTTTATAGGGAAGCAATTGGTCCAGTTACCCATTCAAAGTCTAAAAAGGCAACAAGCCTACAGCCAAGCATGCCTTCATCTGGTCAGCCTAATCCTAATCCTGTCTCTCACGAGGACTTCGAAGGATTAAGTAACCAAATTACAGAGTTGGTTGTTCTGCTCAAAGAACTACACCAGTCTACTCAGGGTCCACGAATGCCCATAGATACAGAATCCTCTGCATATGGAGGAACCCAGGGACTGGACAAAGAAGCTCCCGTACCTGAGTCTCAGTTGGACAAAACCAACAAAATCCCTAAAATTACCCATCTCAAAGAAGATCCAGATACCAGTGATATAAGGAAGAAAGTCTTATAAATGGAAGATACCATTCAATCTATCAAACGGATTGGAGCACATGAGAGTGTTTCATATGTAGACCTTTGTATCTTTCCTGGGGTTTATTATCCAGAAAAGTTCAAAACTCCTTACTTTGAAAAGTATGATGGGTTGGGGGATCCTTACACACATTTGAAGGTATTCATTGGAGAACTTAGATCTTATGCCGAAGATGAAAAGCTCAGAATGCAGCTATTTCAAAAAATTCTAACTGGAGAAGCCAGGTCATGGTATACCAGATTAGGCAACTCTAAGATTAATAGCTAGGAGGAGTTAGCTCATGCCTTCCTTAGTCATTATAGTTTTCAGTCTCAGATGGCTCCAGACCGGTACCAAATTACCAAAGTCAAGAAACACGCTAATGAGTCTTTCCGAGAGTATGCTCAAAGGTAGAGGCACCTTGCTGCTCAAGTTATTCCCTCTATGACTGAGTTAAAAATGGTGTTGACCTTCATAGAAGCTCTTTTCTATGAGAGAGTTTTAGCTGGCATAGGCAAGCTATTTTCTGAAATGATCAAACACAGAGAAATGGATGAGATGGGATTGAAGTCAGGAATGATTCAAGACCTTGCCGCCCTGAAAGCTGTTGCTGAGCACATCCACTCTGGAAGTTATGGAAACAACCCCCAGAAGGTCCATAAGAAGAAAGAGGAAGATGTTTCCTTGATACTACAAGGACAAAAAGGCAGTCAGAACTTGCCTATTTAAAGGAGAAACTACTCTACTTTTTAAGCACAGTCTTCAAACCCTCTATTGCCAAAGAGTGGAGAAGTCAGATGCACTCGAGTGTTCACTCCCTTAGGGGACTCACTCGAGAACATTCTCAATCTTCTGACAACTCAGAAGAAAATTACCCATCTTCTTCCACCAGCCAACCCAAATGGGAAGGGTTTCAATGCTAACAGGAAGTGTGCTTATCATGTTGGAGCTCCAGGCCATGATACTCAGGATTGCTGGGCCTTGAAACATAAGATCCATGATTTAATTGATAATGGTGAGATCGTGGGGACTAAACCCGACCAACCTCATGTGAAAGACAACCCTCTTCCTCAATACAAAGAAGATGAGGTTAATATGATTAATTGGAGCAGTGGACAGAGTTCCAATTATGGTGGTAAATCGTCCCAAGCCAGCAAGGATAGTGTTGATAAATGGGATTTTGCACAGTTCCAGTTTATAATGGAATGAAAAATGAAGACTCTTTGTGATCAAGTTGACCAATTGGCAGAACTGGTGGTCCATCAGCAGCAAGTCACACGCCAATTATTCAGTCAGGAGCATGCCAGACTCCTTCCTTTTATTATAAGTACTCCACCTTTGACTTCTGAAGGTGAAATGCTGGAAGATAAAATTGTAAAAAGAGCAAATGCCAAAGCCCGATGGGATTTTTCCAACAAAAGGGAATTTACGTACCTTGGCCAACCCATGGAGGAAATATTTCAGATGTTGATCAATGAAGGAAGGATCACAACTCTACTACCTCCAATCAATCCACACTCATGAAAGTTCAATTCCAATGGAGTATATCAGTACCACTCCCACTCTCGCGGTCACAGCACAGAAGAATGTTGGGCACTCCGCCATCTCATTCAGAAGCTAATTTACAGTGGTGTCCTGCAACTAGCAGACGATGACATTATACTAATTGAGAGTGGGAATACATTTCCTACAAAGTGGAAAGAAGTCATAGCAGCTATATACGTTGAGGATGATTTGGCTACCATACCACTCATAATACAAGCAATTCAACTCAAAGGTGTTGACAATCCTTTAAAAGTGGCTGCACCAAAGCCAATCATCTTGTCATTTAGACCACAGTATCTTGTTGTCAGCCTACAAAAAGTGCCATGAAATTATGGAGAGGCTGAAGGATCCACATCCCACATAACTATTGCAGTGTTAAAGGAGAATCCATTGTATCTTCCCCAACGGGTTATGAAGCCTACCATCAAGTTAAACAGGAATGTTCCCATGGAGAAAATCGAAGAATTCCTCCATACAATGGGACATAATGAAGCCAAGGTGGTTTTAAGCTTGAGAGAAACTCCACAACAAATTTCCATACTGGACTTGGTTTTCTCTTCCGAAGAACACAAGAAGGTCTTGCTAAGGGTTTTGGAAGAAGCCCACTTGATGAAATTAGTGGATGTTGAAAAGTTCCAGCATCTGGTTGATCACATTTTTAACAACAATGTGATATCTTTCACTGACGACGACATAACTCCCGAATGGGACGGGTCATTGCAAATGGTTACACATAGCGGTAATGTCCTCCAGATACATGGTCACAGGAGTATTGATAGATGAAGGATCATCCTTGAATATATGTCCTTATGCCACCTTGGAGAAGATGAATATCAATCTCAATAGGATCCGAACCATCCATACGATTATCAAAGCTTTTGATGATTCCCGACGAAATGCTGTCGGAGTGATTGAACTACCTATAGAGATTGGTCCACATACATTATGCGTATCCTTTCATGTGCTTAAAATAGCTACATAATACAATTTGCTCTTAGGGAGAATGTGGATTCATATGGCCAAAGCCGTCCCTTCCACCCTTCACCAACAACTCAAATACATTATTAACAATAGCCTAGTCACTGTCAATGCTGAGCCGGAATGCCTGAACAAAGAGACATACCACTCATCAGCTTCAATTCAAAAGTTGAGCCGGTCAACTTCTAGGCCTTGGAGGTGAGCAACACTCACTATCATCCCATTGGGACGCCACTTTTGATACCCAAAATTTCTGCCGAAGTAATGTCGGCAAGTTAAGAACTGATATCATTGGGTTATCAACCTGGACAAGGGTTGGGCAAAGATCATCAGGGCATTAAGCGCCCAATTCAAGTTCCCAGTCAAACAGGGACAGCTGAACTAGGCTATTCTGCCAGTTCTAGTCACAGGAATCCTCACAAACATAAACAGATTCCTTCATCTTCAGCCACACAACGATTGCTTAAACCTGCAGAGACTGAACCTGTATGGTCTCCAGTAAAGGTGCCTGCTCATGTGATGACTATGTTGTTTCCTAAGTCGATACCGGTTTAAGGAAAAGAGGTCCTAATTCTAGATCTCGAAGTGGAGGAAAAGGAACGGAGACATAAATAAGACATCATAAGGTGGTTGTCAAACATACGCATCATTGTTAATACTGAGGGTATGAATAGAGACATCCCAGAAGATGATTGTCTAGACATCATAGTCATCATTTGGGAGAAGGAGGACGATAACAGCCCCTTCATCACTGCTGTCCATCAGGATTTCACCCTTGACAATTGGAGCAGCACTCCTTGCATTTGTCGACAAGGGTAAAAAGGGAAGAAACTCCCTCTGCCCTATAGATAGCCATAACTGCTTACTTTTGTATACAATATTAGAAGTTATTTTGTCATTACGTGCTAACACTTTGTATGATTGAACAGTTTCATATATTAAGTGAAAGCATATTTTGTTTCAGGACTCTAAAGTTAGATGTGCATATACTTGCTGATGAGGTGCCTTTTCTCCACAAGGACTATAACTTTGATGAAAAGTTGGACTCAGACTTGATGGAAATACAAGAGAACAATGAGATACCTCAGGAGATCAAAGAACGGGTCAAAGACAAACCCAGACCAAATCTTGATCAAACCACCTCATTCAATTTCGGAACCTTATAAAACCTCAAACTAATCCAGATTGGTACGGACCTCACTCCAAAATAAAGGAATGTCATGGTTGCTTTATTAACCCAATTCTAGGATGTGTTTGCATGGTCTCATGAAGACATGGTTGGTTTATCCACTGACATCATCATCCATCACCTCCCCATTAAAGAAGGATTCAATCCAGTCAGGCAGAAGCTCAGGCGATTAAAACCTGAGTGGAGTTTAAAGGTTAAAGAAGAAATTGTGAAACAATTTCAAGCTGGCATCATCATGGTGTCAACATACCCTAAATGGCTATCCAACATAGTCCCCGTACCTAAACCGGGAGGAAAGGTGCGAGTTTTCATGGATTATCGGGATCTAAATAAAGCTTGCCTTAAAGATAGCTTTCCCGTGCCATTTATCCACATTCTTATTGACAATACTTCTTAATATGGCATGTAATCCTTTGCTGATTATTTTGCGGGGTACCATCAAATCATGGTTTCTAAAAAGGATCGTGAGAGAACTGCATTCATCACTCCTTGGGGAATCTTTTGCTATAGACGGTTGTTATTCGGCCTCATCAATACTGGAACTACCTATTAGTAAGATATGATGGCCCTTTTCCATAACTTAATGCACAAAGAGATAGAGATCTACGTGGATGACATCATTTTCAAGTCTCGAAGGGAAGATGACCACCTATACCATCTCAAAAATCTCTTCAACAGGTTGCGTAAGTATAACTTGAAATTGAATCTAGCCAAGTGCGCCTTTGGTGTTAAATCAGGCAAGTTGCTAGGATTCTTTGTCATCCACAAAGGGATTGAGCTAGATCCCACTAAAATCCAGGCAATTAGGGAAATTCCCATTCCTCAGACAAAGAAGGAAATACGGGGATTTTTGGGAAGGATCAACTTTATCAGCAGATTCATCTCCCAACTAACAGCAAGCTATGAGCCTATCTTCAAATTGTGAAGGAAGAACTCCTCCATGAAATGGAATGATGAGTGTCAGAAAACCTTCCTTACAATCAAAGAACAACTAGTCAAAGCTCCTGTTTTGGTACCTCCCATGGATGGTGTTCCCCTATTCATGTACCTGTCAATCAATGACAATGCCATGGGCTGCATGCTGGGATAGAAAGATGATAGAGGCCAAGAGTGAGCTATCTACTACCTTAGCAAAAGATTCAGCATCAGTGTACACAAGTACACTTTGATTGAGAAAACTTGTTGTGCTTTAGCATGGTCTTCCATAAGGTTACAACATTACCTCCACGGTCACAGAACCCATCTCATATCCCGCATGGATCCTTTCAAGTATGTGTTCAGTAAACCCATGTTGAATTGTCGACTGTCCAGATGGCAGTTGATCCTACAACAATTTGACATCGTCTATGTGATGCAAAAATCCATCAATGGTCAAGGAATTACGGATCAACTGGCCGCTGCACCTTCAGAGGATTTCAAACCCTTGAAAACATACTTCCCCGATGAAAGGGTAATGACAGTTCAGCAACACCATCAGTATGATGCATGCCAAACATGGAAGATGTATTTTGATGGAGCTATAAATATGGAAGGTTCTGGGGCTGGAGCAGTTCTAGTATCTGATACGAGGGAGCAGTATCTCGTCGCTGTTAAATTACAGTTTGTCAACACCAACAACACAGTTGAGTATGAAGGATGTATCATGGGTCTAAAACTTGCCCAATCAATGGGCATCAGGCGGTTAACTGTCTTTGGAGATTCCGAATTGGTAATTAGATAAACCACTGGAATCTATTACACCAAAGAGCTACATTGCTGCCTTACCATCGACAAGTTCTACAGATGGCTTCGGAGTTTGAATAAATATCCTTCCTCCACATTCCTCAGATTAGGAATGACTTTGCGGATGCGCTAGAAACTTTGGCCTCCTTGATCAACATACCTAACAAGGAAAACGTGCCAAGCATTCCATTTTCCCTGGAAAAGGCTCCAGCCTATGGGAACTATATTAGAGAAGTATCGGATCAGTTACCTCCCATCCACCACCCTTGGTATCAGCATATCAGGGAGTACTTGCGAGATGGATCTACACCCTCTAAGGCGAGCCCAGCTGAAAGAAGGCAGATTCATCGATTAACTATGAAATTCTACCTGAGAAGAGATGCACTCTACAAAAGAGATGCATGACTAGGTCTCCTCAAATTTCTGGACAAAGACCAAGCTCAGAGGCTCATGGATGAAATCCATAGTGGAGTATGTGCCCCACACATGAGCGACCCTCTACTTATCAGGAAGATCCTGAGAACAGGGCATTACTGTCTCTCTCTTAAGGCTGACTGTGATAATCACGTCAAGAGATGCTACCAATGCCAAATCATGGGAATGCTATCCACGCCCCTGTGAGGGAGCTCCACAATATGAGTTCGCCTTGGTCCTTAATGTGGGGAATGGACGTGATCGGGCCCATCGAGCCCAAAACTAGTAATGGGCATCAGTTTATAGTCACCATGATCGACTACTTCACTAAGTGGGTAGAAGCAGCCTCCTTCCCCAGGGTTACCAAAGAAGTTATCATTGGTTTCATCAGAAATAATGTCATTTTTCGATATGGACAACTAGAGGTGATTGTGTCAGACAACACTAAGAACCTCAACAATAAAATGATGGAGGAGTTATGCAGTAAATTCCACATCAAACATCTCAACTCCGTCATCTACCGTCTAGAGATGAATTATGCTATTGAAGCGGCTAATAATAATATCAAGAAGATCATGCAAAAGATGTTTGCCAATCATAAAAGATGGCCTGACTTGTTACCTCTGACTTTATTAGCCTACAGAACATCAATATGCAGTTCCACTGGGGCAATCCCCTACTCATTAACCTATGGGATGGAAGTAGTACTCCCCATAGAGGTGGAAATGGAATCGAGTGTTGATAGACGCTCATCTGGATGAAGACCAATGGTTACAAGATAGGTATCACCAATTGTCTCTAATAAAAGAAAGGAGAACTGATGCTATCTTCCATGGTCAGTTATACCAACAGAGGATCGCCAGATCCTACAACAGAAAAGTTTGGCTATGGCAGTTTAAACAACATGACCTGGTTTTGAAGAAGATCATTGACAACCAAGATCAATCCAAGAGAAAATTTATCCCAAATTGGGAATGCCCGTTTATTATCAAGGAATTATTGACAAGAGGTGCTCTCAGATTAAAGGAAATGGATGGTGACGAATTTCCACAGCTTATTAACTCAGACACTATGAAACGGTACTATGTCTGAAGTTACCATCAAGCAAACATCCTGGTTTTGGATCACCAGATCCCCAGTCAATTCAAGTTTTCTAACCCTCGCTACATACAACTTTTCTTCATATCCATCTGCCCCATCAGGGATAAACACAATTTTCAAAGCAGCAGCTCGGTTTCGAATCAGCAGATCCTTTACTCAAATTCATTTTCAAACCTTTCACTCAACTCCGGTTATCCCACCAGGGATTAAACCTTTCACACCTGCAGTTTTGTCCCACTAGGGATAAAACTTTTCACACCTGTAATTTTGTCCCACCAGGGATAAGACTTTTCCCCCTATAGTTTGTCCTGTATATGGGGTCAAACTTTTCATCTGCAATCCATCCTGTACATAGGGTGAACTACGTCGACCTGATCTCCCCAATACATGGGAGTACGTAGGCATCCATTTTTATGGTCTAGTCACACTTCACTATAAAAACAAAAACATCTCTACACCCACCTTACCACATCATGACGTTGAACCTCTTACACTGAGTTTGAACTACATGGACTGATCTCTCTCTACAATAGAGTACGTGGCGACCATTTATGGTTCGGTCTCATCCCCTACCAAAACACAAAAACTTGTCAATGGTACTAGGATCATCCTTCAATCCACCACATTTCATTGGCTTCAGACCAAAGGGATGGAACTACCTGACCTCCCCATAAATGGGAGAATTGGCGACCATCTAAGTTGCGGTTGAATCCTCAAAGAGAAACACCAATCCATAAGAGATGGAACTAACTGGGCTCCCCCATATAAAGGAGTACCGGCGACCATCTGTGGAGGGGATAACCTCAGAGAGGAAAGCCACACTCCTCTCCACATATACATGCAGAAACCAATCCCAAGACACCAAAGAAGGTAGGAGATACACATATATCAATGATCCATTCTGAAAGATCCTGAGATATCTCAATGTCCATCCGTCAAGGAGGAATTCAGAATACATCAAGATTATAAGCCTTGAAGAAATAGGCAAATATCAAGCAAGTAATATGTCACAACTAAAAGGGAAGTGAATCAAAATATATTTCCCTGCCATACATAATGTTGTTTGATATATACAATATGAACTATACATGACAAAATGGCTAAGTTAGTCTGTACATGAAAATATAAGCCCATCTACAAATCAGTGTATATGCGAGCTATCAAATCCAATATAGCATCCCTCTCAAAATAAGAAGGTAACGTTGTGAGCTCCTGCCCAAGGGTATCTACACGAGCCAACAGATCCACAGCCAATTGCATGGTGACACTGTGTTCATCAATATATATGTTCATCTCTATGATAATGCCAGTGGTAAGGGATCTCACTGCAGTACTATCTGTAACGACAAAATCCCGGGCAGATATAGCGCCATCCCGCTCAACAATCAATGCATCTCTAGATGATCTAGCCTCATCCTGCTCAGTAATAGCAGTGTCTCAATAAGCTAAAGCATCATCTCTCTCCAATAGAGCGACATCTCTCCCAGTAAGAGTTGTCAACATCAAGGCCCTAGCATGGTCTCTCTCAAATGTCATCAGATGCAAACTCTGCTCTAAATACTCTGCCGAATGCGGGGTTATAGTAGTAGTTATACTAGGAGAATTACCAAAAGCTATTGGCAACCCAGTAAACAGCTCCCCCTTGGTGGGTGAGGTAGTGTCCTCCATGGGCTCTCCACTACCAGGACTAATCCCCGACTCTGTGGATACAACTGCAGCCGATGCAGTCTTTGTCTCCATCCATACAGAATACTCTGTCGAACAACCCAGATGGATAACAAAAAACTCAGCTCTCTCATGCTGATCCCAACAGACATACACCCTGGATCTATCCTCTGCAGATAAGTGGCGAGAAACCAAACGTTGACCTAATGACCCCTCAAAAGGATGGACATCTTGAGACTGGTCAAACTGTGACATCACAGCTAGTGGGTGATAAGTGGTCATGCCCCTTAAACCAGCCAGAGGAAGATAGTCCATGCCAAGTGCATGAGTAATGAAGCTGTAGGGAGAACTAAGCCCTGTACACGGCAAAATGTCAAACGGATCTCGGATCCCTGCCAAAAACACCGACCAAGATATAGCGTCTATACACTCCGCTGGCTAAAAGGAGTAAGACATAGCTATCTCATGGGAAAAGCAATACCCATGCCGTCGAAAAGTGCCAATCGGTCTCAGATGTGACATGAACCACACATACAACATGACCGAGTTGCCTATGAATACCTCTGCAGTATAGGTATGATAATATATTGCTGACCTCAGTGTCTTTGCCAAAATCATCGGCACAATTATATGACCCTCCCTGAGAGCTCTCACTGCCATGATAATACCGATGTCCAGCTCATCCATATATAGTGGCATGTACACATAAGCCACTACACACATTATGAATACATCTACTCTGGCTACATGCCACTGATCCTCCGATGTGGTGAAATCCCCGGAGTGTCGTGCATAACTGTCCGATGAGCCAAATCTGTCTATCAGAAAACGTTGGGACACTACATTGCCGGATGTAATCTCATCATGCACTACTCTATGCCTCAACCTAGTGAGGGTCATGAACTATCGGCTCATATCATTGATAGCCATCCGAGCGCAAGGCATGTCCAATGGCAAAGTCGTCAACCGCTCGTACTCCTCTAAAGTGGGAGTCAACTCCTAAGTCCCAAACCAGAAAACCTGCCTCTCTGGTACCCAATGCTTCAGCATACTGTAAGACCCCGAATTTTATGAAATGAAGGTATTCAATATTCTTATTATTATTATTTTATTTAGTAAATGGTTAAATTGATAAAAGATTAAAGTTAAGGGTGATATGTGAAAATTTTGCAAAGTAAGCAAGTTGTCATAAAATATTTGTTGTGTTAGGGAATATTCGTTTGGTTGGAGAATATTTATTTTAACATGGAATATTCGTATGTCGACACAATCATTGGTGGACCCCACAATGAAATTACTGTCAGAGTTAGAAAATGACAGAATTAACTTTTTATAAAAATAGCAACGAAAGTTTTACCGTTAAACTATTGAAATACCCGGTGGTAAAAGTACAGTAATACGTGTGGTTTCATAGTAGCACGCGGTATTGATTATTGATGCTTACGTGAGAAGTCACTCTATTATACTTAATTATTACTACAGTAATTGCTACATAATATCTCTCATATTGTTGATTCAATTATTGTCATAGTATCATCTGCATAATATTTTACATTATTAAATCAATAATTGAGACAACAAAGTTATTTATATTATTATTTGTATTATTGACGATGTCCAGAAAGTTCTGTCAAGGAAAGGGGTTTGGTCACCTAATTGCACGGCAAAAGGGAGAAATCCTTATCGGAAAGCCCCTTCTTTCCTGGGAATGATCTAGTTGTTAAATATTGTGAGTTATAATATTAATGATGAATAAGTTCGTGTTGATTAAAGATGAAATTGTTGATAAAAATATTTCCATTGTGTTGGGATTATTTGTGTTAGTGGAAATCGACATTTATTTCAATAATAATTGATTTCTGGATGTTAAATTGACCAAATGGGAAATTAATCAGATAAATGAGAAATTAATTGCTATTAGTTCACATGCAAATTACTGTTGATTCACATGCATGTACTATTAGGGGAGGTGGTGCAAGATTGATAATACTTGAAGGACTATATTAAAAATGGAGGTATAGATGAAGGTATTATACTATAATAATTTGAGCCCCTAATCGTGCAATTATCGAAACTATGTTTTTCTATAAATAGAAGCTCATTCTTCTTTTATTCTCACCAATTCACTAAGACTCACAAGAGCAACTATAGAGAGGGAAGCTATAAAGAGGAAGAAGAAGAGTATTATGCTACTTCACTATTGCAGTATCCATTCTTCGACTAAGGTAAGGGATGTTATTTATTTCTTATTTGTAAGGGGTATTATTTCTTTCGTATTCATAAGGGATATTATTTTTATTCAATATCCGTAGAAATAATATTTTCTTCCATACTCTATAGTATGTAAGTAATATTATTTTGTTTCAGATTTCGAATTCTACACTCATTTTGTTAAAGTATTGCTTCTATACTCCATGAAATTAGTAGAATATCCTTCAAATTTACGCTTCATCTAGTATCGTTTCACAAGGATATTTTTATGAAAATTCTTGTTAAATTTTAAGCTTTTCATGCCAGAGTACTATTCATGGGTACTATTCACTTATGCGACACTATTCATACGTATGGTACTATTCACAGAGTACCATTCATGGGCACTAGTCATAAATATGGTACTATTCTTGAAGTACTATTTACAAAGTACTATTCACAAAGCACTATTCCCGAAGTACTATTCACGAGGTACTATTCACGGGGTACTATTCACTCGGGTACTACTCACTCGGAGTACTATTCATAACAAAAATTGATTTCTTTTCGGTCCAAATCATTTTTGATACAATATTATTCTTGAATTTTACTCCACAAAGCAGTATCATGTTGACAATTTGGATATTATTGAATTCTGGGTAAATTAAATTATAAATCTTTAAAATTTATCCTTGTTTTCATTTAATTGAATTCTTATATCATTGTCATCATCCTCAGGCATATATTGTGATGAAAGTCATCTTTGGCTGTAGTGCATAGATGGACTGTTGATTGGTATGATTATGACCAGGGATTATTCGGTATAATCATGACTTGTAATGTTACAAATGATGTGGTAAAAGTCCTCATTCGCCCGTAGTACATTGATGGACAGATGTTGGTATGATCATAACCATGTGTTCTCTTTGGCCAAGGGTGCAAAGATGAATTGTTGTTTGGCATGATCATAACCATTGATGAAAACACGAATATCCTTGGCCCGTAGTGCATGGATAATTCGTGGTTGTGATACTAATGAATATCCTGGCCTGTAGTGCATGGATAATTCAGTGATGGAGATTATTTATTAAGCTGAGTCTCAGTGATAAAATTTATGATAAACTTTTAAATCATAGAAGATAGTAGATATCATGCTCTACTCGACTCTTCTAATGGATTACTTATTCCGCTGCAGTTATTGATCTAAAACTTGTTGTATATTATATTATATCAGTTGTTATACTGTTGAAGGCTAAGGATAATTTATTCTGCATTATCTTAGTCATAATATTTCTTACTAGGCTAGTTGAGCTCACCCGTTCTTTCACTGTTCTCTTCAAGAAATGAGAATATAACTGGGACTAGTCGGGGAATGGATTGACGGTCCAGATGGTTGTTTTAGTAGTTTTCACTATGCTGTGAAATAGTGTGATAATAATTGTAATGAGATTGAATTTGAGTTTGGATATTGTCTAGAAGACAATATTCGTGTCAAAACTCTCAGCTATGTTTTGTCGTATTTTATACGATAGTTGTATAATTAAGTTGTAGTTGTATTCTGTACCATGTATTTGGCAACTCAAAATAGGTGATGTATACCTATTTTGGGGGTGTCACAGTTGGTATCAAAGCTTAGGGATATGATCCCTGGCTGAGATGTGAGTCTAGAACTAGGAGGGGAGAAACGGGTTAATCCATTGCTAGTATGACCTACCTAAGTTTATTTGTTATTTAATTGGTCGGTTAGAGTATAGGGATAATATGTGACATGTCCATTAACCCTTGTTTTGTGATAATGTTTGAGAATGGCATCTGAAAATGTTAAGATAAGCAACGAAGCACATGAGACCGTTGAGTCACCGACGATCAATAACCAGGATAATGTGCATCAGGAAGGCAATAATCCTCGTGTAAATAACAACACCGACCAAATGACGAACGATGGTATGTTTAGGAAATTTCTAGAATTTATGCAAAACCAAATGAGAGAGACTCCGGTTCAAAATGCAGGTGTAAACATTGGCAACTCATAGTTGGTCACCGCTAAGCAGTTCAAGGAGCTGAGACCACCAGAGTTTTTGGGAAAATAAGAACCACTTAAGGCAGAGACATGAATAAAGCAGATCACCAAGATATTTGATGTCTTGGAATGCTTAGAGGAGAAAAAGGTTCCCTATGCCATCTTTATGTTGCGAGAAGAGGCAGATCATTGATGGAAATCTATAAAATGTACTCAACCTGTGACACTAAAGATGTCTTGGGAGAAGTTTCAAGAATTGTTCAACGACAAGTACATTCCTAAAAGTATTCATCACATGAAGAAGGTGGCTTTATATATATATATATATATATATATATATATATATATATATATATATATATATATATATATATATATATATGTGTGTGTGTACTAACATCATCGAGTTATGCCTCGATTGAGCACGGATTCACATTGAAGCATTTATTGCTTTTTATATATATATATATACTTATATATAAAGCGTTATCGAACTCTATTCGGTGAGCTTTGGATTTTATATTTGGGCGTTCATCGCTTATATATATATATATATTATTATCATCAAACTCTATTTGATTGAGCACGGATTTTATATCTGCAGTGCGTTTCTTTGCTTTTTATATATATATATATATATATATATATATATATATATTTACATTTACATCGGGAACTGGAGTTTACTTCATGGCCTTTTCTTCGCTTTTATTTACATTTAGTCCCTTTGAGTTTTTACATGGCGGTTGATCATCTTTATTGCTTTATTTACATTTAGTCCCGCCTGGAGTTTACTTCGTGGTGGTTGATCGTCTCTCTCTATATATATATTTACCGCTTTTATATATTTACATTTCCAATCCCCTATGAAGTTTACTTCTTGGCGGTCGATCGTCCATGTATATATATTTACAGCTTTTATATATATTTACATTTCCAATCCCCTATGAAGTTTACTTCGTGGTGGTCGATCGTTCATATATGTATATATATATATATATACAACTTTTATATATATAACTGCTTACAACTTTCATATAAACTACAACATCATGTGAGCCTAGGAATCATGTGATCACAGATTCAGTCTCCTGAATCTAGATTCGGTTCCCATGATGGACATTTTCAGTTGTATCCGGCTTGTAAATTATTCACGGTGTTTGAATTTCATTAGATGACTCTCATGACCATAAGGAGTTCGGCACTACTATATATCTTATTTTCTCGAAGATGCCTCGCATCTCGAAAATACAAGCCATCAAGCCGAACGTATAATAAAATGGAAGTATCAAAGGCCTCAATTACTATTGAGCATAAGGGTTTGAAAAACCTCTTTTACAAAACGTCACTGCTATATCTTGTTAAAACTTAACTTTTATACAAAATTCAAACCCTTTGTATATAGGTGCAAACGAGGCATAGCACTACTTCCAGATAATTGTATATTTATCCACACACACACACATTTATATAATAGTTTAAATTACAAAGTGGAGGTCACCGTGGTAACACGGATGTCGGGGGTGTCTAACACCTTCCCTCCGCATAATCAAGCTCCCGGACCCTAACGGATCTCGGTTCCACAGACCAGTTTAGCAGTGTTACATCACTTGGTCAATGTACTAACCTTTTCTTGATTGAGTTTGTAAGACCCCAACTTTTTAATAAAGATGATTTTTCTATAAATATCATTTTTAAATATTATGGAATGAATTTGATATAATGTTATAGTTGTGGGTAATATTTATAAATTTTGCAAAGTACGCAAGTTTATATATAATATTCGATTGGTTGGGGAATATTCATTTTAACAAGGAATATTCGTACGACGGCACAATCATTGGTGGACCCCACAACAGAATTATTGTCGGATTGAAAAAATGACAAAAATATTTTTATAAAAATAACGACGAAAGTTTTACAGTTAAAACTGTTGAACTACTCGGTAGTAAAAGTACAGTAATATACGTGGTTGCATACTAGCACACGATATTGATTATTGATGCTTATGTGAGAAGTCACTCAGTTTTGTTCAATTATTGCTTCAGTAATTGTTGCATAGTATCTCACGTTATTTGATTGATTATTGTCGATATTTTATATATTATTAAATCAATAATTGAGATGATGATGAGTTATTCATATTATTATTTGCAATATTAACGATGTACAGAAGTTCGACCAAGGAGAGGTTTGGTCACCTAATTGCGCTATTAAATAGGGAGAAATCCTTATTGGAAAACCTAAATCTTTCACAGGAACGACACAGTCGATTAATATTGTGAATTATAATAATAATGATAAATGTTGTTAGATATATTGAGGTGTCTTTTTATGAAGTCACGAAAGTTTATATATATATATATATATATTATATTATATATAAATTTTATTTTATTAGTATTATTAATGTAATAAAATAGAAAAGCTTTTATATAAAATGAATACTTTTATAAAGTTATTTGTTTTATTAGAAAATAATTAGAATATATTATATTTTATTATGCATAGTGTTTGCATAGTGCCTGCATAGTGTTTGCATAGTAAATTCTTTTTATATAAAACAGAATACTTTTTATAGAGTTTTGTTTTATTTGATTATAAATAGAATATATTATATTTTATTGCATAGTAGTGAAAGATAGTATCCTTTCTATTTTCCTATAAATAGGATGCTTAGTTAGAATTGAAAACCACACTAGAAGTTCAGAGAATTCTTCTATAATCTTAAGCGTATGTCTTTAGAGTTTTAAGAAGCTTTGAGCGTAGTGCAAGTTTTCTTCAAGAATATCCTCGCCCTACCAGTCGGAATACTCTTTTTTTGCGGTAAGGGGTATTATTTTCTTTCTTTCGTCTTCATGAAGAGAACACATTATTCCATTCTTTGTTATTATGTTGGAATAACTCGCATACATCTGAAGTACCGCATACTTGGTGAAATTCTTACATTATTCCATTCTTTATTATTATGTTGGAATAACACGTCTACATCTGCAATACCGCATACATGGTGAAATTCTTACATTATTCCATTCTTTATTATTACATTGGAACATCACATGCATAAATTCGCATGATTGGTTTTGTTATTTATTATTACGTTGGAACATCGTATGCGTGCGTTTTACGCATGACTGGTTCCGTTGTTTATTATTCTATTGGAATATCACATGCATGCGTTTACGCGTGACCTTGTTGAAAGTAGTATGCACAAAGCCGATCATGTTTGATGATAAAGCATATACTTTGTAACAATCTTATTCATTTATTAATAAAAGTATTAATTTATTAAAGGCTTTTAATTATCTACATGATCTTTGTTTTATAATATGTGATAAACCCATAGTTTTAAGAAATGCTTTTAGAATAATGATGATGATCATTCTAATGAGATCTAAATTCTTTGAAAGCTTAAAAGCTGAAATAGTTCCCAATCATTGGATTACTAAATTAGGGATTAGTGAATCCGGATAGATTGGTACATACGTTGCTTGCTCATTGGATGAGGATGATTGATCTCATGATCATTTGTGTGGAGACACTAAAGCAAGTATGTAGGTGCTTATTAGAGAATAAGTTCTTTGAGCATTGGCTCGCTAAGGAATACCTAATGGAGTTTTATTTGCTGTCAATAGGAATTCTGTAGTGATAGTAGTACAAGTGATCCTTGGACTTGAGATCATCATAGTATCTTGTGTATGATGAGTTATACTTTGACTTATTCCTTAAGACCCTTAGGGTATATCAAAGGGTATGCTTGGGTATAATAAGTTGTACATGGAGATAATGTATGATCGATAAAGAATCTACCACTTCTAATAAAGAAGAGAAATGTCCTATGTGATTCGATAAATGACAACCCGGTAGTCCTTGGCAAGCGAGAATGAAATTAGAAAGGAGTTTCTAATTTGCATTATTTGAGTTGTGCATTTAAGGATCGAAATACATATAATTAAATAAAATAAGACTTGTGATAATTCCATGTCTTATATTTAATTGGGACATTGTATGGTGGAAGGATTGAATTGTACGGTTACTATTTACTCAAAGGTTCTTTAATGATTAATGTTGAAATCTATATTATACGGAAAGTCGTTGATCGCTAGGGGAGGCTTATCCTATTGTAGAATAAATATTATTTAAATAAATTAATTGTTTAATTTATTTATTTAAATAAGATTAGAATTGTTCTAATTGATTTATTCACAATAGGTTTAATATGGAGAACCTAAAGGGTCACACCATAAAAGGAAGAATAATTATTTAAGAAGTTAATGGCATAATCGTAATAATATGTTAAGTATATTTAATTTAATCTATGGTGATAGAATAAATTAAATAGCTTAATATTATTATTTAATATTTTAGAAATATTAAATATAAATTAATAAGAGAGTCTTATTAATATTATTACAATTATTATTATTTTAATTTCTAAAAGAGTTTAGGAATTAATTTAATATAAGTACTCTCATTTATTCCTAATTAGATTAGGAAGGAAAATTAGTTAAAGGAGTTTAATTAATTATCCCTAATAAGATTAGGGAGCTTAATTAATTAAAAGAATTTAATTAATTAAATAAAACCCAATTCCTTAATTGTTAAGGTGGGTTGCCCACATCTATAAATAAGAGGAGTCTTATTATGGGTGGGATGGGTTGTTGACTTTTACAACGTAATAATTCCAATTTGTTGGAGAGTACACCTTTTTCTATAGAGATAGAAAACTAGGGTTTGAGCCAAAAACCCATCTTCTTGAATTTTCTTCTTCCTTGGTGGATCACCTCTAGAGGCCAAACATTTGGGTGGCTAACGTTGATCGAAAGGAAGGAACCAAACCGGTGGATTCAAGATTGAGCGAAAGGATTTGGAGGTGAACTTGTACCTGAGGAAGCTCGATCTTCAAGGGTATGATTTATTCTTTATCTTTTCGTTTAATTAATAATTGTGCATAAAGGGTGATCCGGGTATATGGTTTGTAAAATTTTAAACTCTGGATTTTTACACGCTCCGCACTTTTTTTTCAATTTGAATTGCTTCATGAATATTACAAACCTAACGGTGGCATCGAGCCAAACCTTTATGCGAATTATTAATTATTTTAATTTGATATTATATTGATATGTGTTTAGAATAATTTAATTGGGCATAATTTTATTGTATAAAATTTAATAAAAAAAAAAAAAAAAAAAAAACCCGAACGGTTTGGTTTACTATATATATATTATATATATATAGTACGGTAATATGCATTCCGTGAATTCCTTGATTAATCCTGATTCAGCTACTATTGGTATTTCATCATGCAAAGAAATTTGAGGCTTCTGGTTACTGCTATGTGAATGACATAGTGTTGGCAATAAGTATCACGTGAACCAATTTAAAAAAAAAAAAATTGCAGGAGCCGATTTTTTTTTTTTAAAAAAAATTCAAGTTTCGCTTGCAGATTTCAATGAATGACGACATTTAGGTTATTTTTTTTTGTTTGTTCAGCTGTGCACGGTTTTCCGAAGCTAAAATAAAAAAAAAGGAATGGAACGGAATTCATGGCAGCACAAAATCAATGGTTTGCACGGAAACAAGTGGGATATCATATTATATATAATATAATATAACGTGATTATATTATATATAATATAAAGTAAGTGTTATATTATATTATATATATATTATAATATTGTTAATTGTTAACAATATATTAGGATATATATATATATATATATTATATTCTTAATAATTTTAATTTTAAAATAAAAGTTTATTTTAATCTTAAAATAAAAGGTTTATTTTAATATTAAAATAAAAGATTTATTTTAATTTTAAAATTAGAATTTCATGCTAACTAATTAGAGTTGGAATTGGATTCCATAATAACTAATTGAAGTTGAAATTGGATTTTATTTTCCTAAAATAAAGGAGTTTATTTGTGAATAGAAAGAGAATCCATATTTCCTTAAATAAAGGAGTTTATTTAAATATGGAATAAGATTTCATATTATTCAAAATAAAGGAGTTTATTTGTGAATAGAAAAAAAAGAATATCCGTGTTTCCTTTAATACTTTTTTACATGGAATTGGATTCCATAATTAATTAAAATAAAAGAGTTTATTTTAATTAAAGATTTTTTTTTTATTACATGGAATTGGATTCCATAATTAATTAAAATAAAGGAGTTTATTTTGATTAAAAATTTTGATTAAAAATAAAATAGTTTATTTTATTCAAAATTAGATAAATTAAAATAAAATAGTTTTATTTTGATTTAAATTTGGATTAAAATAAAGGAGTTTATTTTGATTTAAAATATATTTTATACTAACTAAATTTGCCCATTAAATGATATCAATATATATATTAAATGGTTATTATTCATGAGATGAATATTATTTATTGATGCATATGGTGATGTGTATGATAATAAATGGGATTGATTATGGACTATTGATTGACGATGTGATTGGATTTTATTTTAGTTGGATGCGTGAATGTATGGGTTTTATTAAATGGGGTCTGCGTACCTCGTCTTCTCTAATTTTTTCTTAATGTAAATTCTATCTCCTCCTATGTACTTCCCTTGATGGCTTTGATCAAGGTTTCTATTTATTTTAAATAGTTTTGTAATAGGAATAGTTAGAATTAATTTTGAAAAATTGGAGATCGAAAAGAGGAAGCGAGGCGTGAAGACCCGTTTTGTTATGGAGCAGGGTTTAAATGTAATAGTTATATTTAAATATTATTTCTTGCACCCCTAGGGTTTGACCTTTTGGTTCACTTGGTGGCTCTAGTGAGACAAACTAGAATAAAAGTCCATAATCAATCAAGGGTAGAATATAGTATTCTATATGTGCATGCTTATACTATATATATTATATATTATGCAAACATGCTTCGCATGTTCATTAATATATGACGCGTATTTATATATATATATGTAAATGCGCTAAACAAGATGAGAGAAATTAATAACAAACCCCTCAATTTTTTTATATTAAGTCCTAAGCGTTCAAAGATATTTGGAATATCGAGCGTCGCCTTCTAGCATGATAAAATTAATAGAGTATTAAATATTTAATATGAGTTTGTTGTGTCACCACAAGGCAAGTATTAAGTATTTAAGATGTTAATTTATCACATTTGATGCTTATAAAGAAAATTGAACAATATTGTTTTGTTGTGTCACCACAAGGATGATATTTTCTTTTTGAATATATGGAGTGCTAGGTTGGACTTAACTTGGATAATTTTGATTGGATGTGCCACCACTTGATCAAAATAATCTAAGAGACAAAATACAAGGAGTTGCATAGTTGATGTAATTGACAAAAAGTTGTCTACCTATTTATTTATATATAGTTTGTTGTGTCACCACAAGGCTATATACATTTGAAATGGGATCCTTAATCTCACTACCAAATCTTTAATTAGATTTTTGCGAACTATATAAGTGAGGTAATATAGTTTGAAGAAAATAGTGGGAGATACCAATTTAAAACAAGACCTAAATTATTTTGGTAATTAATAAAAGAATGTATGTTAAAATGTTGTTAATTACAAATTCATTTACTGAAATTTTACAATGTCTAAATCACTATCCTTTGCGTAGCATATTAGATGCTAAATTAACTGGACCAAATTAAAGCGGATTGGTTAAGGAATTTGAGAATAGTTCTCATGGTGAAAAGCTATCTTATGTCATAATCGCCTATCCTCCGCAATGGTTGCATACAATGCCTCACGAGGAAGAGATTGCTACTTTTAGAAAGTGGCAAGATGATGCCTGATTGGCTCAATGCATCATGCTCAGTATCCATGAATAACAAGCTTGACGTCGGACTGAAACTATGGATACTTCTACTATACTCCCGCACGTCAAGTAGTTGATGGTGAGGAAAGTAGGGACCGATAGATATTAGATATCTAAGGAGCTCTTAGATCTAGAATGGCCGATGGCACTATAGTCTGATGCACAGAAAAGTTCTTAACATAATCAATTTGATTGATCAATTAGGACAACTGGTTTTTTGTCATGGATGGAGAGTTGAGCCAAGATTTGATCTTGCACTCACTCCCGGACTCCTTTCACAATTGTTGTGAATTTTTCATATGAACAAGCTAGATATCGACTTTCTTTGATTTGCTTAACATGTTGAAAAATGTTGAGAGTCACTTTCAACCAAGAAAGACCAAGTCTTCTTGGTAGGGGCCAAAAGATCTTACGAAAAGAAGAGCGATTCAAAGAAGGTAAATAGAAAGGCGTAAACAAAGGATAATAAGAACAAAAGCGATCTTGGATAGCAAAGGAGTTTGCTTTCCTTTGCAATAAGCCTGGACCTTTGGAAAGAAGCATGAGAAGCGTCTTGCGAGAGGCTAACCAAAGAAGCTTAGTGAAGTTTTCGGTTCTAATCTGATTTTTGTTCATGATTGAAATAAATTTTTCTTTAAGTCGAGGTTCTACTTGGGTATTGGATACCGACTTTGGTTATCATAAATATAGATTTATGAAGGGACCAAGTAAGTAGAAAGCTAAACAAATATAAGTAATCCTATATGTGGGAAATGTAGCAAAGGTTGCCATATTAGCCATAGAAACTTATAGTTTAGCAATGCTACTGAGCAAATCTATTAAGTCGATAAGTTGTTATTGTATTCCAATTCTTGTTAGAAACATTATTTCCATTTTATTGTTGGATGATAAAATTTTTGGTATTATAATTAAGAACAATTGTTGTTCTATTTATAATGATAATGTTTTGTATAGAACTGGAATATTACTTAATAAATTTTGTATACTTGACTTACATGAAAATAATTTTACATATTGAACAAATTAGTATAAGAAAAGGAGATGATCATTCAAAGAGTTGAATGTGTGTATTTGTTGAAATACAAGTGTGAATTATTTGAAATGTTCAAAGAATTCAGAAGTGAAACAAATTGGCAAAGTATTAAGATTCTTTGATTAGATCAAGGGATAAATACTTGTGCAATAAGTTTCTAGATCATCTCAAATGGTTTTCTCATAATGGACACCTCCTGATACACAATAATTGATTGATGTATCTGAAAGGAAAAATCGTACCTTGTTGGACATGGTGCGGTCCATAATGATTTTACCGACATTCCAGTATCCTTCTAGGATCATGTCCTAGAAATGGCTGCATATCTACAATAGGGTAACCTCAAAATCCGGCCCCAAGACTCCATAAAAGTTATGGACAGGGAGGATTCCTAATCTTAAGTATGTTAAGATAAGGGGTTGTCCAACTTATGTGAAAAGGTTTCAAAAGGATAAGCTTGGGACAAGATTTGACAAGTACAATTTGTGGGACATCCTAAAGTAAGTTTAGGGTATATGTTCTATAATCCTACTTAGCAAAAGGTGTTTGTTGCGAAACACGCTGCCTTCTAAGATAAAGGTGTTTATCATTGAAGGGGCTAGTGGAAGGATAATAGATCTTGAAGAGTTTAAGAACCACAAAATACTATAAGTTAAATAAGAGGAACACGTAGATAGACCTATTGTACCACAAAGAATAAATAAGAACGGAATAGTACAGAAGATACAGGAGGTATGGATTCATCATGGATGATGATGATGAGAGTGCGCATCATAGAAGTTGATGATCGAGTTACATACGATGAGGTAAGAGTTCTAGTGTGTACAAAAGAGGCGAGTGGGGGCGTCGTGACATTCCTAGTATTATATGTTGATATACTACGGATAAGGAATGACATACTAATGCTACAATCAATCAAAAAGATAAAGTTGTCTAAACATTCCTCCACGAATGATTTGGGAAGAGTATCTTAATTGGGGATAAAATCTATAAAGATAGATACAACAGGATGCTCGACTTAACCCGAGGAACGTATATTCATTTGATGCTAAAGTCGTTTAGCATGGCAAACTCAAGAGATGTCTCATGTTGATGAGCCATGGGTGTATCTCTCTTAATAGTCCCCATAGACTCCAAAGAAGAGAGATTGCATGAGTGACAATCATGTATGCAATGAAATGTACGAGACACGATTTTGATCGGTTATACTGGAGAAGATCACCGTAAGAGGCGGTGAAAAACATCTTAAAGTTCTTAACGGCACTAAGGATGTGATCTTATCCATGGTGGGTCTAAATTAAAACTAGAGGGCTTAACAGACTCAAGTTTTTCAGACAGACCAAGATGACTGAAAAATCCACTTTAAGGTAAAGCGTTATCTTGAGCATTGGTGCAGTGAATTGGAAAGGTTCCAAACAATGACAAAGAGTTCTTTGGTTTAGTGATAAAGACAAAGTATATAGCTATAAATGAAGGCGCAAGTTGATTGTTTGGATTAAAAGTTCATTCTGAGAACTAGGAATAGTTCCCAAGTCTCATCTTGGATCTAAACATGTGTTGTGGCACTTTCATTTGATTATTAGAATCATTGAAAGATGGGAAATCACTATAGAGATAGTGGACTCTCATGAACAACATTACATATCCATTAACTAAAGCTTATCCAATAGCAGGATAATCGTCACTTAGAGAAGAAGAGTATAAGATACCATGGCGATTGGCTTTAGTGCAAGTGGGAGATTGAAAGTAGTATGCACACAAGCCAATCATGTTTGATGATAAAACATATACTTTGTAACAATCTTATTCATTTATTAATAAAAAGTATTAATTTATTAAAGGCTTTTAATTATCTACATGATCTTTGTTTTATAATATGTGATAAACCCATAGTTTTAAGCAATGCTTTTAGAATAATGATGATGATCATTCTAATGAGATCTAAATTCTTTGAAAGCTTAAAACTAAAATAGTTCCCAATCATTGGATTACTAAATTGGGGATTAGTGAATCCGGATAGATTGGTACATACGTTAACTTGCTCATTGGATGAGGATGATTGATCTCATGATCATTTGTGTGGAGACACTAAAGCAAGTATGTAGGTGCTTATTAGAGAATAAGTTCTTTGAGCATTGGCTCGCTAAGGAATACCTAATGGAGTTTTATTTGCTGTCGATAGGAATTCTGTAGTGATAGTAGTCAAGTGATCCTTGGACTTGAAATCATCATAGTATCTTGTGTATGATGAGTTATACTTTGACTTATTCCTTAAGACCCTTAGGGTATATCAAAGGGTATGCTTGGGTATAATAAGTTGTACATGGAGATAATGTATGATCAATAAAGAATCTACCACTTCTAATAAAGAAGAGAAATGTCTATGTGATTCGATAAATGACAACCGGTGAGTCCTTGGCAAGGCGAGAATGAAATTAGAAAGGAGTTTCTAATTTGCATTATTTGGAGTTGTGCATTTAAGGATCGAAATACATATAATTAAATAAAATAAGACTTGTGATAATTCCATGTCTTATATTTAATTGGGACATTGTATGGTGGAAGGATTGAATTATGCGGTAACTATTTACTCAAAGGTTCTTTAATGATTAATGTTGAAATCTATATTATACGGAAAGTCGTTGATCATTAGGGAGGCTTATCCTATTGTAGAACAAATATTATTTAAATAAATTAATTATTTAATTTATTTATTTAAATAAGATTAGAATTGTTCTAATTGATTTATTCACAATAGGTTTAATATGGAGAACCTAAAGGGTCACACCATAAAAGGAAGAATAATTATTTAAGAAGTTAATGGCATAATCGTAATAATATGTTAAGTATATTTAATTTAATCTATGGTGATAGAATAAATTAAATAGCTTAATATTTATTATTTAATATTTTAGAAATATTAAATATAAATTAATAAAGGAGTCTTATTAATATTATTACAATTATTATTATTTTAATTTCTAAAAGAGTTTAGGAATTAATTTAATATAAGTACTCTCATTTATTTCTAATTAGATTAGGAAGGAAAATTAGTTAAAGGAGTTTAATTAATTATCCTAATAAGATTAGGGAGCTTAATTAATTAAAAGAATTTAATTAATTAAATAAAACCCAATTCCTTAATTGTTAAGGTGGGTTGCCCACATCTATAAATAAGAGGAGTCTTATTATGGGTGGGATGGGTTGTTGACTTTTACAACGTAATAATTCCAATTTGTTGGAGAGTACACCTTTTTCTATAGAGATAGAAAACTAGGGTTTGAGCCAAAAACCCATCTTCTTGAATTTTCTTTTTCCTTGGTGGATCACCTCTAGAGGCCAAACATTTGGGTGGCTAACGTTGATCAAAGGAAGGGACCAAACCCGGTGGATTCAAGATTGAACGCGAAAGGATTTGGAGGTGAACTTGTACCTGAGGAAGCTCGATCTTTAAGGGTATGATTTATTCTTTATCTTTTCGTTTAATTAATAATTGTGCATAAAGGGTGATCCGGGTATATGGTTTGTAAAATTTTAAA
Organism: Panax quinquefolius; assembly: GCA_020205615.1. NCBI lineage: Eukaryota > Viridiplantae > Streptophyta > Magnoliopsida > Apiales > Araliaceae > Panax > Panax quinquefolius. Next base: position 100,882,875 of record CM035154.1, on the reverse strand, counting down.
CTCTGATTTTTACACGCTTCCGCACTTTTTATGCAATTTGATTGCTTCATGAATATTACAAACCTAACACTTGTTCCATTATTTATTATTCTGTTGGAATATCCTGTCTGAGCGGTCTATCGCATGCCTGTTGATTTCTTTTGTTATTCCATTCTTTATTATACTCAGTTGGTTAAAGTTTTGACTTCTATACTCCATGAAATTAGTGGAATATCCTTGATATTTGCGCTTCATCCAATATCTTTTCATGGAAAAATTCTTCTGAGCATTCTTGAATTTTACTCTACAAAGTAGTATCATGTTGACAATTTGGACGTTATTGAATTCTGTATAAATTAATTCTTGAACTTGTTTTATTGAATTCTTATATTATTGTCATCATCCTCATGCTTATATTATGTTGAAAGTCATCTGTGGCCTGTTGTGCATAGATGGACTTGGTATGATTATGACTAGGGATTATTCTGTATAATCATGACCGTAATGTTTACAAATGATGTGATAAAAGTCCTCATTGGCCCGTAGTGCATTGATGGACAGTTGTTGGCATGATCATGACCATTGATGAATACACGAATATCCTTGGCCGTAGTGCATGGATAATTTGTGGTTGTGATACTAATAAATATCCTTGGCCGTAGTGCAGGGATGATGTTGATTATTTATTAAGCTGAGTCTCAGCGATAAAAGTGATTAAAAACCTTTTTAAATCATAAAAGATAGTAGATTTTATTCTCTACTTGACTCTTTTAATGGGTTGCTTGTTCCGCTGCAGTTAAACTTGATGTCTATTGTATTTTATCAGTTTAACATTGTTGAAGGCTAATGATAATTTATTTTGCATTATCTTAGTCATAATATTTCTTACTGGGCTAGTTGAGCTCACCCTTTTACTTTCATTGTTCTCTTCAGGAAATGAAAACGTAGCAGGGACTAGTCGGGGAACGGAGTGACGGTTCAGACGATAGCATTAGTAGTCCTCACTATTATATGAAATAGTGTGTTAATAAATGTATTGAGGACTTATTTTGAGTTTTTATACTGTCTAGAAGACAATATTTGTATTAAAACTCACAGCTCATGTTGTATATTTAAGATTGTATTTGTATTTTGTACCATGTATTTGGAGACTCAGAATAGGTGATGTATACCTATTTTGGGGGTGTCACAGTTGGTATCAAAGCTTAGGGATATGATCCCTGGCTAAGATGTGAGACAAGAACTAGGAGGGGAGAGACGGGGAATTCCGTCGCTAGTATGACCTACCTAAGTTTATTTGGTATTTAATTGGTCGGTCAGAGTATAGGGATAATATGTGATATGTTAATTAACCCTTATTTTGTGGCAGTATTTGAAAATGACATCCAAGAATGTTGAGAACATCAATTGAGCACAGGAGACCGTTGAGTCTCCACAGATCAATAATCAGGATAATGTGCATTAGGAAGGCGACAATCCTCAGGCAAACAATAACACGTACCAGATGATGAACGATGGAATATTCAGAGGCTTTATGCAATTCATGCAACATCAAGCAAGAGCGACTCCTGTCCGAAATGCAGGTGGAAACACTGGCAACTCTCAGACAGTCACCACTAAGCAGTTCAAGGAACTGGGACCACCGGAGTTTTTTGGAAGAGCCAAAACCACTTAAGGCGGAGACATGGATAAAGCAGATCAACAAGATATTTGATGTCTTGGGATGCTCCGAGGAGCAAAAGGTTCCCTTTGCCACCTTCATGTTGCTGGCAGAGGCAGATTACTGGTGGGAATCTGTAAAGCGTACTTAACCTGCCGCACTGAAGATGTCTTGGGAGAAGTTCCAAGAACTATTCAATGACAAGTACTTTCTCGAAAGTATTCGTCACATGAAAGAGGTAGAGTTCATCAAGCTGGAGCAAAACAACATGACCGTGTCGCAGTACGAAGCCAAGTTTGCCGAATTGTCTCGGTTTGCGTCTCATTTGGTTGATAATGAGGAGAGAATGACGCGAATGTTTCTAAGAGGTTTGAAACCCAAGATACGTCAATATCTTATCTCTCATAAACTATGTTTGTATTCAGATGTTGTTAATAGGGCTCAGTTATTAGAGCGTGATAATGAGTCAACCCAACCAAAAGAGAGCAGCCGACAAAATGATAATACCAATGATAACAGTCATTGAAGCGGTGACAATAAGTGTGGAGGGAATCAACATGCCAGAAATGGTTACCACTTCAGTGGTAATCATGGCCAAAACAATAAGAATGGACATTTCAAGAAGAGGAGATTCAACAATGATGGAAAGACGTCAGCATCAGCACCTGTCGTTAAGGAAGGAGAATGACCACCTATCATATGCTTCAAATATGGAGGAGAGAGACACATCAGTCCAAACTGCGCGATGCCATCCAAAGCATGTTACAATTATGGAAGAGAAGGTCAGCTGACCCGATTTTGTCGTGCACTGAAGACAAGTCCAGCTAGGATGGAGGCATCAAAGGCCATCCCAGACAAGACAAAATTGGTAGTTCAAGGGAGAGCGTTTGTCGTGACCTCCCAGAAAGCAAGGAACTCGAACGAGGTCATCACGGGTAAGCTTATCATAAACTCTAGCGAAGTATATACCTTATTTGATATCGGTTCTACTTATTCTTTTATTTCTTTTACTTGCGCTCAACATTTAAATTAGACTCCAAAGAAATTGGACTTTGACTTATCTGTTGAAACTCCATTGGGAGAAACCTTCATTACATCCACTATTTATAAGTCTTGTTTGGTTCATATCGATACCCTCACATTACCTGTCGATCTTATTTCATTGAAAATACTTGCATTTAACGTAATTCTATGGATTGATCGGTTAACTACTCATCATGCAAAAATTAATTATTTTCGTAAGGTTGTTAGCTTTCATATTCCTAACCAACCTATTATGCGAATTCAAGAAACCAAACCATTAAAATCAGTCACTGTCATCTAAAGCCATAAAGCTATTCGTTTATTGAAAAACGGATGTCAAGCTTTCTTAGCTCATGTCACGGATTTAAATAAAAATACGTCAGTTTTGAATGATATCTCTATTGTTAATAAATTTCCTGACGTATTCCCTAAAGAACTTCCTGGCCTACCCCCAGAGCATGAAATTGAATTTTGTATCGACCTTGAACCCGGTACAAAACCTATTTCCAAAGCCCCATATCGAATGGCTCTATTGAACTTCGAGGGAGTTAAAGACTCAGCTGCAGGTATTGTTTAGACATCGGTTTCATTCATCCTAGTACGTCTCCTTGGGGTGCTCTGTTCTATTCGTGAAAAAGAAAGATGGGAGTATGCGACTTTGTATTGATTATCGGGAGTTGAATCATGTCACCATCAAAAAATAGGTACCCATTGCCGCGTCTTGATGACTGTTTGACCGATTACAAAGGGCCAATTTCTTTTCAAAGATTGATCTTCATTCCGGATATCACCAATTGAAGATTAGAACCGATGACATTCCAAAGACGGCTTTCAGAACTCAGTACGGGCATTATGAATTCCTAGTCATGTCTTTTGGATTGACTAATGCTCCTACTGCTTTCATGAATATGATGAACCGAGTATTCAAGGAATATTTGGATCACTTTGTGGTCGTCTTTGTTGATGACATCCTTATTTATTCCAAAAGCCGTGAAGATCATGAGCAACACTTGAGGCTGATACTCCAAAAGCTTCGTGAATATAAGCTTTATGTCAAGTTGAAGAAATGCGAATTTTGGCTTGAAGAAGTAGCATTCCTTGGGCACGTAGTATCAAGTCATGGAATATCTGTTGACCCAGCAAAGATTGAAGCTATTCAAAGCTGGGAGCAACCTAAATCAGTGACCGAAGTACGTAGTTTTCTCGGCTTAGCTGGGTATTATCGAAGATTCGTAGAAGGGTTTTCTCGAATCGCTACTCCATTAACTCAGCTGACTCGAAAAGATACAAAATTCGGTTGGAATGAGGAATGTGAGAAGAGTTTTCAAGAACTCAAGAGGAGACTCATTTCAAAGACTGTTCGACAATACCACCATCGGCTCGGAGGGATTTGTCATCTACAGTGATGCTTCGGGCAAAGGGTTAGGATGTGTTCTCATACAACATGGAAAGTCATAGCCTATGCCTCTCGACAACTTAAAGAATATGAGAGGAATTATCCTACTCATGATCTAGAGTTTGCAACTATTGTTTTCGCACTTAAAATTTGGAGGCATTACTTGTATGGGGAGAAAGTGGAGATCTTTACGGATCATAAAAGCCTCAAATATTTCTTTACTCTAAAGGAACTCAACATGCGACACCGACGTTGGCTTGAACTGTTGAAAGATTATGATCATACCATCCAATACCATCTGGAAAAGCGAGCGTGGTAGGCGGCGCATTGAGTAGAAGAAGATATATATGCGATGTACGAAAAGTGCGATATTGACAACGCAAAGGCCCATTTTGTGTGACATGCAAAGGATGGAGATAGAGTTAAAGACTCTAGGGACCCATGCAATGATGGCGAATATACATGTAGAACCGACTTTAATTGATAAAGTTAAAAATTTGCTCAAGATTCTGAGATCGGAGTCGATGCGTATGAGGAAGAAAGTGCAAGAAGGTGCTATGCCGGAAGCAAGAATCGATGAAGAAGGAATACTTTGAGTCAACTCCAGACTTTGTGTTCCTAATGACCCTGATTTAAAGTATAAAATCATGATGGAGGCGCACAACACACCGTTTGCAATCCATCCTGGGAGTACCAAAATGTATCGTGATTTTCATCATACATTTTGGTGGAGCAATATGAAGAGAGAGATAGCGCTATTTATCTCAAGGTGTCTAACTTGTCAACGAGTCGGTAGAGCATCAAGTACCAAAAGGTCCGATTGCAACCACTTGAAAATTCGAGAATGGAAGTGGGAGCACATTACCATGGATTTCAAGATTCTTGGTCTTCCCAAGGTTTCTCAAGGCATCGATGCAATTTGGGTCATTGTTGATAGATTGACCAAGTCTGCTCATTTCTTACCAATACGAGAAACTTATACACTTGAACGTCTTTCTCGTATGTACATAAACGAGATTGTAAGTGTGACACCCCCAAAATAGGTCCATTCCACCCAACCCATTCTGAGTCGCCAAATACATGGTACAAAAAATAACTACAACTTTATTATTACAATTGTCGTGTAAAATATGACAACAAATATACTGTGAGTTTTAATACCAAATGTGACTCATGTCCCAACCATGGACAACACCTCACATTGATACATTACATAAAGGTACAATCAATAACTGTTTTAGAAATTAAAATCTTTGGGAAGTGATCAAGGAAACCTTCGTACATAGAAGGCCATGAATCTAAGTTATGATAGATATCATATGTCCAGAGAATTATCCTTGGTTGATCCAATAAACACCAAAGAAAAACAAGAAGATTACTATCATGTTCTTTCCAATGGTGAGTCTTCTCTTGACATATAACTATCTCCACTGTCTGCGAGTGAACATTATGTTTCAACCAACCACCAAGATCATATAGGTAGTGCTCGTAGATATACTCAGCAAGTGGATGTGTACAAACATGTCTTATGATAACATGAGGTTGTATGTCATTAGACATCTTGTATGATAGTGACAAAACACCCTTCCAAAGTTGGGTTCACCTCACCCTATTCGATTCACCAAAATTAAATATCAAATGACGTATACAATACGACACACTTATCTAAAGTTCTCAATAAAATTATTTCCATACTATTTAGGGAGAACCTCAATGACTATAGACTCGATTCTATTTCCCTGTTACCCCCGCTCGACCCAGCTACACTCTTGTTACTTGAAAGGAATTGTGAAGCAAAATGGTGAGCACAACTAGCCAAGTAAAGAATATCATGAATAAAGATAATTACATTATCAATAGACTTCATCAGTAATAAATCACATATTTAGAACATATGGTAGATAATAAAACTTTTCAACCATAGTTGTAGTGGAACGAACAATTCATTAGAAGAGTCAAATAGACTATAAAGTCTATTATCTTCTCCACGTTAAAAGTCCACCAACAATGTTTTATCCCTTTAACATCAATCAACAGTTCCTTTCCACAATCATATGAATAACTCATATTCATAATTGTGATTCTAAATTCCTCTTCGCATCTAAGACGAAGATAATTTTCATCACTTGTCTTTACCTGAAACATCAAAGATCATGGTTATACCAAATCACAGTTCCTGTTCATAATCATACTAATAAATTCATCTTTGCACCACGGGCCAAAGATATTCATCAACAGTTCATCTTTGCACTACATGCCAAAGATATTCAACATCAAGTCATCTTTGCACTATAGGCCAAAGATATTCATCAATAATTGATCTTTGCACTACAAGCCAAATATATTCATATCTCAAAGAAATACATAATCATTTCAGAATTTATATAAACCATAATTATAATCATATATGTTGATCAATTCACCTTAAGCTAAAGATATTCAATTATAAATTCAATGGTCATGATCGTACCAGTGAACAATTCAACTTTGCACTACTGTCCAAAGAGAACCTATAGTCACGATCACACCAATAATCTACCCATCTTTACACTTAAGTCAAAGAGAAGTTTCATCCCAGGATTATAAAAATGTTATATGAACAATATAATCAAAATATGAATTTAATCCAAGAGTAAGATTCATAAATCAACGATTTCATAACACCTTAATCCAAATGTTTTAAATCATTTAATAATCTCATAATCTAATATTATTAATATTACCACAATATTTTAATCATTTCTTAAACTTATAAACAATTTATTTTAATTGTTTACACTTTACTAATTAATGCATTTAATCATCCTAAAATGCCAAACTAATAAAATTTCATCACCAATAACCAAAACCCTCATAAAAAATCTGCATATACCTTATATAGGATTCCCAAGCCATAAAATCCTATTTTTCAATTTTGTTACTTCACATAACATATTTAATTCATTTAATTATAACTAGTCTATTTTCATGAAAAATACCAAATCAGTCCCAAAAATATTTCTTTTCTGGGATTTAGCAGAATATAGTCCCATATTAAACATATATTTTTTTTAGAATTTTTAAAATTCATTTACTATTTTTCATATGGCCAAAACTACCGAATATTTAGACATTTATCATAAATTGTACTTTTACCCAAAAATTCTGAAATTTATAGGGTATACTGATATTATATAGATGTACTCCCAATAAAAATTTCATCAATTTTGGAGTCAACCACAAGGAGTTATAAGGGTTTACTTTTAAAATAGTCTTTTCTCATAAAATCCATAACTCCTAATCTATACATCCAAAAATCGCCATTTTAGGACATAATCAAGAAAACTCATTAAACTATCATTTCAAATTTTTCCAGAATTTTTGAAGGTCAGAAAAATTTCAAAACTGAAAAGCATAATAACCCTTAAAATCCCTTACATAATAACGACAATATCTCTTACCTCAAAAGAGTAGTACTTCTGACTGGAATAACGCTGAATGAACTTGCACCGTATAGCAACACTCAAGATATCTAAATACTCACAAAAATACGCTCGATAATATAGAGAGAGAAAATTTCAATTTCTGGTTTGATTTTCAATTATAACCTAAGCACCCTATTTATAGGAAAATGCTTAAAACACCAAAGCAGAAAATTGAATATAATAATAATATTTTTATTTAAATCATACGCATACTTTGAAAATCAAGATTCAACACATTTAAAACACATGTGGGGCTCACCAATCACACAAAACATGTTTTAAATAATTTTTGTAACAAAATCAATTCAGACCCAATATTTCGGAACTTCAATAATTCATAATAAATAGCCCTTTTATCAGAAAAATTCAAATCTTATGTCCATTCCATAGAAAATTTAATTCTCTACAACTTTGTAGAAGAAAGTTTATCCCAAATTCCAAACAGAAATAAACCGAAATCCACATACGGACGATTTTACAGGCTATAATCAAATTTCAGTTAAAAAAAACTTGTCCACCAACATGTTTAACATGTGTTTAGCATTTATAGTAACAAAAATACTCTTCCTCCTCATTTATTCATATATCACACATTCATTGTAAAAATATCACCATTATTATATTATTAAAATATAATAATATATTTAAATGAATTATTTTATCAGAAAAGATAAACTACCAATTTTCAACAATTGTCACATTAAAAATTTTCTCCATCTATATCCACATAAATAAATATTTTCCTTATCATATAAATCAATAATTATAATATTACAGAATCACAATAATGACAACCAGGCAGTTCCTAGGAAAGTGGGGGCTTTCCAATAAGGATTTCTCCTTACTGGCGCGCAATTAGGTGACCAAACCTCTAATTAACAGAACTTTCTAGACATTGCCAATAATGCTATCTAATAATATTATTCAAATAATATGAATTATTGATCTGATAATGGGAAATACTGTGCCATGACAATTATTGAAACAATAATAATATAAAATATCAACGTAGTAATTATTGAATCAATAAAATAAAATATTGAACAGTAATTACTGTAACAATTATTGAGTAGTGCCTTTTTACGAAAAAAAATTATCATGCTTCGTGAATAGTACTCGTGAATAGTAACTCGTGAATAGTAATTATAAAAAAAATTGAATATTTTTATTTCATAAAATTCGGGGTCTTACAATAAGACTCCATGGTATGCCTGTATCCATAGTTTCTGATCGAGACCCAAGATTCACTTCACGATTTTGGGTTAGTTTGCAAAAAACTATGGGCACGGATTTATGATTTAGTTCGGCATATCATCCTCAGACAGACGGACAATCAGAGAGGACTATTCAGACTCTGGAAGATTTATTAAGACTCTGTGTCCTTGACTTCAAGGGAAGTTGGGACAAGTTCTTACCATTGGTAGAGTTTTCCTACAACAATAGCTACCAAGCAAGTATTGGTATGGCTCCATTCGAAGCGTTGTATGGAAGAAAGTGTCGTTCTCCAGTATGCTGGGATGAGGTGGGTGAAGCAACGTTGTTGAGACCGGAGTTGGTACGTATGATTATGGAAAAGATTCAAACGATACGACAACGTATAAAAACCTCACAAGATCGACAAAAGAGTTATGCTGATCTTCATCGAAAGAACGTGGAATTTGATATTGGAGATCATGTGTTGTTACGTGTTGCTCCATGGAAAGGAGTTACGAGATTTGGGAAGAGAGGAAAGCTCAATCCTCGATTCATTGGCCCATTTATAATCCTCGATCGAGTAAGAACTGTGGCGTATAGACTCACTTTACTGCTAAGTATGTCTCGTGTTCATAACGTTTTTCATATATCCATGTTACGTAAATATGTGGAAGACCCGAACCACATTATTGAGTTAGAACTGAACGAAATAGCGGAAGATTTGACGTATGAAGAGGTTCTTGTTCAAATCTTGGATAAGAAGGAACATATTCTACGCTCCAAGGTTATACCTCAAGTCAAAGTTTTGTGGAGAAACCACGATGTTGAGGAAATGACCTGGGAGTTAGAATCTGAAATAAAATCAAGATATCCTTACCTTTTTGACATACCAGGTACGTACCCTAATTTCGAGGGCAAAATTTCAAAAGAAGGGGAGGTTGTAAGACCCCAACTTTTTAATAAAGATGATTTTTCTATAAATATCATTTTTAAATATTATGGAATGAATTTGATATAATGTTATAGCCAGGTAATATTTATAAATTTTGCAAAATACATGAAGTTGTTATATAATATTCGATTGGTCGGGGAATATTCATTTTAACAAGGAATATTCATACGACGGCACAATCATTAGTGGACCCCACAACAGAATTATTGTCGGATTGAGAAAACGACAAAAATATTTTTATGAAAATAACGACGGAAGTTTTATAGTTAAAATTGTTGAACCACTCGGTAGTAAAAGTACAGTAATACGCGTGGTTGCATACTAGCACACGGTATTGATTAGTGATGCATATGTGAGAAGTCACTCAGTTTTGTTCAATTATTGCTTCAGTAATTGTTGAATAGTATCTCACGTTATTTGATTCAATTATTGTCGATATTTTATATATTATTAAATCAATAATTGAGATGACAGAGTTATTAATATTATTATTTGCAATATTAACGATGTCTAGAAGTTCGGCCAAGGAGAGGTTTGGTCACCTAATTGCGCGCTAATAGGGAGAAATCCTTATTGGAAAACCTCGTCTTTCCCGGGAACGACCTGGTCGATTAATATTGTGAATTATAATAATAATGATAAATGTTGTTAGATATATTGAGGTGTCTTTTTATGAAGTCACGGAAGTTTATATATATATATATATATATTATATAAATTTTGTTTTATTAGTATTATTAATGTAATAAAATAGAAAAGGTTTTTATATAAAACAGAATACTTTTATAAAGTTATTTGTTTTATTAGACAATAATTAGAATATATTATATTTTATTATGCATAGTGTTTGCATAGTAAATTCTTTTTATATAAAACAGAATACTTTTTATAGAGTTTTGTTTTATTTGATTATAAATAGAATATATTATATTTTATTGCATAGTGCAGCATAGTATCCTTTCTATTTTCCTATAAATAGGATGCTTAGTTAGAATTGAAAACCACACTAGAAGTTCAGAGAATTCTTCTATAATCTTAAGCGTATGTCTTTAGAGTTTTAAGAAGCTTTGAGCGTAGTGCAAGTTTTCTTCAAGAATATCCTCGCCCTACCAGTTGGAATACTTTTCTTTTACGGTAAGGGGTATTATTTCTTTCTTTCGTCTTCATGAAGAGAACTTCTGTTATTCCATTCTTTGATATTATGTTGGAATAAACTGTCTATGCGAAGTACCGCATACTTGGTGAAATTCTTCTTTTATTCCATTCTTTATTATTATGTTGGAATAACCTGTCTATGCGAAGTACCGCATACATGGTGAAATTCTTCTGTTATTCCATTCTTTATTATTCTGTTGGAACATCCTGTCTGTGCGTTACGCATGACCTGGTTTTGTTATTTATTATTCTGCTGGAACATCATGTCTGTGCGTTTACGCATGACCCGATTCCGTTGTTTATTATTCTATTGGAATATCCTGTCTATGCGTTTACGCATGACCTGGTTCCATTATTTATTATTCTGTTGGAATATCCTGTCTGTGCATTTACGCATGACCTGGTTCCATTATTTATTATTCTGTTGGAATAACCTGTCTGTGCGGTCTATCACATGCCTGTTGATTTCTTTTGTTATTCCATTCTTTATTATACTCAGTTGGTTAAAGTTTTGACTTCTATACTCCATGAAATTAGTGGAATATCCTTGATATTTGCGCTTCATCCAATATCTTTTCATGGAAATATTCTTCTGAGCATTCTTTAATTTTACTCTACAAAGCAGTATCATGTTGACAATTTGGACGTTATTGATTTCTGTATAAATTAATTCTTGAACTTGTTTTATTGAATTCTTATATTATTGTCATCATCCTCATGCTTATATTATGTTGAAAGTCATCTGTGGCCTGTTGTGTATAGATGAACTTGGTATGATTATGACTAGGGATTATTCGGTATAATCATGACCGTAATGTTTACAAATGATGTGGTAAAAGTCCTCATTGGCCCGTAGTGCATTGATGGACAGTTGTTGGCATGATCATGACCATTGATGAATACACGAATATCCTTAGCCGTAGTGCATGGATAATTTATGGTTGTGATACTAAAAAATATCCTTGGCCGTAGTGCAGGGATGATGTGGATTATTTATTAAGCTGAGTCTCAGCGATAAAAGTGATGAAAAACCTTTTTAAATCATTATAGATAGTAGATTTTATTCTCTACTTGACTCTTTTAATGGGTTGCTTGTTCCGCTGCAGTTAAACTTGATGCCTATTGTATTTTATCAGTTTAACATTGTTGAAGGCTAATGATAATTTATTCTGCATTATCTTAGTCATAATATTTCTTACTGGGCTAGTTGAGCTCACCCTTTTACTTTCATTGTTCTCTTCAGGAAATGAAAACGTAGCAGGGACTAGTCGGGGAACGGAGTGACGGTCTAGACGATAGCATTAGTAGTCCTCACTATTATATGAAATAGTGTGTTAATAAATGTATTGAGTACTTATTTTGAGCTTTTATACTGTCTAGAAGACAATATTTGTATTAAAACTCACAGCTCATGTTGTATATTTAAGATTGTATTTGTATTCTGTTCCATGTATTTGGCGACTCAGAATAGGTGATGTATACCTATTTTGGGGGTGTCACAGATTAGTATCAAAGCTTAGGATATGATCCACGGCTAAGATGTGAGACAAGAACTAGGAGGGAGAGAGGGGAATTCCTTCGCTAGTATGACCTACCTAAGTTTATTTGGTGTTTAATTGGTCAGTCAGAGTATAGGGATAATATGTGATATGTTAATTAACCCTTATTTTGTGGCAGTATTTGAAAATGACATCCGAGAATGTTGAGAACATCAATTGAGTACAGGAGACCGTTAAGTCTCCACAGATCAATAATCAGGATAATGTGCATTAGGAAGGCGACAATCCTCAGGCAAACAATAACACGTACCAGATGATGAACGATGGAATATTTAGAGGCTTTATGCAATTCATGCAACATCAGGCAAGATCGACTCTTGTCCAAAATGCAGGTGAAAGCACTGGCAACTCTCGGACAGTCACCGCTAAGAAGTTCAAGGAACTGGGACCACCAGAGTTTTTTGGAAGAGCCAAAACCACTTAAGATGGAGACGTGGATAAAGTAGATCAACAAGATATTTGATGTCTGGGGATGCTCCGAGGAGAAAAAGGTTCCCTTTGCCACCTTCATGTTGCGGGCAAAGCTGATTCATTGGTGGGAATCAGTAAAAGCGACTCAACTGCCTTGACTTGAAGATGTCTTGGGAGAAGTTCCAAGAACTATTCAATGACAAGTACTTTCCCGAAAGTATTCGTCACATGAAAGTGTTAGGTTTGTAATATTCATGGGCGCAATCAAATTGCAAAAAAGTGCGGAAGCGTGTAAAATCAGAGTTTAAAAAAATTTACAAACCATATACCCGGATCACCCTTTATGCATAATTATTAATTAAACGAAAAGATAAAGAATAAAATCATACCCTTGAAGATCGAGCTTCCTCAGGTACAAGTTCACCTCCAAATCCTTTCGCGTTCAACTTGAATCTACCGGGGTTTTGTTCCTTCCTTTGATCAACGTTAGCCACCCATATGTTTGGCCTCTAGAGGTGATCCACCAAGGAATAATAAGAATTCAAGAAGAAAGGGTATTGGCTCAACCCTAGTTTTCTATCTCTATAGAAAGGGCGTACTCTCCAACAAATTGGAATTATGTCGTATGTTGAAAAAGTCAACAACCCCCACCACCCATAATAAGACTCCTCTTATTTATAGATGTAGGCAACCCACCTTAACAATTAAGGAATTGGGATTTATTTAATTAATTAAATTCTTTTAATTAATTAAGCTCCCTAATCTTATTAGGGATAATTAATTAAACTCCTTTAACTAATTTTCCTTCCTAATCCAATTAGGAATAAATGAGAGTACTTATATTAAATTAATTCCTAAACTCTTTTAGAAATTAAAATAATAATAATTGTAATAATATTAATAAGACTCCTCTTATTAATTTATATTTAATATTTCTAAAATATTAAATATTAAATATTAAGCTATTTAATTTATTCTATCACCATAGATTAAATTAAATATACATAACATATTATTACGATTATGCCATTAACTTCTTAAATAATTATTCTTTCTTTTATGGTGTGACCCTTTAGGTTCTCCATATTAAATAGGTTGTGAATAAATCAATTAGAACAATTCTAATCTTATTTAAATAAATAAATTAAACAATTAATTTATTTAAATAAATAATATTTATTCTACAATAGGATAAGCCTCCCAAGCGATCAACGACTTTCCGGATAATATAGATTTCAACATTAATCATAAAAGAACCTTTGAGTAAATAGTTACCGCACAATTCAATCCTTCCACCATACAATGTCCCAATTAACTATAAGACATGGAATTACTGTCAAGTCTTATTTTATTTAATTATATGTATTTCGATCCTTAAATGCACAACTCCAAATAATGTAAATTAGAAACTCCTTTCTAATTTCATTCGCGCCGCCAAGGACTCTTTGGGTTGTCATTTATCGAATCACATAGGACATTTCTCTTCTTTTATTAGAAGTGGTAGATTCTTTATTGATCATTCATTATCTCCATGTACAACTTATTATACCCAAGCATACCCTTTGATATACCGTAAGGGTCTTAAGGAATAAGTCAAAGTATAACTCATCATACACAAGATACTATGATGATCTCAAGTCCAAGGATTACTTGTACTACTATCACTACAGGAATTTCTATTGACAGGCAAATAAAACTCCATTAGGTATTCCTTAGCGAGCCACGTTCAGTGAACTTATTCTCTAATAAGCACCTACATACTTGCTTTAGTGTCTCCACACAAATGATCATGAGATCAATCATCCTCATCCAATGAGCAAGCAATGTATGTACCAATCTATCCGGATTCACTAATCCCCAATTTAGTAATCCATCGATTGGGAACTATTTTAGTTTTAAGCTTTCTAAGAATTTAGATCTCATTAGAATGATCATCATCATTATTCTAAAAGCATTGCTTAAAACTATGGGTTTATCACATATTATAAAACAAAGATCATGTAGATAATTAAAAGCCTTTAATAAATTAATACTTTTTATTAATAAATGAATAAGATTGTTACAAAGTATATGCTTTATCATCAAACATGATTGGCTTGTGTGCATACTACTTTCAATCTCCCACTTGCACTAAAGCCAATCGCCATGGTATCTCATACTCTTCTTCTCCAAGTGACGATTATCCTGCTGTTGGATAAGCTTTAGTTAATGGATATGTAATGTTGTTCATGAGAGTCCACTATCTCTATAGTGATTTCCCATCTTTCAATGATTCTAATAATCAAATGAAAGTGCCACAACACATGTTTAGATCCAAGATGAGACTTAGGAACTATTCCTAGTTCTGTAATGAACTTTTAATCCAAACAATCAACTTGCAGCTTCATTTATAGCTATATACTTTGTCTTTATCATTAAACTAGCAACTCTTTGCTGTTTGGAACCTTTCCAATTCACTGCACCACTGTTCAAGATAACGCTTTACCTTAAAGTGGATTTTCGGTCATCTTGGTGCATCTGAAAAACTTGAGTCTCAAAGCCCTCTAGTTTTAATTCGGACCCACCATGTATATGTCACATCACATCCTTAGTGCGGTTAAGAACTTTAAGATGTTTTTCACGTCTTATAGTGATCTTCTCAGAATATGACCGATCAACATTAGATCTTGTATATTTCATTGCATACATGATAGTCACTCATGCGATCTCTCTTTTCGGGAGTTTGTGGGGACTATTAGAGAGATACACTCCATAGCTCATCAACATGAGACATCTCTTGAGTTTGCCATGCTAAACGACTTTAGCATCAAATGAATATCGTTCCTTGGGTTAAGTTGAGCATCCTTTAAATCTATCTATATAGATTTACATCCCCAATAATGATACTCTTCCCAAATCATTCATGGAGGATTGTTTAGACAACTTTATCTTTCTTGATTGTAGCATTGGTATGTAATTCCTCATCCGTAGTATATCAACATATAATACTAGAAATTTCACGACGCTCCCAATCGACCCTTTTGTACACACTAGAAGTCTTACCTCATCGAATGTAACTCTGGATCATCATCTTCTATGATGTGTACCTCATCATCATCATCCATGATGAATCCATACCTCCTAGGTATCTTTGGTACTATTCCAGATTTACGATTCAGTTGTGGTATAATAGGTCTATCTACAGGTTTCTCTTATTTGACTTATAGTATTTTGTGGTTCTTGAACTTTTCAAGATCTATTATCCTCCCACTAGCCCCTTTAATGATAAACACCTTTATCTTAGAAGGCAGCGTGTTTCGTAATAAACACCTTTTGCTAAGTTGGATTATAGAACATATACCCTAAACTTACTTTAGGATGTCCCACAAATACACTTGGTCAAATCTTGTCCCAAGCTTATCCTTTGAAACCTTTTCACATAAGTTGGACAACCCCTTATCTTAACATACTTAAGATTAGGAATCCTCCCTGTCCATAACTTTTATGGAGTCTTGGGGTCGGATTTTGAGGTTACCTTTTCCGTAGATATACAGCCATTTCTAGGACATGATCCTAGAAGAATACTGGAATGTCGGTAAAATCATTATGGACCGCACCATGTCCAACAAGGTACGATTTTTCCTTTCAGATACATCAATCAATTATTGCGTATCAGGATGTGTCCATTATGAGAAAACCATTTGAGATGATCTAGAAACTTATTGCACAAGTATTTATTCCTTGATCCGATCAAAGAATCTTAATACTTTGCCAATTTGTTTCATTTTTGAATTCTTTGAACCTTTCAAATAATTCACACTTGTATTTCAAACAAATACACACATTCAACTCTTTGAATGATCATCTCCTTTTCTTATACTAGTTTGTTCAATTTGCAAAATATATTTTCACATGTAAGTCAAGTATACAAAATCCATTAAGTAATATTCGGTTCTATACAAAACATTATTATTATAAATAGAACAACAATTGTTCTTAATTATAATACCAAAAATTTTATTGTCCAACAACAAAATAGAAATAATATTTCTAACAAGAACTCGAAATACAATAACAACTTATTGACTTAATAGATTTGCCCGTAGGCATTGCTAAACTATAAGTTTCTATGGTTAATGCAAAGCAACCTTTGCTTCATTTTCCACACATAGGATTACTTATCTATGTTTAACTTTCTACTTACGCTTGGTCCCTTCATAAATCTATATTTATGATAACCAAAGTCGGTATCCAATACCCAAGTAGAAACATTGACTTAAAGAAAAATTTATTTCAATCATGAAAAAAAGCGTATATAAATGTAGAAACTTCACTAAGCTTCTTTGGTTAGCCTCTGCAAGATGCTTCTCGCAGATTTCTTTCCAAAGTGTCCAAAGCTTATTGCGGTGGAAGCAAACTCCTTTCTTTATCCGTGATCGGTTTTGTTCTTATTATCCTTTGTTTACGCCTTTCTATTTACCTTCTTTGAATCGTTCTTCTTTTCGGAAGATCCTTTTGGCCCCTACCAAGAAGACATGGTCTTTCTTGGTTGGAAAGTGACTCTCAACATTTTTCAATATGTTAAGCAAATCGGTAGAGAGGTGGTATCTAGCTTGTTCATATGAAAATTCACAACAATTGTGAAAGGAGTCCAGGGAGTGAGTGCAAGATCAAATCTTGGCTCAACTCTCCATCCATGACAAAACTCGTTGTCCTAATTGATCAATCAAATTGATAATGTTAAGGACTTTTATCTCTGCTTTATAGTGTCATTGGTCATTCTAGATCGGAAGAGCTCCTTAGATATCTCGATATCTATCGCCCCTACTTTCCTCACCATCAACTACTTGATGTGCGGGAATATAGTAGAAGCATCCATAGTTTCACATCGACGATTTGAAGCTCGTTATTTCATGGATGCGAGCATGATGCATTGAATAATCGTGCATCATCTTGACACTTTCTAAAAGTAGCAATCTCTTCCTCGGAGGCATTATTCGCAACCATTGCGCAGGATAGGCGTATTAAGGACATAAGATAGCCAAACCATGAGAACTATTCTCAAATTCCTTAACCAATCCGTTTAATTTGATTCTCGTTAATTTAGCATCTAATATGCTTGCGATGATAGTAATTTTAGACATTGTAAAATTTCGTAAATGAATTTGTAATTAACAACATTTTAACATACATTCTTTTATTAATTACCAAAATAAATTAGGTCTTGTTTTAAATTGGTATCTCCCACTATTTTCTTCAAACTATATTACCCTCAATATATATAGTTCGGCAAAATCTAATTAAAGATCTGCTAGTGAGAATAAGGATCCCATTTCAAATATATATATAGCCTTGTGGTGACACAACAAACTATATATAAATAAATAGGTAGACAACTTTTGTCAATTACATCAACTATGCAACTCCTTGTATTTTGCCTCTTAGATTATTTTGATCAAGTGGTGGCACATCCAGAATCAAAATTATCCAAGTTAAGTCCGACCTAGCACTCCATATATTCAAAAAAGAAAAATATCATCCTTGTGGTGACACAACAAAACAATATTGTTCAATTTTCTTTATAAGCATCAAATGTGATAAATTAACATCTTAAATACTTAATACTTGCTTTGTGGTGACACAACAAACTCATATTAAATATTTAATACTCTATTAATTTTATCATGCTAGAAGGCGACGTTCGATATTCCAAATATCTTTGAACGCTTAGGACTTAATATAAAAAAAATTGAGGGTTTGTTATTAATTTGTCTCATCTTGTTTAGCATGCGCATGCATATATATATATAAAACGCGTCATATATTAATGAACATGCAAGCATGTTTGCATAATATATAATATATATAGTATAAGCATGCACATATAGAATACTATATTCTACCCGGATTGATTATGGACTTTTATTCTAGTTTGGTTCACTAGAGCCACCAAGTGAACCAAAAGGTCAAACCCTAGGGGTGCAAGAAATAATATTTAAATATAACTATTACATTTAAACCTGGGCTCCATTACAAACGGGTCTTCAAGCGCTCCTTGCTCCTTGATCTCCAATTTTTCAAAATTAATTTTATCTATTCCTATTACAAAACTATTTAAAATAAATAGAAACCTTGATCGTGATCAAGGGAAGTACATAGGAGGAGATAGAATTTACATTAAGAAAAATTAGAGAAGGCGAGGTACATAAACCCCATTTAATAAAACCCATACATTCATGCATCCAACTAAAATAAAATCCAATCGCATTGGTCAATAGTCCATAATCAATCCCATTTATTATCATACACATCATCATATGCATCAATAAATAACATTCATCTTATGAATAATAAACATTTAATATATATATTGATATCATTTAATGGGCAAATTTAGTTATATAAAATCTAATTTTGAATCAAAATAAACTCCTTTATTTTAATCCAAATTTAAATTAAAATAAAACTATTTTATTTTAATTTATCCAATTTTGAATAAAATAAACTATTTTATTTTAATCAAAAAATTTAATCAAAATAAACTCCTTTATTTTAATTAATTATGGAATCCAATTCCATGTAATAAAAAAAATCTTTAATTAAAATAAACTCTTTTATTTTAATTAATTATGGAATCCAATTTCATGTAAAAAAATCTTTTTTATTAAAGGAAACACGGATATTCTTTCCTATTCACAAATAAACTTCTTTATTTTGAATAATATGAAATCATATTTCATATCTAAATAAACTCCTTTATTTAAGGAAATTAGGATTTCTTTCCTATTCATAAATAAACTCCTTTATTTTGAATAATATGAAATCTTATTTCATATCTAAATAAACTCCTTTATTTAAGGAAAAATAGAATCAAATTTCAACTCCAATTAGTTAGCATGGAATCCAATTCCAACTCTAATTAGTTAGCATGAAATTTAATTTTAAAATTAAAATAAATCTTTTATTTTAATATTAAAATAAACCTTTTATTTTAAGATTAAAATAAACCTTTTATTTTAATTATAAAATTATTAAAATTAAAATAAAACTTTATATTTTAATATTAAAATAAACCTTTTATTTTAAAATTAAAATAAACTTTTATTTTAATTATATAATAATTAAGAATATATATATATATATATATATACGTATATATATATATATATATATATATATATATATATAATATATATATATATATATATATATATATATATATATATATCCGTTCCTTTTTAATGATTCAATATCATATATATATATATATATATATATATATATATATATATATATATATATATATATATAATCTGTTAAGCTTTTATATAAATATTGAATTTTTTTTTTTTGATTTCATTACTCCGAATGGTTTAAAAGAAAAACAGGATATTCAAGTTTTTCAAAATCATTAAGATGATTATTCACGACAAAGGTTTTTTTTTTTAAAGTCTTGCACGGATTTCGAGGCAAACTAACAATTGAATGCTCTCTGTCAAAAAAAAAAAAAATTTTTTCTTTTTTTTTTTTTTTTTAAATTTTATACAATTAAATTATGCCCAATTAAATTGTTCTAAACACATATCAATATAATATCAAATTAAAACAATTAATAATTCGCATAAAGGTTTGGCTCGATGCCTTTATTAGGTTTGTAATATTCATGTGGCTTAATCAAATTGCAAAAAAAAGTGCGAAGCGTGTAAAATCGAGTTTAAAAAATTTACAAACCATATACCCGGATCACCCTTTATGCATAATTATTAATTAAACGAAAAGATAAAGAATAAAATCATACCCTTGAAGATCGAGCTTCCTCAGGTACAAGTTCACCTCAAATCCTTTCGCGTTCAACTTGAATCCACCGGGTTTGGTTCCTTCCTTTGATCAACGTTAGCCACCCATATGTTTGGCCTCTAGAGGTGATCCACCAAGGAATAATAATGATTCAAGAAGAAGGGGTATTGGCTCAACCCTAGTTTTCTATCTCTATAGAAAAGGCGTACTCTCCAACAAATTGGAATTATGTCGTATGTTGAAAAAGTCAACAACCCCCACCACCCATAATAAGACTCCTCTTATTTATAGATGTAGGCAACCCACCTTAACAATTAAGGAATTGAGATTTATTTAATTAATTAAATTCTTTTAATTAATTAAGCTCCCTAATCTTATTAGGGATAATTAATTAAACTCCTTTAACTAATTTTCCTTCCTAATCCAATTAGGAATAAATGAGAGTACTTATATTAAATTAATTCCTAAACTCTTTTAGAAATTAAAATAATAATAATTGTAATAATATTAATAAGACTCCTCTTATTAATTTATATTTAATATTTCTAAAATATTAAATAATAAATATTAAGCTATTTAATTTATTCTATCACCATAGATTAAATTAAATATACATATATATTATTACGATTATGCCATTAACTTCTTAAATAATTATTCTTCCTTTTATGGTGTGACCCTTTAGGTTCTCCATATTAAAACAGGTTGTGAATAAATCAATTAGAACAATTCTAATCTTATTTAAATAAATAAATTAAACAATTAATTTATTTAAATAAATAATATTTATTCTACAATAGGATAAGCCTCCTAGCGATCAACGTTTTTCCGGATAATATAGATTTCAACATTAATCATAAAAGAACCTTTGAGTAAATAGTTCTGCACAATTCAATCCTTCCACCATACAATGTCCCAATTAAATATAAGACATGGAATTCTTTGTCAAGTCTTATTTTATTTAATTATATGTATTTCGATCCTTAAATGCACAACTCAAATAATGCAAATTAGAAACTCCTTTCTAATTTCATTTCGCTTGGCCAAGGACTCTTTGGGTTGTCATTTATCGAATCACATAGGACATTTCTCTTCTTTTTTATTAGAAGTGGTAGATTCTTTATTGATCATACATTATCTCCATGTACAACTTATTATACCCAAGCATACCCTTTGATATACCGTAAGGGTCTTAAGGAATAAGTCAAAGTATAACTCATCATACACAAGATACTATGATGATCTCAAGTCCAAGGATTACTTGTACTACTATCACTACAGAATTTCTATTGACAGCAAATAAAACTCCATTAGGTATTCCTTAGCGAGCCAACGCTCAAATGAACTTATTCTCTAATAAGCACCTACATACTTGCTTTAGTGTCTCCACACAAATGATCATGAGATCAATCATCCTCATCCAATGAGCAAGCAACGTATGTACCAATCTATCCCGGATTCACTAATCCCCAATTTAGTAATCCATCGATTGGGAACTATTTTAGTTTTAAGCTTTCTAAGAATTTAGATCTCATTAGAATGATCATCATCATTATTCTAAAAGCATTGCTTAAAACTATGGGTTTATCACATATTATAAAACAAAGATCATGTAGATAATTAAAAGCCTTTAATAAATTAATACTTTTATTAATAAATGAATAAGATTGTTACAAAGTATATGCTTTATCATCAAACATGATTGGCTTGTGTGCATACTACTTTCAATCTCCCACTTGCACTAAAGCCAATCGCCATGGTATCTCATACTCTTCTTCTCCAAGTGACGATTATCCCGTTGTTGGATAAGCTTTAGTTAATGGATTATGTAATGTTGTTCATGAGAGTCCACTATCTCTATAGTGATTTCCCATCTTTCAATGATTCTAATAATCAAATGAAAGTGCCACAACACATGTTTAGATCCAAGATGAGACTTAGGAACTATTCCTAGTTCTGTAATGAACTTTTAATCCAAACAATCAACTTGCAGCTTCATTTATAGCTATATACTTTGTCTTTATCATTAAACTAGCAACTCTTTGCTGTTTGGAACCTTTCAATTCATCGCACCACTGTTCAAGATAACGCTTTACCTTAAAGTGGATTTTTCGTCATCTTCGTGCATCTCGAAAAACTTGAGTCTGTTAAGCCCTCTAGTTTTAATTTAGACCCACCATGAATATGATCACATCCTTAGTGCCGGTTAAGAACTTTAAGATGTTTTTCACTGTCTTACAGTGATCTTCTCCAGAATATGACCGATCAACATTAGATCTTGTATATTTCATTGCATACATGATAGTCACTCATGCGATCTCTCTTTTCAGGAGTCTGTGGGGACTATTAAGAGAGATACACTCCATAGCTCATCAACATGAGACATCTCTTGGAGTTTGCCATGCTAAACGACTTTAGCATCAAATGAATATACGTTCCTTGGGTTAAGTTGAGCATCCTTTTAAATCTATCTATATAGATTTTATCCCCAATAATGATACTCTTCCCAAATCATTCATGGAGGATTGTTTAGACAACTTTATCTTTACTGATTGTAGCATTGGTATGTAATTCCTCATCCGTAGTATATCAACATATAATACTAGAAATTTCATGACGCTCCCACCCAATCAACCCTTTTTTTGTACACACTAGAAGTCTTACCTCATCGAATGTAACTCGGATCATCATCTTCTATGATGTGTACCTCATCATCATCATCCATGATGAATCCATACCTCCTAGGTATCTTTGGTACTATTCCAGATTTTACGATTAGGTTGTGGTATAATAGGTTATCTCTGAGTTTCTCTTATTTTGACTTATAGTATTTTGTGGTTCTTGAACTTTTCAAGATCTATTATCCTCCCACTAGCCCCTTTAATGATAAACACCTTTATCTTAGAAGGCAAAGCGTGTTTCGTAATAAACACCTTTTGCTAAGTGGATTATAGAACATATACCCTAAACTTACTTTAGGATGTCCCACAAATTGACATTTGTCAAATCTTGTCCCAAGCTTATCCTTTGAACCTTTTCACATAAGTTGGACAACCCCTTATCTTAACATACTTAAGATTAGGAATCCTCCCCGTCCATAACTTTTATGGAGTCTTGGGGTCTGGATTTTGAGGTTACCTTTTCCGTAGATATATCTGACCATTTCTAGGACATGATCCTAGAAGAATCTTTGGAATATCAGTAAAATCATTATGGACCGCACCATGTCCAACAAGGTACGATTTTTTCTTTCAGATACATCAATCAATTATTGCGTATCAGGATGTGTCCATTATGAAAAAACCATTTGAGATGATCTAGAAACTTATTGCACAAGTATTTATTCCTTGATCTAATCAAAGAATCCTAATACTTTGCCAATTTGTTTCACTTTTGAATTCTTTGAACCTTTCAAATAATTCACACTTGTATTTCAGCAAATACACACATTCAACTCTTTGAATGATCATCTCCTTTTCTTATACTAGTTTGTTCAATTTGCAAAATATATTTTTCACGTAAGTCAAGTATACAAAATCCATTAAGTAATATTCCAGTTCTATACAAAACATTATTATTATAAATAGAACAACAATTGTTCTTAATTATAATACCAAAAATTTTATTGTCCAACAATAAAATAGAAATAATATTTCTAACAAGAACTGGAATACAATAACAACTTATTGACTTAATAGATTTGCCAGTAGGCATTGCTAAACTATAAGTTTCTATGGCTAATGTGGCAACCTTTGCTTCATTTCCCCACATAGGATTACTTATCTTTGTTTAGCTTTTCTACTTCGCTTGGTCCTTCATAAATCTATATTTATGATAACCAAAGTCGGTATCCAATACCCAAGTAGAACATCGACTTAAAGAAAAATTTATTTCAATCATGAAAAAAAAGCGTATTGTAGAATCAAACTTCACTAAGCTTCTTTGGTTAGCCTCGCAAGATGCTTCTCGCAGCTTTTCCAAAGGTGTCCGGGCTTATTGCGGTGGAAGCAAACTCCTTTGCTATCCGTATCGATTTTGTTCTTATTATCCTTTGTTTACGCCTTTCTATTTACCTTCTTTGAATCGTTCTTCTTTTCGAGAAGATCCTTTGGCCCCTACCAAGAAGACATGGTCTTTCTTGGTTGAAAGTGACTCTCAACATTTTTCAACATGATAAGCAAATCAATGAGGTCGATATCTAGCTTGTTCATATGAAAAATTCACAACAATTGTGAAAGGAGTCCTAGGGAGTGAGTGCAAGATCAAATCTTGGCTCAACTCTCCATCCATGACAAAACTCGTTGTCTAATTGATCAATCAAATTGATAATGTTAAGGACTTTTATCTCTGCATTATAGTGTCATTGGTCATTCTAGATCGGAAGAGCTCCTTAGATATCTCGATATCTATCGGCCCCTACTTTTCTCACCATCAACTACTTGATGTGCGGGAATATAGTAGAAGCATCCATAGTTTCATCTTCGACGTCAAGCTCGTTACTCATGGATGCGAGCATGATGCATTGAGCCAATTGTGCATCATCTTGACACTTTCTAAAAGTAGCAATCTCTTCCTCAGAGGCATCATCGCAACCATTGCGAGGATAGGCGTATTAAGGACATAAGATAGCTTTTTCACCATGAGAACTATTCTCAAATTTCTTAACCAATCCGTTTAATTTGATTCTCAGTTAATTTAGCATCTAATATGCTTCAAATGATAGTAATTTTAGACATTGTAAATTTTGTAAATGAATTTGTAATTAACAACATTTTAACATACATTCTTTTATTAATTACCAAAATAAATTAGGTCTTGTTTTAAATTGGTATCTCCCACTATTTTCTTCAAACTATATTACCCTCAATATATATAGTTTAAGCAAAAATCTAATTAAAGATTTGCTAGTGAGAATAAGGATCCCATTTCAAATGTATATAGCCTTGTGGTGACACAACAAACTATATATAAATAAATAGGTAGACAACTTTTGTCAATTACATCAACTATGCAACTCCTTTTTATTTTGCCTCTTAGATTATTTTGATCAAGTGGTGGCACATCGTAATCAAAATTATCCAAGTTAAGTCCGACCTAGCACTCCATATATTCAAAAAAGAAAATATCATCCTTGTGGTGACACAACAAAACAATATTGTTCAATTTTCTTTATAAGCATCAAATGTGATAAATTAACATCTTAAATACTTAATACTTGCCTTGTGGTGACACAACAAACTCATATTAAATATTTAATACTCTATTAATTTTATCATGCTAGAAGGCTGACGTTCGATATTCCAAATATCTTTGAACGCTTAGGACTTAATATAAAAAAATTGAGGGGTTTGTTATTAATTTGTCTCATCTTGTTTAGCAGCATTTACATATATATATAAAATACGTTATATTAATGAACATGCGAAGCATGTTTGCATAATATATAATATATATAGTATAAGCATGCACATATAGAATACTATATTCTACCCGGATTGATTATGGACTTTTATTCTAGTTTGGTTCACTAGAGCCACCAAGTGAACCAAAAGGTCAAACCCTAGGGGTGCAAGAAATAATATTTAAATATAACTATTACATTTAAACCCGGGCTCCATTACAAACGGGTCTTCAAGCGCTCCTTGCTCCTTGATCTCCAATTTTTCAAAATTAATTTTATCTATTCCTATTACAAAACTATTTAAAATAAATAGAAACCTTGATCAGCAGTCAAGGGGAAGTACATAGGAGGGAGATAGAATTTACATTAAGAAAAAATTAGAGAAGACGAGGTACGCAAACCCCATTTAATAAAACTCATACATTCATGCATCCAACTAAAATAAAATCCAATCGCATTGGTCAATAGTCCTTAATCAATCCCATTTATTATCATACACATCATCATATGCATCAATAAATAACATTCATCTTATGAATAATAAACATTTAATATATATATTGATATCATTTAATGGGCAAATTTAGTTATATAAAATCTATTTTTGAATCAAAATAAACTCCTTTATTTTAATCCAAATTTAAATCAAAATAAAACTATTTTATTTTAATTTATCCAATTTTGAATAAAATAAACTATTTTATTTTAATCAAAAAATTTAATCAAAATAAACTCCTTTATTTTAATTAATTATGGAATCCAATTCCATGTAAATAAAAAAATCTTTAATTAAAATAAACTCTTTTATTTTAATTAATTATGAATCCAATTCCATGTAAAAAAAAATCTTTTATTAAAGGAAACACGGATATTCTTTTCCTATTCACAAATAAACTTCTTTATTTTGAATAATATGAAATCATATTTCATATCTAAATAAACTCCTTTATTTAAGGAAATTAGGATTCTCTTTCCTATTCATAAATAAACTCCTTTATTTTGAATAATATGAAATCTTATTTCATATCTAAATAAACTCCTTTATTTAAGGAAAAAATAGAATCAAATTTCAACTCCAATTAGTTAGCATGGAATCCAATTCCAACTCTAATTAGTTTGCATGAAATTCTAATTTTAAAATTAAAATAAATCTTTTATTTTAATATTAAAATAAACCTTTTATTTTAATTATAAAATTATTAAAATTAAAATAAAACTTTATATTTTAATATTAAAATAAACCTTTTATTTTAAAATTAAAATAAACTTTTATTTTAATTATATAATAATTAAGAATATATATATATATATATATATATATAATATATATATATATATATATATATAAAACCATATATATATATATATATATATATCGCCTCCTTTTAATGATTCAAGCATATCATATATATATATATATATATATATATATATATATATATATAATAATGTGATTAGCTTTTATAGAATCCTTGAAATTTTTTTTTTTGATTTCCGTCACTTCCGAATGGTTTAAAAGGAAAACAGGATATTCAAGTTTTTCAAAATCATTAAGATGATTGTTGCAGACTTCGATTTTTTTTTTTAAAGTGCTGCACGGATTTCGAGGCAAACTAACAATTGAATGCTCCTGTTGCCTTAAAAAAAATTCGGTCCTTTTTTTTTTTTTTTTTTTTTAAATTTTATACAATTAAATTATGCCCAATTAAATTGTTCTAAACACATATCAATATAATATCAAATTAAAACAATTAATAATTCGCATAAAGGTTTGGCTCTGATGCCACTGTTAGGTTTGTAATATTCATATGGCGCAATCAAATTGCAAAAAGTGCTAAGCGTGTAAAATCGAGTTTAAAAATTTACAAACCATATACCCGGATCACCCTTTATGCATAATTATTAATTAAACGAAAAAGATAAAGAATAAAATCATACCTTGAAGATCGAGCCTCAGTACAAGTTCACCTCCAAATCTTTTCGCGTTCAACTTGAATCCACCGGGGTTTTGTTCCTTCCTTTGATCAACGTTAGCCACCCATATGTTTGGCCTCAGAGGTGATCCACCAAGGAATAATAAGAATTCAAGAAGAAAGGGTATTGGCTCAAACCCTAGTTTTCTATCTCTATAGAAAAAGGCGTACTCTCCAACAAATTAGAATTATGTCGTATGTTGAAAAAGTCAACAACCCCCACCATCCATAATAAGACTCCTCTTATTTATAGATGTAGGCAACCCACCTTAACAATTAAGGAATTGGGATTTATTTAATTAATTAAATTCTTTTAATTAATTAAGCTCCCTAATCTTATTAGGGATAATTAATTAAACTCCTTTAACTAATTTTCCTTCCTAATCCAATTAGGAATAAATGAGAGTACTTATATTAAATTAATTCCTAAACTCTTTTAGAAATTAAAATAATAATAATTGTAATAATATTAATAAGACTCCTCTTATTAATTTATATTTAATATTTCTAAAATATTAAATATTAAATATTAAGCTATTTAATTTATTCTATCACCATAGATTAAATTAAATATACATAATATATTATTACGATTATGCCATTAACTTCTTAAATAATTATTCTTTCTTTTATGGTGTGACCCTTTAGGTTCTCCATATTAAACCGGTTGTGAATAAATCAATTAGAACAATTTAATCTTATTTAAATAAATAAATTAAATAATTAATTTATTTAAATAAATAATATTTATTCTACAATAGGGATAAAGCCTCTAGCGATCAACGACTTTCCGGATAATATAGATTTCAACATTAATCATAAAAGAACCTTTGAGTAAATAGTTACCGACAATTCAATCCTTCCACCATACAATGTCCCAATTAAATATAAGACATGGAATTTATCGTCAAGTCTTATTTTATTTAATTATATGTATTTCGATCCTTAAATGCACAACTCAAATAATGTAAATTAGAAACTCCTTTCTAATTTCATTCGCCTTCGCCAAGGACTCTTTGGGTTGTCATTTATCGAATCACATAGACATTTCTCTTCTTTTATTAGAAGTGGTAGATTCTTTATTGATCATTCATTATCTCCATGTATACAACTTATTATACCCAAGCATACCCTTTGATATACCGTAAGGGTCTTAAGGAATAAGTCAAAGTATAACTCATCATACACAAGATACTATGATGATCTCAAGTCCAAGGATTACTTGTACTACTATCACTACAGAATTTCTATTGACAGAGGCAAATAAAACTCCATTAGGTATTCCTTAGCGAGCCACGTTCAATTGAACTTATTCTCTAATAAGCACCTACATACTTGCTTTGTGTTCCACACAAATGATCATGAGATCAATCATCCTCATCCAATGAGCAAGCAACGTATGTACCAATCTATCCAGATTCACTAATCCCCAATTTAGTAATCCATCGATTTGGAACTATTTTAGTTTTAAGCTTTCTAAGAATTTAGATCTCATTAGAATGATCATCATCATTATTCTAAAAGCATTGCTTAAAACTATGGGTTTATCACATATTATAAAACAGCATCATGTAGATAATTAAAAGCCTTTAATAAATTAATACTTTTTATTAATAAATGAATAAGATTGTTACAAAGTATATGCTTTATCATCAAACATGATTGGCTTGTGTGCATACTATTTTCAGAAAGAGGTAGAGTTCATCAAGCTGGAGCAAAACAACATGACCGTGTCGCAGTACGAAGCCAAGTTTGCCGAATTGTCCTGGTTTGCGTCTCATTTGGTTGATAATGAGGAGAGAATGATGCGAATGTTTCTAAGAAGTTTGAAACCCGAGATACGTCAATATCTTATCTCTCATAAACTATGTTTGTATTTAGATGTTGTTAATAGGGCTCAGTTATTAGAGCGTGATAATGAGTCAACCCAACCAAAAGAGAGCAGCCGACAAAATGATAATACCAATGATAACAGTCATTGAAGCAGTGACAATAAGTGTGGAGGGAATCAACATGCCAGAAATGGTTACCACTTCGGTGGTAATCATGGCCAAAACAATAAGAATGGACATTTCAAGAAGAGAAGATTCAACAATGATGGAAAGACATCAGCATCAGCACCTGTCATTAAGGAAGGAGAACGACCACCTATCATATGCTTCAAATGTGGAGGAGAGAGACACACCAGTCCAAACTGCGCGATGCCATCCAAAGCATGTTACAATTGTGGAAGAGAAGGTCAGCTGACCCGATTTTGTCGTGCACTGAAGACAAGTCCAGCTAGGATGGAGGCATCAAAGGCCATCCCAGACAAGACAAAACTGGTAGTTCAAGGGAGAGCGTTTGTCGTGACCTCCCAGAAAGCAAGGAACCCGAACGAGGTCATCACGGGTAAGCTTATCATAAACTCTAGCGAAGTATATACCTTATTTGATATCGGTTCTACTCATTCTTTTATTTCTCTTACTTGCGCTCAACATTTAAATTAGACTCCAAAGAAATTGGACTTTGACTTATCTGTTGAAACTCCATTGGGAGAAACCTTCATTACATCCACTGTTTATAAGTCTTGTTTGGTTCAAATCGATACCCTCACATTACCTGTCGATCTTATTTCATTGAAAATACTTGCATTTGACGTAATTCTATGGATTGATCGGTTAACTACTCATCATGCAAAAATTGATTATTTTCGTAAGGTTGTTAGCTTTCATATTCCTAACCAACCTATTATGCGAATTCAAGAAACCAAACCATTAAAATCAATCACTGTCATCTAAAGCCATAAAGCTATTCATTTATTGAAAAACGGATGTCAAGCTTTCTTAGCTCATGTCACGGATTTAAACAAAAATACATCAGTTTTGAATGATATCTCTATTGTTAATAAATTTCCTGACGTATTCCCTGAAGAACTTCCTGGCCTACCCCCAGAGCATGAAATTGAATTTTGTATCGACCTTGAACCCGGTACAAAACCTATTTCCAAAGCCCCATATCGAATGGCTCTTATTGAACTTCAGGAGTTAAAGACTCAACTGCAGGAATTGTTAGACATCGGTTTCATTTATCCTAGTACGTCTCCTTGGGGTGCTCCTGTTCTATTCGTGAAAAAGAAAGATGGGAGTATGCGACTTTGTATTGATTATCGGGAGTTGAATCATGTCACCATCAAAAATAGGTACCCATTGCCACGCATCGATGACCCTGTTTGACCAGTTACAAGGGGCCAAATTCTTTTCAAAGATTGATCTTCGTTCCGGATATCACCAATTGAAGATTAGAACCGATGACATTCCAAAGACGGCTTTTAGAACTCGGTACGGGCATTATGAATTCCTAGTCATGTCTTTTGGATTGACTAATGCTCCTGCTGCTTTCATGAATATGATGAACTGAGTATTAAAGGAATATTTGGATCACTTTGTGGTCGTCTTTGTTGATAACATCCTTATTTATTCCAAAAGCCGTGAAGATCATGAGCAACACTTGAGGCTGATACTCCAAAAGCTTCGTGAATATAAGCTTTATGTCAAGTTGAAGAAATGCGAATTTTGGCTTGAGGAAGTAGCATTCCTTCCTTGGGCACGTAGTATCAAGTCATGGAATATCATTGACCCAAAGAAAGATTGAAGCTATTCAAAGTGGGAGAAACCTAAATCGTTGATGAAGCACGTAGCTTTCTCGACTTATCTGGTTATTATCGAAGATTCATAGAAGGGTTTTCTCGAATCGCTACTCCATTAACTCATCTGACTCGAAAAGATACAAAATTCGGTTGAACGAGGAATGTGAGAAGAGTTTTCAAGAACTCAAGAGGAGACTCATTTCAAAGACTGCTCGGCTAATACCATCCGGCTCGGAGGATTTGTCATCTACAAATGATGCTTCGAGCAAAGGGTTAGGATGTGTTCTCATACAACATAGGAAAGTCATAGCCTATGCCTCCTATTAACTTAAAGAATATGAGAGGAATTATCCTACTCATGATCTAGAGTTTGCAAATCGTTGTTTTCGCACTTAAAATTTGGAGGCATTACTTGTATGGGGAGAAAGTTGAGATCTTTACGGATCATAAAAGCCTCAAATATTTCTTCACTCAAAAGAAACTCAACACGCGACAACCGACGTTGGCTTGAACTGTTGAAAGATTATGATCATACCATCCAATACCATCACGAAAAGCGAACGTGGTAGGCGGTATTTATCGAGTAGAAGATTATATGCGCACGAAAAGCGATATTGACAACGCAAAGGCCCAGTTTGTGTGACTTGCAAAGGATGGAGATAGAGTTAAAGACTCCAGGGACCCATGCGATGATGGCGAATATACGAGTAGAACAGACTTTAATTGATAAAGTTAAAGCTGCTAAAGTTACAGATCTGGAGCTGATGCTTATGAGGAAGAAAGTGCAAGAAGGTGCTATGCTGGAAGCAAGAATCGATGAAGAAGGAATACTTCGAGTCAACTCCAGACTTTGTGTTCTTAATGACCCTGATTAAAAGTATAAAATCATGATGGAGGCGCACAACACACCGTTTGCAATCCATCCTAGGAGTACCAAAATGTATCGTGATCTTCATCATACATTTTGGTGGAGCAATATGAAGAGAGAGATAGCGCTGTTTATCTCAAGGTGTCTAACTTGTCAACGAGTCAAGGCGGAGCATCAAGTACCAAAAGGTCCATTGCAACCACTTGAAATTCCAGAATGGAAGTGGGAGCACATTACCATGGATTTCATTACTAGTCTTCCCAAGGTTTCTCAAGGCATCGATGCAATTTGGGTCATTGTTGATAGATTGACCAAGTCTGCTCATTTCTTACCAATACGAGAAACTTATACACTTAAACGTCTTTCTCGTATGTACATAAACGAGATTGTAAGTGTGACACCCCTAAAATAGGTCCATTCTACCCAACCCATTCTGAGTCGCCAAATACATGGTACAAAAAACAACTACAACTTTATTATTACAATTGTCGTGTAAAATATGACAACATATATACTGTGAGTTTTAATACCAAATGTGACTCATGTCCCAACCATGGAAAACACCTCACATTGATACATTACATAAAGGTACAGTCAATAACTATTTTAGAAATTAAAATCTTTGGGAAGTGATCAAGGAAACCTTCGTATATAGGAGGCCATGAATCTAAGTTATGATAGATATCATATGTCCAGAGAATTATCCTTGGTTGATCCAATAAACCCCAAAGAAAAATAAGAAGATTACTATCATGTTCTTTCCAATGGTGAGTCTTCTCTTGACATATAACTATCTCCACTATCTGCGAGTAAACATTATGTTTCAACCAACCACCAAGATCATATAGGTAGTGCTCGTAGATATACTCAGCAAGTGGATATGCACAAACATGTCTTATGATAACATGAGGTTGTATGTCATTGGACGTCTTGTATGATAGTGACAAAACACCCTTCCAAAGTTGGGTTCACCTCACCCTATTCGATTCACCAAAATTAAATATCAAATGACGTATACAATACGACCCACTTATCTAAAGTTCTCAATAAAATTATTTCCATACTATTTAGAGAGAACCTCAACAACTATAGACCCCCGTTCTATTTCCCTGTTACCCCCGCTCGACCCAGCTACACTCTTGTTACTTGAAAGGAACTGTGAAGCAAAAGGGTGAGCACAACTAGCCAAGTAAAGAATATCATGAATAAAGATAATTACATTATCAATAGACTTCATCAGTAATAAATCAGAGATTTAGAACATATGGTAGATAATTAAACTTTTTAACCATAGTTGCAGCGGAACGAACAATTCATTAGAAGAGTCAAATAGACTATAAAGTCTATTATCTTCTCCACGTTAAAAGTCCACCAACAATGTTTTATCCCTTTAACATCAATCAACAGTTCCTTTCCACAATCATATGAATAACTCATAATCATAATTGTGATTCTAAATTCCTCTTCGCATCCAAGATGAAGATAATTTTCATCACTTGTCTTTACCTGAAACATCAAAGATCATGGTTATACCAAATCACAGTTCTTGTTCATAATCATACTAATAAATTCATCTTTGCACCACGGGCCAAAGATATTCATCAACAGTTCATCTTTGCACTACATGCCAAAGATATTCAACAACAAGTCATCTTTGCATTACAGGCCAAAGATATTCATCAATAATTGATCTTTGCACTACAAGCCAAATATATTCATATCTCAAAGAAATACATAATCATTTCAGAATTTATATAAACCATAATTATAATCATATATGTTGATCAATTCACCTTGCACTTAAGCTAAAGATATTCAATTATAAATTCAATGGTCATGATCGTACCAGTCAACAATTCAACTTTGCACTACTGGCCAAAGAGAACCCATAGTCACGATCACACCAATAATCTACCCATCTTTACACTTAAGTCAAAAAGAA
Source organism: Panax quinquefolius (assembly GCA_020205615.1). Classification (NCBI taxonomy): domain Eukaryota; kingdom Viridiplantae; phylum Streptophyta; class Magnoliopsida; order Apiales; family Araliaceae; genus Panax; species Panax quinquefolius. The sequence continues at coordinate 100,848,494 of CM035154.1, read as the reverse complement.
GTTTCATCCCAGGATTATAAAAATGTTATATAAACAATATAATCAAAATATGAATTTAATCCAAGAGTAAGATTCATAAATCAACGATTTCATAACACCTTAATTCAAATGTTATAAATCATTTAATAATCTCATAATCTAATATTATTAATATTACCACAATATTTTAATCATTTCTTAAACTTATAAACAATTTATTTTAATTGTTTACACTTTACTAATTAATGCATTTAATCATCCTAAAATGCCAAACTCATAAAATTTCATCACCAATAACCAAAACCCTCATCAAAAATTTGCATATACCTTATATAGGATTCCCAAGCCATAAAATCCTATTTTTCAATTTTGTTACTTCACATAACATATTTAATTCATTTAATTATAACTAGTCTATTTTCATGAAAAATACCAAATTAGTCCCAAAAATATTTCTTTTCTGGGATTTAGCAGAATATAGTCCCATATTAAACATATATTTCTCTCGGAATTTTTAAAATTCATTTACTATTTTTCATATGGCCAAAACTGCCGAATATTTAGACATTTATCATAAATTGTACTTTTACCCAAAAATTCCGAAATTTACAGGGTATACTGATATTATATAGATGTACTCCCAATAAATATTTCATCAATTTTGGAGTTAACCACAAGGAGTTATAAGGGTTTACTTTTAAAATAGTCTTTTCTCATAAAATCCATAACTCCTAATCTATACATCCAAAAATCGCCATTTTTGGACACAATTAAGAAAACACATTAAACTATCATTTTAAATTTTTTCAGAATTTTTGAAGGTCAGAAAAATTTCAAAACTGAAAAGCATAATAACCCTTAAAATCCCTTACATAATAACGACAATATTCCTTACCTCAAAAGAGCAGTACTTCTGACTGGAATAACGCTGAACGAACTTGCACCGTATAGCAACACTCAAGATATCTAAATACTCACAAAAATACGCTCGATTATATAGAGAGAGAAAGTTTCAGTTTCTGGTGTGATTTTCAATTATAACCTAAGCACCCTATTTATAGGAAAATGCTTAGAACACCAAAGCAGAAAATTGAATATAATAATAATATTTTTATTTAAATCATACGCATACTTTGAAAATCAAGATTCAACACATTTAAAACACACATGGGGCTCACCAATCACACAAAACATGTTTTAAATAATTTTTAGTAAAATCAATTCGCACTCAATATTTTTGAACTTCAATAATTCATAATAAATAGCCCTTTTTATCGTAAAAAATTCAAATCTTATGTCCATTCCATAGAAAATTTAATTCTCTACAACTTTGCGTAAGAAAGTTTATCCCAAATTCCAAATGTAAATTAACCCAAATCCACATACTTGACGATTTTACTGTGCTATAATCAAATTTCGCTTAAAAAAACTTGTCCACCAACATGTTTTAACATGTGTTTAGCATTTATAGTAACAAAAATACTCTTCCTCCTCATTTATTCATATATCACACATTCATTGTAAAATATCACCATTATTATATTATTAAAATATAATAATATATTTAAATGAATTATTTTATCGTAAAAGATAAACTACCAATTTTCAACAATTGTCACATTAAAATTTTCTCCATCTATATCCACATAAATAAATATTTTTCTTATCATATAAATCAATAATTATAATATTACAGAATCACAATAATGACAACCAAAGGTTCTTAGGAAAGAGGGGACTTTCCAATAAGGATTTCTCTCATCTTGGTAGCAATTAGGTGACCAAACCTCTAATTGATGTAACTTTCTAGACATTGCCAATAATGCTATCTAATAATATTATTCAAATAATATGAATTATTGATCTGATAATGGGAAATTCTGTGCCATGACAATTATTGAAACAATAATAATATAAAATATCAACGTAGTAATTATTAAATTAATAAAATAAAATATTGAACAGTAATTACTGTAACAATTATTGAGTAGTGCCTTCTTACGAAAAAAATTATCAGGCTTCGTGAATAGTACTCGTGAATTATTGAGAGGAAAGCTCAATCCTCGATTCATTGGCCCATTTATAATCCTCGATTGAGTAAGAACTGTGGCGTATAGACTCACTTTACCGCCAAGTATATCTCGTGTTCATAACGTTTTTCATATATCCATGTTACGTAAATATGTGGAAGACCCGAACCACATTATTGAGTTAGAACCGAACAAAATAGCGGAAGATTTGACGTATGAAGAGGTTCTTGTTCAAATCTTGGATAAGAAGGAACATATTCTACGCTCCAAGGTTATACCTCAAGTCAAAGTTTTGTGGAGAAACCACGATGTTGAGGAAATGACACGGGAGTTAGAATCAAAAATGAAATCAAGATATCCTTACCTTTTCGACATACAGTCGTGCACCTAATTTTGAGGGCAAAATTTCATAAGAAGGGAGGTTGTAAGACCCCAACTTTTTAATAAAGATGATTTTTCTATAAATATCATTTTTAAATATTATGGAATGAATTTGATATAATGTTATAGTTGTGGGTAATATTTATAAATTTTGCAAAAAAGTACGCAAGTTGTTATATAATATTCGATTGGTGGGGAATATTCATTTTAACAAGGAATATTAAATGCGACGGCACAATCGTTAGTGGACCCCTACGAAATGTAATTATCGGATTGAGAAACGACAAAAATATTTTTATGAAAATAACGACGGAAGTTTTACGATTAAAAGCTGTTGAACTACTCGGTAGTAAAAAAATACGATAATATGTGTGGTTGCATCTAGCACACGGTATTGATTATTGATGCTTACGTGAGAAGTCACTCAGTTTTGTTCAATTATTGCTTCAGTAATTGTTGCATAATATCTCACGTTATTTGATTCAATTATTGTCCATATTTTATATATTATTAAATCAATAATTGAGATGACAAAGTTATTAATATTATTATTTGCAATATTAACGATGTCTAGAAGTTCGGCCAATGAGAGGTTTGGTCACCTAATTGCGCGCTAATAGGGAGAAATTCTTATTGGAAAACCTCGTCTTTCCTGGGAACGACCTGATTGATTAATATTGTGAATTATAATAATAATGATAAATGTTGTTAAATATATTGAGGTGTCTTTTTATGAAGTCACGGAAGTTTATATATATATATATATATATATATATATATATTATATATAAATTTTGTTTTATTAGTATTATTAATGTAATAAAATAGAAAAGCTTTTATATAAAATGTAATACTTTTATAAAGTTATTTGTTGTATTAGACAATAATTAGAATATATTATATTTTATTATGCATAGTGTTTTCAGATAGTAAAATCTTTTTATATAAAAGCAGAATACTTTTATAAAGTTATTTGTTTTATTATACAATAATTAAAATATATTATATTTTATTATGCATAGTGTTTGCATAGTGCCTGCATAGTGTTTGTATAGTAAAATCTTTTAATATAAAACAGAATACTTTTTATAGAGTTTTGTTTTATTTGATTATAAATAGAATATATTCTATTTTATTGCATAGTGCAGCATAGTATCCTTTCTATTTTCCTATAAATAGGATGCTTAGTTAGAATTAAAAACCACACCAGAAGTTCAGAGAATTCTTCTATAATCTTGAGCGTATGTCTTTAGAGTTTTAAGAAGCTTTGAGCGTGAGTGCAAGTTTTCTTCAAGAATATCCTCATTTCTACCGATGGAATACTCTTCTTTACGGTAAGGGGTATTATTTCTTTCTTTCGTCTTCATGAAGAGAACACATTATTCCATTCTTTGTTATTATGTTGGAATAACTTTGTCTACATCAAGTACGGCATACTTGGTGAAATTCTTTCGTTATTCCATTCTTTATTATTATTTTGGAATAACTTTGTCATATGCAAGTACCGCATACATGGTGAAATTCTTCTCGTTATTCTATTCTTTATTATTCGTTGGAACATCACATGCGCATGCGTTACGCATAACTTGGTTTATTTATTTATTATTCATTTGGAACATCGTATGCGTGCGTTTAAGCATGATTCGTTCCGTTGTTTATTATTCATTGGAATATCACATGCATGCGTTACGCATGACTCCGGTTCCATTATTTATTATTACGTTGGAATATCCTATCTGTGCATTTACGCATGACCTGGGTCCATTATTTATTATTCTGTTGGAACATCATGTCTGTGCATTTACGCATGACCTGGTTCTGTTATTTATTATTCTGTTAGAATATAATGTCAGTGCGTTTACGCATGACCTGGTTCCATTATTTATTATTCATTGGAATAACTCATGTCTGCAAGGCCTATCGCCTGCCTGGTGATTTCTTTTGTTATTCCATTTTTTATTATACTCAATTGGTTAAATTTTTGACTTCTATACTCCATGAAATTAGTGGAATATCCTTGATATTTATGTTTCATCCAGTATCTTTTCATGGAAATATTCTTCTGAGCATTCTTGAATTTTACTCTACAAAGCAGTATCATGTTGACAATTTGGACGTTATTGAATTTTGTATAAATTAATTCTTAAACTTGTTTTTATTAAATTCTTATATTATTGTCATCATCCTCATGCTTATATTATGTTGAAAGTCATCTGTGGCCTGTTGTGCATAGATGGACTTGGTATGATTATGACGAGGATTATTCTGGTATAATCATGACCGTAATGTTACAAATGATGTGGTAAAAGTCTTCATTGGCCCGTAGTGCATTGATGGACAGTTGTTGGCATGATCATTACCATTGATGAATACACGAATATCCTTGGCTGTAGTGCATGGATAATTTGTGGTTGTGATACTAATGAATATCCTTGGCCGTAGTGCAGGGATGATGTGGATTATTTATTAAGTTGAGTCTCAGAGATAAAAGTGATGAAAAACCTTTTTAAATCATAAAAGATAGTAGATTTTATTCTCTACTTAACTCTTTTAATGGGTTGCTTGTTCCGCTACTGTTAAACTTGATGTCTATTGTATTTTATTAGTTTAACATTGTTGAAGCCTAATGATAATTTATTCTGCATTATCTTAGTCATAATATTTCTTATTTGGCTGTTGAGCTCACCCTTTTACTTTCATTGTTCTCTTCAGGAAATGAGAATGTAACAGAGACTAGTCGGGGAAAGGAGTGACGGTCCAGACGATAGCATTAGTAGTCCTCACTATTCTATGAAATAGTGTGTTAATAAATGTATTGATGACTTATTTTGAGTTTTAATACTGTCTAGAAGACAATATTTGTATTAAAACTCACAGCTCATGTTGTATATTTAAGATTGTTTTTGTATTCTGTACCATGTATTTGGCGACTCAGAATAGGTGATGTATACCTATTTTGGGGGCATCATAGAGTTGGTGCAACCATTTAAAAATACCAATTGGCGACTGTTACAGTCCAATCATCGACATATACATGTCGGACCTTTTCACAACTTGTTTTTTCAAACAAATCTCACCTAACATGAGAACACCAAAAGACAAGAGTAGAAAAGGGACAAATAAAATCCCGACGTCGGCATTTAATATTTCCAAAGTATTAAATAATAAATATTAATTTATTTAATTTATTCTATCACCATAGATTAAATTAAATATCCTTAACTCATTATTATGATTATGTCATTTACTTCTTAAATAAATATTTTTCTTTTGTTGTGTGACCCTTTAGGTTCTCCATATTAAACTAGTTATGAATAAATCAATTAAGATAATTCTAATCTTAATTAAATAAATTAATTAAACTATTTAATTCATTTAAATAAAAAACCTTTCAGTAAATAGTTACTGTATAATTCAATCTTTTTACCATATAATGCCCCAATTAAATATAAGACATAAAATTACTGTCAAGTCTTATTTTATTTAATTACATGTATTTCGATTCTTAAATGCATCATTCTAATTATTGAAAATTAGAAACTACTTTTTAATTTCATTCTGCCTTGGCCAAAGACAATTGAATTTAAATTTATCAAATCATATAGGACATTCTCTTCTTTTACTAGAAGCGATAAATTATTTGTTGATCATTCACCTATGTCCATGCACAACTTATTATACCCAAGCATACCCTTTGATATACCCTAACGGTTTTAAGGGATATATCAAAGTATAACTCATCATACACAAGATACTATGATAATCTAAAGTCGAAAGTAGTATGCACACAAGCCAATCATATTTGATGATAAAACATATACTTTGTAACAATCTTATTCATTTATTAATAAAAGTTTTTTTTAATTAAAGGCTTTTAATTTATCTACATAGTGTTGTTTTATAATATGTGATAAACACAAAGTTTTGAACAATGCTTTTAGAATCATGATGATGATCATGCTAATGAGATCTAAATTTTTAGATAGCTCACAAACTAAAATTATTCTCAATCGTTAGATTACTAAAAAAGGGATTAGTGAATCCGGATAGATCGGTACATACATTATTTCCTCATTAGATGAGGATGATTGATCTCATGATTATTTAGGTGGAGACACTAAAGTAAGTGTGTAGGTGCTTATTGGAGAATAAGTTCACTGAATGTGACTCGCTAAGGAATACCTAATGGAGTTTTACTTGTCTGTCAATAAAAATTTCTGTAGTGATAGTAGTACAAGTGATCCTTAGACTTGAGATCATCATAGTATTATGTGTATGATAAGTTTTACTTTGATATGTCCCTTATGACCCTTAAAGTATATCAAAGGGTATGCTTGGGTATAATAAGTTGTACATAGAGATAATGAATGATCAACAAAGAATCTACCGCTTCTCGTAAAAGAAGAGAATGTTCTATGTTATTCGATAAATGACAACTCAGTAGTCCTTGGAGTTGTGCATTTAAGAATCGAAGTACATATAATTAAATAAAATAAGACTTGACAGTAATTCCATGTCTTATATTTAATTGGGACATTGTATGGTGGAATGATTGAATTTTATGGTAACTATTTACTCAATGGTTATTTTATGATTATTGTTAAAATCAATATTATTTGGAAAGTCGTTGATCTCTAAGGAGACTTATCTTTATTGTAGAATAAATGTTATTTATTTAAATTAACTAAATAGTTTAATTTATTTATTTAAATAAGATTAGAATTGTTCTAATTTGTGACGCCCCCAAAATAGGTATACATCACCTATTCTGAGTCGCCAAATACATGGTACAGAATACAAATACAATCTTAAATATACTACATGAGCTGTGAGTTTTAATACAAATATTGTCTTCTAGATAGTATTAAAACTCAAAATAAGTCCTCAATACATTTATTAACACACTATTTCATAGAATAGTGAGGACTACTAATGTTATCGTCTGGACCGTCACTCCGTTCCCCGACTAGTCCCTGCTACGTTCTCATTTCCTGAAGAGAACAATGAAAGTAAAAGAGTGAGCTCAACTAGCCCAGTAAGAAATATTATGACTAAGATAATGCAGAATAAATTATCATTAGCCTTCAATAATGTTAAACTGATAAAATACAATAGACATCAAGTTTAACTGCAGCGGAACAAGCAACCCATTAAAAGAGTCAAGTAGAGAATAAAATCTACTATCTTTTATGATTTAAAAAGGTTTTTCATCACTTTTATCGCCGAGACTCAGCTTAATAAATAATCCACATCATCCCTGCACTACTGCCAAGGATATTCATTAAGATCACAACCACAAATTATCCATGCACTACGGCCAAGGATATTCGTGTATTCATCAATGGTAATGATCATGCCAACAACTGTCCATCAATGCACTACGGGCCAGTGAGGACTTTTACCACATCATTTGTAACATTACGGTCATGATTAAACCGAATAATCCCTGGCCATAATCATACCAAGTCCATCTATGCACAACAGGCCACAGATGACTTTTAACATAATATAAGCATGATGATGATGACAATAATATAAGAATTCATTAAAACAAGTTCAAGAATTAATTTATACAGAATTCAATAACGTCCAAATTGTCAACATGATACTACTTTGTAGAGTAAAATTCAAGAATGCTCAGAAGAATATTTCCATGAAAAGATACTGGATGAAGCGCAAATATCAGGGATATTCCACTAATTTCATGGAGTATAGAAGTCAAAAATTTAACCAACTGAGTATAATAAAGAATGGAATAACAAAAGAAATCACCGTGCATGCGATAGACCGCATATGACAAAAGTTATTCCAATGTAATAATAAATAATGGAACCAGTCATACGTAAACGCACGTATGTGAGGATATTCTAATGTAATAATAAATAATGGAACTGTGTCACGTAAAGAACGACCGATGTGATATTCCAACAGAATAATAAACAATGGAACCAGTCATGTGTAAATGCACGCATACGATGATGTTCCAATGTAATAATAAATAACGGAACTGTGTCATGCGTAAATACGGATGTGATGTTCCAAATGTAATAATAAAGAATGGAATAATAGAAGAATTTCACCATGTATGCCAGATTATCAGACAGACAAAGTTATTCTAACATAATAATAAAGAATGGAATAATGTAAGAATTTCACCAAGTATGTGGTACTTCGCATAGACAGGTTATTCCAACATAATAAAAAGAATGGAATAACAGAAGTTCTCTTCATGAAGACGAAAAAAAGAAATAATACCCTTTACCGTAAAAGAAGAGTATTCCGACTGGTAAGGCGAGGATATTCTTGAAGAAAACTTACACTATGCTCAAAGCTTCTTAAAACTCTAAAGACATACGCTCAAGATTATAGAAGAATTCTCTGAACTTCTGGTATGGTTTTTAATTCTAACTAAGCATCCTATTTATAGGAAAATAGAAAGGATACTGTGCTGCACTATGCAATAAAATATAATATATTCTATCTATAGTCAAATAAAACAAAACTTTATAAAAATTATTATGTTTTATATAAAAAGATTTTACTATAAAAATACTATGCAGGCACTATACAAAAACTATGCATAATAAAATATAATATATTCTAATTATTGTCTAATAAAATAAATAACTTTATAAAAGTATTCTATTTTATATAAAAAGATTTTACTATGCAAAACACTATGCATATTAAAATATAATATATTCTAATTATTGTCTAATAAAACAAATAACTTTATAAAAGTATTTTGTTTTATATAAAAAGCTTTTTCTGCTTTTATTACATTAATAATACTAATAAAATAAAATTTTTATATATATATATATATAAACTTCCATGACTTCATAAAAAGACACCTCAATATATCTAACAACATTTATCATTATTATTATTATTCACAATATTAATCGACCAGGTCGTTCTCAGGAAAGAGGGGGCTTTCCAATAAGGATTTCTCCCTATTAGCGCGTAATTAGGTGACCAAACCTCTCCTTGGCAGAACTTCTAGACATCGTTAATATTGCAAATAATAATATTAATAACTCTGTCATCTCAATTATTGATTTAATAATATATAAAATATCGACATTAATTGAATCAAATAACGTGAGATACTATGCAACAATTATCAAGCAATAATTGAACAAAACCGAGTGACTTCTCACGTAAGCATCAATAATCAATACCGTGGTGCTACTACGCAACCACGCCAGACATCGATTTACTTTACTACCAGAAAGTAGTTCAACAGCTTTTAATCGTAAAACTTCCGCCGTTATTTTCATAAAAATATTTTCTTCGCTTTTCAATCCGATAATAATTTCATTGTGGGGTCCACTAATGATTGTGCAGTCATTGCATTTAATATTCCTTGTTAAAATGAATATTCCCACCAATCTAATATTATATAACAACTTGCGTACTTTACAAAATTTATAAATATTACCCACAACTATAACATTATATCAAATTCATTCCATAATATTTAAAAATGATATTTATAGAAAAATCATCTTTATTAAAAAGTTGAGGTCTTACAACCTTCCCTACTTATGAAATTTTGCCCTCGAAATTAGGTTACGTACCTGGTATGTCGAAAAGGTAAGGATATCTTGATTTCATTTCAGATTCTAACTCCCAGGTCATTTCCTTAACATCGTGGTTTCTCCACAAAACTTTGACTTGAGGTATAACCTTAAAGCGTAGAATATGTTCCTTCTTATCCAAGATATGAACAGGAACCTTTTTATACGTCAAATCTTCCATTATTTCATCTGGTTCTAACTCAATAATGTGGTTCGGGTCTTCCACATATTTACGTAACATAGATATATGAAAAACGTTATGAACACGAGACATACTTGGCGATAAAGCGAGTCTATACACCACAGTTCCTACTCGATCGAGGATTAAAAATGGGCCAATGAATTGAGGATTGAGCTTTCCTCTCTTCCCAAATCTCATAACTCCTTTCCATGGAGCAACACGTAACAACACATAATCTCCAATATCGAATTCCACGTCCTTTCGATGAAGATCAGCATAACTCTTTTGTCGATCTTGTGAGGTTTTTATACGTTGTCGTATCGTTTGAATCTTTTTCGTAGTTATGCGTACCAACTCCGGTCCCAACAACTTTGCTTCACCCACCTCATCCCAACATACTGGAGAACGACACTTTCTTCCATACAACGCTTCGAATGGAGCCATGCCAATACTTGCTTGGTAGCTATTGTTGTAGGAAAACTCTACCAATGGTAAGAACTTGTCCCAACTTCCCTTGAAGTCAAGGACATTGAGTCTTAACAAATTTTCCAGAGTTCAAATAGTCCTCTCTGATTATCCATCCATCTGAGGATGATATGCTGAACTAAATCATAAATTCGTGCCCATAGCTTTTTGCAAACTAACCCAAAATTGTGAAGTGAATCTTGGGTCTCGATCAGAAACTATGGATACTAGCATACCATGCAGTCTTACAATCTCTTTTATGTACATACGAGCAAGACGTTCAAGTGTATAAGTTTCTCGTATTGGTAAGAAATGAGCAGACTTGGTCAATCTATCAACAATGACCCAAATTGCATCGATGCCTTGAGAAACCTTGGGAAGACCAGTAACGAAATCCATGGTAATGTGCTCCCACTTCCATTCTGGAATTTCAAGTGGTTGCAATGGACCTTTTGGTACTTGATGATCCGCCTTGACTGGTTGACAAGTTAGACACCTTGAGATAAACAAAGCTATCTCTCTCTTCATATTGCTCCACCAAAATGTATGACAAAGATCACGATACATTTTGGTACTCCCAAGATGGATTGCAAACGGTGTGTTGTGCGCCTCCATCATGATTTTATACTTTAAATCAGGATCGTTAGGAACACAAAGTCTGGAGTTGACTCGAAGTATTCCTTCTTCATCAATTTTTTCTTCCGGCATAACACCTTCTTGCACTTACTTCCTCATATGCATCAGCTCTAGATCTGTAACTTGAGCAGCTTTAACTTTATCAATTAAAGTCGGTTCTACTCGTATATTCGCCAACATCACATGGGTCCCTGGAGTCTTTAACTCTATCTCTATCCTTTGCAAGTCACAGAAAATGGGCCTTTGCGTTATCAATATTGCACTCATACCCGCATATGATCTTCTACTCAATGCGTTAGCTACCACGTTCGCTTTTTCAGGATGGTATTGGATGGTATGATCATAATCTTTCAACAGTTCAAGCCAACGTCGTTGTCGCATGTTGAGTTCCTTTTGAGTGAAGGAATATTTGAGGCTTTTATGATCTGTAAAGATCTCCACTTTCTCCCCATACAAGTAATGCCTCCAAATTTTAAGTTCGAAAACAACAGCTGCCAACTCTAGATCATGAGTAGGATAATTCCTCTCATATTTTTTGAGTTGTCAAGAGGCATAGGCTATGACTTTCCCATGTTGCATGAGAACACATCCTAACCCTTTGCCCGAAACATCACTGTAGATGATAAATCCCTCTGAGCCCGATGGTATTGTCAGAACAGGTGCTGAAATGAGTCTCATCTTTAGTTCTTGAAAACTCTTCTCATATTCTTTATTCCAACCGAATTTTGTATCTTTCCGAGTTAGTTGAGTTAATGGAGTAGCGATTCGAGAAAACCCTTCTACGAATCTCCGATAATATCCAGCTAAGCCGAGAAAGCTACGTATTTCGGTCACTAATTTAGGTTGTTTCCAGCTTTGAATAGCTTCAATCTTTGCTGGGTCAACAGATATTCCATGACTTGATACTACGTGCCCAAGGAATGCTACTTCCTTAAGCCAGAATTCGCATTTCTTTAACTTGGCATAAAGCTTATATTCACGAAGCTTTTGGAGTATCAGCCTCAAGTGTTTCTCATGATCTTCACGGCTTTTGTAATAAATAAGGATGTCATCAATAAAGATTGCCACAAAGTGATCCAAATATTCCTTGAATACTCGGTTCATCATATCCATGAAAGCAGAAGGAGCATTAGTCAATCCAAAAGACATGACTAGGAATTCATAATGCCAGTACCGAGTTCTGAAAGCCGTCTTTGGAATGTCATCGGTTCTAATCTTCAATTGGTGATATCTAGAATGAAGATCAATCTTTGAAAAGAATTTATCCCCTTGTAACTGGTCAAACAGGTCATCAATACGTGGCAATGGGTACCTATTTTTGATGGTGACATGATTCAACTCCCGATAATCAATACAAAGTTGCATACTCCCATCTTTCTTTTTCACGAATAGAACAGGAGCACCCCAAGGAGACGTACTAGGACGAATAAAACCGATGTCTAACAATTCCTGTAGTTGGGTCTTTAACTCCTGAAGTTCAATAGGAACCATTCAATATGGGACTTTGGAAATAGGTTTTGAACCGGGTTCAAGGTCGGTATAAAATTAAATTCACGCTCTGGGGGTAAGCCAGGAAGTTCTTCAGGGAATACATCAGGAAATTTATTATCAATAGAGATATCATTCAAAACTGACGTACTTTTGTGTAAATGCATGACTTGAGCTAAGAAAGCTTGACATCCGTTTTTCAATAAACAAATAGCTTTATGGCTTGAGATGACAGTGATTGATTTTAATGGTTTGGTTGTTTGAATTTGCATAATAGGTTGGTTAAGAATATGAAAGCTAACAACCTTACGAAAATAATCAATTTTTGCATGATGAGTAGTTAACCAATCAATCCCTAGAATTACGTCAAATGCAAGTATTTTCAATGAAATAAGATCGACAGGTAATGTGAGGGTATCGATTTGAACCAAACAAGACTTATAAAAAGTGGATGTAATGAAGGTTTCTCCCAATGGACTTTCAACAGATAAGTCAAAGTCCAATTTCACCGGAGTCAAATTTAAACGTTGAGCGCAAGTAGGAGAAATAAAAGAATGGGTAGAACCGGTATCAAATAAGGTATATACTTCGCTAGAGTTTATGATAAGCTTACTCGTGATGACCTCGTTCGGGTTCCTTGCTTTCTAGGAGGTCACAACAAACGCTCTCCCTTGAACAACCAGTTTTGTCTTGTCTGGGACGACCTTTGATGCCTTCATCCTAGCTGGACTTGTCTTCGGTGTACGACAAAATTGGGCCAGGTGACCTTCTCTTCCATAATTATAACATGCTTTGGATGACATCGCGCAGTTTGGACTGATGTGTCCCTCTCCTCCATATTTGAAGCATATGATAGGTGGTCGTTCTCCTTCGTTAACGACATGTGCTGATGTTGACGTCTTTCCATCATTGTTAAATCTCCTCTTCTTAAAATGTCCATTCTTATTATTTTGGCCATGATTACCACCGAAGTGGTTACCATTTTTGGCATGTTGATTTCCTCCACGCTTATTGTCACTTGATTCAACGATCAAGTATCACCGGTATTATTTTTTTCCCGCTCTCTTTTGGTTGGGTTGACTCATTATCGCGCTCCAATAACTGAGCCCTATTAACAACATCTGAATACAAACACAGTTTATGAGAGACAAGATATTGACATATCTCAAGTTTCAAACCTCGTAGAAATATTCGCATCATTCTCTCTTCATTATCAACCAAATGAGACGCAAACCGGGACAATTCGGCAAACTTGGCTTCGTACTGCAACACGGTCATGTTGTTTTGCTCCAAATTGATGAACTCTACCTCTTTCATGTGACGAATACTTTTGGGAAAGTACTTGTCGTTGAAAAGTTCTTGGAATTTCTCCCAAGACATCTTCAGTGCGGCAAGTTGAGTACGCTTTATAGATTCCCACCAGTAATCTGCCTCTGCCCGCAACATGAAGGTGGCAAAGAGAACCTTTTGCTCCTCGGAGCATCCCAAGACATCAAATATCTTGTTGATCTGCTTTATCCACTTCTCCGCCTTCAGTGGTTTTGGCTCTCCAAAAAACTCCGGTGGTCCCAATTCCTTGAACTGCTTAGCGGTGATCGTCCGAGAGTTGCTAGTGTTTCCACCTGCATTTTGGACAGGAGCCACTCTTGCCTGATGTTGCATGAATTGCATAAAGCCTCTGAACATTCCATCGTTCATCATCTGGTCCGTGTTGTTGTTTTCTTGAGGATTGTCGCCTTCCTGATGTGCATTATCCTGATTATTGATCTGTGGAGACTCAATGGTCTCCTGTGATCTATTGATGTTCTCAACATTCTCGGATGTCATTTTCAAATACTGCCACAAAACAAGGGTTAATTAACATATCACATATTATCCCTATACTCTGACCGACCAATTAAATACCAAATAAACTTAGGTAGGTCATACTAGCGAAGGAATTCCCCGTCTCTCCCCTCCTAGTTCTTATCTCACATCTTAGCCAGGGATCATATCCCTAAGCTTTGATACCAACTGTGACGCCCCCAAAATAGGTATACATCACCTATTCTGAGTCGCCAAATACATGGTACAGAATACAAATACAATCTTAAATATATAATGATGAATGTGAGTTTTAATACAAATATTGTCTTCTGGCAAAGATAAAACTCAAAATAAGTCATCAATACATTTATTAACACACTATTTCATAGAATAGTGAGGACTACTAATGCTATCGTCTGGATCGTCACTCCGTTCCCCGACTAGTCTCTGCTACATTCTCATTTCCTGAAGAGAACAATGAAAGTAAAAAGGTGAGCTCAACTAGCCCAATAAGAAATATTACGACTAAGATAATGCAGAATAAATTATCATTAGCTTCAATAATGTTAAACTGATAAAATACAATAGACATCAAGTTTGACTGCAGCGGAACAAGCAACCCATTAAAAGAGTCAAGTAGAGAATAAAATCTACTTTTATGATTTAAAAAGGTTTTTCATCACTTTTATTGCTGAGACTCAACTTAATAAATAATCCACATCATCCCTGCACTACGACCAATGATATTCATTAGTATCACAACCATAAATTATCCATGCACTACGACCAAGGATATTCGTGTATTCATCAATAGTCATGATCATGCCAACAACTATCTATCAATGCACTACGGGCCAATGACGACTTTTACCACATCATTTGTAACATTACGGTCATGATTATACCGAATAATCCTTAGTCATAATCATACCAAATCCATCTATGCACAACAGGCCACATATGACTTTTAACAAAATATAATCATGAGGATGATGACAATAATATAAGAATTCAATAAAACAAGTTCAAGAATTAATTTATACAGAATTCAATAATGTCCAAATTATCAACATGATACTGCTTTGTAGAGTAAAATTCAAGAATGCTCAGAAGAATATTTTCATGAAAAGATACTGGATGAAGTCGCAATTATCAAGGATATTCCACTAATTTCATGGAGTATAGAAGTTAAAAATTTAACCAAATGAGTATAATAAAGAATGGAATAACAAAAGAAATCAACAGGCATGCGATAGACCGCATGCATAAAAGTTATTCCAATGTAATAATAAATAATGGAACGGTCACGCAGAACGCACACGCATGTGATATTCCAAATGTAATAATAAATAGTAGAACAAGGTCATGCGTAAAAAGCACGTATGTGATATTCCAATGTAATAATAAACAAGCAGTACAAAGTCATGCGTAAACGCACGCATACGATGTTCAAATGTAATAATAAATAACGGAAACAGATCATACGTAACGCATGCATGACGGGATGTTCTAATGTAATAATAAAGAATGGAATAATGTAAGAATTTCACCATGTATGCAGATTGCAGATAGACATGTTATTCCAACATAATAATAAAGAATGGAATAACAGAAGAATTTCACCAAGTATGCGGTACTTTGCATAGACAGGCTATTCCAACATAATAACAAAGAATGGAATAACAGAATCATGAAGACGAAAGAAAGAAATAATACCCCTTACCGTAAAAGAAGAGTATTCCGACTGGTAGGGCGAGGATATTCTTGAAGAAAACTTGCACTACGCTCAAAGCTTCTTAAAACTCTAAAGACATACACTCAAGATTATAGAAGAATGTGACGCCCCCAAAATAGGTATACATCACCCATTCTGAGTTGTCAATACATGGTACAGAAACAACTACAACTTTATTATTACAACAGTAAAACTGTGAGTTTAAATACAAATATTATCTTCTAGACAATATCTATACTCAAATAAATCCTTATCACATTTATTGATACATTATTTTACAAAAATGGTGAGGACTACTAAACAACTCTCTCTAGAACCTTCATTCCATACCCAGGCTGCACTTTCGCTATATTCTCGCCTCCCGAGAAAAATGGAACAAAAAGGAAAAGGGTGAGCTCAACTAGCTTCGATAAAGAATATTATGACTAAGATAATATACAACAAATTATCGTTAGTCTTCAACAGGAAAAATCTAATAGAATACAATAGACAACAAATTTTAAATCAATATTCGCAATGAAATAATAATTCATTAGAAGAGTTAAGTAGAGAATGCAAACTACTATCTTCCATGTATGAATTTAAAAGTTCATCGCCTCATCTTTTATCCCTCGTAACATTAATCAATATATATCCGGAATCACATATTCATCTTTCGCACTATGTGCCAAAGATATTCATCGATGGGTCATGTTCATCTAAACACTGCTCATCTTTGCACTACAGCCAAAGATATTCTTCAGAAATCATTCATCTTTTGCACTACTGTGCCAAAGATATTCCATAATATCATCATTTAAGACCGAAGATGATGAAAATATTTTTAAAGAAACGAATCCAAAGGAAACAAAATGACAAGGATTAAGGATTAAGGATTCGTACTTTTGTTTTATTCACGCCCAAAAATACCTCAAAAATAATCGCAGTGGTGTAAAATTTAAGAATGATCAAAACATGGATACAATCAAAGCTAGTATCCGTAATAGATATTTTACACTTAAAAAAAAAATTTTCATTTTTCGATGAATAGTCTTAAGATTCGTGAATAAGTGTCGATACGTGAATAGTCTTGATATCGTGAATAGTAACTCCGACACCAAAAGTTCTAAATTTGATAAAACTTCAGATCAATATTTCAACATAATGATATTGAAGAAATAATATCATTACTGAAAAAAAATAATATCCCTTACCTCGAAAGATCAAGACTTTCTAAATTTAAACAACAGGATATAGGTTATGACTTGAACTTGCACATTAGAATAGCAATACTCAAATTATACTCAAAATACTCACAAGAATACCGATAATATAGAGAGAAAACTTCATTTCGGTGTGATTTTCAATTCTAACCTAAGCACCCTATTTATAGAAATCGCTTAGAACACTCAAAAGCGTAAAATTTAATATAATATTAATATATTATATATAAATTCCTACGCACACAATCTATGATCTGAATTCAGCCATGCTTGACAACAAATAAGTCTACCAAACAAATCAAAAACGTTTTTATTATTTAAAATAATTAAAACTTCCAAAATCAATTATTCAGAATTTTAACATCAATAATTCATAATAAATAGCCCTTTTATCAGAGAAAATTCGAATCTCGCGAGTTTTTATAGGAAATTCAATTTCTACAACTTTGCAGAAGAAAGTTTTTCCAAATTCCAAACAAAAATTGACCGAAATCCACAAACAAGGCGATTTTTGTGTTATAATCAAATTTCACCAATAAATGGGGTCCACCACATGTTTAACATGTTTTAAACATTTATTGCAACAAAAATACTCTTTCTCCTCATATACTCATATATCCCACATTCGTTGTAAAAATATCACCATTATTATATTATTAAAATATAATAATACATTATCTTATCGAGAAAAAGATAAAATTTCAATTTTCAACAATTGTCACATTAAAATTTTTCTCCATCTATATCCACATAAAATCAATATTTTCCTCATCATATGAATCAATAATTAATTATTCACAAATAATATTACGTAATCACAATATTGACAACCGAGCAGCTCCTCAGGAAGAGGGGCTTTCCAATAAGAATTTCTCCTCATTGCGCCGCAATTAGGTGACCAAACCTCTCCTTAGATGTAACTTTCTAGACATTGCCAATAATGTTATCTAATAATATTATTCAGATAATATGAATTATTGCTTCGATAATGAAAAATATTGTGTAATGACAATTATCAAACAACAAAGAATATAAAATATCAACGCAACAATTATTGAATCAATAAAATCTTTGAATAAAGAATTATCGTAACTATTATCGAGTAGTGCCTTCTTATGTAAGAATCAATAATTGGTGCAATACTGCCGTGCTATCTTCTGATGTTTTAACCACCGAGTATTTTAACAAAGATTAATGGTAACAACTACGCTAGCTATTTTTAACCAACTTATATTTGTCGTTTTCTTCATCCAATCGCTTCTAGTTATGGGGCCCATACATGGTCGCTGCTGGTCGCATTTAATATTCCCACAAGAGCATTTAATATTCCACGACCAAACGAATATTCCCAAACAACAATGAATATTTTATAACCACTTGCTTATTTTGAAATATTTGCGTATTTTACCCCTAACTATCCACATTAATCACATCAACCCTTACTATTTCAAAATAATAAATAGAGAAAATTAAATTTCATTAATAATAAGTTGGGGTCTTACAAAGAATTCTCTGAACTTCTGGTGTGCTTTTCAATTTTAACTAAGCATCCTATTTATAGGAAAATAGAAAGGATACTATGCTGCACTATGCAATAAAATATAATATATTCTATTTATAATCAAATAAAATAAAACTTTATAAAAAGTATTATATTTTATATAAAAAAATTTTACTATGCAAACACTATGCAGGCACTATGCAAACACTATGCATAATAAAATATAATATATTCTAATTATTGTCTAATAAAACAAATAACTTTATAAAAGTATTCTGTTTTATATAAAAAGTTTTTTTGTTTTATTACATTAATAATACTAATAAAACAAAATTTCTATATATATATATATATAAACTTCCGTGACTTAGTAAAAAGACACCTCAATATATCTAACAACATTTATCATTATTATTATAATTCACAATATTAATCGACTGTGTCGTCTTCTCCAGGAAGAGGGGCTTTCAATAAGGATTTTCTCTCATAGGCGTGCAATTAGGTGACCAAACCTCTCCTGGCGTAACTTCTAGACATCGTTAATATTGCAAATAATAATATTAATAACTCATGTCATCTCAATTATTAATTTAATAATATATAAAATATCGACAATAATTGAATCAAATAACGTGAGATACTATGCAACAATTATCAAGCAATAATTGAACAAAATCGAAGTGACTTTCATGACGCCCCCAAAATTAGGTATACATCACCCATCTTGGGGTCGACACTTACATGGTATGTAATTTAAAAACAACTTATTAACATAAGCGTCGTGGTACAATACGACATAAATCGTGAGTTTAAATACAAATATCGTCTACTAGATATTATACAAACTCAAATAAAAAGTCCTCATTATGAGTTATTATCACACTATTTTACGTGAATAGTGAGGACTACTAATGCTATCTTCGGACCATCACTCGCTTCCCAGACTCGTCCCGGCTATATTATCATTTCAAGAGAACAAAGTGAAAGAAAGGGTGAGCTCAACTAGCCCAAAGAAGAAATATTATGACTAAGATAATGCGTAATAAATTATCAATAGTCTTCAATAATGTTAAACCGATAAAATACAATAGATAAACCGGTTTAATCTGCAATGAATATGCAATCCATTAAAAGAGTCAAGTAGAAAATAAAGTCTACTATCTTTTAGGTTTTAAAAGGTTTTTTTCATCATGTTTATATAGTGAGACTCACTTTAATAAATATTTCACATCATCGAATCACCCCACACTACGGCCAAGGATATTCTTTAAGATCACGACCACAATTATTCATGCACTACGCCAAGAATATTTGTGTATTCATTAATGGTCATGATCATGCCAACAATCGTCCATCAATGCACTACTACTAATCGAGGATTTTTATCACATCATTTGTAACATTACGGCCATGATTACCAATAGTCTCTCGGTCATAATCATACCAAGTCCATCTATGCACTATGTGCCCAGATGACTTTCAAAAAAATATAAACATGAGGATGATGACAATGATATAAGAATTCAATAAAACAAGTTCAAGAATTATTTTATCCGGGAATTATTAACGCCCAAATTGTCAACATGATCATTGCTTTTGTAGAGTAAAATTCAAGAATGATCGGAAGAATATTTCCATGAAAAGATCTTTGGATGAAACGCAAATATCAAGGATATTCTACTAATTTCATGGAGTATAGAAGTCAAAGTTTTAACCAATTGAGTATAATAAAGAATGGAATAACAAAAGAAATCACCATGCATGCGATAGACCGCATGCGCATGTGTTATTCAAAGAATAATAAATAACGGAACTAAAGTCGTGAAATTCACACCAAGCGGATGTTCCAAATGTAATAATAAAGATGGAACGGATCGGTGTAAAACACATGATAGGATATTCCAATGTATAATAATAAAGATTTTAACCAGTGTCGTGTAAAAACACATGCATGTGATGTTCCAAATGTAATAATAATAAAAGCGGAACCGGTCAAAGGTGTAAAACACATGCATGAGGATGTTCCAACAGAATAATAGAAGAATGTCACCAAGTATAAGGTAAACCGCGTATACAGGTTATTCCAACAGAATAATAAGCAATGGAATAACAAACAGTTTTCTTCATGAATAAGAAAGAATAACACCCCTTACATTTGGTAGGAGATTGAATCTCGCAAAGCGGTGTAGTAAGAACAAAATACTCTTCTTCTTCTCTCTTATTCTCTCTATACTTTCTCTCTATAGCTTGAATGAATTCGTGAAAAATAATGAAGCCCTAGGCCTCTATTTATAGAAGATTTCTAGCTTAGCACCGCTTAGTGTGAAAAGGCAAGTGGCTTGATTTAATCGTTCGGCCTTTTTGTAATGTGAAACGACAAGTGGTTCGGACGCTCGTAATGTGAAACGACAAGTGGTTCGACGTCTGGTAAAGGTAATTACTATTAACGAAGGTAAATACTATTGTGAAGGTAAATACTATTCACAAGGGTAATTACTATCGACGAAGGTAATTACTATTACGGTTATGAAGGTAAATACTATTCACAAGGGTAATTACTATCGATGAAGAGACTCTTAGATGATGACATATGAGCCCCCATAAAATAATCAAACTTACCACAAATCATTTTTTTTTTTTCATCAACACATATTTAATCTTTCAACAATTATTAATCATTTATAACTTGTCGTCTCAATTATTGATTTAATACTATAACATATTATATGAGATGATATTTGTGACAATAATTGAATCAATAATATAAGAGATATGATGCAAGAATTATCTTGTAGTAATAATTGAGCATACCGAGTGACTTCTCACGTAAGCATCAATAATCAATAAGTGTGCTACTATGCAACTACGCCAGACATCGTACTTTTACCAACGGGTAGTTCAACAGCTTTTAATTCAGAACACCTCCGCCGTTATTTTTATAAAATATTTTTGTCGCGTTTTCTCAATCCGACAATAATTTCATTATGGGATCCACCAATGATTGAGCTATTGTATTTAATATTCTCTAACAAAAGAATATTCCCCACCAAACGAATATTTTATAACAACTTGCATACTTTGCAAAATTTATAAATATTACCCACAACTATAACATTATATCAAATTTATTCCATAATATTCAAAAATAATATTTATAGAAAAATTCATCTTTATTTATAAAAAGTGGGGTCTTACAACCTCCCTTCTTATGAAATTTTCGCCTCGAAATTAGGTGCGTACGACTGGTATGTCAAGAGGTAAGGATACCTTGATTTCATTTTGATTCTAACTCCCAAGTCATTTCCTCAACATCGTGGTTCCTCCACAAAACTTTGACTTGAGGTATAACCTCGAGCGTAGAATATGTTCCTTCTTATCCAAAATTTGAACAGGAACCTCTTCATACGTCAAATCTTCCGCTATTTCGTCCGGTTCTAACTCAATAATATGGTTCGGGTCTTTCACATATTTACGTAACATAGATATGTGAAAAACTTTATGAACACGAGACATATTTCAAGCAGAAAGCGAGTCTATAGGCCACAGTTCCTACTCGATCGAGGATTAAAAATGGACCGATGAATCGAGGGTTAAGTTTTCCTCTCTTTCCAAATCTTGTAACTCCTTTCCATGGAGCAACTCTTAATAACACATGATCTCCTATATCGAATTCCACGCCCTTTCGATGAAGATCAAGATAACTCTTTTGTCGATTTTGTGAGGTTTTTATACGTTGTCGGATCATTTGAATCTTTTTCCGTAGTCACACGTACCAACTCCGGCCCCAACAACGTTGCTTCACCCACCTCATCCCAAAGATCTTTGGAGAACGACACTTTCTTCCATACAACGCTCGAATGGAGCCATGCCAATACTTGCTTGATAAGCGTTGTTGTAGGAAAACTCCACCAATGGTAAGAACTTGTCCCAACTCCCCTTGAAATCAAGGACACAGAGTCTTAATAGATCTTCAAGAGTTTGAATAGTCCTCTCCGATTGTCCGTCCGTCTAAGGATGATATGTCGAGCTAAATCGTAAGTCTGTGCCCATAGCTTTTTGTAAACTAACCCAAAATCGTGAAGTGAATCTTGGGTCTCGATCAGAAACTATGGATACTGCAGATACCATGCGATCTTACAATCTCGTTTATGTACACATCTGAGCAAGACGTTCAAGTGTATAAGTTTCTCGATATCGGAAGAAATGAGCGCAGACTTGGTCAACCTATCAACAATGACCCAAATCGCATCAATGCCTTGAGAAACCTTAGGAAGACCCAGAACTTAAATCCATGGTAATGTGCTCCCACTTCCATTACGGAATTTCAAGTGGTTACAATGGACCTTTTGGTACTTGATGCTCCGCTTTAACTCGTTGACAAGTTAGACACCTTGAGATAACAAATGCTTTATCTCTCTCTTCATATTGCTCCACCAAAATGTATGATTTAATATCATGATACATTTTGGTACTCCTGAGATGGATTGCAAATGGTGTGTTGTGTGCCTCCATCATGATATTATACTTTAAATCGTGGTCGTTAGGAACACAAAGTCCGGAGTTGACTCAAGTATTCCTTCTTCATCGATTCTTGCTTCCTAAGATAGCACCTTCTTGCACTTTCTTCCTCATACGCATCGACTCCGTGTCCGTAGCTTGAGCGCCTTTAACTTTATCAATTAAAGTCGGTTCTACTCAGTATATTCGCTATCATCACACGCGTCCCTCGAGTCTTTAATTCTATCTCCATCCTTTGCAAGTCACACAAAATGGGCCTTTGCGTTGACAATATCGCACTCTGACTTGCATATGATTTTCTACTCACTCGCGTCCACTACCACGTTCGCTTTTCCGGGATGGTATTGGATGGTATGATCATAATCTTTCAACAGATTCAAGCCAACGTCGTTGTCGCATGTTGAGTTCCTTTTGAGTGAAGAAATATTTGAGGCTTTTATGATCCGTAAAGATCTCCACTTTCTCCCCATACAAGTAATGCCTCCAAATTTTAAGTGTGAAGATAATAAATGCTAACTCTAGATCATGAGTAGGATAATTCCTCTCATATTCTTTTTGAGTTGTCATGAGGCATAAGGCTATTACTTTTCCATGTTGCATGAGAACACATCCCAACCCTTTGTTCAAGCATCATTGTAGATGACAAATCCCTCCGAGCCGGATGGTATTGTCGAACAGTCTTTGAAATAAGTCTCCTCTTGAGTTCTTGAAAACTCTTCTCATATTCTTCGCTCCAACCGAACTTTGTATCTTTCCGAGTCACCGAAGTCAATGGAATAGCGATTCGAGAAAATCCTTCCACGAATCTCGATAATAACCAAACTAAACCGAGAAAGCTACGACTTCGGTCCATCGATTTAGGTTGTTCCCGACTTTGAATAGCTTCAATCTTTCTTTGGGTCAACAGATATTCCATGACTTGATACTACGTGCCCAAGGAATGCTACTTCTTCAAGCCGTAACTCGCATTTCTTCAACTTGGCATAAAGCTTATATTCACGAAGCTTTTGGAGTGTCACCTCAAGTGTTGCTCATGATCTTCACGGCTTTTGGAATAAATAAGGATGTCATCAATAAAGACGACCACAAAGTGATCTAAATATTCCTTGAATACTCGGTTCATCATATCCATGAAGGCAAAGAGGAGCATTAGTCAATCCAAAGGACATGACTAGGAATTCATAATGCCCGCATAGGAGTTCAAAGCCATCTTTGGAATGTCACGGTTCTAATCTTCAATTGGTGATATCCGGAACGAAGATCAATCTTTGAAAAGAATTTGGCTCCTTGCAACCGGGTCAAACAGTCATCAATACGTGGCAATGGATACCTATTTTTGATGGTGACGTGATTCAACTCCCGATAATCAATACAAAGTCGCATACTCCCATCTTTCTTCTTCACGAATAGAACAGAGCACCCCAAGGAGAAGTACTAGGACGAATAAAGCCAATGTCTAACAATTCCTGCGGTTGGGTCTTTAACTCCTCAAGTTCAATAGAGCCATTCGACATGGGGCTTTGGAAATAGGTTTTGTATCTGGGTTCAAGGTCGATACAAAATTCAATTTCACGCCTGACGGGGTAGGCCAGAAGTTCTTGGGAATACGTCAGAAATTTATTAACAATAGGAATATCGTTTAAAACCGGCGTATTTTATTTAAATCGTGACATGAGCTAAGAAAGCTTGACATCCGCTTTTCAATAAACGAATAGCTTTATGTCTTGAGATGACCGTGATTGATTTTAATGGTTTGGTCGTTTGAATTCGCATAATAGGTTGATTAGGAATATGAAAGCTAACAACCTTACGAAAACAATCAATTTTTGCATGATAAGTAGTTAACCAATCAATCCCTAGAATCACGTCAAATGCAAGTATTTTTAATGAAATAAGATCGACAGTAATGTGAGGGTACCGATTTGAACCAAACAAGACTTATAAAGTGGATGTAATGAAGGTTTCTCCCAACGGAGTTTCCACAGATAAGTCAAAGTCTAATTTCTCCTGAGTCAAATTTAATCGATGAGTGCAAGTAGGAGAAATAAAAGAATGTGTAGAACCAGATCAAATAAAGTATAGACTTCATTAGAGTTTATGATAAGCTTACCCGTGATGACCTCATTCGGATTCCTTGCTCTTTGGGAGGTCACAACAAATGCTCTCCTTGCACTCACTGGGTTTTGAATTTTTCGGGATGGCCTTTGGTGCCTCCATCCTAGTTTGAATTTGTCTTCAGAAACGATAAAATCGAGCTAAGTGACCTTCTCTTCCACAATTATAACATGCTTTGACTGGCGTGGCATGACGCAGCTTTGATCGATGTGTCCTCTCCTCCGCATTTGAAGCATATGATAGGTGGTCTTTCTCCTTCCTTAACAATGGGTCTTTGGTGCCGACGTCTTTCCATCATTGTTGAATCTCCTTTTCTTGAAATGTCCATTCTTATTGTTTTGGCCTCGATTACCACCAAGTGGTTACCATATCCGGCCGTTGATTCCCTCCACGCTTGTTGTCACCGCCCGATGACTATTCTCATTTGGTATTATAATTTTTAATTTACGCTCTCTTTTAGTTGCGTTGACTCATTATCGCGCTCCACTAATCGAGCCCTATTTACAACATCCGAATACAAACACGGTTTATGAGAAATAAGATGTTCGACGTATCTCCCGCTTCAAACCTCTTAAAAACATTCGCGCCATTCTCTCTTCATTATCCACCAAGTGGGACGAACCGTGATAACTCCGCAAATTTTGCCTCGTATTGCGACACTGGTCATATTGTTTTGTTCCAACTTGATAAACTCCACCTCCTTCATGTGGCGAATACTTTCAGAAAGTATTTGTCGTTGAACGACCTCTGGAACTTCTCCCAAGATATCTTGAAGACAATTTGGTTGAGTACGTTTTACCGATTCCCACCAAGAATCCGCCTCTCCGCTTGCAACATAAAGGCGAAAAAGGAACCTTTTGCTCCTCGGAGCATCCCAAGACATCAAATATCTTGGTAACTGCTTTATCCATGCTTCCGCCGAAGTGGTTTTGCTCTCCTTAAACTCCGGTGGTCCCAGCTCCTTAAATTGTTTAGCGGTGACCGCCCGAGAGTTTTCTCGTGTTTCCACCTACGTTTTGGACAGAGTCGCTCTCTTTCATTGTTGCATAAATTGCATAAAGCCTCGAACATTTGATCATTCGTCATTTGGTCGGTGTTGTTGTTTGCATGAGGATTGTCGCCTTCGATGCACATTATCCCGATTATTGATATGTGGTGAATCAACAATCGCTGCGCTCCATTGCTATTCTCAACATTCTCGAGATATCATTTTCGAGACATCGCCACAAAACAAAAGGTTAATTGACATGTAACAAATTATCCCTATCTTCCGACCAACCAATAAAATATCACATAAACTTAGGTAGGTCATACTAGCGAAGGTATTCCCCGCTCTCTCCTCCTAGTACTATTCTCACATCTTAGCCAGGATCATATCCCTAAGCTCGATACCAACCGTGACGCCCCCAAAATTAGGTATACATCACCCATCTTGGGTCGACACTTACATGGTATGTAATTTAAAAACAACTTATTAACATAAGCGTCGTGGTACAATACGACATAAATCGTGAGTTTAAATACAAATATCGCTCTACTAGATATTATACAAACTCAAATAAAAAGTCCTCATTATGATTATTATCACACTATTTTACAGAATAGTGAGGACTACTAATGCTATCTTCGGGACCATCACTCGCTTCCCGACTCGTCCCGCCTATATTATCATTTCTCAAGAGAACGGTGAAAGAAAGGGTGAGCTCAACTAGCCCAAGAAGAAATATTATGACTAAGATAATGCGAATAAATTATCAATAGTCTTCAATAATGTTAAACCGATAAAATACAATAGACAACCCAGTTTAATCTGCAATGGAATACGCAATCCATTAAAAGAGTCAAGTAGAAAATAAAGTCTACTATCTTTTAGGTTTTAAAAGGTTTTTCATCATTGTTTATAATCGAGACTCAACTTTAATAAATATTTCACATCATCGAATCACCCCTCGCACTACTACGGCCAAGGATATTCTTTAGTATCACGACCACAATTATTCATGCACTACGGCCAAGAATATTTGTGTATTCATTAATGGTCATGATCATGCCAACAATCGGCATCCATCAATGCACTACTACCATCGAGGATTTTTATCACATCATTTGTAACATTACGGTCATGATTACACCGAATAGTCTCTCGGTCATAATCATACCAAGTCCATCTATGCACTCTGAGCCACGTAGATGACTTTCAAAAAAAATATAAACATGAGGATGATGACAATGATATAAGAATTCAATAAAAACAAGTTCAAGAATTATTTTATCCAGAATTATTAACGCCCAAATTGTCAACATGACACGCTTTTGTAGAGTAAAATTCAAGAATGATCGGAAGAATATTTCCATGAAAAGATCTTTGGATGAAACGCAAATATCAAGGATATTCTACTAATTTCATGGAGTATAGAAGTCAAAGTTTTAACCAATTGAGTATAATAAAGAATGGAATAACAAAAGAAATCACCATGCATGCGATAGACCGCATGCATAAAAGTTATTCCAATGAGAATAATAAATAACGGAACCAGTCGGTGAAATTCACAAGCGATGGATGTTCCAATGTAATAATAAAGATGGAACCGGATCCGGTGTAAACACACGAGATAGGATATTCCAACAGAATAATAAAGAGGCGGAACCAGTCCAGGTGTAAAAAACACGCGATGCATGTGATGTTCCAATGAATAATAATAAAGAGCGGAACGTGTCCGGTGTAAAACACATGATGTGATGTTCCAATGTAATAATAGAAGAATGTCACCAAGTATAGGGTAAACCACGATACAAAGTTATTCCAACAGAATAATAAGCAATGGAATAACAACAGTTCTCTTCATGAATAAGAAAGAATAACACCCTTACATTTGGTAGGAGATTGAATATCGCTGCAGCGGTGTAGTAACAAAATACTCTTCTTCTTTCTCTCTTATTCTCTCTATACTTTTCTCTCTATAGCTTGAATGAATTCGTGAAAATAATGAAGCCCTAGGCCTCTATTTATAGAAGATTTCTAGCTTAGCACCGCTCTTAGTGAAAAAAGCAAGTGGCTTGATGATTTGGTTTAGCGCTGTAATGTGAAACGACAAGTGGTTCGACCTTTTGTAATGTGAAACGACAAGTGGTTCGACGTCCGGTAAAGGTAATTACTATTAACGAAGGTAAATACTATTGATGAAGGTAAATACTATTCACAAGGGTAATTACTTATCGACGAAGGTAATTACTATCGACGAAGGTAAATACTATTCACAAGGGTAATTACTATCGTGAAGAGACTCTTAGATGATGACATATGAGCCCCCATAAAATAATCAAACTTACCACAAATCATTTTTTTTTTTCATCAACACATATTTAATCTTTCAACAATTATTAATCATTTATAACTTGTCGTCTCAATTATTGATTTAATACTATAACATATTATATGAGATGATCTTGTGACAATAATTGAATCAATAATATAAGAGATATGATGCAAAGAATTATCTTTGTAGCAATAATTGAGCATAATTGAGTGACTTCTCACGTAAGCATCAATAATCAATACCGTAGTGCTACTATGCAACTACGCCAGACATCGTATTTTTTACCATAGGGTAGTTCAACAGCTTTTAACGGTAACACCTCCGTAGTTATTTTTATAAAATATTTTTGTCGTTTTCTCAATCCGACAATAATTACATTGTGGGGTCCACCAATGATTGAGCCATCATATTTAATATT
This sequence comes from Panax quinquefolius, assembly GCA_020205615.1. Classification (NCBI taxonomy): domain Eukaryota; kingdom Viridiplantae; phylum Streptophyta; class Magnoliopsida; order Apiales; family Araliaceae; genus Panax; species Panax quinquefolius. Next base: position 100,819,139 of record CM035154.1, on the reverse strand, counting down.
CTCTAACAAAAAGAATATTCCCTGACCAAACGAATATTTTATAACAACTTGCATACTTTGCAAAATTTATAAATATTACCCACAACTATAACATTATATCAAATTTATTCCATAATATTCAAAAATAATATTTATAGAAAAATTCATCTTTATTTATAAAAGTGGGTCTTACAACTTCTCACGTAAGCATCAATAATCAATACCGTTTTTACTACTTATGCAACTAACGCCAGACATCAGCATTTTTCTTTTACTATCGAGTAGTTCAAATAGTTTTAATGTAAAACTTCATCGTTATTTTCATAAAATATTTTTGTCATTTTCTCAATCCAAATAATAATTCCGTTTTGGGGTCCACCAATGATTATGCCGTCGTATGAATATTCCCTGTTAAAACGAATATTTCCCGACCAATCGAATATTATATAACAACTTGCGTACTTTGCAAAATTTATAAATATTACCCACAACTATAACATTTTATCAAATTCATTCCATAATATTTAAAAATGATATTTATAGAAAAATCATCTTTATTAAAAAGTTGGGGTCTTACAGACTTGATTTATTCACAACCAGTTTAATATGAAGAACCTAAAGGGTCGCACCATAAAAGGAAAATTATTTATTTTAGAAGTAAATGACATAATCGTAATAATAAGTTAATTATATTTAATTTAATATATGGTGATAGAATAAATTAAATATCTTAATATTTATTATTTAATATTTTAGAAATATTAAATATAAATTAATAAGAGGAGTATTATTTTTATTATTACTATTATTATTTAATTCCTAAAGAAGTTTGAAAATTAATTAATTAATAAAAGGTACTCCCATATATTCCTAATAAGATTAGGAGGCTAATTAATTAAAAGAGTTTAATTAATTATTTCTAATAAGAATAGGAGCCTAGTTAATTAAAGGAGTTTAATTAATTAAAATAAAACCATATTTCTAAATAGTTTCAGAGGGTTCCCTACATCTATAAATAAGAGGAGTCTTATTATGGGAAAAAATTACACACTTTATTCCAAGAGTTGAAAGAGTACACAATATTTTATAGAGTTGGAATTAGGGGTTTTTCAAACACTCATCTTCTTGAATACTTATTTTTCCTTAGCGGATCACCTCTAGAGGCCAAACACTTGGGTGGCTAAGGTTGATCAAATGAAGGAATCAAATCTGATGGATTCAAGTTTAACGTGAAAAGAAATTAGAGGTGACTCGTACCTGAGGAAACTAGTTTCTACAAGGGTATGAATCTTATCTCCATCTCCTTTCATCTAATTAGTAATTGCACATAAATGATGATCCAGGTATATGGTTTGTAAAATTTTAAACTCTAATTTTTTAACGTTTCCGCTCTATGTACATAATTTGTTACATGTTCATGGATATTACAAACCTAACAGTGGTATCAGAGCTAAACTTTATGTGAGTTATTAATTTTTTTTATTCGATATGTATGTTGATATGTGTTTAGAACAATTTTATTGGGCATAATTGTTGGCGAAGAATAATATTTTTGGGGAAAAACTGCACAATTCACAAATATGGAAAACAGATTTGCTTTCAAGTAGTAATGCAAGTCACGGGCTTAAGTTTATTGGTCGTCGCATGACAACCCCAAGTAAGCACCGCGTCGCCTCGATTTTATTTCAACAAAAGACCAGTATCGCCGATCCAAGCGCCACAATTGATTCTTTGTTGGTAGTTCAAATGTGGTACCAGAATAGCTATAGTGCAAAAAAATAATAAATATTTTTATTTGATTTCTAATTAAGATAAAATGTTTATTTTAATTGAATTTGGATTCCATATTTTATAAGTAATTCTAATTTCAAATAATTTTCTATTTTGAATTGGAATATGATTCCATGTTGATTAAATAAAGGAGTTTATTCACATATGGAATAGAATTCCATGTTTAATAAAATTAAATATCTTTAATTTTGATAAGGAATCGATTCAAAATATTTTATTTTTCCAATAATTTTAAGCTAAAATAAAGGAGTTTATATTTGTACTTTAAATTGGATTCCATGTTAATTAAAATAAAGAAGTTTATTTTGATTTGGAGTTTGATTAAAAGTAAAGGATTTTATTTTTATTCAAAATTGGATAAAATAAAATAAAGGAGTTTATTTTGATTTGAATTTTTATTAAAATAAAGTAGTTTATTTTAATTCAAAATTGGAATTTATGCTAACTATAATTGCCCATTAAATCGATATCAATGTATATATTGAATGTTTATTATTCATGAGATGAATATTATTTATTGATGAATATGATGATATGTATGACAATAAATGAGATTGTTTATGGATTATTGACCAATATGATTAGATTTTATTTTAGTTGGATGCATGAATATATGGGTTTTATTAAATGGGATCTGCGTACCTTGTCTTCTCTAGTTTTTCTTGATGTAAATTCTATCTCTCTCCTATGTGCTTTCCATTGACTGCTGATCAAGATTTCTATTTATTGTAAATAGTTTTGTAATATGAATAGTTAGAATTAATTTTGAAGAATTGAAGATTAAGGAGCAATGAGCGCTTGAAGACCCGTTTGTAATGAAGCCTGTGATTTAAATGTAATTGTTATATTTAAATTTAATTCTTACACCCTAGGTTTGACCTTTTGGTTCACTTAGTGACTCTAGTGAACCAAACTAGAATAAAGGCCATAATTAATCCGGGTAGAATATAATATTCTATATGTGCATGCTTATACTATATATATATATATATATATATATATATATATATCTGCATGCGCGCTAAACAATATGAAACAAATTAATAAAAAAAACCCCTCAAATAAATTATATATTAAGTTGTAACGTTTGAAGATATTTAGAATATCAAATGTCGCCTTCTAGTATGGTAAAACGACAGAGTATTGAATATTTAATATGAGTTTGTTGTTCACACACAAGGTAAGTATTAAATATTTGAGATGTTGCTTTATTACATATGATGTTTATAAGGAATTGAACATTACCGCTTTTTTGTGCACACATAAGGGCTGTAGTTTTCTCCTTAGTTATATAGAAATGCTAGGTATGACTTAACTTAGATTATTTTAGTTCGTATATGCACACACTTGACCATTATGATCTAAGAGGCAAAATAAAAGGAGTTACATGTTGATGTAATTGACAAGAGTTCTCAACCTATTTATTTATATATATAGTTTGTTGTTCACACACAAGGCTATATACATTTGAAATGTAATCCTTATTCTCACTAGCAAATCTTTAATTAGATTTTATCGAACTATATAAGTGAGGGTAATATAGTTTGAAGAAAATAGTGGGAGATACTAATTTAAACAAGACCTAGTTTATTTTGGTAATTAATAAAATAATGTATGCTAAAATGTTGTTAATTAAATTCATCTACAGAATTTTACAATGTCTAAATTACTATCATTGCGGAGCATATTAGATGTTATTTAACCGGACCAAATTAAATAGATTGGTTAAGGAATTTTAGAATAGTTATCACGGCTAAAAAACTATCTTATGTTCTTAATATGCCTATCCATGCAATGATTGTAGACAATGCCTCTGAGAAAGAGATTGCTACTTTTAGAAAGTGGTAAGATGATGCACAGTTGGCTCAATGCATTATGCTTACATCCATTAGTAATGAGATTCAGCGTCAGCATGAAACTATGAATGCTCATATTATACTCCTTCACTTCAAGTTATTAAATGGTGAAGAAAGTAGGACTTCTCAATGTTGGGTAAAATCTAATTACGCACAACACGCAAGTATACGTGGTCAACAAGTAATAAAGTGAAAGTAGAGTATCGTTCCCACGAAGAATTATTAATACAAAATCACCAAGTACTAACCCGTAACCAACTCAATCTTATTTAAACGAATGAATTTCAAATTAAATAATTAAACTACTATTAAATTCCACTAGTTAAATTAAGATTACGGAGATTTAAGATCACAACTTCACTTATTGCTTTAATTAAGTTAACACACTTCTCATCAATTATTCTATATCCTAAATTGTTAATCAAGAACACTAAAGCAGATAAAACCACCTCTCGATGCATAATACCCATACTCACTTAAATCCACAATTGATAGAATTAAGCAAGACACCCTAATTAACTAATCCACTATATCTCTATGTGAATTACAATTAAAAAGGATTTAAAGCACAAGTTCTCTATAAGATTACATATGGCGTAAAGGCATATCTCTATCCTAAACACAAATCATGAATTCCATCTATGCAAAAATCACAAACACGTGCTATCATGATCAGATCTAAATCTAAACTTCATCTCTCGAGTTCATAAAGATTATCACGATAATTGTTAGCTAGGCAATTAAGGAATTAAGTCCAAATCACAATAGACAATCCTCACAATAGAACATAATAATTGATAACAAAGATTATTAAAATAAACTACATAATAAGATCCATTGTAATCTCAAACAAAGAATTAGTTCATGAATTAAAACTAAGAATCCACACTTGAATGCACAATAAAAGACAAAGATAGAAGAAGATGAGAAGATATAATCTATTGTCTGTAGATTTGAAGCTCCCTCCTTGCTCCTACTTTGAATCTTCAATGGTCTCCAAGTTATTTCAATCTCCAAAACTCATTAGAACTAGTGTTTTGATCTAATCTACTCTAATCTAATCTAATAGAATAATCTTTTTCCTCTAATCTCCCATCCAATCCTTGTGTTTCTCCTCCTTTTAAAAGTCTCTTTATATGTCTTTAAGTCCTCTTGGAAGTCCTTGAGTTAATCGGATCCAAACAATCCTTCCCCAACTCATCTTGTGTTGTGTAGTAGTTATATGTTTTACAACCACAATCTCTGCTAAATTCCATGCCAACGAGAGTCCTATTGCTATGAAAACTCAAAAATCCAAGTTCCATCATTATTAGCATCACATTAGGAGTGCCAGAATTTGGGACCCTTATGTACTAAACAAGCCCGCCCCAGTGGGCTAGGCTACTGCAATCAGGAATGAAGACCCCTCGCCCCGGCGGTGGTGTAATGGTTAATATATCTTGAAGACGGCTATCATTCGTTAGTTTGGTAAGAAGACCCCGCCGTGAAAGGTTAATAAAGCAAATAGTTTCGCTTCAAATGGGTTCTATTCTGTTAAATGATTTGTTGATCTTCATAACTTCTTCCAAATTTGCGCCAATCGACTCCAAATCATCCCAATTGACTCCAAATACACATTAAATGCTTCAACAACCATCCTACACATAAAAGAACATAAAACAAGTAAAAATGAACATGAACACCAGAAATTAGCAACAAATAAGCATGAAATGGACACCGATTCGTGTATATAAAATCCACTTATCAAAATCTCCCAAACATAAATCCTGCTAGTCCTTGAGCACAAAACAAAATACCATGCCATACAATGTAATGCAGTGATATGTAATGCATCTAAACTATATGTCTTTGAATCCAACAGTGTTGATAAACACAAGTCTATTCAACCGGCCTTAGAGAAATCAAGTAAACATAATAATACATCATATCAAAACTAATCAACAATTTCCTAGTCAATCATCAAATCTTAAACTGTTATCACTGATATAGTGCGTGTGTGCTCAACAACTATGCTAATTGATATGAAATCAAATTTAACACATAATAGGTCTCTTTAAAGGCATCATACAATGAAAACTCACAAAATTCACGAACAAGCTAGATTCAACTAAAGTCAAACATCCACCAAGTCCAAGAGTCCAATCTGGGATACTTATGCTTTACTTTTCATTATGGGGGCTTTTTGCTCTTTTCCCATTTTATTGTTTTTTTTCTTTTTCTTTTTTTTAACCATGACTGTGCAATGTCTCATTCCATTAGGCTAACAGTGCTACCCCTTAGAGAGCTTTCAACCAACGACTCCCAGACCATATAAGACCTTAGGGCGCTAGGTATAAAGACAATCCCCTCGGGCGTACTTGCTCAAGTAACAAAGGCCCCGAAACAAGACTAGCCACGATATTTATTCAATTTTTTCTTCTTTTTTTTGAAGCTTATATATCCCAAATTTTTTCCCCAAACTTAATTTTTTGTCTAAATTTATTCATCTCCGCCTTTTCATGTATTTCATTCATTCAAACTAATATTATCCTTAAGAAGTCCATTATGTGCCAATTTAAACTTAAACAGTCAACATAGTTGTTCCTATCGTGCTAACCTTGATTATACTAGTTTTAAACAGAAAAAGATTTAGTTCATAACAAGAAATCACATCAAAGCTCTAATAGTCAGTATTACACTTGTCTACCCAATTCCAATCTCATCATTGGCCAAAACAAACTGTAATTATCTAACAACTGGAATCATGCAAGATGAACATAGTAATTAACTATTATTTTTAAATTTTTAATTTTTTTTTTTAACAAGAAACTGAATATAATGCTATTCAAACTATACTACTATGCAACTACTTATGCAGTTGTACTACACGAATGCAAACATAATGAACCTAAACTAAATTAACAACATATGCAACATAACATAACATAAACATGAAACTAAACATGCAATAAATAACTAAACTAAACTCCCCCAAACTTAGCAATTACAATGTCCTCATTGTAAGAATATAGCGACAAGTATAAGAGCACTTCCCTGTAATCAGCTAAGCGTGAGGTGATGGTGGCGATGGTGGCGACGATCATTTTCCTATCCATTGAACCTCCAATACTTGCAATGAAGAGAGATAACATGGATTAGAATAGCACTTGGATTGGTAAGAGAACTTAATAAGCAAATTAATTCCTATCTACTAAATAAACTAGTAAAGCATATAAATATAAAAATTCCTGGGTTGCCTCCTACTCAGCACTTGATTTACGGTCTTTCAGCCTGACTTTGTCTGGTCAACGCTATCCAATTCCTCTTTGAAAGTTGAGGAACCCTCCATCCATCGGAAATAATTTAGTTTTTGGTAGGTTCCCATTTATGATGGCTATTGAGTTAAAGTCACCTAGCATGCTTTGTTTAAATATGTGTCCAATTGAGAATGTTGAATAACTAAGTGCTTTTCCATTCGTATTGCCTATGATTCGATTGGGGCTTTGAGGCTTGGCAAGAACAACGGGCTCTTCTTCTATCTTTTCCTCCTCATCCCACCATGGCTTCACATTTGTACTAGCTCTCATGTCATAAAGAGCCTTGCCGACGACATGACTACCAAGCGGGCACGGTTTTGCAAATCTAACTGGACCCTTGATCTTTGGCAGAGAAGGAACTTGGGGCACTAATAACATCGGCTCATCCTCGTTGGTTCTCACAATTAGTTCTTCACCGTCCTTATTTTCATTATCCCCACTTGTCTCCTGTTTTTCAACATATCATGGCTCATCTAGTTATAGATTTGGCTCGGGCACTTCATCAATCTCAAAATCCTCGTCATAACACCAATTATTTTGAGGACAGTTGTTCAGGGCTTTGAGCATTTGATCCATCTGGTTCTGCAGATTTTGAATTGATATCTCTTGATTAATCCTCCTCTCCTCATTTGATGCTACGAACTTGGACCACAATTCCTCCAACTTTGAATTATCTATCTCAGTCTCGGAAGCCATGTATTGAGGACCATAGGTTGAGGTAGTGACGAGTTGTTCCATCCGATTATTAAAATTTTAGGTTGACAGCTCTTGGCTAATCCTCATCTCCTCTAGGCTTGATATGCCCTTCAATATTACATCCCTCGGATTTGGCTTTTCTTCTTGTGGCAATGAAGGTGGACATGAAAATTCCGGTGTGTATGATGGATTTGGAGCGTAGTATTGGTCTTCATAAGTATAGCTCCATGACGTATCTGGGTGACACCCCCAAACTTGATGATAATTAGCATATGTATAATCGTTGAGGTATTCACCACCGTGTTGTCCCGGACCAAAACTAAAGGTACATTGATTACTCGGGTGATTGTCAGTACAATAATTGCAAGTAACTGCTATCCTTCGATTACGTTGGGCTGCAATAATGTCCAACCTCCTCGAAAGTGTCTCAAGTTGTGCTGATAATGCAAAAAATACATTGAGTCCATCAATCCCCGCTCTCCTTGGTTGAGTCATACTCGAATATAGCCTTTGATAATTGAATCCAGCCCTGAAACGAGAGAAAAAGAAGAAGATAATAAAATAAAATAAAAATAAATAAAGAAAAAAATATTTAAATTAAGACTAATTTGATTGAAGCTAATATTGGCAAAAATATATTAAACTAATTCTTCGGCAACGGCGCCAAAAACTTGTTGGGTAAAATCTAATTACGCACAACACGCAAGTATACGTGGTCAACAAGTAAAAAAGTGAAAGTAGAGTATCGTTCCCACGAAGAATTATTAATACAAAATCACCAAGTACTAACCCGTAACTAACTCAATCTTATTTAAACGAATGAATTTCAAATTAAATAATTAAACTACTATTAAATTCAACTAGTTAAATTAAGATTACGGAAATTAAAATCACAACTTCACTTATTGCTTCATTTAAGTTAACACACTTCTCATCAATTATTCTCTATCCTTAATTGTTAATCAAGAACACTAAAGCAGATAAAACCACCTCTCGATGCATAATACCCATACTCACTTAAATCCACAGATAATAGAATTAAGCAAGACACCCTAATTAACTAATCCACTATATCTCTATGTGAATTACAATTAAAAAGGATTTAAAGCACAAGTTCTCTATAAGATTACATATGGTGTAAAGGCATATCTCTATCCTAAACACAAATCATAAATTCCATCTATGCAAAAATCACAAACACATGTTATCATGATCAGATCTAAATCTAAACTTCATCTCTCGAGTTCATAAAGATTATCGCGGTAATTGTTAGCTAGGCAATTAAGGAATTAAGTCCAAATCACAATAGACAATCCTCACAATAGAACATAATAATTGATAACAAAGATTATTAAAATAGACTACATAATAAGATCCATTGTAATCTTAAACAAAGAATTAGTTCATGAATTAAAACTAAGAATCCACACTTGAATACACAATAAAAGACAAAGAAAGAAGAAGATGAGAAGATATAATCTATTGTCTGTAGATTTGAAGCTCCCTCATTGCTCCTACTTTGAATCTTCAATGGTCTCCAAGTTGCTTCAATCTCCAAAACTCATTAGAACTAGTGTTTTGATCTAATCTACTCTAATCTAATCTAATAGAATAATCTTTTTTCTCTAATCTCCCATCCAATCCTTGTGTTTTTCCTCCTTTTATAAGTCTCTTTATATGTCTTTAAGTCCTCTTGAAAGTCCTTGAGTCAATCAGATCGAAACAATCCTTCCCCAACTCATCTTGTGTTGTGTAGTAGTTATATGTTTTACAACCACAATCTTTGCTAAATTCCATGCCAACGAGAGTCCTATTGCTATGCAAACTCAAAAATCCAAGTTCCATCAGTATTAGCATCACATTAGGAGTGCGAGTCGGGACCCCACTTTTTACGGGGTGTATAGATTAATTAGGTTCTACCGGCCGTGGTAGCTAGGCTATTGCAATCAGGAATGAAGACCCCCTACGATTTGGAGTTAATAAGGCAATACGCATACGCTTCAAGTGGGTCTATTCTGCTAAATGATTTGTTGATCTTCATAGCTTCTTCCAAATTTGCGCCAATCGACTCCAAATCATCCCAATTGACTCCAAATACACATTAAATGCCGCAACAACCATCCTACACATAAAAGAACATAAAACAAGTAAAAACGAACATGAACACCAGAAATTAGCAACAAATAAGCATGAAATGGACACCGATTCGTGTATATAAAATTCACTTATCACTCAATATTATATATCTAAGGAGCTCTTCCATTTTAGAATGACTGATGACACTACAGTATAGACAAAAGTCCTTAACATGATTAATTTGATTGAACAAATAAGATAACAAGTTTTGTCATAGATGGAGAGTTGAGCCAAGATTTGATCTTGCAATCAATCCCGAACTTCTCACAATTGTTGTGAATTTTTCATATGAACAAGCTAGATATCAGCCTCACTGATTTGCTTAACATGTTAAAAACAGTTGAGAGTTACTTTCCAACAAAGAAAGACCAAGTCTTACTGGTAGGGGTCAAATGATCTTCTGAAAGGAAGAACAATTCAAAGAAGGTAAATAGAAAGACAAAAATAAAGGATAATAAGAACAAAACTAATACGGATAGTGTAATAACCAAGAATTCTAAGTCACATTGTGAATAAATATATTAATTAAATATTAGTGATATTGAAAACTTTGTGACGTATGGTGAACGAATATGTGAACAAATGGATATTATAATCAATGATGATAAATATGTGATGTATGTATGGGAATAAATAAATAAATATATTATATATATATATATATATATATATTATAAAGAGAATTAAAAGGAGAGTTATATAACCTAACATACACATTAGATTTGGGAATTAAATAACCTAAGGGTTATAATAAGTGACGAATGCTAGTATTTAATTTATATACTAGTAAACTAACCCTAAAAGATTTATTTTATATATATCTCAACTAATTAGTTTTTATAACTTAATTAAAGCGAGTCTAATTGGGTTATAAAATTAAATATACATGAGTAATTACTTAAGTTCCAAATGAGTGGAATGTAACATAAAATTAAAAGTATTGGACCATGCTAATTCACATGGCCCAATCATATTAATTAGAGAGCCCAATAATTAAATCAAGAGGCCCAAACCTAGCTCAACTTGTGAAGGACTTTTTAGTCATTTGAGCAAATTTAGCAATTAAAAATAAACTAAAAATAGGGGATAAAGGATGGGATGTACCCAGCCATTAAGAGAGAAAAGGAAACATGTGTTGTAATTATTTATCTACTTTAGTTGCTCACCTTATTTCTCTAAAATTGCAAGTAAAGAGAGAAGAGCAAGTAAGCTTAGGAATGGGAGAAATATATACATATAAGATTTATATGTATAGATTTTTTTACTAACTTATGAGACTTTTATTTCATTAAACAAAAGGATAGTTCATTTCGTATTTCCTTTCTTCCAAACTTGCTAACAAAAGAAAATAGAGAGAGAGAAAGGAGGAAGTATTCGGCAGCCCCAAAGGAATGAGAAGAGAGGCTTTGATCTTTGATGCATTCTAAGTTTATCAACTACTTTGGAAAGACTAGAAGGGTAGCTATAAAATAAAGGTATAAACCCTAAATCATAAGCTTTGTTTTCCTTTCTTTGGTTGTTTGATAAAATAAAGGGACTATATTTTCAAACTCTAAAAACTCTTGATCTATATGTTTTCTAGTATTTCATGTATGGATCTAACCATTTTAAGTGTTAAAAAGTTAGATCAAAGGAAGAAAATAAAAACTATGTTCTAAGGGTAGAAAAACCTAACTTATTTTATTCACTTTAAATGTCTACCATTTGAGATCTACACATTCTTTTTGTGATCCGTCAAAGAGGGGTGGTAGATATGTAAGTTAACTGTTAAAACCAAGTAGTAGCACTCAAAACTATTGATTTTATAAACCATAGCAACTGTTTTACCCAAAACAGTCCACTTAAAAGAAAAAAGGGAAATGGTAGTTTAAGGCCAGTTGCTTGTAGGGGTATTTTCATCTGTTTTCTGTGCTTTAAAAAATCTGTAAAAATTTGGTATATTAATATGATGAGTTTTCAAGATCCAGTCCAAAGATGGAGATTTTTGGGTGTGTAGAATAAAAGTTATGGATTTTACAAGAAATGACTATTTTAAAAGTGAACCAAAATAACTTTTTGTGTGTATCTCTAAAAATTGTGAAATTTTTACTAGAGGTAGATCATCATGACAGGAGCATACCCTGAATATTTCATAATTTTTGGATAAAAGAATGATTTATGATAATTATGGTAAAATCTGGCTATTTTGGACCATTTAAAAATAGTAAACGAACTTAGACAATTCCAGAAAAAGTATATGTTCATGAGGGAACCATATTCTGCTAATTTCCAGAAAAGAAGAATTTTCAGAATTGTTTTGGTATTTTTCATGTAAATGTTTGAGTTATGAATAAATGAGAATAATAAGTTATGTGATGTCATAAATGGTAAAAATGTAATTTTATGGCTTAAACACCCTAAACATGACGTGTGCAGATTTTTAAATCGTATTTTGCTCATTTTTGTTAAGATGTTATATTTATGGCATTTTATGATTGTTAAATAAATGAATTCGTAAAGGGAAAACAATTAAAATAAAATGTTTGTTGTTTAATAAATGATTAAAATATTATTAAGAGATTAATAATATTAGTTAAGATATTATTATGTAATTAATAATATTTAGAATAACATTGGATTTAAAATATTATTAAGTGATTAATAATATTCAAAATTAAATAAAATATTATTAAAAGGTTAATAATATTAGTAAATGATTAAAATATTATTAAATGATTAATAATATTATATAAGGATTAAAGTATTATTAAATGAATAATAATATTAGTTAATGATTAAAATATTATTAAATGATTAAAATATTAGTAATAGAGTAAAGTGTTATAAAATGATTAAAATATTATTAAACCAAGTTAATAATATTAGAATATGATTAAAATATTATTCAGTGATTAATAATATTAGTAAGAGAGTAAAGTATTATTAGTTAATTAATAATAATAATAATAAGTGAATAAATATTATTAAGATTAATAATATTAGGCGAGTGTTTAAGATAATGTTTATGTAACGATAATATTATCAAGGGATGATAATATTAATAAGGATGTAATGTAATGTCTAATATTTAATTAAATGATCAAATATTAGATAATCTATTATAAGTAATGCTATGAATAAATATATGTGATACTAATTGGAAGATCAATGATAGGTCTTTCGAAGGAAATTATATTAGCTTACTTAAGTGGATAAATTAAATTGCTTAGCAATAGACAGTGATCGAGGCAAGTTCTCTAACTCAAACTTGAGTTATTATTTTCAAAGCATATTAGTGGTTAATTATTATTAATTATTCCACATACTTAATTAATGATTATTAATGTTCGCGCTTTGTTCAATTGAATTCATGTTCTATATTTATTGAACTATGAATTACTTAAAGTTCTTTCATTCATGAACTGTTTATGAGCTAGATTTATACTAGTTGTATCAGCTAAATCAAATATGTTTAAATTTGTTAAATCAAATATGTTTTGAAAGCTGTTCCTAACAAATTGATTTGGTAAGGATTCTAGACTGAGAAAAAGAACAATTTTATTAAAGCATTATATTGAAAAATAATTGTTGCTCGTTTACTAAGTGTTTATGCATAATTCACATGGTATGAGAGGTTGATCCACTCGTTTACCAAAACTAACTAAAAGGACCATTTTTGTAAGACCCCAACTTATTATAAATAAAATTGAATTTTCTCTATTTATTATTTTGATAAAGTAAGGGTTGATTTGATTAATGTGGTTAGCTATGGGTAAAATGCGCAAATATTTTAAATAAGCAAGTGGTTATAAAATATTCATTATTGTCGGGGAATATTCGTTTGGTCGTGGAATATTCTTTCGTCGCCGGAATATTCGTATTTACTGGCATGACCTTGTGTGGGCCCCATAACAAAAAGCGATTGGATGAAGAAAACAACAAGTATAAGTTGTTTATAAATAACGGCTGGCAGTAGTTATTACTAATTAATCTTGTTGAAATACTGGATTGGTTAAAACATAGTAGACACTGGCGGTATTGCACTAATTATTGATTCTTACGTACGTGAAGGCACTACTCAATAATTGTTACAGTAATTACTATTCAATATTTTATTCTATTGATTTAATAATTGCTACATTGATATTTTATATTATTGTTGTTTCAATAATTGTCACTACATAGTATTTTTCATTATTAGATCAATAATTTATATTATTTGAATAATATTATTAGATAGCATTATTGGCAATGTCTAGAAAGTTCTATCTAAGGAGAGGTTTGGTCACCTAATTGCGTGCCAGTAAGGAGAAATCCTTATTGGAAAGCCCCTCTTTCTGAGGAACTACCGGTTGTCGATGATTGTGATTCTCGTAATATTATTTGTGAATAATTAATTATTGATTTACATGATAAAAAAAATATTCATTTTATGTGGATATAGATGGAGAAAATTTTTAATGTGACAATTGTTAAAAATTGATATTTTATCTGAAAAGATAAAATAATTCATTTAAATATATTATTATATTATAATAATATAATAATGATGATATTTTTATAATGAATTTGGGATATATGAATATATGAGCAGGAAGAGTATTTTTGTTACTAAAAATATTTAAAACATGTTTTTCATGTTTCTGGATCCCATTTCTTGACTGAAATTTGATTATAGCTTGTAAAATCGTCCGTATGTGAATTTCGGTCAATTTTTATTTGGAATTTGAAAAAACTTAAAACTACAAAGTTGTAGATAATTGAATTTCCCATGGAATGGACATAAGATTTGAATTTTTCTGATAAAAGGGCTATTTATTATGAATTATTGAAGTTCCGGAATAATTGATTTTTGGAGTTTTAAATAATTTTAATAACAAAAACGTTTTTTATAAGTTTTATGAGGTGGGCTACTTGTGTGGCTGATGTTTGACAAAAAAAGTTAGTGTAGGAAATTTATATAAATATATTAATATTTTATTAAATTTTATGCTTTGGTGTTCTAAGCATCTTCCTATAAATAAGGTGCTTAGGTTAGAATTGAAAATCACAGCAGAAACTAAAGTTTTTTCTCTCTATATTATCGAGCGTATTCTTGTGAGTATTTTGATACTTTGAGTGTTGCTATATGGTGCAAGTTCCTTCAGTACTATATCTAGTATTCCAGTCAGAAGTACTGTCTTTTTGGAGGTAAGGGATGTTATTTTTTTTATAAATGATATTATTTCTTTCAATATCATTATGCCAAAATATTGGTAAGATTTTTCTTGTGAAATTCTTGTCTTTTAGTGTCGAGATTACTATTCACATATATGACACTATTCACGTATACGACACTATTCACGAATACAACACTATTCACAGAAAAATTAAATTTTCATTTTTGTCCAAAATATCTATTATGGATACTAGCTTTGATTGTATCTATGTTTTGATCATTCTTAAATTTTACTCCACTATGGTTATTTATGAAGTATTTTTGAACTTGGATTTGTTCAAAGTACTTAATCCTTATTTTTGTTCTTTTGTTTCTTTGGATTCGTTTTCTTTTAAAATATTTTCATCATCCTCGGTCCTAAATGATGATTTTCTTGAATATCTTTGGCCCGTAGTCTGAAAAGATGGTTGATTTTCTTATGAATATCTTTGGCCCGTAGTGCAAAGATGTACAGGTGTTGAGATGAACATGACCAACTGATGAATATCTTTGGCCTGTAGTAAAAAGATGAATATTTGATTCAAGATGTATATTGATTGATGTTACAGGGATAAAATATTGATGATAAACTTTTAAATTCATAGAAGAAAGTAGATTTCATTCTCTACGTAACTCTTCTAATGAATTATTATTTCCGCTGTGAATATTCATTTAAAACTTGTTGTCTATTGTATTCTATCAGATTTTTCCCTGTTGAGGACTAACGATAATTTGTTCTATGTTATCTTAGTCATAATATTCTTTACTGGGCTAGTTGAGCTCATCCTTTTCATTTTTGTTCCATTTTTCTTCTCAGGGAGGCGAGAATGTAGCGAGTACTAGTCGGGGTATGGAATGATGGTTCTAGAAGTTGTCTTAGTAGTCCTCACTATTTTGTAAAATAGTGTATCAATAATTATAATGAGGACTTATTTGAGTGTGGATATTGTCTAGATGATAATATTTGTATTTAAACTCCCTGTTTATGTGTTATCGTATTTTGCACGACAATTGTATTAATACAGTTGTAGTTGTTTCTGTACCATGTATTAGGCGACTCAGAATGGGTGTTGTATACCTATTTTGGGGGCATCACAGTTGGTATCAAAGCTTAGGGATATGGTCTTTGGCGGAGATGGGGGAATAGAACTAGGAGGGGAGAGACGAGTAAATCCTTCGCTAGTGTGTCCTACCCTAAGCTTATTTGTTGGTTGGTCAGAATATAGAGATATTTGTTAATTTCTTTAATTAACCCATGTTTTATAGCAGTATTTGAGAATTGCAACTGAGAATGTTAACAGTGGAGTAAATGAGACCGTGGAGACACCTTTACTCACCAATGAGGAGAACATGCAACGGGCCGACAATGTTCCTCCTGTAAACAACACCACTGATCAGACGATGAACGATGGGATGTTTAGAAGCTTTTTGCAGTTCATGAAAAATCAGACGAAGGAGACTCGTGTACAAAATACAGGTGGAAATGACAGCAACGCATAGTTTGTCACAACCAAGCAGTTCAAAGAGTTGGGACCACCAGAATTCTGGGGAAAACTGGATTCGATTAAAGCGGAGACGTGGGTCAAGCAAATTATCAAGATATTTGATTTCTTGGGATGCACGGAGGAACAGAAGGTTCCATTCACCACCTTTATGTTCCGTAATGAGGCAGATTACTGGTGGGAATCTGTGAAGCGTACCCATCCAGCCGCACTCAGCATGTCTTGGGAAACATTTCAGACACTATTCAATGACAAGTACTTTCCTGAAAGTATTCGTCATATGAAGGAGGTAGAGTTAATTAGACTGGAGCAGAACAACATGACGGTGTCCCACTATGTGGCGAAGTTCGCGGAGTTATCCTGTTTTGCACCTCATTTGGTGGAGAATGAGGAACGTATGACGCAGATGTTTCTGAGAGGTTTGAAACCCGACATACGTCAGTATCTCATTTCTCATAAATTTTCTCTATATTTAGATGTTGTCAACAGGGCTTAATTATTAGAGCGAGATAACGAGTACGTTCAACCGAGGGACCACAACCAGGGTCATACCGGTGACAGCAGTCATTGGAGCAGTGATAACCAGTGGGAAAAGAAAAATACGGACAAAAGCGGTAACCACTCTGGTGGTAATTATGGCCATGATAATAGAAGAAGCGAGTCGGGAGGGGATTTTAAAAAGAGAAGGTAAAACAACGACAATGTGAAGACGTCGGCACTAGCATCAACTGGTTCTAAGGGAGGAGAACGACCACCGGTCGTATGCTATAAATGCGGGAAAGAGGGACATATCAGCCCAAACTGCCCACACCAGTTAAAGGTATATTATAATTGTGGAAAGGAAGGACATATCGCTCGAGATTGTACTGTAGCAAAACCAAGTCCAGCGGGGATGGTGACTCAAAAGGCTGTCCCAGAAAAGTCAAAGTCAACGGTTCCTGGAAGAGCGTTTGTTGTGACTGGTCAAAATACAAGGAACCCAAACGAGGTGATCACGGGTAAGCTAATCATAAATTCTTGCAAAGTTTATACTTTAGTAGATACTGGTGCTACCCATTCATTTATCTCTCCTGCTTGTGCTCAACGTTTAAACTTGACTCCGAAGAAATTAGACTTTGACTTATCTGTAGAGACTCCATTAGGAGAAACTTTCATTACATTCATTGTTTATAAATCTTGTTTGATCCAAGTTGGCATTATCACATTACCTGTTGACCTTATCTCTTTAAAGATACTTACATTTGACATGATTTTAGGGATTGATTGGTTAACTACTCATCGTGCCAAAATTGATTGTTTTCGCAAGGTTGTTAGTTGTCATATTCCTAATCAACCTGTTATTCGAATTCAAGCAACTAAACCATTAAAATCAATCACTGTTATATCAAGCCATAAAGCCATTCGTTTATTAAAAAATGGATGTCAAGCTTTCTTAGCCCATGTTATGGATTTGAATAAAGACACGTCAGATTTGAATAATATTTCTGTTTTTAGTGAGTTTCCTAACGTATTTCCTGAAGAACTTCCCGGTCTACCCCCAAAACATGAAGTTGAATTCTTTATTGATCTTGAACTTGGTACAAAGCCCATTTCTAAAACCCCATATCGAATGGCTCCTATTGAACTTCAGGAGTTAAAGGTCCAACTACAAGAGTTGTTGGACATCAGTTTCATTCGTCCTAGTACATCTCCTTGGGGTGCTCCTATTTTATTTGTAAAGAAGAAAGACGGGAGTATGCGACTTTGTATTGACTACCGGGATTTAAACCATATCACCATCAAGAATAGGTATCCACTACCTCGCATTGATGACCTGTTTGACCAGTTACAAGGAGCACAATTCTTTTCAAAGATCGATCTTCGTTCTGGATATCATCAGCTGAAGATTAGAACTAAGGATATTCCGAAGACTGCCTTTAGAACTCGGTACGGACATTATGAATTTTTAGTCATGTCTTTTGGATTGACTAATGCTCCTGCAACTTTCATGGATATGATGAACCGAGTATTCAAGGAATATTTAGATCAGTTCGTTGTTGTCTTTATTGAGGACATCCTAATATATTCCAAAAGTCGTGAAGATCATGAGCACCATTTGAAGCTATTACTCCAAAGGCTTCGTGAAAATAAGTTTTATACCAAGTTGAAGAAATGCAAGTTCTGGCTTGAGGAAGTAGCATTCCTTGGGCACGTAGTGTCAAAACATGGAGTATCTATTGACCCGACGAAGATTGAAGCAATACAAAGTTGGGAGCAACCAAATTCGGTGACTGAAGTACATAGCTTTCTGGGTTTAGCTGGTTATTATCGGAGATTCGTGGAAAGGTTTTCTCGAATCGCTACTCCGTTAACTCAGTTGACTCAGAAGGATACAAAATTCGTATGGAGCAAGGAATGTGAAAAGAGTTTTCAAGAGCTCAAGAGAAGACTCATTTCAGCACCTGTTCTGACAATACCGTCTGGTTCAGATGGATTTATTATCTACAACGATGCTTTAGGCAAAGGGTTAGGATGTGTTCTCATACAACATGGGAAAGTCATAGCCTATGCCTCGTGATAACTTAAAGAATATGAGAGGAATTATCCTGTTCATGATTTAGAGTTGGCAGCAGTCGTTTTCGCGCTAAAGATCTAGAGGCACTATCTATATGGGGAGAAAGTGGAGATTTATTCAGATCATTAAAGCCTCAAATATTTCTTCACTCAAAAGGAACTCAACATGCGGCAACGACGTTGGCTCGAGCTGTTGAAAGATTATGACCACACTATTCAATACCATCCTGGAAAAGCTAACGTGGTAGCTAACGCGTTGAGTAGAAGATCATATGTGGGAACGAGTACGATATTGTCAACACAAAGGCCCATTTTGTGTGATTTACAAAAGATGAAGATATAATTCAAGATTCCGGGGACCCATGCGATGATGTCAAGTATACGCATAGAACCGACTTTAATTAAAAAGGTTAAAGTTGCTCAAGCCACAGACCCGAAGCTAATGCGTATGAAGAAGAAAGTACAAGAAGGTGTTATTCCAGAAGCAAGAATCGATGAAGAAGGAATACTTCGAGTCCATTCCAGACTTTGTGTTCCTAACGACTCTGATTTGAAGAACAAGATCATGATGGAGGCACACAATACACCGTTTATAATCCATCCAGGAAGTACCAAAATGTATCATGATCTTCAACATACATTTTGGTGGAACAATATGAAGAGAGAGATTGCGAAGTTTATCTCGAGGTGTTTAACTTGTCAACGGGTAAAGGCGGAGCATCAAGTGCCTAAGGGTCCATTGCAACCACTTGAGATTCCGAAATGGAAGTGGGAACACATTACCATAGATTTTGTTATGGGTCTTCCCACAGTTTCTCAAGGCATAGATGTTATTTGGGTTATCGTTGATAGATTAACTAAGTCTTCTCATTTCTTGCCGATACGGGAGACTTATTCCCTTGAATATCTTGCTCGTATGTACGTAAATGAGATTATGAGATTGTATGGCATGCCAGTATCCATAGTTTCGAATCGTGACCCAAGATTCACTTCACGATTTTGGGTTAGCTTGCAAAAAGCTATGGGCACAGATTTATGATTCAGTTTAGCATACCATCCTCAAACAGACGGACAATCAGAGAGGACTATTCAAACTCTTGAAGATCTATTCAGACTCTGTGTCCTAGACTTCAAAGGGAGTTGGGATAAGTATTTACCATTGGTGGAATTTTCTTACAATAATAGTTATCAGACAAGTATATGTGAGGCTCCATTCGAAGCATTGTATGGATGAAAGTGTTGCTCTACAATATGTTGGGATGAGGTGGGTGAAGAAACATTGTTGGGACCAGAGTTGGTACGTATGACTACGAAAAATATCCAAATGATTCGACAACATATACAAATGACACAGGATCGACAAAAGAGTTATGCGGATCTTCATCGAAAAGACGTGGAATTTAGTATTGGGAATAATGTATTGTTACGAGTTGCTCCATAGAAGGGAGTTACAAGATTTGGGAAGAGAGGAAAGCTCAATCCATGATTTATTGGTCCATTTCAGATTCTTGACCGAGTAGGAAATGTGGCCTATAGACTCGCGTTACCTCCAAACATGTCTCGTGTTCATAATGTTTTTCACATATCTGTGTTTCATAAATATGTGAATGACCCGAACCACGTTATTGAGTTAGAACCAAAGAAAATAGCCAAAGATTTAACGTATGAGGAGGTACTAGTTAAGATCTTGGATAGGAAGGAACATGTCCTACACACAAAGGTCATACCACAAGTCAAAGTTTTGTGGAGGAACCATGCTATAGAGGAAATGACCTGGGGGTTGGAAACGGAAATGAAAGTGAGCTATCCTCACCTTTTTGAAACACCAGGTACGTACGTCAATTTCAAGGACGAAATTTCATAAGGAGCGAGGTTGTAAGACCCCAACTTATTATAAATGAAATTGAATTTTCTCTATTTATTATTTTGAAATAGTAAGGGCTGATTTGACTAATGTGGTTAGTTATGGGTAAAATGCGAAAATATTTTAAATAAGCAAGTGGTTATAAAATATTCATTGTTGTCGGGGAATATTCGTTTAGTCGTGGAATATTCTTTGCCGTTGGGGAATATTAAATACGACTTTACTTGACCTTTTGTGTGAGCCCCATAACGAAAAGCGATTGTATGAAGAAAAACAACAAGTACAAGTTATTTATAAATAACTGCAGAAGTAGTTATTCACTATTATCTTGTTGAAATACTAAATTGGTTAAAACATAGTAGCACACGGTATTGCACTAATTATTGATTCTTACGTAAGAAGGCACTACTCAATAATTGTTACAGTAATTACTATTCAATATTTTATTCTATTGATTTAATAATTGCTACGTTGATATTTTATATTATTGTTGTTTCAATAATTGTCACTACACAGTATTTTTCATTATTAGATCAATAATTTATATTATTTGAATAATATTATTAGATAGCATTATTGGCAATGTCTAGAAAGTTCTGTCTAAGGAGAGGTTTGGTCACCTAATTGCGTGCCAGTAAGGAGAAATCCTTATTGGAAAGCCCCTCTTTCCGAGGAATGACTGGTTGTCGAAGATTGTGATTCTCGTAATATTATTTGTGAATAATTAATTATTGATTTACATGATAAAAAAATATTCATTTTATGTGGATATAGATGGAGAAATTTTTTTTAATGTGACAATTGTTGAAAATTGATATTTTATCTTTTCGAGATAAAATAATTCATTTAAATATATTATTATATTATAATAATATAATAATGATGATATTTTTACAATGAATGTGGGATATATGAATATATGAGAAGGAAGAGTATTTTTGTTACTAAAAATATTTAAAACTTGTTTTTCATGTTTCTGGATCCCATTTCTTGACTGAAATTTGATTATAGCCTGTAAAATCGTCCGTATGTGAATTTCGGTCAATTTCTATTTGGAATTTGGAAAAACTTAAAACTACAAAGTTGTAGATAATTGAATTTCCCATGGAATGGACATAAGATTCGAATTTTTCTGATAAAAGGGCTATTTATTATGAATTATTGAAGTTCCAGAATAATTGATTTTTGGAGTTTTAAATAATTTTAATAACAAAAACGTTTTTTGTAAGTTTTGTGAGGTGGGCTACTTGTGTGGTTGATGTTTGACAAAAAAAGTGGGCGTAGGAAATTTATATAAATATATTAATATTTTATTAAATTTTCTGCTTTGGTGTTCTAAGCATTTTCCTATAAATAGGGTGCTTAGGTTAGAATTGAAAATCACACAAGAAACTAAAGTTTTCTCTCTCTATATTATCGAGCGTATTCTTGTGAGTATTTTGATACTTTGAGTGTTGTTATACGGTGCAAGTTCCTTCAGCACTATATCTAGTATTCCAGTCAGAAGTACTATCTTTTTGGAGGTAAGGGATGTTATTTTTTTTATAAATGATATTATTTCTTTCAATATCATTATGCCGAAATATTCGTAAGATTTTTCTTGTGAAATTCTTGTCTTTTAGTGTCGGGGTTACTATTCACGTATACGTCACTATTCACGTATATGACACTATTCACGTATATGACACTATTCACAAAAAAATTAAATTTTCATTTTTTGTCCAAAATATCTATTATGGATATTGGCTTTGATTGTATCCATGTTTTGATCATTCTTGAATTTTACTCCACTATGGTTATTTATGAAGTATTTTTGAACTTGGACTGTTTGAAGTACGAATCCTTAATATTTGTTCTTTTGTTTCACTGGATTCGTTTTCTTTAAAATATTTTTCATCATCCTCAGTCCTAAATGATGATTTTACTAAATATCTTTAGCCTGTAGTGCAAAGATGGTTGATTTTCTTATGAATATCTTTGGCCTGTAGTGCAAAGATGTACAAGTGTTGAGATGAACATGACCAACTGATGAATATATTTGGCCTATAGTGCAAAGATAAATATTTGATTCAAGATGTATATTGATTGACGTTACAGGGATAAAATATTGATGATAAACTTTTAAATTCATAGAAGAAAGTAGATTTCATTCTCTTCGTAACTCTTCTAATGAATTATTATTTCCGCTGCGAATATTGACTTAAAACTGGTTGTCTATTGTATTCTATCAGATTTTTCCCTGTTGAGGACTAAAGATAATTTGTTCTATGTTTTCTTAGTCATAATATTCTTTACTAGGCTAGTTGAGCTCACCCTTTTCCTTTTTTTTTTCCATTTTTCTTCTCAGGAGGCGAGAATGTAGCGAGTACTAGTCGGGGTATGGAATGATGGTTCTAGAAGTTGTCTTAGTAGTCCTCACTATTTTGTAAAATAGTTTATCAATAATTGTAATGAGGACTTATTTGAGTATGGATATTGTCTAGATGACAATATTTGTATTTAAACTCACAGTTTATGTGTTGTCGTATTTTGCACGACAATTGTATTAATAAAGTTGTAGTTGTTTCTGTACCATGTATTTGGCAACTCAGATTGGGTGTTGTATACCTATTTTGGGGGCGTCACAATTTTAAATATTGACAACCTTAGTATATGTTCATGGTCATTCCAGACCACTCAGCATCTATTTATTCAATTGTTCGAATATTCAATTATTGAAACTTAATTCATGTTCTTTCCCAATTGAATTCTATTACTGAAATCTGAAACTTTAAATTTCTTTCTAATCGTGATATATATCCTTTGTGTTTAAACTTGCTAAGAAAATTAGTTTCTTACCCTTGATATATCATGACGTTTATTTCAGTTAAGCTAGAGACGTCCAAGAAGGACAAGGGAAAAGGGGACGTCCAGGAATAATTTAATGTGAATGTTTAAGTATTATACTACTTTATGTAATTTGAATGTGTAAGCCTATTGTAATATTAAATGTATGTTTAAGTTAAGGTTAAGAAGACCTTGGGAATGATGTTAAATCATATATAATGAATAATGTATGTTTATTTATTCCGTAATAGTTTATAGAATGCTTATGGTGATGATGGATTGTGAGCATTGAATCCGAGGTTAGAGAAACTGGATTTGGGGGCGTCACAGGTTGGTATCAAAGTTGTAGGTTATAAACATTATGAATGTGAAACATATGTTATAACCTTAGAAGAAAACTCGTATAGAGTATGTTAAGAGATGGATTATGGAAATTCATCTAGTATAGATTGTACATTAAAATATCATTTCATTTTATCAATAAATATATTTTATTGTGATACTGATGTTGTTCATTGTTTGATTATTGTCGTGATTATAGGATGTCTGAAGAGATTCAAGACAGTCACACTGTCAATTAGGAGCAGATAAATCCGGTGGAAGAGCCAGTGGAGCAAGAAGTGATGGAGGATACTCCTAAAGATATCTTGATCGGGGATTTGCTAGCTAGAAATCATGAGTTAGAGGAAAGAGTAACACATCTAGAGTTGGAGAATCACATGATGAAGTTTACAGAACAGAAATATAAGGATGCTGCATACCAGGCACATATGGAGTTAACATATTTGCAAGTAAGACTGGAGCTGACTGAGTTGCAGTTGGGTGAGCTGAAAATAGAAAATTAAGTTTTGAAGTTTGAGTTTGAATAGGAAATAGCTGACAAGATCAGAGTTTGGGATTCGTGGATAGACGCAGCTAGAAAAGTAGATCAGTTGAGGGATGGGGTGGAAGCTAGAGACGCCAAGATTGCCTCTTTGGGACGGGCTTTAGATTCAGCGTATATAAGTCAGCGCGTTGGAGACAAGAGACAACACTTTGAGATTGGTGAGTCGAGCTGTTTAGTTCGATGCTGAGTGGATGGAGATGCACTCCAGCAGCAGGAGCATGTTCATGCTGATGTGGCTCAGCCAGATATGTAGTGAGGTGTTAGTTTAGTTGTTTCGTATATAGATGCATACGATACCCCTTTTTTTTATTAGTGTTATCTGATTTAAGATGTAAACCTCAAACTGTGTGAGGTAGCATATAAATATGATGTATCCCCACCTTATATGTATAGGGGAGTATAACTTTTGGCAAATCCTTCTTTTGATGTTTTAAGTTGGATAGTTAACATTTATAGCAATATGCCACAAAAATGTAAGTGTATGACACTACTATTTGGTATATGAATATAAATCCAGCATTATGATTATATGTTTGATTAAGTATCTAAAATTTGAGAATTAAAATAGTAAGTTGTCTATCTAATAAATTGTTAATTCAACAAACTGAATTCGTTAATTTAGTAAGTTGAATTAGTTAATTCGGTAAATAGAATTCGTTAATATAGTAAACCAAATTTGTTAATACAGCAAATTGAATTCGTTAATTTAGTAAACCGAATTTGATAATTCAGTAAGTTGAATTTTAAAATACAATATCTTGAACTATGAAATATAACATTATAAATTATATGATTGTCTAAGTTTAAATTACACGTTACATTTTAAATGTTAACACTAATACAATGTGGCATAAAATATAAAACAAGAAAGAA
Organism: Panax quinquefolius; assembly: GCA_020205615.1. Lineage (NCBI taxonomy): Eukaryota > Viridiplantae > Streptophyta > Magnoliopsida > Apiales > Araliaceae > Panax > Panax quinquefolius. The sequence goes on along the minus strand of CM035154.1, from coordinate 100,793,705 downwards.
TAATTTAAGATTTTTTTTAATCATATAATGCCGCCAAGAAGAGCACCACGAAACCAAAGAGAGGAAAGATATTTTAATAATGAAGGAGGAAACGCACAAAACCGTTGCAAGATTTTGTTAACATGTTAAAAAAGGCTATGCAAAATAGAGCACCAGCCATAGGAAATTAGCCAGGAAATCAATTGGCGAACTTCAAAGACTTTAAAGCAGTAGGACCGTCGTAGTTTAAGGGAACAATAGACCCTATTAATGCTCAGACTTGGATAAAAGAAATGGAGATGAATTTTATTATTGTAAGGGTTATGGAAGAGAAAAAGACGGCTTTTGTGACTTATTTGATGAAGGGAGAGGCTAATTTTTGGTGGGAATCAAACCAGAATAGAGCCGAAGCTGGAGTAGTAGCATGAAAAACGTTAAAAGAGCTATTTCTTGAAAACTACTTCTCGCCAAGTATGCAAGCAAGGATGGGGGATCAAATTCTTGGAGTTAAAGCAAGAAAACATGTTAGTTTCAGAATACGCCGCCAAGTTCAACGAGTTTGCAAGGTACGCACCGCATCAAGTGGACACAGAGGCAAGAAAGGCGCGTAGATTTGAAAATAGATTAAAGCAATGGATATACAGCAAGGTGGCAGTGTAGTAGATAAATACATTTTCAACTTTGTTAGAGAAAGCTATCATTACAGAAGGTGGTAGTGAGGCAGTATCCAAGTACAATCAGGAAAAGAACAAGCAGAAGGTTGAAGGTGGGAGTCAGAATACCAGCAGTGTTGGCAATAATTGCAAGAAATATAGATGGAACAACAGTGGCATCAGTTCAAAGAGTCAACAGGGTAATTCTCAGTAGTAGAAGAAATCAACATGTAGTAAGTGTGGGAAAAATCACTCTAAGGAGTGTATGAAAAGGAAGAACATGTGCTACAACTGTGGTCAGGAAGGACATATTTCACCAAATTGTCCTAAACTAAAGAAATGTGGTTATTTTTCGTGTGGAAGAATGGGACATTAGTTTAAAGACTGTACGTTGAAGAAAAATACAGATGGAAGAAGTGGTAACAAGAGCAGTAGTACCAAACTAGCCACTGGAGGGCCAGTTCAACAACGTAAGCCGACAACCCTAACATTCAACATGACTTTGAAAGATGCAGTGGCATCGAAGGAGGTGGTGTCAGGTATAATTCCGATCAATAATATAAATGCATATGTATTATTTGATTCAGGAGCTACTTGTTCATTTGTGTCTAATGAATTTGATAAAAGATTAAATTTACCTCGTGAAAAGTTAGAAAACCCAATGAATATAGAAGTTGTAAATAAAGAAGTGACCCCTGTAGAGTTTATCATAGAAACTGTTATGTGTAAATAAGAGGACATAAATTAAGCGTGAATTTAATTCTGATACGCTTAGAAGAATTTGATGTAATCCTAGGAATGGATTGGTTGTTTAACCGTGAGGCATTTATTGACTGTCAGAAGAACATACGCCTTAAGACACCAAATAAGTCTAAGGCTGTATTTTGTGGTCGTAAGTCGCCTAGACAAACGAGTTGTCTGACGATGATGCAGGCCAAGAGGATTTTACGAAAAAGATGTGAAGATTATTTGGCTCATGTAGTGGATACACGAATGGTGAATTCTGAAATAGGGCAGATACCTATAGTTAATGAGTTTCGGGATGTCTTTCCAGAGAATTTTTCAAGACTTCCACCAGACAGAGAAATTGACTTTGTGATTGATTTTGTACCGGGGACATCGCCTATATCGAAAGCACCGTATAGGATGGTCCGATAGAAATAAAGGAGTTAATGATCTAGCTACATGAGTTGTATGACAAGAAGTAAATTCAACCTAGTGTATCTTCGTGGGGAGCACCGGTGTAATACCCGCTATTTAAAAAAAATAAAAAATATAAATTAAGTTTAAAATATTTAAATTAAACTATTTCTTTTGTTTAGATCTAATTTGTAATTAATTTATTGGGTTTTCCTTATATTTGTATTTAAAATTATATGGACTAAAATAAATAAGAGATTATATTAAATTGGGCCTTAAAATTAATTGAGTTTAATTCATATTTGGATAATATTAAATCCAATTATAATTAAATAAGTTAATAAGATATTTTAATAAATAAATAAGTAAATAAAAACTAATTCTACTGGGTATTAGTTGATACAAAAAGAACAGGTGAAAAGGAGGAACAATGGCGGCAACATAAGAAGAGGAAGAGGAAGAGGAAGAGGAATTGAATTCCTTTTAACATACATGTAAGTCTCTACTTTTGTTTTGTTATTAAGATTGTTGGGGAATATAGCAATCATTGTAAATATATTTATATATATTCAATTGATCATACCCTATATATATATACACACACACACACACACTTCAATAGGTTTTATATTAGAACGGAGGTACAATATTTTATTAGTTATATGAAACTTGTCTGCTTTTGTAGTATGTGGAATTGAATGGTCTATTAAATTCAATTTGATGTAATTATTATGTAATCTCTTGTCATGTTCTTGTTATCCCAAATTAATATAAATAATATTTTATAATATTATAGTATACAAGTGTGAATTAACGAACAAATTGTTTTAAAATAATAATAAAAAAAAAATGTGCTTGTAAAAAGATTAAGAAAAGGAAGAATATTTTTATAAATGTACTTACATTATTATTATTATTTTGTTTAATTAGTTCGGATGGAAGGAATTTAACAAATTATATTTGGAATATAAATTTTGGATATTTCATTACTCAATCCAGGTACGGATTTCTTACTCTTTCAGCGATACTCTTGTTAAATTTGATTTTTTTTTTTCGTTTTGTTCCTTGTTTCGAATTCTGTTATTATTTAACATAATTGTTCTTGTGAAATTCATATAATATTTTCATTTTGGAGTTGATTCATATGACTCAAATTTGTACTCTTTTAATTAGGTTATCATATTTAGTATTTATTTTTGATAATTGTAGAGCGGTACATATTGTTACTTTCTTTTTTGAGACATTGTGATTATGACTTGATTTGGTTCAACATGTACATATTAGAACCCCATTTCTGTGGATATTGTGTCGTATGTGTTGTGACATGGTATCTATTTTTATTGGTATTATGTCGCATGTGTTGTGACATGGTATTTTTGTTAGAATATATCGTAAGGTATACCTGAGCTATAACCACCTGTGGAGGTACCACATGCATGTCGTCTTGGCACAAGAGGCATGACACTTTTCATGGAGGTGTGATTAGTCCACGATGTCTCAGTTTTGGGCTCCGGAGGAAATGGGCCATTTGGTGTTTAGTTGTGGGAGGCGTATGGGTTGACCTTAGTTTTCTGTTCTGAGGATTGGTAATGTTGTGCCAAACACACTTATCTGAATTGCATACATTTGGATTCGTGATCCAATGTGTGATTTTCCTATGTGGTGTTATTTTGACTTGCCTGTGTGATATTATTTTGACTTGCCTGTGTGGCAATGTATATTTCTGAGCTCAATCAGTATGAAATAACTCCCAGCCAATTGATTCAGTCTATTATTTCATTGTATTAATTTTGTTTGTTTCTGTTCAGTGTAGTTAAATGAGTTAGTTATTTCAGTTCATTATTTTTTTTTACTCTTCTGTTTATTTCTTTAATTCTGTCAATTTAGACATATTCTATTAAGATATTTAGAGATTATATTTTCATCCATATTTAAGCTTGAGGCTTTGTTCAGTATTTTGTCTCAGTTGATTTTATATATCATTTGTACATCTATATTCGTACTGGGCATTTGGCTCATGCTGTGTTTTTCTTCCAGAAAGTTTGTAGGGGTGATTCAGGGCTAGTGTGATGAGAGAGTTGCCTTTGACCATATCAGTTGATTTGATTTTTTTTTTGTTTTAATTATTATGTCTTTGTTTGGAGAATCATATTTAATTGGATATTGATGGATCATCACTATTAATGTTTTGAAGTTATTAGTGCTTTGTGTACTTATTTTGAGGTTTGTTGTGCTTTACACGTGACCTTCCTTTCATTTTTGGGAAGGGGGTGTTACAATCGGTGTTGTTTGTAAAGAAGAACGATAGATCGATGAGGTTGTGTATGGATTATAGAGAGTTGAATAAGGTGATAATCAAGAACAATTATCTGTTACCGAGAATAGCCGATCTGTTTGATCAACTTAAAGGAGTGGGATGTTTTTCGAAGAGTGATTTAAGAACTGGTTATCATCAGTTGAAGGTGAGGACATAGGATGTACCAAAGATAACATTTAGAACTCGTTACGACCGTTGTGAGTTTCTAGTGATATCGTTTGGACTGACGAATGCGCCAGCTGGTTTTCTGGACTTGATGAATAGAGTATTTAAACAATACTTGGATAAGTTAAAGGTTGTGTTCACTGATGAAATTTTGGTGTATTCAAAGACTGAGGAGGAGCATACCAAACATTTAAGTATAGTATTGGAAACATTGAGAAAGGAGAAGTTATACACAAAATTTTGGAAGTGTGAATTCTGGTTGAAGAGAGTTCAGTTTTTGGGACATGTTATCTATAACAAGGGAATTTATGTTGATCCATCAAAGGTAGAGGCGGTTAAAAATTGGGGACAATCAAAGACGCCGACTAAAGTCAAAAGTTTCTTGTGATTAGCAGGAAATTATCGGAGGTTTATTCAAGATTTCTCAAAGATTGCGATGCCGTTCACTAATTTGACAAGGAAGAATGTTAATTATGTGTGGACAAACAAATATGAGTAGAATTTTCAGGAGTTGAAGAAACGATTGAGTGAAGCACTTGTGTTATCCTTACCAGATAGTACGGGAGGCTTTACAGTGTATACTGATTGGTCACAAAAAGGACTGGGTTGCGTACTGATGCAGAATGGTAAAGTAATTGCATACGCGTCATGCCAGTTGAAGGATTATGAAAAGGGATACCCTACCCATGACTTGGAATTGGCAGCGATAGTGTTTTCCCTTAAGATTTGGAGACATTATCTCTATGGAGAAAAGTGTGATACATACACAGATCACAAAAGTCCGAAGTATATCTTTACACAGAAGGAGTTGAACATGAGACATAGGAGATGGTTAGAATTGATCAAGTATTATGATTGTCATATTCTATATCATCCAGGAAAGGCTAATGTAGTGGAAGATGCTTTAAGTAGAAAAAGTAAGGAGAAATTGTGAAGCCCCAAAATTCAGACCACATTTGTCTCAAATTTGGTTGTCACGTGCTAACTCTAATAACATACTAAAATAATTGACAACGGAATAATAGAATAAATTACATTGTTATAATATAATTATTCTCATCTCAAGGTCTCGCAACCGTTACCAATATAATACAACTTAATTTAAACATATCTTAATATAACATAGTAAATAAGTTCTTCCATAACATAGTAATAATACATTCCTAATACTATGAAACTAATTACTCAAAAGCCTTCTCTTTACCCTTGTCCTTGCTAGAGGGTTCACCGCATTCTGCCTTAACTGAAAGTTTTAAGGAAAGCAAGGATGAGCAACAATTTTGCCCAGCAAGTAATATAGCAATAACGGTGTTCAATGTATTTTTAAATTTCTTAAGGGAACAATAATAATGATAGTTCAAGGATAGCAAAAAATATCAATGGTTCTCAACAATAATCTGTACGGATAGAAAGATATCAATACGATTCAATGCTTAATCAATTCAATATTTCAAAGTAATGAATACTGAGCAGTCACTAAGGACTATGAACTTCTCCTATAATTAACAGTAATAAACTGATAATTCTACAAAAACGAGTACAACAGGTGATCAACCTAAAGTACCCTATGTCATGTATAACATTTAATCATTCTCATGTGCGCACGTCGGTTTCCCGACAAATATAAAATTCCCCTACCAAGAGGGTTGTTCATCTCAGTTATAAGAGTCCGCACCAAGTTAATTTGGTTTGGATAGCTTTTTATCAAATACCGATAGTCTAGTCGAATCAATAGCTTAGACAACTTTCTTTTAAAATATACACATGAGCAATTATCATCTGAATCAAGGTTCGAAAACAATTTCATTTCTTAACTACGAACTATTAAGTCATGAGATATGAATCATACTTTAAACGCTTTTCTTAACACTTTTCAAATCCTAACATAATATAGGTATGTGTATAAGATATTTATTAGTTACGTATACTCATACATGATATGTAAGTTTAAACGCACACATAAAAGTCTAACTTAGTTTCATAATCTATATACTACATCACATATATTACATACTCATAGCACACAATCAGTTTATAAGACATCATGAAATCAAACAACATAGTTTGATATTCTCTTTTGACTCAACGTTCAAAAGATTATAAACATATATCCCCTTTATGATCTTTATCATTAGTAGGCTTATAGATATTTCAAATATTGTGCTTAAACATGTATTACAGATTTTAACATCAACACAAGCATGCATTACATCTCATATCACAAACAAATTAAACAGGTAACACTGCAGGATGGCGCAGCTGCGCCCTGGTTAGGCTTAGGGACGGCGCAACTGCGCTGTCCTCTGGCTAGCCCAGAGTTGAGCTTTTGTTTTTCCTGGATCAGTCTTATGATAACAGCACATAGTATATTAGCATGTTAAAGGGTCTAGCATGCTTTTACAGTGATCCTACACTTTTTCTTGGTATGTTATGGTTTTAGCTTAGGATTTCAAATGAGTAAGGCCAATCAAGGTCATGAAATTACAAAGGCTACTATGTCCACCATGCATACATGTGAGGTAGTCATGAAGTCTGTTAGTATGTTTACAAAAGTTCTCATTCTATACGCATAACTAGCATTAATTATTTCCCTCAAAACATCTCTAACTCATGCTTGAGTAACTTTCAATGTGTTTAACTAAAATAAGCATACGTATGTAATATGTGTGGTGTTGCCTCTTTTTCAGTTATGACAAAAGAGCTCTAACTCATGCAAGCATATATGTGTCAACAAGTAATACAGAGTAAGTAAAGTATCGATCCCACAGAGAAAGTTGTTCAATTTAAACTACTATTCATCAATCAAATCACTATTTCTATATGCTTAAACTAAAGATCAAAAGTGTGAATTATTCTAACTACAAATAATAACTAAAATGAGAATAAGAATGGAATAAATCAAATCTGGAAATAATGGGATCCTAACTTCATTTAATACTTCATCTAATTAACACTATCATTCAAGAATTTTTCACATATCACAGGAAAATAGCCAAGAGCACTAATAGAGTCATAGCCATTTTTCAATGCACTATGACCTACTCACACAGCATCCACAAATGATAGACTCCATGTAATCATCAATATAACCAAAATCACTATATGTCTATGTGAAGTTGCAATTATACTGAATTTAAGCACAAGCCCTTATTTAAACTCATACGGTGAATAAGTATATGTCTATCTCATTCACAAAATACGCAAGCCCATATACGTATGCTATTATGATTATAATCCATACTCACATGTTCATTATCAATTCCATGCAAATACTGAAACGAATGGTGATCAAGCATTCATACATGTAAAACAACCATAATAGAATTCCCATATGATATGTAAAACAACCCTAGCAATCAAGCATGCAACTAAACTACATATTAAAATCCGTTAGAATCCCATAATGGAGTTTAGTTCATAACTGAACCAAAAGCCATTATGGGATCAAAGCTAAACATGGTTATCAAGCAAACAATTGAAAGATGAAAGATAGAACGATCAAACCCAATTGTAGATTGTAAACCAATATCAACGTTTAATTCCTCATAAAAATCCAGTTAAACAATAATAAAAATCCACAATGACAGAAAATCCCAAGAAGAATTAGAGAAGATGGAGTTTTGGCTTCGTTCTTCGTTGGAATCCCCCTCACGTGTAAACCCTAGTTACTCTTATAAAAATACGTCAAAAGTTCTCTGAGTCCGTCTGATACCCGTCAGATATCATTTTATAAAAAATTACAACCCATTTAATTAAAAATTAAAATAAAACAAATCGCTGACAAAGATCGCATGCACAAGACGCCCTCCAAAGGTGTGTTTCTCGCGCGCGCGAGACTTGCAAGAGGTCATGCTCTCGTCCCAAATCGAGTACTCATGGCATTGCGATCTGTAAATTAAATTCGGTTCGCTTTCGATTTTGTCATGTCATTGCCATCGCTACTTGTTTATTCTTTTCCTTCTTTCCTTCGTTATCAATCCCTCCGCTTCACTACATCCTCATGCCGTACATCCGTCAGCCTCAAGCCATGCATCCAATCGCCTCTTGCCATCCAACACCACCAAATTAGGCCATTTCCTGTACTTTTTCACAAAAAGGAGTTTTAAGTACATGCAATGCAAAATAACATGAAATGCAACTAAAACAGACTAAAATGTACTTGAGATTGGCATAATTCGCGTAAATTTATATCCAATAAGTAGGTATAAAATCCACTTATCAAATACCCTCAAACTTGAACTATTGCTTGCCCTCAAGCAATGCATGCTAAATAACAATGAAAAATGTAAAAGCACTACTATGCAGCTAAACTACTATGCAAACTAGTCTCACATCATTCCAACTTAAACAGAATGTCAGTCCAAATTGCCTCAATGAATTATCCAGATTCAAAAATACACTTTCAAACTAAACAATAGCTATAACATCATATACTCAGATAATTCATACATGCTATAGAGATGCTGTGTGTGTGTATATAGTGTTCACCAAAACTTGATTCAAGCAAAGAATATATATGCTAACATACTTGAAATAGAAAATTATAGTCTAAATTAAGAATCATGTATACTTATGCAACGAAGACTGTTCCAACATATCCAAGCAAACTAAAGTTCAACAATGGGCTTACCTGCTTTATTGCTACTTATGAGGGCAATTTTCGTTCTTTTCTGCGGTGTTTATTGCTATTTTTCATTTCTTTTTCTTTTTTTTTATACATGACTGTGCAATGCCTTATTCCATTAGGCAACACTGCAACCCCTTAGCGAGCTTTCAACCAACGACTCCCTGCACCATGAAAGACCTTAGTAGGCTTAGGTGTAGAGACAATCCTTGAGCATACTTACTTAAGTAGCCAAGGCCCCGAAATAAGACTAGTCACGTTACTGCTATTTGATTTTTTTTATACATAGCATACCCATGTTTTCCTAAAGTTTGAATGTCAATGTTTTTTCAGTTCTACCAGCATGTTCCACATATTTCTCTTTTTAAACTACATTTTCTAACAAGCAGTGCAACACATAATTCTTTTACCTGCAAGTGATTGTGAACACATCCGTGCAAACTGAAAGCATTTAAACAACAACATGAATTCCATTGTGTAAAACATTATAACCACTTTCATGTTATCCAATATACTCTAAAATCCTCCACAATTCACTATCATCATTGGCTAGGCAAGATTTTCTATAAAGCAAGAATTTTGTGAGACATGCAAACTAAAGCGTCCTAACACAAACAATAATAACTAAAAATTAAAAAAATTCTGCAAAATTTTAACTAACACATAAACATGCCAAATTAAAACTAAACATGCACAGACTAAATAAAACTATATGCAACTATACTACTACCCCAATGCCCCCAAACTTATAATATTCAATGCCCCATTGAATGAAGGTAAAGGGTACAGAAAACTCCCCTAATGATCGGCTTGACCAACCTCCTCGGGTGGTGAATCTGGTGGTGGATATGGCACTGCAGTCCCAAATTGGGGCCACTCTAGCATCGTTCCTTGTTGTGCAAAGGCTTCGGCCAAGGCCCTCGTGAGACTCGTAGCAAACGCTCCAAAATTGTCGTAGATGGCATCAACCCTTCGCTCCAACCTTCGGAGCTGGAGATCACCATGAGGAGCTTGTGGTCGTGTCGAGGGGCCTACCTCGTCTGTCTAAGGTGGCTGCTGTGATGGCTCGAGAAATGTGGGCTGGAGGATAAATCCTCTGCCGCGTGGGTGTGGCACGCCTCCAGCCCAGTCCTCAAATTTAGCAATTGTGGCATGTGTGATGTCCTGGCTTGGATATTGCAGTTGTTCGTTTCCCCAGTTGCATTCCTGATGAGCACATAGCATCGCTACCACTGAAGCATGTGGAATGCTCCCTGTGGTGCCTCCCCGCAGATATCGCAGCATATTCTGGTGGATGAGATGGCCAACATCAATATATTTCCCAGTGATAATCCCCCACAGAATAATTGCCATCTCCGCTATAATCTTGTGCTGATGCGATGAAGGCACTAACTTGGCACATATGAACAATTTCTATGCCTTTGGATATCGGTTTAGGTCGCTTTTTGGGAATATATGCGCTACTGGTCGTCATCGACTTTGTATGTCCATTTCGTGTGTGCACGCATGTATTTCAAAGAATCACCAACTCCAAGTCTATTTCCATGTGATCACCGGTGACCCAGTTGGCAGCCCCTCTTGGTGGTGTCTCAGTGAGTAAGAAAATGGTTCTGATGGCGGGAGGTCTATAGTCTATCTTGAACCCGCGAACCATCGAGATACCGCTCATGGTGACCTTAGCATTGGCATAAAATTCACGGACTATGCTCATCGGAACGAGCGTGGGGGAAGCAGTCAGTCCACCCCAGCCTCTCTCATGAATCGTGGCACAAAGCTGTCCATCCTGGCCTTCTGGTTTGAATCCTCTTTCCTTGATAAATGTTTTTGCTATGATTCGGTAGTACTCCTGCTGGGCTTCCAAGCACAGGAACTTGGTGTGGTCGACAATGTCCTCCCCATGACTGCCGAAGGAGGATGAGGAAGGGGAAGATGATCGTGCTCTCTTTGGACCCATTTACAGATAATTGAGTGAGAATGCACATGAAATTACTGAGAGTGAATGAGAATTTGTGATGTGATAACCTTCAAACTTGTTTCTGCCAACCCAATCAGAAACCCTAGCTTTATAGCAGTGGATGGGAGCGTGGGTATGAGCCTTAAACGTAGAGATGATCGTGGGAATGTAATGGAGAGATGTACGGCTTCAATTTATAACTGATAGAGAGATAGAGACGTGAGTTATGGAGACTGAGAGAATTTCACTTCTGTTAGGATAGCAAATAAGAGTCCAAATGGTCCCCAACTCATTTTTAAAATTTTCAAATCTGTCTTAGTCAAGTTGTCACGCTTGTGATCGCCTTGAAGTTTTTCTTGGGTTGGGCGTTGCTGGTGTGAATTTTGTTCTGATTGACTTGACACGTAAATTTTGAGTTTTTGTCTTTGCATAAGTTACGCAATTGACGACGATCATCGATATCTCTGACCTGCTACTGTTTAATTCCACTCTGTCTATCAGTGATGCTTTCAATGGATGGTACCTGCATAGACATTAATGCACACTGTTAAGGCATGAATTAATGACCATATCCGCTAATATCTTGCAAATATTCGCAATGCAATTTGTGCTACACATTCAAGCATGCAAATTCGATATACTGTCAAAAGTGAGCTAGATATAACTAACTAAAACAATCTAAAATGAATAACTAAAAAGTCAATGGAGGTAGAAATAATGGGTTGCCTCCCATCAAGTGCTAAGTTATAGTCAATTAGCTTGACTGTCTCTGAGTATCATGTCAAAGGAAGAATAGAGGTGACTTTCTGCTTGTCCACCTCACCCTGAAATTTAATAACTTCAGCTTTCGTCAATGGCTCTACCTTCAGCTTTGAATTTTTACCCGTTAAACACCTCAACGGTCCATAATCCGGTTTCTATACCTCATCATTTAGGCCCCGATCTACCAAGTCAACCAAAAAGCATTCTTTTTCATCCGTTGGGAACTTTATTGCCTTGATACATTAAAAGTGACCTCTTGATCATGTACACGCATAGTGAGTTCCCCTTTCTGTACATCGATCGAGGTCCTGCTTATGGCTAAGAATGGTCTCCCTAGTATTATTAGTATGCTCTTGTCTTCCTCATAGTCTAAGTTGATGAAATCAGCCGAAAAGATAAACTTGTCCACCTTTACCAACACATCTTCAACAATTCCACGTGGATACATGATGGATCTGTCAGCGAGCTGTAATGATATGTTTGTCGGCCTTGGATCCGGCATTCCCAACTGATTGAACACTGACAAAGGCATCAAATTTATACTTTCCCCCGGATCACATAAACACTTACTGAAGTTTACCTTCCCAATTGTGCACGGAATTATGAAGCTTCCCGGATCCTTCAGCTTTGGAGGTAATTTCTGCTGAAGCACTGCACTGCACTCCTCTGTCAAGGCTACTATCTCAAACTCATCTAATCTTCTCTTCCTTGACAATATACCCTTCATAAACTTTGCGTAGCTTGGCATTTGCTCCAATGCCTCAGCGAAAGGTATGTTGATCTGCAGCTTTTTGAATACCTCCAAAAACTTGCTAAACTGTGTATCCTCCCTCTGCTTATTTAGTCTCTGCGGATATGGTACTTGAGGGTGAATTGATGGCACTGAACTCTTGAGCTTCTCCTCTGAACCTGCTTTATCTTTCTCTACCTGTTGTGACTCAGATTTTTCCAAATTTTCTTCATCAATAATCATTTGTCACGCCGCCTCATGTGATCAGACGGCCTCCTTAGTGTTTTCGGTTGTGGTAGCGACTTACTGATGTTGTTGCGCAGATTTTTCCTAGATCTTAATTATATCGCTTGGCATTGTTCCTTCCCGTCTCTTCTAGGATTTATCTCTGTGTTACTTGGCAAGGAACCTTGGGGCCTGTTGTTAAGCATGATCGCCATCTGCCCCATCTGAGTTTCCAAATTCTTAATAGCCACTGCTTGGCTCTTGATCATGACCTCCGTATTTGCCATGTACTTCAACATCATCTCCTCCACTTCCGATTTCTTTTCCTGCTAAGGTGCAGCTGGAGTGTGAGGTTGTTGTTGTTGATGAGAAAATCCCATGAAATGGTGGTTTTGATTATATCGTGTACGTTTGTGGTTGTGGTGGTATTGATGATTCTACCGAAATCAATTTGTTGATTTCCTTGGTTATTCGACCAACAAAAGTTTGGATGATTTCGGTTGTTGGGGTGGTATGTGTTCTGAAATTGACATTGGTCTTTCCTGTAATTGCTCACATACTGCACCGACTCTGAGCTAATAGCACACTGATCCGTGGAGTGTGACCCTATACAAATCTCATAAACGAAGGCAACTGTTTTCACTTTCCTCTCAGCTATCGTGTCTATCTTTTTTGCCATCGCTGCCATCTGTGCTGACAACTGAGTGATAGCATCTACCTCCAACACACCTGCTACCTTAGGTTGTGGCATCCAAGATGTAGGATTCTGAAAATCATTAGCTGCCATAGTCTCAATAAGGGTATAGGCCTCGTCATAGCTTTTTGCCCATAATACCCCTCCTGCAGCTGCATCTACAATCGGTCTCGACTGCCATCCCAATCCATTATAAAAAGTGTTAATTACCATCCAATCCGGCATACCATGATGCGGACACTTCCTTAACATCTCTTTATATCTCTCCCATGTTTCATATAAGGACTCGCCCTGTTGTTGCTCAAACTAACATATAGTTGTCCTCATCTTTGCAGTTTTAGCCATTGGGAGGAACTTGGCTAAGAATTTATGCGCTAAGTCCTCCAATGTAGTGATTGGCCCTGATGGCAAAGAATGAAGCCAACTCCTCGCCTTATCCCTCAATGAGAATGGGAATAACCTCAGTCTGATAGCATCCTCCGTCACACCATTATATCGGAATGTATCACAAATCTCGATGAAGCTCAATAAGTGTTCATTCGGATCATCCGTAGCAGCACCCCCAAACTGAACCGAGTTCTGCACCATCTGAATAGTTCCCGGTTTAATCTCAAAAGTATTGGCTGCTATGGCCGGTCTGACTATGTTAGACTGTAGTCCATTTATATTCGGCATGGAGTAATCTCGTAGAGCCCGATGCTCTTCTCTTTGCTCAATTCTCTGTTCTTCTGCCATACTAACTGAGCTTGTAAATTTCTTCACACACTAGCTTTCCAACCTCTTCCGTTAATGTTATCCTGCGCTGGTGTTAATTCAGAATGAGATGATCGCGTGTGCATAAAAATCTACAAGTACCTGAAATCACAAACAAAACAAAAATAGAAATGAGATAAGATTAGATATGTCTAAGTCATACAAGATAGCTTAAAATTGATGATTATTATTTAAACTAAACGCCTTTCCCCAGCAACGGCGACAAAAAATTGTTGCCTCTTTTTCAGTTATGACAAAAGAGCTCTAACTCATGCAAGCATACATATGTCAATAAGTAATACAAAGTAAGTAAAGTATCGATCCCACAGAGAAAGTTGTTCAATTTAAACTACTATTCATCAATCAAATCACTATTTCTATATGCTGAAACTAAAGATCAAAAGTGTGAATTATTCTAACTGCAAATAATAACTAAAATGAGAATAAGAATGGAATAAATCAAATCTGGAAATAATGGGATCCTAACTTCATTTAATACTTCATCTAATTAACACTATCATGCAAGAATTGTTCACATATCACAGAAAAATAGCCAAGAGCACTAATAGAGTCATAGCCATTTTTCAATGCACTATGACCTACTCATACAGCATTCACAAATGATAGACTCCATGTAATCATCAATATAACCAAAATCACTATATGTCGATGTGAAGTTGCAATTATACTGAATTTAAGCACAAGCCCTTATTTAAACTCATACGGTGAATAAGTATATGTCTATCTCATTCACGAAATACGCAAGCCATATAAAACAACCCCATATACGTATGCTATTATGATTACAATCCATACTCACATGTTCATTGTCAATTCCATGAAAATACTAAAACGAATGGTGATCAAGCATTCATACATGTAAAACAACCATAATAGAATTCCCATATGATATGTAAAATAGCCCTAGCAATCAAGCATGCAACTAAACTAAATATTAAAATCCGTTAGAATCCCATAATGGAGTTTAGTTCATAACTGAACCAAAAGCCATTATGGGATCAAAGCTAAACATGGTTATCAAGCAAACAATTGAAAGATGAAAGATAGAACGATCAAACCCAATTGTAGATTGTAAACCAATATCAACATTCATCTCCTTATAAAAATCCAGTTAAACAATAATAAAAATCCACAATGACAGAAAATCCCAAGACGAATTAGAGAAGATGGAGTTTTGGCTTCGTTCTTCGTTGGAATCCCCCTCACGTGTAAACCCTAGTTACTCTTATGAAAATACGTCAAAAGTTCTCCGAGTCCGTCTGACACCCGTCAGATATCGTTTTATAACAAATTACAACCCATTTAATTAAATATTAAAATAAAATAAATCAAGATCTTGACCTGCAGCAGCGCCCTCCAGTGTGTTCTCTGCGGTATGGCGAGACTTACAATAGGTCATGCTCATCAAATTGAGTACTGTAAATGTGGCGTGTGCTCTCAAGGCTAGTATGTCATGCATGGCCACATGGCCATGCTGCTTCTGATCGCAAATTTCGGTTGACCGATTACGTCATGTCATTGCCATCGCTACTTGTTCATTCTTTTCCTTCCTTCCTTCGTTATCAGTCCCTCCACTTCACTACATCCTCATATCGTGCATCTGTCAGCCTTAAACCACGCGTCCAATCGCCTCTTGCCATCTAACACCACCAAATTAGGCCATTTCCTGCACTTTTTCACCAAAAGGAGTTTTAAGTACATGCAATGCAAAATAACATGAAATGCCACTAAAATAGACTAAAATGTACTTGAGATGGGCATAATTTGCTTAAATTGATATCCAATAAGTAGGTATAAAACCCACTTATCATGTGGCTATATAAGAAATATAAATCACACATGTTTAAGTTCAGAATGTGCACCACATCATGTTTATTAGATTATAACACATTCAAGCTTATTTTGAAAAGTTATTTTAAAATCAAATGGGAATTACATCTTATTATATGTATATAACCTTGAATTACATCTCATGTGTAGCTATATCATATATGCATGTTCACAAGATCAGAACTTAAAGTTCATTAGTTTCATCAAAGCCTTTTTTTCAAAACTATCTTTTTCTTTATTAAATGCATACTAACACCAACCAAATCATTCATGCTATGCCAAGGAACCTAAATCCTCATGTTAACTTATTTCCATGCATGTTCAAGTCATATCAGCATGCTAGAATTAACCAAATTGAAAATAGAAGTCAAAATCACATCTTGGCTCTTGGCAAGCGGTAGCATTTATCGCACCTTAGTATAATTGGGATCATTCATATTTGAAGACCCCAACTTATTATTAATGAAATTTAATTTTCTCTATTGATTATTTTGAAATAGTAAGGGTTTATTTGATTAATGTGGATAGTTAGGGGTAAAATACGCAAATAATTCAAAATAAGCAAGTGGTTATAAAATATTCATTGTTGTCGGGGAATATTCGTTTGGTCGTGGAATATTAAATGCTTTGTCGGGGAAATATTAGTATGACCAAGTATGACCATGTGTGGGCCCATAACTGAAAGCGATTGGATGAAGAAAACGACAAATATAAGTTGTTTAAAAATAACGGCGTAGTTGTTACCATTAACTTTGTTGGAATACCGGTGGTTAAAACACGATGTCTGGCGGTGTTGCAAGAGTAGCACGGTATTGCACCAATTATTGAAGGCACTACTCAATAATGGTTACTGAATTATCTTATCAAGATTTTATTTTATTGATTGATAATTGCTACGTTGACATTTTATATTGTTGTTGTTTCAATAATTGTCATTACCGTATTTTCCATTATCAGAGCAATAATTCATATTATCTGAATAATATTATAAGATAACATTATTGACAATGTCTAGAAAGTTACATCTAAGGAGAGGTTTGGTCATCTAATTGCGGCGCCCGATGAGAGAGATCCTTATTGGAAGCCCCTCATCCGGGAAGCGCACGGTTGTCAATAATGTGATTCCGTAATATTATTTATGAATAATTAATTATTGATTTATATGATGAGAAAAATATTGATTTTATGAGGATATAGATGGAGAAAAATTTTAATGTGACAATTGTTGAAAATTAATATTTTATCTTTTTGATAAAATAATTCATTTAAATATATTATTTTAATAATATATTAACGATGATATTTTACAATGAATGTGGGATATATGAGTATATGAAGAGGAAGAGTATATTTTGTGGCATTAAATGTTTAACACATGTTTTGTGTGTTGGTGGACATAATTATTGATAGAAATTTGATTATATAGCACGTAAAATCGCTTGGTTTGTGGATTTTGGTCAATTTCATTTGGAATTAGGAAAAACTTTCTTACGTAAAGTTGTAGAGAATTGAATTTCCTATAAAACTCATGAGATTTGAATTTTCTGATAAAAGGGCTATTTATTATGAATTATTGAAGTTCAAGTTCAAATAATTAATTTTTGGGAGTTTTAGTTAATTATTTTGAGAAAATGTTTTTTTGCAACTAAGTTGGCCTCACATGTGATTCAAATGGGCTGAGATCAGTTGTCTAAGGTGGGCTAAAGAAAATGTGAAAATATATTAATATTATATTCAATTTTACGCTTTGGTGTTCTAGCAATTTCTATAAATAGGGTGCTTAGGTTAGAATTGAAAAACACAATTTAAACCGAAGTTTCTCTCTATTTCTCTCTCGATATATTGAGCGTATTCTTGTGAGTATACTTTGAGTATTGTTAGGCGGCTAAGTTCCTTCAAAGACTATATACCGGTATTCGGTAGAAGTACTAATCTTTCGAGGTAAGGGATGTTATTTTCTTCTCAAATGATATTATTTCTTCAATATCATTATCTTTGAAATATTGGTTGGAACTTTTTATCAAATTTGGAACTTTTTCATGTGGGGTTACTATTCATGAGTTACTATTCACGAGTTCTTATTCATGAGTTACTATTCACGAGTTCTTATTCACGTAGTACTATTAATGAAAGCGTGAAGATGTTTTTTGGGAAATTTCTATCTTTTGGTGTCTGAGTTACTATTCACGTATACGACACTATTCACGATATCTGACACTATTCATAGAAAAATAAAATTTCTTCTTTTTGTCCAAAATATCTATTCGGATACTAGCTTTGATTATATCCATGTTTTGATCATTCTTGAATTTTACACCACTATGATTATTTTTGAGGTATTTTGAACATGGATAAAACAAAGTACGAATCCTTAATCCTTAATCCTTGTCATTTTGTTTCCTTTGGATTCGTTTCTTTAAAATATTTTTCATCATCCTCGGTCTTAAATGATGATATTATTGAATATCTTTGGCACAGTAGTGCAAAGATGAATGATTTCTGAAGAATATCTCGGGGTAGTAGTGCAAAAAGATGAGCAGTGTTTAGATGAACATGACCAATGATGAATATCTTTGGCTGTGAGTGCAAAAAGATGAATATTTGATTCAGATGTATATTGATTGATGTTACAGGGGATAAAAGATAGGCGATGAACTTTTAAATTCATACATAGAAGATAGTAGTTTGCATTCTCTACTTAACTCTTCTAATGAATTATTATTTCAGCTGCGAATATTGATTTAAAATTTGTTGTCTATTGTATTCTATTAGATTTTTCCTGTTGAAGACTAACGGTATTTTGTTGTATATTATCTTAATCATAATATTCTTTCTTTGGGCTAGTTGAGCTCACCCTTTTCCTTTTTGTTCCATTTTTCTTCTCGGGAGGCGAGAATATAGTGAGAGTAATTAGTGGGGTATGGAATGAAGGTTTTAGAAAGAATTGTTTAGTAGTCCTCACCATTTTTGTAAAATAATGTATCAATAAATGTGATGAGGATTTATTTGAGTATAGATATTGTCAGAAGATAATATTTGTATTCAAACTCACAGTTTTACTATTGTAATAATAAAGTTGTAGTTGTTTACGTACCATGTATTGACAACTTTCGAATGGGTGATGTATACCTATTTTGGGGGCGTCGCGGTTGGTATCGAGCTTAGGGATATGATCTCTGGCGGAGATCGGGGAATAGAACTAGGAGGGAGAGCGAGTAAATCCTTCGCTAGTGTGTCCTACCTAAGCTTATTTTTTAGTTAATGGTCAATATATAAGGATATTATGTGATATATTGATTTTCCTTAATTAACCCTTGTTTTATGACGGATTTGAGAATGTCATCGAGAATATTAACAATGGAAATGAGACCGTGGAGACGCCTATATACACCAACGAGGAGAGCGTAACAGTCAGTGGCAATGTTCCTCCTGTGAACAACAACCACCGAAAGCGAGATGATGAACGAGGGGATGTTTAGAAGTTTTTTGCAGTTCATGCAAAATCGCACGAGGAGACTCGTGTTCAAAATACTGAGGAGGAAATGATAGCAATTCACGGGTTGTCATAGCCAAGCGATTCAAAGAGTTGGGACCACAGAATTTAAGGGAAAGCCGGATCCGATCATGGCGGAAACATGGGTCAAACAAATTACCAAGATATTCGATGTCTTGGGATGCACGGAGGAACAGAAGGTTCCATTCGCCACCTTTATGTTGTTCGTGGCGAAGGCGGACTCATTGGTGGGAGTGCGTGAAGCTTACCCATCCAAACCGCACTCAAAGATGTCTTGGGAAACGTTTGAAACTATTTAATGACAAATACTTTCACGAAAGTGTTACGTCGTATATGAAGGAAGTGGAGTTCATCAGTTAGAGTAAAACAACATGGCGGTGTCTCTCGAGACGAGGCAAAGTTTGCGAGTTATCGTGTTTGCACCTCATTTGGTGGAGAATGAGGAACGATGACGCGGATGTTTCTTAGAGGTTTGAAACCCCAGATACGTCAAGTATCTCATTTCTCATAAACTTTTTCTCTATTCAGATGTTGTAAAGCGAGGCTCAATTATTAGAGCGAGATAACTTGAGTACGGTCAAGTCGAGGGACCATAACGAGGATCGTACCGAGATAGCGGTCAACAGAATAATGATAACCGGCGGAGAAAGAAATAGACGGACAAAATGGTAACCACTCGGTGGTAATCATGGCCATGAAAATAGAAGAAGCGAGTCGGGAGGAGATTTTAAAAGAGGAGATTTAACAATGACCATGTGAAGACGACAGCGGTCTTTAAAGAATCGCGGTTCTAGGGGAGGAGAACGACCACGGTCGTATATGCTATAAATCGGAAAGAGGACATATCGGTCCAAACCGTCCCACAACAGATTCAAGGTATGCTATAATTGTGGAAAGGAAGGACATATCGCTCGAGATTAGACGGTAGCGAAACCTAGTTCAATGGGGACGGTGACTCAAAAGACCCGTCCCGAGAAAAGTCAAAGTCAACGATTCCGGAAGAGCGTTTGTTATGACCGGTCATAATCGAGAGAACAAACGAGGTGATCACGGGTAAGCTATTTATAAATTCTTGCGAAGTTTATACCTTACTTGATCGGTGCTACCCATTCATTTATCTCTCCTGCATGTGCTCAACGTTTAAACTTGACTCAGGAGAAATTAGACTTTGACCTATCTGTGGAAACTCCGTTAGAGAAACTTTCATCACATCCATTGTTTATAAATCTTGTTTGATTCAAGTTGGCACCATTACCTTACCTGTTGACCTTATCTCTTTAAAGATACTTGCTTTTGATGTGATTTTAGGGATTGATTGGTTAACTACTCATCATGCCAAAATTTCTTTTGTTTTCGTAAGGTTGTTAGTTTTCATATTCCTAACCAACCTGTTGTACGAATTCAAGCAACTAAACCATTAAAATCAATCACTGTCATATCTAATCATAAAGCTATTCGTTTATTGAAAAACGGATGTCAAGCTTTCTTAGCCCATGTTATGGATTTGAATAAAGACACGTCAAATTTGAATAATATTCTGTTGTTATTGACTTTCCGACGTATTTCTGAAGAACTTCCGGTCTACCCCTTAAGCGTGAAGTTGAATTCTTTATTGATCTTGAACACGGTACAAAGCCCATTTCTAAAACCCCATATCGAATGGCTCTATTGAACTTCAGAGTTAAAGGTCCAACTACTGAGAATTGTTGGACATTGGTTTCATTCGGATCTAGTACATCTCCTTAGGGTGCTCTGTTTTATTCGTGAAGAGAAGAAAGGCGGGAGTATGCGATTTTGTATTGACTATCGAGAATTGAACCATGTCGCCATCAAGAATAGGTATCATCTACCTCGTATTGATGACTTGTTTGACCCGATTGCAAAGGGCACAATTCTTTTCAAAATCGATCTTCGCTCGGATATCATCGGTGAAGATTAGAGGCGAGGATATTCCAAAGGCGCCTTTAGAACTCGATGCGGGCATTATGAATTCTTAGTCATATCTTTCGGATTGACTAATGCTCCTCTTGACTTTCATGGATATGATGAACCGAGTATTCAAGGAATATTTGGATCGATTCGTTGTTGTTTTTTTATTGATGACATCCTTATATATTCCAAAAGTCGTGAAGATCATGAGCACCATTTGAATTTGGTACTCAAAGGCTTCGTGAAAACAAACTATATGCCAAATTGAAGAAATGTGAGTTCTAGCTTGAGGAAGTAGCATTCCTTGGGCACGTGGTGTCGAAACATGGAGTATCTGTTGATCCGTGAAGATTGAAGCAATCAAAGTTGGGAGCAACCAAGTCGGTGGATCAAGCACGTAGCTTTTTGGGCTTAGCGAGGTTATTATCGGAGATTCGTGGAGCGGTTTTCTCGAATCGCTACTCCATTAACTCAGCCTAACTCGGAAGGATACAAAATTCGTTTGGAGCGAAGAATGCGAGAAGAGTTTCCAAGAGCTTAAGAGGAGACTTATTCTAAGACTGTTCTAACAATACCATCCGTTCGGATGGATTTGTTATTCTGATGATGCTTCGAGGGAAAAGGGTTAGGATGTGTTCTCATGCAACGTGGGAAAGTCATAGCCTTTATGCCTCACGACAACTTAAAGAGTATGAGAGGAATTATCCTACTCATGATCTAGAGTTAGCAGATCATTTTCGCGCTAAAGATATGGAGGCACTATCTATATGGGGAGAAAGTGGAGATATATTCGGACCATAAAAAGCCTTAAATATTTCTTCACTCAAAAAAAGAACTCAACATGGCGGGTGACGTTGGCTCGAGCTATTGAAAGACTACGACCACACTATTCAATACCATCCCGAAAAGCGAACGTGGTAGGCGACGCGTTGAGTAGAAGATCATATGCGAGGAACGAAAAGTGCGATGATGTCAAGTATACATGACGTAGAGCCAACTTTAATAGAAGAAAAGTTAAGGTTGCTCAAGTTTCTGGGCGAGGAGGCTGATGCGTATGAAGAAGAAAGTACAAGAAGGAGCTATTCCAGAAGCAAGAATTGATGAATAAGGAATACTTCGAGTCCACTCTAGACTTTGTGTTCCTAACGACTCTGATTTGAAGTACAAGATTATGATGGAGGCACACACTACACCATTTGCAATCCATCCTGGAAGTACTAAAATGTATCGTGATCTTCGACATACATTTTGGTGGAACAATATGAAGAGAGAGATTGCAAAGTTTATCTCAATGTGTTTAACTTGTCAACATGTAAAGGAGGAGCATCTGGTACCTAAGGGTCCATTGCAACCACTTGAGATTCTGAAATGGAAGTGGGAACACATTACCATGGATTTCATTACGGGTCTTCCTACGGTTTCTCAGGGCATCAATGCTATTTGGGTTATTGTTGATAGATTAACCAAGTCTGCTCATTTCTTGCCGATACGGGAGACTTATTCACTTGAACGTCTTGCTAGTATGTACGTGAATGAGATTGTGAGGTTGCATGGCATGCCTGTATCCATAGTTTTGGATCGTGACCCAAGATTCACTTCAAGATTTTGGGTTAGCTTGCAAAAAGCTATGGGCGCAGTTTGATTGATTGATTAAGCATACCATCCTCAAAGCAGACGGACAATCGAAAGGACTATTCAAACTCTTGAAGATTTATTAAGACTGTGTGTCCTAGACTTCAAGGCGGTTGGGATAAGTATTTACCATTGGTGGAATTCTCCACAACAACAGATTATCGTGCAAGTATAGGTGTAGCTCCATTTGAAGCATTATATGGACGAAAGTGTCGCTCTCAAAGATATGTTGGGACGAGGTGGGTGAAGCAACCTTTGTTAGGACCCGAGTCAGTACGTATGACTACGAAAAAGATCCAAATGATTCGACAACGATATAAAAGCGGCACAAGATCGACAAAAGAGTTATGCGGATCTTCATTGAAAGGACGTGGAATTTAGTGTAGGGGATCATGTATATCATTGAAGTTGCTCCATGGAAGGAGTTACAAGATTTGGGAAGAGAGGAAAGCTCAATCCACGATTTATTGGTCCATTTCAAATTCTTGACCGAGTAGGAAATGTAGCCTATAGACTCGTGTTACCTCCGAGTATATCTCGTGTTCATAATGTGTTTCACATATCTGTACTTCGTAAATATGTGAAAGACCCGAACCACGTTATAGAGTTAGAACCGGACGAGATAGCCAAGACTTAACGTATTATGAGAAGGTACTGTCAAGATTTTGGATAGGAAGGAGCATGTCCCTACGCCAAGAAAGGTCATACCACAAGTTAAAGTTTTGTGGAGGAATCATGCTTATAGAGGAAATGACACGGGAATTGGAAACGGAAATGAAAGCGAGGTATCCTCACTTTTTCAAACACCAGTATACGACGTCAATTTCGAGGACGAAATTTCATAAGGAGGGAGGTTGTAAGACCCCAACTTATTATTAATGAAATTTAATTTTCTATTGATTATTTTGAAATAGTAAGGGTTGATTTGATTAATGTGGATAGTTAGGGGTTAAATACGCAAATACTTCAAAATAAGTAAGTGGTTATAAAATATTCATTGTTGTCGGGGAATATTCGTTTGGTCGTGGAATATTAAATCGTCGGGAATATTAAATGCGACGGTAGCCACCACCATGTGGGCCCCATAACTGAAAAGCGATTGGATGAAAAAACGACAAATATAAGTTGTTTAAAAATAACGGCAAAGTTGTTACCATTAACACTGTTGGAATACCCGGTGGTTAAAACACACGAATCTGCGCAGTGTTGCACAAGAAGATGCTGCAGTATTGCACCAATTATTCAAGGCACTACTCAATAATGGTTACGATAATTCTTATTCAATATTTTATTTTATTGATTCAATAATTGCTACGTTGACATTTTATATTGTTTGTTGTTTCAATAATTGTCATTACAATCAAGTATTTTCTATTACCGAGCAATAATTCATATTATCTGAATAATATTATATGATAACATTATTGACAATGTCTAGAAAGTTACATCTAAGGAGAGGTTTGGTCATCTAATTGCTTGGCCAAAGAAGGAGAGATCCTTATTGGAAAGCCCCTCTATCCCCAGAAGCGCCTGGTTGTCAATAATGTGATTCCGTAATATTATTTATGAATAATTAATTATAGATTTATATGATGAGGAAAATATTAATTTTATGAGGATATAGATGGAGAAAATTTTAATGTGACAATTGTTGAAAATTAATATTTTATCTTTTTCGATAAAATAATTCATTTAAATATATTATTTTAATAATATATTAACGATGATATTTTTACAATGAATGTGGGATATATGAGTATATGAGGAGGAAGAGTAGTTTTTGTGGCATTAAATGTTTAACACATGTTTTGGGTGTTGGTGGACATAATTATTGTAGAAATTTGATTATAACACGTAAAATCGCTTGGTTTGTGGATTTTTGGTCAATTTCGCATTTGGAATTGGAAAAACTTTCTTCTCGCAAAGTTGTAGAGAATTGAATTTCCTATAACAACTCATTTAGATTTGAATTTTTCTGATAAAAGGGCTATTTATTATGAATTATTGAAGTTCAAGTTCAAATAATTAATTTTGGGAGTTTTAGTTAATTATTTTGAGAAAACATTTTTTTCCAACTAAGTTGGCCTCACATGTGATTCAAATGGGCTGAGATCAGTTGTCTAAGGTGGGCTAAAGAAAATGTGAAAAATATATTAATATTATATTCAATTTTACGCTTTGGTGTTCTAAGCAATTTCCTATAAATAGGTGCTTAGGTTAGAATTGAAAAACACCGTAAACCCAAGTTTCTCTCTATTCTCTCGATATATTGAGCGTATTCTTGTGAGTATACTTTGAGTATTGTTAGGCGGTGTAAGTTCCCTTCAAGATTATAATTCATTATTCCAAATAGAAGTACTAATCTTTCGAGGTAAGGGATGTTATTTTCTTCTCAAATGATATTATTTCTTCAATATCATTATGCTAAAATATTGGTTGGAACTTTTTATCAAATTTGGAACTTTTTCATGTCGGGGTTACTATTCATGAGTTACTATTCACGAGTTACTATTCATGAGTTACTATTCACGAAGTTACTATTCACAAGTAACTATTCATGAAGCGTGAAGATGTTTTTTGGGAAATTTCTATCTTTTGGTGTCGAGTTACTATTCACGATACTCAAGACTATTCACGATATCTGACTATTCATAGAAAAATAAAATTTCTTCTTTTTGTCCAAAATATCTATTCGGATACTAGCTTTGATTGTATCCATGTTTTGATCATTCTTGAATTTTACACCACTATGATTATTTTTGAGGTATTTTTGAACATGGATAAAACAAAGTACTAATCCTTAATCCTTAATCCTTGTCATTTTGTTTCACTTTGGATTCGTTTCTTTAAAAAATATTTTCATCATCCTCGATCTTAAATGATGATATTATTGAATATCTTTGGCACAGTAGTGCAAAGATGAATGATTTCTGAAGAATATCTTTGGTAGTAGTGCAAAAGATGAGCAGTGTTTAGATGAACATGACTAAATCGATGAATATCTTTGGTGTAAGACCCTGACTTTTATAAATAAAGATGAATTTTTCTATAAATATTATTTTTGAATATTATGGAATAAATTTGATATAATGTTATAGTTGTGGGTAATATTTATAAATTTTGCAAAGTATGCAAGTTGTTATAAAATATTCGTTTGGTCGGGGAATTATCTTTTTGTTAGGGAATATTCGTACAACGGCTCAATCATTGGTGGACCCCACAACAGAATTATTGTCGGATTGAGAAAATGACAAAAATATTTTATAAAAATAACGGCAGAGGTGTTACCTTTAAAACTGTTGAACTATCCGGTGGTAAAAGTACAGTAATACGCGTGGTTGCATAGTAGCACACGGTATTGATTATTGATGCTTACGTGAGAAGTCACTCAGCTATGCTCAATTATTGCTACAGTAATTGCTGCATCATATCTCTTATATTATTGATTCAATTATTGTCACAGTATCATCTATATAATATGTTATAGTATTAAATCAATAATTGAGACGACAAGTTATAAATGATTAATAATTGTTGAAAGATTAAATATGTGTTGATGAAAAATAAAATGATTTGTGGTAAGTTTGATTATTTTATGGGGGGCTCATATGTCATCATCTAAGAGTCTCTTCATCAATAGTAATTACCTTCGTCAATAGTAATTACCCTTGTGAATAGTATTTACCTTCGTTAATAGTAATTACCTTCGTCAATAGTAATTACCCTTGTGAATAGTATTTACCTTCGTCAATAGTATTTACCTTCGTTAATAGTAATTACCTTTACCAGACGTCGAACCACTTGTCGTTTCACATTACAAAAGGTCGAACCACTTGTCGTTTCACATTACTGAGACGTCAAACCACTTTTCTTTTCACATCATTAGTCGCCAAGCCACTTGCGCTTTTCACATGGCAAAGTGCTAAGCTAGAAATCTTCTATAAATAGAGGCCTAGGGCTTCATTATTTTCACTTAATTCATTCAAGCTTATAGAGAGAAAAAGTATAGAGAGAATAAGAGAGAAAGAAGAAGAGTATTTTGTTACTACTGCTATCTTTGCAGATTCAATCTCCTACCAAAAGTAAGGGGTGTTATTCTTTCTTATTCAT
Organism: Panax quinquefolius; assembly: GCA_020205615.1. NCBI lineage: Eukaryota > Viridiplantae > Streptophyta > Magnoliopsida > Apiales > Araliaceae > Panax > Panax quinquefolius. The sequence goes on along the minus strand of CM035154.1, from coordinate 100,766,673 downwards.
GAAGAGAACTATTGTTATTCCATTGCTTATTATTCTCATTGGAATAACTCAGATACGTGGTTTACCCTATGCTTGGTGACATTCTTCTATTATTACATTGGAACATCCACATGCGTGTGTTTTACACCGGACTGGTTAAAATCTTTATTATTCGTTGGAACATCACATCACGTGTGTTTTACACCGGACTGGTTAAAATCTTTATCATTCTCATTGGAATATCCTATCGCATGTGTTTTACACGGATCTGGTTCCATCTTTATTATTCTCGTTGGAACATCTCGCTTGTGTGAATTTCCCCGATTGGTTCCATTATTTATTATTCTGCTGAATAACTCACATCGTGCTGGTCTATCGCATTTACGGTGATTTCTTTTGTTATTCCATTCTTTATTATACCCAAATTGGTTAAAACTTTGACTTCTATACTCCATGAAATTAGTGGAATATCCTTGATATTTTGCGTTTCATCCAAAGATCTTTCATGAAAATATTCTTCCGATCATTCTTGAATTTTACTCACAAAACAAAGATCATGTTGATAATTTGGAAGTTAATAATTCTCGGATAAAATAATTCTTGAACTTGTTTTATTGAATTCTTATATCATTGTCATCATCCTCATGTTTATATTATGTTGAAAGTCATCTGTGGCTTTTCAGAGTGCATAGATGGACTTGGTATGATTATGACCAGAGACTATTCGGTGTAATCATGACCGTAATGTTACAAATGATGTGATAAAAATCCTCGATGGTCAGTAGTGCATTGATGGATAGTTGTTGGCATGATCATGACCATTAATGAATACACAACTATTCTTGCCCAGTAGTGCATGAATAATTGTGGTCGTGATACTAAAGAATATCCTTGGCAGTAGTGTGTGGGTGATTCGATGATGTGGAATATTTATTAAAAGTGAGTCTCACTATAATGTTGATGAAAAACCTTTTAAAACCTAAAAGATAGTAGATTTTATTTTTTACTTGACTCTTTTAATGGATCAGATATTCAGCTGCAGCTTAAACCGGTTGTCTATTGTATTTTATCGGTTTAACATTGTTGAAGACTATTGATAATTTATTACGCATTATCTTAGTCATAATATTTCTTCTTTGGGCTAGTTGAGCTCACCCTTTCTTTCACCGTTTCTTCGTGAAATGAGAATATAGCCGGGACGAGTCGGGAAAACGCAGTGATGGTCACGAAGATAGCATTAGTAGTCCTCACTATTCGTGAAATAGTGTGATAATAATTGTAATGAGGACTCTTTTTGAGTTTGTATAATATCTAGTAGACGATATTTATATTTAAACTCACGGTTTATGTCGTATTGTATTACCTACAGCAGTTATGTTAGTAAGTTGTATTTAAATTTGCACCATGTAAGTGGCGACCCAAGATGGGTGATGTATACCTAATTTTGGGGCGTCACATTTAACAGAGTGCAAAGATGAATATTTGATTCCAGATGTATATTGATTGATGTTACAGGGGATAAAACATAGGCGATGAACTTTTAAATTCATACATAGAAGATAGTAGTTTGCATTCTCTACTTAACTCTTCTAAAGAATTATTATTTCAATGCTAATATTGATTTAAAATTTGTTGTCTATTGTATTCTATTAGATTTTTCCCGTTGAAGACTAACGGTATTTTGTTGTATATTATCTTAGTCATAATATTCTTTTTTTGGGCTAGTTGAGCTCACCCTTTTCCTTTTTGTTCCATTTTTTTTTCTCGGGAGGCGAGAATATAAGCGAGTGCAGCCTGGGGTATGGAATGAAGGTTTTAGAAAGAATTGTTTAGTAGTCCTCACCATTTTTGTAAAATAATGTATCAATAAATGTGATGAGGATTTATTTGAGTATAGATATTGTCTAGAAGATAATATTTGTATTCAAACTCACAGTTTTACTGTTGTAATAATAAAGTTGTAGTTGTTTCTGTACCATGTATTGACAACTCAGAATGGGTGATGTATACCTATTTTGGGGGCGTCACATGCGCCCTTCCTGAACCAGCTCCAGTAAGATACTCTATTTTCCAGATTATCAACCCACTTCAAATTTCTTTCAATCAAGCACACTTAACTAATTCTTAGAGACTCTATACATGTATACAAACTTCATAAACACTTGATATCATGCTAATTCATACTAATTGTCAGAGAATTTAAGAAATTTCAAGAATTTATCAAAACTCAAAATTAAGAACAAAAGTCAGAACCTATACCTTTGTAAGCTTAAATTGAACTTCCTTACTTCTCTGATTCTACTCCCTCAATTTTCAGTAACTCACACTCTCTAATGCACTTATCAGTGAAATTCTAGCAACTGAGAATGAGATGAAGAGGGTGCTTTATATAGAGAATTTGTTGCCCAGTTTCTAGCTTTGCACAAATGTTTGATTCAATGGAGAATGGAAGAAGACAATGATTATACAGAAGTTGGCCAACTGCCCACTTCTTAGCCATCATTACTGCTAATTCTAGCCTTCAACTACCGACTCATGTTTGCGAATATAGAGTGAAGCTACTGTTCATGTACTGTGATGGTCACTGATTTTGGGACACAGTTTAAATCCCAGCAACTATATTACATAAGGCTTAGTTTGGTTTTTTTAATTCCCAAAATATAATTTTAATGTGTTAATGCTACTACATAATGAAAAGTTAGGGATTATATATGTACCCATATCATATAATCCATGTATAGTAGATCCACATAATTTAATATTTATAACATGTATGGACTCAATTTAATTGATCACTAATAATGTAATATCTCTTCTTACACATCGGTATTAAAATAAATATTTTAATAGTACATATTTATTTACTCCCATATTTTAGAGTACACATTTAATTGTCTCATCACACATGATAAGGTAACAAAACTTATATAAATCAACTTTATGATTTAATTACTATATAGTTTTTGTATAGCATTATCCACAATTATGTGTCACGCCTCATTTAAACTTATGCAGTAGGTAATTATATGATATTACTACCCACATTTTCCCATATTACACATAATGGCATGAAATAATATTTAGTAATAATGATAATAATGGTAACTGATCCACTATCTTACTTATTCTTTATTACTGTGAATAAACCATCTTTATAATTCATGCACACAGTGGAAATTATTTTTCAAGTCTTGCTACCGGCGCAACTGCACTAGTTTACAATACAGAAGTGGCGCAGCTGTGCCACTTTGGTAATTTCTCAGACTTAGTAATTGTTGCAATTAGTTCATTAATCTCCTCATTTAATTGATAGTACACTTATTTATTACCTTACCACACTAGACAATTAAATATAATTATGTAAATTAGTTTACTCCTTAATATTCTATTATTCATAATAATTAATTAATTATTCACTTCTTAATTTATTCATCTCTTAATTAATTAACCCACTTAACTTCCATTCTCATGCCACACAAGGCATTCCACAATTCTCAATTCTCATATAAATTCAATTTAAATTAATTGAATTAATCATCTCACAACACATCAATATTTATATTCAAATAAATATTCATTTTCTTATTACATCAAAATAATTATTTATTCATGAAATTCTTGGTTCTTACAGAAATTGTTTGTATTAACCGAGCAGGAAAAGTTAGTAAGATAGATGGAGAAAATGGAGTTAGAGGTGAAAATTTGAGGAATGAGGATAAAGTAATAGAAATGGAAGTAGGTCCGACCTTATTAGACAAGGTGAAGAAGGCTCAAGAAAAAGATGAAGAATGCGGTAACATTAAGAAGCAGTTAGCTGAAGGTGAAGAGTTAAAACATAAGATAGATTGCACTAGACTGTTGAGATTCGAGGAACGTGTTTGGGTACCTTTAGTACCAGAACTAAGAGAGGAGATTTTGCGAGAAGTGTATAATACGAGATACTCGATACACCCATGAAGCACGAAGATGTATCAAGATCTGCGTCAACACTTTTAGTGGCCGAATATGAAGAGAGAGGTTACAAAATGTGTCAGTAGATGTTTAACTTATCAGAAAGTCAAGGCAGAACATCAACGACCAAGTGGACTATTCCAGCCATTAGAGATTCCTGAATGGAAATGGGAGGACGTCACGATAGATTTTGTGGTGGGACTTCCAGCAACACAGAAAGGTTACGACTTGATATGGGTGGTTGTAGATCATATTACAAAGTCAGCGCACTTTTTGTCGATTAAGATCAGGTATAATCTGGATCAATTTGCCAAATTTTATATTAAAAAAATAGTCTCAAGACATGGAGTGCCAATATCAATTGTATCTGATAGGGATCCACTCTTCACGTCAAACTATTGGAGAAGTCTTCAAGAAAGAATGGGGACACAATTAAGATTGAGTATTACATATCATCCACAGACCGATGAGCAAAGTGAGAGAACAATTCAGACATTAGAAGACATGCTTAGTTTAACAAATGTGATTTTTATAATTAATTAAAATATTTATTTGAGTTAGATAAATATTTTAGTTGATTTATTTATTGAATAATAAATATTTGATGTTGGTTGTTATGGCTTAATTTAATTAAGCATTATAATTTGATAGATAATTTTATAATTGATGTGCATTTTATTATTAAAGTTTAATTGATTTTACTAATAAAATAACTTTAAATTATTTAAGTGTGATTTTATTAATTAAGTGTATGTTAAATAATTCTTCAATTGATGTGTATTTTATTACTTTAATGTTATGAAAATATTCTAATTTAATTAAATAATTAAATTAGAAGGTTTGTAATGGGTTAAATAAAATTTTAATTATTTTGGTTAAATAGGAATTATAATTAGTAAGGTTTAATTGAATTTATTACTAAAATAAGTAATTATTTAAGTGTGACATTAGAAATATGTTATATGTCATAGTAAAGTAATAATAGTATATAATGAAGAGCCTAACCATTGGGTTGCTTAACTAATGATGGAAAAGTGACGTTATTGTAATAACCCGGGATTTTAAATAATCCGAATTTTACGAATAAATTTTTTTATTTTATTTTATTTATTTTAATTAATATTGACATTGATTATAAATATTGTGTTGTGTATCGGTGATACGAGTTTTGAGAATTAGTCAATTTGTCTATTGACTGGGACATAAGAGTAGAGTTGTGCTTAACTAAAAATAGAAAACCCTAACCCTAAGTCTGGATAGGGATTCGATAAAAAATATAGTTATTATAACTTTATCATTGAGTACGTGTTTCTATTGTATATAATTATTGATCAATGATTAATCGGATATGGTATAAACTTAGTAAACCCTAATGAGAGATTAAAAACCCTAATCTTAGGTTTAGAAACCCTAATGTACAATTAAGAACCCTAAACAAAAGCCAGGAAACCCTAATTTCATATTTTAGAATCCTAAACCCTAATTAGGAAACCATAATCCTAATTAACAATCCCTAATTCATTAAACTTTAATGGGATTAGAAAACCTTAATATAATTAGTAAATCCTAATTATATTTTTGAAATCTTAATTTTCTAATTAAAAGCCTAATTAGAAAATCCTAGAAACTAAGGTTGTAAAACCTCCGAAATATCAAAGTATATCAATCCCTAAAACACCTCCTAGATCATCAAGATCAGTTTAGTAGAGCAAGGATCAAAGAATTAGCAAGAGAAGGTATAAACCCTACCTCATTCTAGATCTTGTATGCTTAGTCAAAAAATATGTTTATGTGTTTATATGTGTGTTAGAGGATGTTTCATGGTGATCTATGTTGATATAACATAGATCCATAGCATCAAATAGCTTTAAATTTAAAGTTTTAAAAAAAACTGCTCAAGAACATTCTAGGTGGTCTGACAACCAAATGTCAATGGCTCTAGATTCTTTCCTGTTTATGCTTTTTGATGTTTTATGTTTTAGATCTGTAGTTTGATATGTGGTCTTTGAACTGGAAGTGGTGTCACATTCAGTTGATGTCTTGATTTCATATTATTCTTGGTTAAAACCCGATTGACCGCCAAGACGTGGCCGAGACGATTTCGGTAACCCGTAAATCCTAAATCCGGTGTCCATGTGTTTTTCTAAGGTCTTGATCTGTCAGTTTTTAAGAGATTTGATGATGTTATTGTATTCATGTTATACCCTGCTAGATGGACTATAGATTTATATCTCTAGATCCCTTAAAAAACAAATCTATTGGACGTAGTGGATGGTCAAAGGTGCCCATCTGATCACGAAGTCATTTTTCTGGAATTTCCAGAAAGTGTATGAACACCGTTTCTAACCAGGTTTGATGTAAGACCCCGAATTTTATGAAATGAAAGCATTCAATTTTATTATAATTATTATTTTATTTAGTAAATAGTTAAATTGATAAAGGTTAAAGTTAAGGGTGATATGTGAAACTTTTGCAAAGTATGAAAGTTGTTATAAAATATTTGTTTGGTCGAGTAATATTCTTTTTGTCAAAAATATCCGTACGACGGCACAATCATTGGTGGACCCCACAATGGAAGTATTATCGTAGTTAGAAAACGACAGAATTATCATTTTATAAAAATAACGGCGAAAGTGTTACCGTTAAAACTGTTGAACTACCTAGCAGTAAAAGTACAGTAATACGTGTGGTTGCATAGTAGCATACGGTATTGATTATTGATGCTAACGTAAGAAGTCAGTCAGTTATACTCAATTATTGCTACAGTAATTGTTGCATCATATCTCTCATATTATTGATTCAATTATTGTCACAGTATCATCTGCATAATATGTTATATTATTAAATCAATAATTGAGACGACAAAGTTATTCATATTATTATTTGCAATATTGACAATGTCTAGAAGTTCTATCAAGGAGAGGTTTGGTCACCTAATTGCGCGCCAATAAGGAGAAATCTTTATCGGAAAGCCCCCTCTTTCCTGGGAACGACCTGGTTGTTAAATATTATGAGTTATAATATTAATTATGAGTTGTAATATTTCGAGCCCCAAAACGTGCAATTATTGAAACTATATTTTTCTATAAATTAAAGCTCATTCCTTCATTATTTTTACTAATTCACTAAAGCTATATAGCATTATTATAGAGAGAAATTATAGAGAGAAAGAAGAAGAGAAGTCTGCTAGCTCACTATTCCAGTATCCAGTCTTCTTTTGAGGTAAGGGGTATTATTCTTTTGTATTCATGAAGAGAGTTATTTTCTTTCAATACTCGTAAGGGTTGTTATTCCATTCTAATTATTATGTTGGAATAACTTCGCCTACATCAAGTACCGCATACATGGTAAAATTCTTTCGTTATTCCATTCTTTATTATTCATTTGAATAACTTTATCTGTGCTGGATCTATCGCACGTCCGGTGAATTCTGTTGTTATTCCATTCTTCATTATTTTGTTGGAATATCTTGTCTGTGCGGATTACGCATGACCTGGTTCCGTTCTTTATTATTCTATTAGAATATCCTGTCTGTGCGGATTACATATGACCTGGTTCCATTCTTTATTATTACATTGGAATAACTTTGTTTGTGCGATTCTATCGCACGTATCGGTGAATTCTTTTTGTTATTCCATTCTTTATTATTCATTGGAATAACTCATTCGTGTGGACTACCGCATGCATGGTGAATGATCCTTCATATTCATTCTTTATTAAATTGTGGAAATGATATGTTCACGTGGATTATCGCACGCGGGTGAAAATCCATTCAGTAGTTTCAGATATTCTATTATACTCGTATGAGATATCATTTCTTTTGTACTTGTCATGGAATATCATTTTATTTGGTATTTTTCTTTTACGAAGTTACTATTCACTTCAAGTTACTATTCACCCGATTATTATTCACTCTAATATTATTCACTCTGGGTATTGAGGGCACTTTTTAGGTTTGGAAGTACTATTCACGAGTTACTATTCATGGGTTATTATTCACCCAAATTACTATTCACCCAAATATTATTCACTCGGGTATTTGGGGTACTTTTCATGTCGGGGTACTATTCACGGGGTATTATTCACCCAAAAAATATATTTCTTTTATGTCCAAATTATTTTTTGTACATGAATATTATTTTTGAATTTTACTCTACAAAGCAGTATCATGTTGACAATTTGAACGTTATTGATTCCTGAATAAATTAAATTATAAATCTTTAAAATTTATCCTTGAACTTGTTTTATTAAATTATTATGTCATTGTCATCATCCTCATGCTTATATTGTGGTTAAAGTCATCTTTGGCTTACGTGCATAGATGGACTTGGTATGATTATGACCAGGGATTATTCGATATAATCATGATCGTAATGTGACGAATGATGTGGTGAAAGTCCTCATTGGCCTGTAGTTCATTAATGGACAGTTGTTGGTATGATTATGACCAGGGATTATTCGGTATAATCATGACCATTGATGATTACATGAATATCCTTGGTCGTGGTGCAGGGATGATTTAATTTTATTTATTAAGCTGAGTTTCAGAAATAAAGTTGATGAAAAACTTTTTAAATCATAGAAGATAGTAGATTTTATTCTCTACTTGACTCTTCTAATGGATTGCTTATTCTGCTGCAGTTGTTGATCTAAAATTTGTTGTTTATTATATTCTATCAGTTGTTATACTGTTTAAGGCTAAGGATAATTTATTCTGTATTATCTTAGTCATAATATTTCTTACTGGGCTAGTTGAGCTCGCCTTTTCTTTCATTATTCTCTTCAGGAAATGAGAATATAGTTGGGACGAGTCGGGGAACGGAGTGAAAGTCCAGATGGTTGTTTTAGTAGTCCTCACTATTCTGTGAAATAGTGTGATAATAATTGTAATGAGGACTCCATTGAGAGTGGATTTTGTCTAGAAGGCAATATTCTTGTTTAAACTCTCACCTATGTTTTGTCGTATATTACTCGACAGTTGTATAATTAAGTTTGTATTTGACTTATGTACCATGTATTTGGCGACTCAAGATGGGTGATGTATACCTATTTTGGGGGCGTCACAGTTGGTATCAAAGCTTAGGGATATGATCCCTGGCTGCGATGTGAGACAAGAACTAGGAGGGTAGAGACGGGGAATTCCTTCGCTAGTATGACCTACCTAAGTTTATTTGGTATTTAATTGGTCGGTCGAGTATAGGGATAATATGTGATATGTCAATTAACCCTTGTTTTGTGAACAGTGTTTGAAAATGGCATTTGAAAATGTTGAGATCAGCAATGAAGCACATGAGACCGTTGAGTCACCAACGATCAATATCCAGGATAATGTGCAACTGGAAGACAATAATCTTGGTGTAAACAACAATGACGCCGACCAAATGACAAACGATGATATGTCTAGGAACTTTTTAGAATTCATGAAACACCAAAGGAGAGAGACTCCTGTTCAAAATGCAGGTGGAATCAATGGCAACCCACAGCTGGTCACTGCTAAGCAGTTCAAGGAGCTGGGACCGCCGGAGTTTTTGAGAAAGCCAGAACCACTTAAGGCGAAGACGTGGATAAAGAAGATCACCAAGATATTTGATTTCTTGGAATGCTCAGAGGAGCAAAAGGTTCCCTTCGCCACCTTTATGTTGCGTGAAGAGACAGATTATTAGTGGGAATCTGTAAAACGTACCTCTAAGAGCTTTTCAATGACAAGTACTTTCCCGAAAGTATTCGTCACATGAAGGAGGTGGAGTTTATCAAGTTGGAGCAAAGCAATATGACCGTGTCGCAATAGGAGGCTAAATTTGCGGAGTTATCCCGATTTGCATCCCATTTGGTCGATAATGAGGAGCGAATGACGCGAATGTTTCTAAGAGGTTTAAAACCCGATATACGTCAATACCTCATTTCTCACAAACTTTGTTTATATTCAGATGTTGTGAATAGGGCTTAGTTATTAGAGTGCGATAATGAGTCAGCACAACCAAAAGGCAACGACCAACAACACGATAATAATCATACCTGTGGCAACGACCATCGGAACAATGATAACCATCGTGGGGGAAATTATCATGCCAATAATGGTGACCACTTCGGTGGTAATCATGACCAAGATAATAGGAGTGAAAATTTTAAGAAGAGAAGGTTCAATAACGATGGAAAGACACAGAAGACCAACACCCGCTTTCAAGGAAGGAGAACGACCACCAATCAGATGTTTAAATGCGAGAGGGAGGGACATATCACCAAATCATGGATGTGATCAAGTCCAAAAAGCATATTGGAAAAGGTCACCTAGCCCAATTTTGTCGTGCACCAAAGTCAAGTCCAGCTGGGACGGTGGCACCAAAGGCGGATACGGACAAAACAAAGTCGGTGGTTTCAAAAAAACATTTTTTGTGACTTCTCAAAAAACGAGTAACCCGAATGAAGTTAGCACGAGTTAGTTAATTATAAATTCTTGCGAAGTCTATACCTTATTAGATACCGGTTCTACCCATTATTTTATCTCTCTTGCTTGCGCTCAACATTTAAATTTGACCCTAGAGAAGTTAGACTTTGACTTATTGGTTGAAACTTCGTTAGTAGAAACCTTCGTTGCCTCCACTGTTTATAAGTCTTGTTTGATTCAAATCGATACCCTCACGTTACCTGTCGATCTTATCTCTTTGAAAATACTGGCCTTTGATGCAATTTTAGGAATCGATTGGTTAACTACTCATCATGCTTTTTGTAAGGTTGTTAGCTTTCATATTCCTAACCAACCTGTTATGTGAATTCAAGCAACCAAACCACTAAAGTTAATCACTGTCATATCAAGCCATAAGTAAAGAGCCCCGAGCCTTTCGCTGGTGACTTCCAAGTCTTGGAATACACAGAAGCCAGAATATCCGTAGGGGACGTCGTGAATAACGGTGGCAAGTTGATAGGTATCAATGTGACGTGTTATCCAAGTCTTGGATGAGGGTCACAGTTTTGAATGATATTTCTATCATTAATAAATTTCTTGACATATTCTTGAAGACTTCTTAGCCTAGCCCAGAGCATGAAATCGAATTTTGTATTGATCCCAGTACAAAAACCCATTTCTAAAACCCTCAAGTATTTCTTCACCCAAAACGAATGTATAATGCGTCAAAGACGATGGCTCGAGCTATTGAAGGTTACAACCATTCAATATCATCGTGGAAGAGCGAACGTGGTAGCTGACGCGTTGAGTAGAAGATCGTATGCGTTTACGACTGTGATGTTATTCACACAAAGTCCCATTTCGTATAACTTACAAATGATGAAGATAGAATTAAAGACTCTAGGGACCCACGTGAAAATAATGAATATACGATTAGAATCGATCGATAAAGTTAAAAGTCGCTCAAGCTACACACCCGAAGCTGGTGAATGTGAAGAAGAAGGTTCAAGAGGGCGTTATTCTAGAAGCAAGACTCGATGAAGAGAGAAAATCTCAACCCTCGATTTTATTGGCCCATTTGAAATCCTCGATCGAGTAGGAACTGTGGCCTATAGACTCATTTTACTGCTAAGTATGTCGCGTGTTCATAACATTTTTTTACGTATCGATGTTACGTAAATATGTGGATGACCCGAACCACATTATTGAATTGGAATTAGATGAGATAGCAGAAGATTTAACGTATGAGGAGATACGTGTTAAAATCTTGGATAAGAAGGATCATATTCGACACTCAAAGGTTATACCTCAAGAGTTAGAATCTGTCGAGGTATCCTCACCTTTTCGGCATACCAGGTACGTACGTAAATTTCGAGGGAAAAATTTTATAAGGAGGGGAGATTGTAAGACCCCGAATTTTATGAAATGAAATTATTCAATTTTCTTATAATTATTATTTTATTTCATAAATAGTTAAATTGATAAAGGTTAAAGTTAAGGGTGATATGTGAAAATTTTGTAAAGTATGCAAGTTGTTATAAAATATTCATTTGGTCGAGGAATATTCTTTTTGTCGAGAATATCCGTATGATGGCACAATCATTAGTGGACCCCATAATAGAAGTATTGTCGTAGTTAGAAAACGACAGAATTATCATTTTATAAAAATAATGGCGAAAGTGTTACCGTTAAAACTGTTGAACTACCCGATAGTAAAAGTATAGTAATACGCGTGGTTGCATAGTAGCACACAGTATTGATTATTGATGCTAATGTAAGAAGTCATTCAGTTATACTCAATTATTGCTGCAATAATTGCTGCATCATATCTCTCATATTATTGATTCAATTATTGTCACAGTATCATCTGCATAATATGTTATATTATTAAATCAATAATTGAGACGACAAAGTTATTCATATTATTATTTGCAATATTGACAATGTCTAGAAGTTCTGTCAAGGAGAGGTTTGGTCACCTAATTGCGCGCTAATAGGGAGAAATCCTTATCGGAAAGCCCCTTCTTTCCTGGGAATGACCTGGTTGTTAAATATTGTGAATTATAATATTAATGATGAATAAGTTCGTGTTGATTAAAGATGAAATTGATAGTTTCATTGTGTTAGGATTATTAGTGTTAGTGGAAATCGACATCTATTCTGATAATAATTTATGTCTGGAGGTTATATTGACCAATCGGGTAATTAACCGGATGAACGAGTAATTAATTGCTATTGATTCATATGATTATAACTATTTGTTCACATGTGTGTACTATTGATTCACATTCTTATACTATTAGAGGAGGTGGTGCAAGATTGATAATACTTACATGACTAAGTTAAAAATGGAGGTATAGATGGAGGTACTATACTGTAATTCGTATTTTCACATGTCTAGAACTATTGATTCACATGATTTACTATTGATTCACATGATTTACTATTAGGGGAGGTGGTGCAAGTTTGATAATACTTGCAGGACTAAATTAAAAATGAAGGAAAAGAGGAAGGTATTATATTGTAATATTTCGAGCCCCAAAACGTGCAATTATCGAAATTATATTTTTCTATAAATAGAAGCTCATTCCTTCATTATTTTTCACCAATTCACTAAAGTTATAGAGCAATTATTATAGAGAGAAATTATAGAGAGAAAGAAGAAGAGAAGTCTGCTACCTAACTATTCCAAAGATCCGCCTTCTTTTCGAGGTAAGGGTATTATTCTTTCGTATTCATGAAGAGAGTTATTTTCTTTCAATACTTGTAAGGGTTGTTATTCCATTCTTTATTATTATGTTGAATAACACGTCTATGCCAAGTACCGCATACATGGTGAAATTCTTCGTTATTCCATTCTTTATTATTCTCGTTGAATAACTCGTCTGCGCATGGATCTATCTCACGCACCGGTGAATTCATTGTTATTCCATTCTTTATTATTTCGTTGGAATATCATGTCTGCAAGTGATTACGCATGACCGGTTCCATTCTTTATTATTCTATTGGAATATCCTGTCTGTGCGGATTATGCATGACCTTATTCCATTCTTTATTATTATTCGTTGGAATAACTCGCTCGCGTGTGGTCTATCGCATGCCTGGTGAATTCTTTTTTTATTCCATTCTTTATTATTCATTTGAATAACTCGTCTCGTGTGGACTACCGCATGCATGGTGAATGATCCTTCATATTCATTCTTTATTAAATTGTGGAAATGATCCCGTTCACGTGGATTACCGCACGGCGGTGAAAATCCATTTCATAGCTTTCAGTAGATTCTATTATACTCGTATGAGATATCATTTATTTTGTACTCGTCATGGAATATCATTTTATTTGGTATTTTTCTTTTACGAGTTACTATTCATGGGTTACTATTCACCCAATTACTATTCACTCTAGTATTATTTACTCGGGTATTCGGGACACTTTTCGTGTCAGAGTACTATTCACGAGTTACTATTCACGGGTTACTATTTACCCGAATTACTATTCACCCGAATAATTTTCACTCGGGTATTTAGGGTACTTTTCATATCGGGGTACTATTCACAGGGTACTATTCCCGAAGTACTATTCACGGGGTACTATTCACTCGAAAAATAATTTCTTTTCTGTCCAAATTATTTTTGGTACATGAATATTATTTTTGAATTTTACTCTACAAAGCAGTATCATGTTGATAATTTGGACGTTATTGATTCCTGGATAGATTAAATTATAAATCTTTAAAATTTAACCTTGAACTTGTTTTATTGAATTATTATGTCAATATTATCATCCTCATGCTTATATTGTGGTTAAAGTCATCTTTGGCTTATGTGCATAGATGGACTTGGTATGATTATGACCGGGGATTATTCGATATAATCATGATCGTAATGTGACGAATGATGTGGTGAAAGTCCTCATTGGCCTGTAGTTCATTGATGGACAAGTTGTTGGTATGATTATGACCGTGGATTATTCTAAGATAATCACGACCATTGATGATTACATTAATATCCTCGCCGTGGTTCGTGGATGATTTAATTTTATTTATTGTCGAGCTTCAAAAATAAAGTTGATGAAAAACTTTTTAAATCATGTAAGATAGTAGATTTTATGCTCTACTCGACTCTTCTAATGGATTGCTTATTCATTCGCAGCTTGTTCATCTAAAACTTGTTGTCTATTATATTCTATCGCTTGTTATATCGTCAAGGCTAAGGATAATTTATTCTGTATTATCTTAGTCATTTTATTTCTTACTGGGCTAGTTGAGCTCACCCTTTCTTTCATTATTCTCTTGGACGAGTCGGGGAACAGAGTGAAAGTCCAGATGGTTGTTTTAGTAGTCCTTACTATTCTGTGAAATAGTGTGATAATAATTATAATGAGGACTCCATTGAGAGTGGATTTTGTCTAGAAGGCAATTTTCTTGTTTAAACTCTCACCTATGTTTTGTCGTATATTACTCGACAGTTGTATAATTAAGTTTATATTTTGATTTATGTACCATGTATTTGGCGACTCAAGATGGGTGATGTATACCTGTTTTGGGGGCGTCACATTTGACCAGTTCAAATCTGGAGATTTTGATATTGTTTGACTGAGATCATACTATGTGTATGTTCATTGACATAAGGACTATAGATTTGAACCAAGAACACACATGTTTGATGACCAGAACATCGGATTAATTGGACTAGAAAGTACTTAGTCGAAACTGTCTGGGTTTCTGAGTAACCCAGAAAACCCAAACGATGACTGACAGCAAGTTTAGAGGCTTTGATCTCCTTGTTGAGATGTTGTGTATCCAAGATAAGGATTGGTAATTGTAGACTTACATTCTTACTACATGATCAAAGTGTAAGATAGCCCAGAAACAGTTTGAACAAAGTTTCTGACAAGGTTTGACCGAGTCATAACTTGTGATTTTGTTATAGTTGGATTGATCTGTTGTTATATATATATTCTATGACATGAGAACTAAATGTTTGGACCATGAGAACACTTAACTAATGACCGGGACATAAGATTAAGCGAGTATTTAAATCGATTATCGAATCGCTCGGGTTTTTTGAAAACCCGTAACGCCCCGATGATGACTTTGAATGGCCAGAACTTCATGATATGATGTTGTATAACCAAGTTGATGATTGATTCGTGTAGTGTTACATAAACACTACATAATCAATGTTTAAACAAGCCCGCAACACGCGCCAAGTCGAGAATTAAGTGTAGTCAAATCCCAAGATGTTGATAACTCATTCGTCGTTGTTCTCGAGGCTCAAGAACACCAACAATGATTTGCCATCGCTACTACAAACCTTCAAATGATAGCTTTATTTAATTTCCATTTTCTGATTTTTTGAAAATTAATTAAAAATAGAAAATAAATTCTAAAAATTACAAAAATAGTATTAAAAATTATTTTAAATTATGAAAAATAACTTTTGATTAATTGGGATATTTTTCATTAGTATTTATAATTATTTGAATATTAATGATATTTAATTAGTGTATTAAATAAATTAGAGAAAAATGATTTTAATATTATAAAATCATTTTAAATAAGAATAAAGTGCTTAAAAATATTTTGAGTTATAAAATCTAACTTTTAATATTTTTAGAGAATTTTTATTAATAATTTAATATTAATGATATTAGATTTATTTAATTATTATATTAAATAATGAGTTAAAAATGATTTTAATATTATAAAAATCATTTTAAATAAGAATAAAGTGTTTAAAAATATTTTGAATTATAAAATATAATTTTCAATATTTTTGGAGAATTCTCATTAATAAATTAATATTAATGATATTAGATTTATTTAATTATTAAATTAAATAATGATAGAAAAATGATTTTATTAATTTAAAAATCATTTAAAATTGAGAAAAATGATTTTAAAATATTTGAAGTTATAATTAATGACTTTTAATATTTTTATGATAAATTCATTAATATTCAAATATTAATGGTGATGGTTTAAAATGATTTTAATTATTTTAAAAATCATTTAAGTAGAATATTGATGATTTAAAAATATTTTAAGTTATCAATAATAACTTTAATATTTTGACAAGTATGTCTTTAATATTTTTATATTATTAAATATTAATGATGATTAGATTATTTGATAATTAAATCATTTAAAAATGATTTAAGTGTTTGAAAAATTATTATAAATTATAATAATTGTTTATAAATTATTAAAAGCTTCCGATGAATATTATAAATGATATATGACTTATCTATTATAATATTGAAGCTTAGAGACCAAGTTTAATTGACAATATAAGTGTTAATTGTCGGATAGGGTGACCAAGGCACCGAGATGAGACCGAAGTCCAACCAGACAGAACTAGTTAGACTTGATAAGTATTTATATATGTTATACACACTGATGTGACTATGTGCTAATGTGCCTATGAGAAAGACTGACTATAAATTACGGTGTTGTGTACTGTGAATTATTGTGCTAATTGTAAGACCGATATTGTGATTATAGGTCTTTCAAACGCGGATAAGTATATTGTGTAGCAGTAATCAACGCGGAAGGCAAGTTTCCTTAACTCAACCTTGAGTTATATTTGTTCAAATATTATGGTAGTTAATTATTGTTGATTAGACCACGTCTGAGAATTTATTGTTGATTATTCGTAGTTAGTGCATGTTTATTAATTCAAATTGAATTAGTGATTCTGAGAATATATATTTGGAGAATAATTGTTATTGGATATTCATATCCATAGAATCCATTAGTGATTGCAAATAGTACAGATAATTCCTGTCTATTGTTGAATCATGTTGAGACATGTCTTAGCCAATTGTTCTGGCTAGACAAATATATGTTAGAACTTGATAAGTTCAAGAAGAAAAGATAAGATAAGAGAATTCAATTATTATTGATAGATCGATGCCAATTATTTCAGCTAGATCAAGAAAGTAAATTTGATAAGTTCGAGAAGAGAAGAGAAGAGATTAGATTTTGAAATCATTGTATTTCATTGTTAAATCAAATTCTGATTCTAAGACTGAGAAGAACAACCTTTTAATAAATATAGGTATACATCACCCATTTTGAGTCGTCAATAACATGGTACTGAAACAACTACAACTTTATTAATACAACATATAAACTGTGAGTTTAAATACAAATATTGCCATCTAGACAATATTCACACCCAAATAAGTCCTCATTACAATTATTGGTACATTATTTTACAAAAATGGTGAGGACTACTAAACAACTTTCTAGAACCATCATTCCACACCCCGACTAGAACTCCCTACATTCTCGTCTCCTGAGAAGAAAAATGGAACAAAAAGGAAAAGGGTGAGCTCAACTAGCCCAGTAAAGAATAATATGACTAAGATAATATAGAACAAATTATCGTTAGTCTTCAATAGGGAAAAATCTGATAAAATACAATAGACAACAAACTTCAGATCAATATTCGCAGCGAAAAATAATAATTCATAGATGAGTTACGTAGAGAATGAAATATACTATAATCTATGAATTTAAAAGTCCATCATCAATATTTTATCCCTGTAACATCAATCAATATACATCTTGAATCAAATATTCATCTTTGCACTACAGACCAAAGATATTCATCAGTCGGTCATGTTCATCTCAACACCTGTTCATCTTTGCACTACAGGCCAAAGATATTCAGTAATATCATCATTTAGGACTAAGGATGATGAAAAATATTTTAAAGAAAACGAATCCAGTGAAACAAAAGAATAAATAATAAGGATTCGTATTTCAAACAATCCAAGTTCAAAAATACTTCATAAATAACCGTAGTGAAGTAAAATTCAAGAATGATCAAACCATGGATACAATCAAAGCTAGTATCCATAATAGATATTTTGGACAAAAAAACGAGAATTTAATTATTTTTTTTTCTGTGAATAGTGTCGTATTCGTGAATAGTGTTATATAAGTGAATAGTGTCGTATACGTGAATAGTAATCCCGACACTAAAAGACAAGAATTTCACAAGAAAAATCTTACCAATATTCTGGCATAATAATATTAGAAGAAATAATATCATTTTAAAAAAAATAATATCCCTTACCTCAAAAAGAAAAGTACTTCCGGCCGAATATCGATATAACGTCAAGGAACTTCAGACCAGATATAGCAACACTCAAAGTATCAAAATACTCACAAGAATACGCTCGATAATATAGAGAGAGAAAACTTCAGTTTCTGGTGTGATTTTTAATTATAACCTAAGCACCCTATTTATAGGAAAATATTTAGAACACCAAAGCAGAAAATTTAATAAAATATTAATATATATATATATATATATATACAAATTTCTTATACCCACTTTCTTAGATCTAAATTCAGCAATTTACATCACATGCAAGACCCACAATTAATGACAAAAACGTTTTTCATATTAAAAATAATTAAAACTTCCAAAAATCAATTATTTCAGAACTTCGAAACTTCAATAATTCATAATAAATAGCCCTTTTGTCAGAAAAATTCAAACCTTATATCTTTTCCATAGGAAATTTCATTCTCTACAACTTTGCAGAAGAAAGGTTTTCCAAATTCCAAACAAAAACTGACCGAAATCCACAAACGGGCGATTTTAAAGGCTATAATCAAATTTCAGTCAAGAAATGGGCCCACAGACATGCTTAACATATTTTAAACAACTTTTGCAACAAAAATACTCTTCCTCCTCATATATTCATATATCCCACATTCATTGTAAAAATATCACCATTATTATATTATTAAAATATAATAATATATTTAAATGAATTATTTTATCAGAAAAGATAAAATATCAATTTTTCAACAATTGTCACTTTAAAATTTTCTCCATCTATATCCACATAAAATGAATATTTTCCTTATCATATAAATCAATAATTAATTATTCACAAATAATATTACAGAATCACAATATATAACTAACCGCACTGCCTCAGAAAGAGGGGCTTTCCAATAAGGATTTCTCCTTACTAGCGCGCAATTAGGTGACCAAGCCTCTCCTTAGACAGAACTTTCTAGACATTGCCAATAATGTTATCTAATAATATTATTCAAATAATATGAATTATTGATCTGATAATGAAAATACTGTGTAGTGACAATTATTGAAATAACAATAATATAAAATATCAACGTAGAATTATTGAATCAATAAAATAAAATATTGAACAAGAATTCACCGTAACAATTATCGAGTAGTGCCTTCACGAAGAATCAATAATTGGTGCAATACCGCGTAATGCTCTCGTGTTTTAACCACTAACGGTATTCCAACAAAGATAATCAGAATAACCACGCCTGCTATTTATAAATAACTTATACTTGTCGTTTTCTTCATCCAATTGCTTTCCGTTATGGGGCCCATACAAGGCTGCGCCATTGTACGAATATTCCCCTACAGTAAGAATATTCCACGACCAAACGAATATTCCCCGACAACAATGAATATTTTATAACCACTTGTTTATTTAAAATATTTGCGCATTTTACCCATAACTAACCACATTACCCATAACGCGAGTCTATAGGCTACATTTTCTACTCGGTCAAGAATCTGAAATGGGCCAATAAATCATGGATTGAGCTTTTCTCTCTTCCCAAATCTTATAACTCCCTTCCATGGAGCAACACGCAACAATACATAATCCCCAATACTAAATTCCACGTTCTTTCGATGAAGATCAGCATAACTCTTTTGTCGATCTCGTTTTGTATACGTTTTCGAATTATTTGAATCTTTTCTGTAATCATACGTACCAACTCTGGTCCCAACAATGTTGCTTCACCCACCTCATCCCAACATACTAGAGAGCGACACTTTCGTCCATACAATGCTTTGAATGGAGCCACACCTATACTTGCCTGATAACTATTGTTGTAGGAGAATTCCACCAATGGTAAATACTTATCCCAACTCCCTTTGAAGTCTAGGACACAGACTCTTAATAAATCTTCAAGAGTTTGAATAGTCCTCTCTAATTGTCCGTCCGTTTGAGGATGGTATGCCGAACTGAATCGTAAATCCATTCCCATAGCTTTTTGCAAGCTAACCCAAAATCGTGAAGTGAATCTTGGGTCACGATCCGAAACTATGGATACTGGCATGCCATGCAATCTCACAATCTCATTTACATACATATGAGCAAGACGTTCAAGGGAATAAGTGTGAGACCCCGAATTTTATAAAATGAAAGTATTCAATTTTCTTATAATTATTCTATTTAGTAAATGGTTAAATTGATAAAGGTTAAAGTTAAGGGTGATATGTGAAAATTTTGCAAAGTAAGCAAGTTGTTATAAAATAATCGGTGGTAAAATACGCGTGGTTGCATAGTAGCACTGCAGATCGATTATTGATGCTTATTTGAGAAGTCACTCGCTTATACTCAATTATTGCTACGAAGAATTCACGATCATATCTCTCATATTATTGATTCAATTATTGTCACAAAGATCTTCAGATAATATGTTATATTATTAAATCAATAATTGAGACGACAAAGTTATTCATATTATTAAATTATAATATTTACAATGTCTAGAAGTTCATTAAGGAGAGGTTTGGTCACCTAATCAAGGCGCCTAATAGGAGAAATCCTTATCGAAAGCCCCCTCTTCCGGGAACAACCCGGTTATTAAATATTGTGAGTTATAATATTAATGATGAATAAGTTCGTATTGATTAAAGATGAATTTGATAGTTCTATTGTGTTGGGATTATTTGTGTTAGTAGAAATCGACATTTATTTCAATAATAGTTGATGTCTTGAGGTTATATTGTTCAATTGGGTATTTAGGGTACTTTTCGTGTCGGAATACTATTCACGAGTTACTATTCACGAGTTACTATTCATGAGTTACTATTCATGAATTACTATTCACGAGTTACTATTCACAAGTTACTATTCACAAGTTACTATTCATGAGTTACTATTCACAAGTTACTATTCACGAGTTACTATTCATGAGTTACTATTCACCCGAATAATATATTTCTTTGTGGTCCAAATTATTTTTGGGTACAATATTATTCCATGAGGGGATGTGCTAATTTTTCAGACCGTTGGTTGAATTTATAATAGTAAATTAATATGGATCGTTGGTTTAAAGTTTTAATAGTAAATCAATATGGATCGCTGGTTTAAAGTTTTAATAGTGAATCAGTATGGAATGTTGTTTTAAGTTTTAATATGGACCGTCCGTTTAAAAGTAAATCAATCTAGATCGTTCATGAATTAATTACTATTCAGTCCATTCTCCTATTAATAGAAGCTCATTCCTTCATTATTTCTTACGAATCCACTAAACTCTAGAGAGAGAAATTATAGAGAGAAAGAAGAAAAGAAGTTAGCTACCTTTCTATTCCAGTATCCAGCTGTATTCTAAGTTAAGGGATATTATTTGTTGTACTCGTAAGGGGTATTATTTCTTTCGTATTTATGAAGAGAGCTATTGCTATTCCATTCCTTATTATTATGTTGGAATAACCTGTCTATGCAAAGTACTGCATACATGGTGAAATTTTTCTATTATTTCATTCCTTATTATTCTGTTGGAATAACCTGTCTATGCAAAGTACTGCATACATGGTGAAATTCTTCTATTATTCCATTCCTTATTATTATGTTGGAATAACCTGTCTATGCGAAGTACTGCATACATGGTGAAATTCTTCTATTATTTCATTCCTTATTATTATGTTGGAATAACTTGTTTATGTGAAGTACCGCATACATGGTGAAATTCTTCTATTATTCCATTCTTTATTATTCTGTCTGAATATCCTGTCGGTGTGAATTTCGCCTGACTTGGTTCCATTAATTATTCTGTTAGAATAACCTGTATACACGGATCACCGTATACCTGGTGAAGTCTGTTGTTATTCCATTCTTTATTATTCTATTGGAATAACCTGTATACGCGGATTACCGTATACCTGGTGAAGTCTGTTGTTATTCCATTCTTTATTATTCTGTTGGAATAACATGTATACGTGGATTACGGTATACCTGGTGATTTCTGTTGTTATTCCATTCTTTATTATTCTGTTGAAATATCCCGCTGGGCGTACGACATACCTGAACCGGGTTCCATTATTTATTATTTTGTTGAGAATAACCTGTCGGTGCGATCTATCGCATGCATGGTGATTTTTTTGTTTATTCCATTTTTTATTATTCTGTTGGAATAACATGTCTATGTGGATTATCACATGCATGGTGAATGATCCTTTGTATTCATTCCTTATTAAATTGTGGAAATGATCTATCTAAGTGGATTAACGCATGGCGGCAAAAATCCATTTACAGTTTCATATATTCTATTATACTCAGTTGGTTAAAGTTTTAGTTTCTATACTCCATGAAATTAGTGGAATATCCTTGATATTTGCGCTTCATCCAGTATCTTTTCATGGAAATATTCTTCTAAGCATTCTTGAATTTTACTCTACAAAGAAGTATCATGTTGACAATTTGGTCATTATTAGTTCCTGGATAAACTAATTCTTGAACTTGTTTTATTGAATTCTTATATCATTGTCATCATCCTCATGTTTATATTTTGTTGAAAGTCATATGTATTCGTAGTTCATAGATGGACTTGGTATGATTATGACTGAGGATTATTCTAAGATAATCATGGACCGTAATGTTACAAATGATGTGGAAAAAGTCCTCATTGACTCGTAGTGCATTGATGGACAGTTTTTGATATGATTATGGCTATGGATTCTCTTCAGCCAAGAGTGCAAAGATGAATTGTTTTATGGCATGATCAGGACCGTTGATGAAAACACGATTATCTTTGGCCTGTAATGCATAGATAATTCATGGTCGTGATATTAACGAATATCCTCGCCTATAGTGGGGATGATTCGATGATGTGGATTAATTATCGAAATGAAGTCTCAAAGAATGAAATATTAATTCATGGATGTGATTTAATTAATATCCTTGGTCGTAGTGCAGGGATGATTCGATGATATGGTTTATTTATTAAGCTGAGTCTCAGCATTATTGGTTTTACAGTTGTATATCTTTGGCCTGTAGTGCAAAGATGAACTATTTGTTATTGGTTATATAGTTGTATATCTTTAGCCGTAGTGCAAAGATAAATTTGTTAGTATGATTATGAGCAGGAATTGTGATTTGGTATAACCATGATTTTTGATGTTTCAGGTGAAGATAGGTGATGAAAATTATCTTCGTCCTGGATGAGAAATGGAATTTGAAACCACAATTATGATTATGAGTTATTCATATGATTGTGGACAGGAACTGTTGATTGATGTTACTGTGGATTAAACATTGTTGGTGGACTTTAACATGAGAAGATAATGTATATTATGGTCTATTCGACTCTTCTAATGGATCGCTTCGTTCACCGCAATTATGGTTGAAAAGTTTTATCATCTACCATATGTTATAAATCTTTGGTTTATTACTGATGAAGGCTATTGATAATTTAATTATCTTTAGTCATGATATTTGTTACTAGGCGAATTGTGCTCACCCTTTTGCTTCACAATTCCTTTCAGATAATAAGAGTATAGCTGGGTCAAGCGGGGATAGTAGGGGAATAGAACGGTAGTCTATAGCTATTGAGGTTCTCCCAAAATAGTATGGAAATAATTTTATTGAGAACTTTAGATAAGTGTGTCGTATTGTATACGTCATTTTATATTTAATTTTGGTGAACCGAATAGGGTAAGGTGAACCCAACTTTGGAAGGGTGTTTTACCACTATCATACAAGATGTCTAATGACATACAACCTCGTGTTATTATAAGACAGGGTTGTGCACATCCACTTGCTTAGTATATCTACGAGCACTACCTATATGATCTTGGAATTTATTTGAAATATAATTTTCACTTGGAGACAGTGGAGATAGTTATAAGTCAAGAGAAGACTCAACATTGGAAAGAAGATGATAGTAATCTTCTCGTTTTTCTTTGGGGTCTATTGGGTCAACCAAGGATAATTCTCGTGGACATATGATATCAATCATAACCTGGACGCACGGCCTCGCATGCATTGAAGGTTTCTTGAGCACTTCCCAAAGATTTTAATTTCTAAAATAGTTATAGGATCGTACTTTTTATGTAAAGTACCTTTGTAAGGTGTTGTGGTTGAGATACCATGAGAGTTACATAGATTTTGTATTGAAACTCATACTTATCGTTGTTGTACTCGCATTTACGCTTTAGTTTCAAATTGTATAAATGAAGTTTGTATTTGATTTTTATAGTATGATATCTGGCGACTCAGAATGGGTGGGGTGGACCTATTTTGGGGGCGTCATAATAAGTCTCCCGTATCGGCAAGAAATGAGCAGACTTGGTTAATCTATCAACAATAACCCAAATAGCATTTATGCCTTGAGAAACAGTGGTAAAACCCGTAACGAAATCTATGGTAATGTGTTCCCACTTCCATTTCGGAATCTCAAGTGGTTGCAATGGACCCTTAGGCACTTGATGCTTCGCCTTTACACGTTGATAAGTTAAACACCTCAAGATAAACTTCGCGATCTCTCTCTTCATGTTGTTCCACCAAAATGTATGTCGAAGATCACGATACATTTTGGTACTTCCAGGATGGATTGCAAACGGTGTATTGTGTGCCTCCATCATGATCTTGTTCTTCAAATCAGAATCGTTAGGAACACAAAGTCTGGAGTGGACTCGAAGTATTCCTTCTTCATCGATTCTCGCTTCCGGAATAGCACCTTCTTGTACTTTCTTCTTCATACGCATCAACTCCGGGTCGGTGGCTTGAGAAACTTTAACTTTATCGATTAAAGTTGGTTCTATCCATATACTTGACATCATCGCACTCATTCCTGCATATGATCTTCTACTTAACGTGTCAGCTACCACGTTTGCTTTTGCAGGATGGTATTGAATAGTGTGGTCATAATCTTTTAACAGCTTGAGCCAACGTCGTTGCCGCATGTTGAGTTCCTTTTGAGTGAAGAAATATTTGAGACTTTTATGGTCTGAATATATCTCCACTTTTTCTCCATATAGATAGTGCCTCAAGATCTTTAGTGCAAAAACGACTGCTGTCAACTCTAGATCATGAGTAGGATAATTCCTCTCATATTCTTTAAGTTGTCGCGAGGCATAGGCTATGACTTTCCCATGTTGCATGAGAACACATCCTAACCCTTTGCCTGAAGCATCGTTGTAGATAACAAATCCATCCGAACCAGATGGTATTGTCAGAACAGGTGCCGAAATGAGTCTCCTCTTAAGCTCTTGGAAACTCTTCTCGCATTCCTCGCTCCATACGAATTTTGTATCTTTTTGAGTTAGCTGAGTTAACGGAGTAGCGACTCGAGAAAATCCTTCCACGAATCTCCGATAATAACCAGCTAAGCCCAAAAAGCTACGTACTTCAGTCACCGTCTTCGGTTGCTCCCAACTTTGTATCGCTTCAATCTTCGCCGGGTAGACAGATACTCCATGTTTTGACACCACATGCCCAAGGAATGCTACTTCCTCAAGCCAGAACTCGCATTTCTTTAACATGGCATATAGCTTGTTTTCATGAAGCTTTTGGAGTACCAGCTTCAAATGGTGTTCATGATCTTCATGACTTTTGGAATATATGAGGATGTCATCAATAAAGACAACAACGAACTAATCCAAATAATCCTTGAATACTCGGTTCATCATATCCATGAAAGCCGCATGAGCATTAGTCAATCCAAAAGACATGACAACTAGGAATTCATAATGCTTGTACCGAGTTCTGAAGGAAGTCTTTGAAATATCCTCAGTTCTAATCTTCATTGATGATATCCGTAATCTAAGATCGATCTTTGAGAAGAATTGTGCTCCTTCAGAATCGGGTCAAACAGTCATCAATACGAGGTAGAGGATACCTATTCTTGATGGTGACATGGTTCAATTCTCGATAGTCAATATTAAAGTTGCATACTCCCCGCCTTTTCTTCTTTACAAATAAAACAGAGCACCCCAAGGAGATGTACTAGATCTAATGAAACCGATGTCCAACAACTCCTGTAGTTGGACCTTTAACTCCTGAATTTCAATAGGAGCCATTCAATATAGGGTTTTAGAAATGGGCTTTGTACCAGTTTCAAGATCAATAAAGAATTAAACTTCACGTTCTGGGGTAGACCGGGAAGTTCTTCAGGAAATACGTCAAGAAATTTACTAACAACAGGAATATTATTCAAATTCGACGTGTCTTTATTCAAATCCATAACATGGGCTAAGAAAGCTTGACATTCGTTTTTCAATAAACGAATAGCTTTATCACTTGATATGACGTTGATTGATTTTAGTGGTTTAGTTGCTTGAATTGCATAACAAAAGTTGGTTAGGAATATGAAAACTAACAACCTTATTTAAAATAATCAATTTTGGCAAGATGAGTAGTTAACCAATCAATCCCTAAAATCACATCAAAAGCAAGTATCTTTAAAGAGATAAGATCAACAGGTAATGTGATGGTGCCAACTTGGATCAAACAAGATTATAAATAGTGGATGTGATGAAAGTTTCTCCTAACGGAGTCTCCACAGATAAATCAAAGTCTAATTTCTTCGGAGTTAAGTTTAAACGTTGAGCTGAAGCTGGAGAGATAAATGAATGGGTAGCACCGGTATCTAGTAAGGTATAAACTTCGCAAGAATTTATGATTAGCTTACCCGTAATCACCTCGTTTGGGTTCCTCACATTTTGACAAGTCACGACAAACGCTCTTCCAGGAACCGTTGACTTTGACTTTTCTGGGACAGCCTTTTGAGTCACCATCCCCGCTGGACTTGGTTTCGCTACTGTACAATCTCGAGCGATTTGTCCTTCCTTTCCACAATTATAATATACCTTGAACTGCAGGGGCGGTTTCAATGATATGTCCCTCTTTCACGATTTATAAAGATACGACCGGTGTGGTCATTCTCCTCCCTTAGTACCGCTTTCTTTGCCGGTGCCGACGCCTTCACATGGTCATTGTTGGATCTCCTCTTTTAAAATCTCCTCCTGACTCGCTTCTTCTATTTTCATAGCCATGATTACCACCAGAGTGGTTACCATTTTTGTCCGTATTTTTCTTTCTCCATTTGGTTATCGTTGTTCGGATGATCATTGCCACCCAGATGATCCTCGGTTGTGGTCCCTCGGTTGAACGTACTCGTTATCTCGCTTAACAATTGAGCCCCGTTGACAACATCCGAATAGAGAGAAAATTTATGAGAAATTAGATATCGACGTATGCCGAAGTTTCAAACTCTCGTAAACATCCAAGCGCTATATGTTCCTTATTCTCCACCAAATGAGGTGCAAACCGATAACTCGCAAACTTTGCCTCATCATATGGGACACCGCCATATTGTTTTGTTCCAACATAATAAACTCCACTTCCTTCATACGATTTAATACTTTCGTGAAAGTACTTGTCATTGAGCAGCTTCAAATGTCTCCCAAGACATGCCGAAAAGTGCTTGCTAGATGGGTATGCTTCATGATTCCCACCAAAGAATCGCCTCATTACTTTAACATAAAGTGGCGTAATGGAACCTTCGTTCCTCCTCCGCATCCCAAGACATCGAATATCTTGGTAATTTGTTTGACCCACGTCTCCGCCTTAATCGGATCCGGCTTTCCCCAGAATTCTGGTGGTCCCAACTCTTTGAACTGCTTGGCAGTAACAAACCGTACGTTGTTATCATTTCCACCTTTATTTTATACACGAGTCTCCCTCGTCTGATTTTGCATGAACTGCAAAAAACTTCTAAACATCCCGTTGTTCATCATCTGCTCAGTGGTGTTGTTCATAGGAGGAACATTGTCAGCCTGTTGCACGTTCTCCTCATTGGTGAGCAAAGGTGTCTCCACGGTCTCATTTACTCCACTATTAACATTCTCAGTTGCCATTCTCAAATACTTCCATAAAACAAGGGTTAATTAAGGAAATCAACATATCGCATAATATCCATATATACTGACCAACTAACAAATAAGCTTAGGTAGGACACACTAGCGAAAGATTTACTCATCTCTTTCTCCTAGTTCTATTCCCCGATCTCTGCCAGAGATCATATCCCTAATCTTCGATATTAATCATGACGCGCCCCCAAAATAGGTATACATCACCCATTTTGAGTCCTCAATAACATGGTATGTAAACAACTACAACTTTATTAATACAACATATAAATCTGTGAGTTTAAATACAAATATTGCCATCTAGATAATATTCACACCCAAATAAGTCCTCATTACAATTATTGGTACATTATTTTACAAAATGGTGAGGACTACTAAACAACTTTCTAGAACCATCATTCCACACCCGACTAGTAACTCGCTACATTCTCGCCTCCCCGAGAAGAAAAATGGAACAAAAAGGAAAGGGTGAGCTCAACTAGCCCAAAAGAAGAATATTATGACTAAGATAATATAGAACAAATTATCGTTAGTCTTCAACAGGAAAAATCGATAAAATACAATAGACAACAAGTTTTCAGATCAATATTCGCAATGAAAATAATAATTCATAGATGAGTTACGTAGAGAATGAAATCTACTATAATCTATGAATTTAAAAGTCCATCATCAATATTTTATCCCCGTAACATCAATTAATATACATTTTGAATCAAATATTCATCTTCGCACTCTGCACCAAAGATATTCATCACCAATCATCATGTTCATCTCAACACTGCTCATCTTGCACACATGTGCCAAAGATATTCATCAAAAATTCATTCATCTTTTCACTATGCATCAAAGATATTCAAAGAATATCATCATTTAGGACTGAGGATGATGAAAAATATTTTAAAGAAAACGAATCCAGTGAAACAAAAGAATAAATATTAAGGATTCGTATTTCAAACAATCCAAGTTCAAAAATACTTCATAAATAACCGTAGTGAAGTAAAATTCAAGAATAATCAAAACATGGATACAATCAAAGCTAGTATCCATAATAGATATTTTGGATAAAAAACGAGAATTTAATTTTTTCTGTGAATTGTGTCGTATTCGTGAATAGTGTTGTATACGTGAATAGTGCCGTATACGTGAATAGTAACCCTGAAACTAAGAGACAAGAAATTCACAAGAAAAATCTTACCAATATTCAGGCATAATGATATTAGAAGAAATAATATCATTTTAAAAAAAATAATATCCCTTACCTCGAAAAGAATAGTACTTCTGACTGGAATATCATATATAACGCTAAAAGAACTTGCACCGTATAGCAACACTCAAAGTATCAAAATACTCACAAGAATATAAACCGATATATAGAGAGAAAACTTCAGGGTTTACCGTGTGATTTTCAATTCTAACCTAAGCACCCTATTTATAGGAAAATGCTTAGAACACCAAAGCAAAAAATTTAATAAAATATTAATATATATATACAAATTTCTTATGCCCACTTTCTTAGATCTGAATTCAGCAATTTACATCACATGCGAGACCCACAATTAATGACAAAAACGTTTTTCATATTAAAAATAATTAAAACTTCTAAAAATCAATTATTTCAGAACTTTAGAACTTCAATAATTCATAATAAATAGCCCTTTTGTCAGAAAAATTCGAACCTTATATCTTTTCCATAGGAAATTTCATTCTCTACAACTTTGCAGAAGAAATTTTTTCCAAATTCCAAACAGAAACTGACCGAAAACCACAAATGGGCTATTTTACAAGCTATAATCAAATTTCAGTCAAGAAATGGGCCCACAGACATGTTTAACATGTTTTAAACAACTTTTGCTACAAAAATATTCTTCCTCCTCATATATTCATATATCTCACATTCATTGTAAAAATATCACCATTATTATATTATTAAAATATAATAATATATTTAAATGAATTATTTTATCATAAAAGATAAAATATCAATTTTTCAACAATTGTCACTTTAAAATTTTCTCCATCTATATCCACATAAAATGAATATTTTCCTTATCATATAAATCAATAATTAATTATTCACAAATAATATTACGTAATCACAATATCGACAATCGTGCCGTTCCTGAGAAAGGGGGCTTTCAATAAGGATTTCTCCTCATTTGTGCAAGCAATTAGGTGACCAAACCTCTCCTTATGTAACTTTCTAGACATTGCCAATAATGTTATCTAATAATATTATTCAAATAATATAAATTATTGATCCGATATGAAAAAAATACTGTAGTAACAACAATTATGAAACAAAGAATAATATAAAATAGCAACGTAGCAATTATTAAATCAATAAAATAAAATATTGAACAAGAATTCATCGTGAATAATTATTGAGTAGTGCCTACTTACGTAAGAATCAATAATTGGTGCAATACCGTGGTGCTACTTGTTTTTTAACCAACCGGTATTCCAACAAGATAATCTGTGAATAACTACGCCTGCAAGTTATTTATAAACAACTTATACTTGTCATTTTCTTCATCCAATCGCTTTTCGTTATGGGGCCCATACAAGGTCGCTACTGTCAAAGCATTTAATATTCTCTCGACAAAGAAGAATATTCCACGACCAAATGAATATTCCCCGACAACAATGAATATTTTATAACCACTTGCTTATTTAAAATATTTGCGCATTTTACCCATAACTAACCACATTAATCAAATCAACCCTTACTATTTCAAAATAATAAATAGAGGAAATTTAATTTCATTATAATAAACTGGGGTCTTACAATATATCAAAGTAAACCTTTGATAGTTACTCGAGAAGAGAAATTCTAGATTCTTTGTGATCACTCAGCATAACTCTGAAAAATATTTCCATCCTGTTAATTGGGTATATCAAAGTAAATCTTTGATAGTTACTCAAGAAGATAATTTTAAGATCATTTGAGATCATTCAGCTTAAACTTTGGAGAATTCTTCTAAATTATTATTCAATCAAATAACGTAGAAACTTTAAAAGTGTTGTACCCTTTCATTATTGAACTATTGTGTTGCATAGGTTGCGAGAAGATTGGTTAGAGAAGAACAAATTGTTTAGCTATTTCAAAGTTCTCCGAACTTTGGAGTTATTCTATCGAATTAGATAGTCTGTTGTTCTGATTTTTATACACTCATTGTAAATCTTAACTTGCGGGGCAAATTTATTGCTCACCCTTGCTAAATAAAATATTTCAGCTAGGGACAAAGTGACTGGAGGTGCTGTGAAGAACAAAGGCAAAGGTGCTATGTTGTGATAGCTATGGTTAACATTATTATTATGTTGTATTTGTAAACCCTTTTTATATATTTAAAGGGTATGTTTGTAATGTTAAGGTTAGATAACCTGGGACGAATGTATTAACTATATCAGTTAATGTGGTGTAATATTCTATTCATCAATGAATGGGTAGTTAGATGTTAATTATATTGTTG
Source organism: Panax quinquefolius (assembly GCA_020205615.1). Lineage (NCBI taxonomy): Eukaryota > Viridiplantae > Streptophyta > Magnoliopsida > Apiales > Araliaceae > Panax > Panax quinquefolius. The sequence continues at coordinate 100,734,918 of CM035154.1, read as the reverse complement.
ATCGTGAGCACCAAACTCTGGGGGTAAGGTAACCCGAATTTGGGGGTGTCACAAGTTGGTATCAAAGCTGTAGGTTATAAACCTTAAGTGGGTGGGGGAAAACCCTAGGATTATAACCATAAGCAAGATATAAAATACTCATTTAGAGTACTAAGTGAGGGATTGCTGAAATATATTGATAATGAGATATGTAGACACATAGTGTGAGAAGTTCGTACTAGTGAAGTATTAATCAAGTTATTTAAACTGTTTGTAGGATCTTAGGAGAAGATGAAATGAGTACGGAGATGCCAGTGGCTATTGCACCAGTGCCAGTAGCCGAGGTGCCAGCGCAAAGCTAGTCAGTTGAAGAAATGGAAAAAGGTGAAACCATGGTCAATTTGGGAAGTGATCATGATGATTATCCCGAGATGTATCTGAGAGGTGATGAGGAGGCGGAGTCTGAAGAAGCTAAGTTGGAGATAAAGATCAAGAATCGGCAGAAGTTCAAGAACTCCGGAGTAAAGTGTTTCTCTCAGATGAGTTATGGAAGACAGAAAGGGCGTTACGCGAGATGACCGAAGAATGGAACGATTTGAAGGCGCAGGTGGAAAGGATGAAGACTGAAGGTGGTGGATCGTCGGAGGGAACAGTCAAGCTGAAAGGCAAGAATAATAGAAAGAGGAATCACGACAGTGATAGTTCTGAAAATTCAAACCTGAGGAAGAAGAAAGTTTGTATCAAGTGTGGAAAGACTCATGTCGGAGAGTGTATGATGTGGAAGAACGTGTGTTTCAACTGTAAACAAGAAGGATATATTTCCCTACATTGTCCTAAGCTGAATATGAGAAAGTGTTTTTCGTGTGGGAGAACGGGTCACGGATTCAACAACTGTCCCAGCAAGAAGACTAGTGAAGGGAGTAGACGGTAGACAACTTAATTAGATATAAGCGGTACTATCTTTTGGTAGTAGGTTATGATATTAACAGTTGTAATATCGAGAACGATGTGTGAACATATGTAAATATATATGTTTGTATGAATGAAATCTTTATTTTTTATATGAATATAAGATTGGCGAGTTCTTAAAACTCATACTTATGGTAAGTTCATAACTCATAATTATATGAGATGTTTTGAACCCCTCAACGAATGGACACCAAAGGTTTGACTAGGATAAGTTCATACACTCATATAACTGTGGCAAGTTCCTGGGCCCATAGGTGTTGTAAGTTTGACGAACTGGGAATAATTATGTGTGAATGGAGAATTGCAACATTTTATGTAAAGTTAGAGAATTGCAACTTTTTGTGAAAAGTTATGATATTAATCCTAATATTTATTAAAAGGGATAGTAATATGTGTTAAGTACTAAATGTACTATGTGCTATTTGAATAAATATGCAATTATATGAGAAATATGTGTTAAATTCTTATTGTGTTGTTAATAAGAATTTGTGTAGAATTAATATAAGATTTTATCAGATAATGCCGCCAAGGAAGAGAAGTCTAAAGGAAAATATGGAAGAACAATTTTTGAATATGAAGCAGAAGGATAAGTCAGTGACAGAATATTTTGTCAAGTTCAACGAATTAGCTAAATTCGTTCCACATCAAGTGGACATTGAGGAACTTGAAGCACGATGTTTTAGGAATGGATTGAAATCATTGGTACTCGAGAAGTTAGATGTGCTGCAAATTAATTCATTTTCAACTTTATTGGAAAAAGCCATTATTGCTGAGGGAGAAATTGAAGCTGTATTGAAGAATAGTCACGAACAAAGAAGGAAGGCCGAAGGGAATAATATGATAGGTGGTAATGGAGGCAGGGATTTTAATAAATGTAAGAGGGATGATAATGTTAATTTAGCAAATAATTTAAAAGAGAGTAGGATGAGGGGTACACCATGTGTAGTTTACGGAAAGCATCATCAAGGAGTTTGTTTGAAAAAAATAGGAATCTGTTACAACTGTGGCCATGAGGGACACATGTCTCCCGAGTGTCCCATTCCAAAGAAGACACGAGGTTGTTTTGCGTGTGGATCAATCGATCATCTAGTGCGTGATTGCCCAAAGAAAAGGGTGAATAAGGGAACCAGCAGCGGAACAATATGGATCAAAGAATCAACTCACCAAGGAAGACCAACAACATTCACTTTTTGCATGACAGTTCCAGATGCAACAGCTGCCCAGGAGGTGGCGACAGGTAACGATTTCGCTTAATACTTAAATTACGCGAGTAATATGGGTTAAATATCGCTGTGAATTATTTTCTTTTATAGATCCAAGTCACAGGTTAGAATATAAGACACAAATTAATGTTGTGTTGATAAAAATGAATTGATGATACAACTTTAAAGGATAGTAGAGTATAAGAAAGTGGTGATTCCGAGGACGGAATCCTTATAAGGAGGGGAGAATGTAATAACCCGGGATTTTGAAAAATTCGAATTTTATGAATAATTTTTTTTATTTTAATTAATATTGACATTGATTATCAATATTGTGTTGTGTATCGGTGATACGAGCTTTGAGAATTAGTCAATTTGTGTATTGATTGAGAGATAAGAGTAGAGTTGTGCTTAACTGAGAATAGAAAAACCTTAACCCTAAGTCCGAATAGGGATTCGATAGAAAATACAGTTATTATAACTTTATCATTGAGTACGTGTTTGTATTGTATATAATTATTGATCATTGATGGATCGGATATGATATAAACTTAGAAAACCCTAATGAGAGATTAGAAACCTTAATCTCAGGTTTAGAAACCCTAACGTACAGTTAGGAACCCTAAACGAAAGTTGGGAACCCTAATTTCATATTCGAGAATCCTAAACCCTAATCCTAATTAGCAAGCCCTAATGTGATTATTAAACTTTAATGTGATTAGAAAACCTTAATATAATTAGTAAACCCTAATTATATTTTTGAAATCTTAATTTTCTAATTAAAAGCCTAATTAGAAAATCCTAGAAACTAAGGTTATAAAACCTAAGGGTTAGAACCTTAGGGTTAAACCTTAAAGGTTAAACCCTAAGGGTTTGGACAATGTCTAGAATGCCATTAAAATTGGAAGGAAAGTGACCAAAATGCCCTTTTTGCATTACTTTAATTGGTAACTTGTAAAATTTGACAACACCTTTAGTGGTTCACCAACTCTTGACTTTGCATGACCTAAAAATCCAACAACTCAACCTAGATCATCAATAATTTAAGCAACATGCATTGTATCTAAAGAATAAAAGAGATTAAAGAGAGAAAAAGTCCATAAGGTTGCTCGTTTTGCTATCAAGCTCTCAACAACTCTTTCTCTCTCCAAACCTCCAAAATATTAAAGTATATCAATCCCTAAAACACCTCCTAGATCATCAAGATCAGTTTAATAGAGCAAGGATCAAAGAATTAGCAAGAGAAGGTATAAACCCTACCTCATTCTAGATCTTGTATGCTTAGTCAAAAATTAAGTTTATGTATTTATATGTGTGTTGGAGGATGATTATGGTGATCTATGTTGATATAACATAGATCCATAGCATCAAATAGCTTTAAAAGTGAAGTTTTAAAAAAAATTGCTCAACATTCTAGGTGGTCTGACAACCAAATGTCAGTGGCTCTAGATTCTTGCATGTTTATGCTTTTTGATGTTTTATGTTTTAGATTTGTAGTTTGATATGTGGTATTTGATCTGCAAGTGGTATCACAGTCAGGTGATGTCTAGATTTCATTTTATTCTTGGTCAAAACCCGTTGACCAAGCATGACCGGACGATTTCTGGGTAACCCAGAAATCCTAAATCGATGTCTGACAGGTTTTTCTAAGGTCTTGATCTATCAGTTTTTAAGAGATTTGATGATGTTGTTGTATTCATGTTGTACCCTGCTAGATGGACTATAGATCCATACCTCTAGATCCCTTAAACAACAAATCTGTTGGACGTAGTGGATGGTCAAAGGTGCCCATCTGATCACGAAGTCATTTTTTTGGAATTTTCAGAAAGTGTATGAACATCGTTTCTGACCAGGTTTGACCAGTTCAAATCTGGAGATTTTGATATTGTTTGACTGAGATCATGCTATGTGTATGTTCCTCGACATAAGGACTATAGATTTGAACCATGAACACACCTGTTTGATGACCAGAACACCGGATTAATTGGACTAGAAAGTACTTAGTCGAAACTGTCTAGGTTTCTGGGTAACCCAGAAAACCCAAACGATGTCTGACAGCAAGTTTAGAGGCTCAGATCTCCTTGTTAAGATGTTGTATATCCAAGAAAGGATTGGTAATTGTAGACTTACATTCTTACTACATGATCAAAGTGTAAGATGGCCCAGAAATAGTTTGAACAAAGTTTCTGACAAGGTTTGGGTGAGTCATAACTTGTGATTTTGTTATAGTTGGACTGATCTATTGTTATATATATGGTCTATGACATGAGAACTAAACGTTTGGACCATGAGAACACTTAACTAATGACCGGGACATAAGATTAAGCTTAACATGAAATCGATAACTCGAATCGCTCGGGTTTTACGGAAAACCCGCTTAACGCCCCGACAGTTGACTTTGAATGGCCAGAACTTCATGATATGATGTTGTATGACCAAGTTAATGATTGATTCGTGTAGTGTTATATAAACACTACATAATCAATGTTTAAACAAGCCCAGAACATGCTCAGGCTGAGAATTAAGCATGGTCAAAACTAAAGATGTTGTAATCGGTTCTGCCGTTGTTCTTGAGGCTCAAGAACACCAACAATGATTTGCCATCGCTACTATAGCCTTCAGTGACAGTTTATTTAATTACTATTTTCTAATTTTCCAAAAATTAATTAAAAATAGAAAATAAATTCTAAAAATTACAAAAATGGTTTTAAAAATTATTTTAAATTATGAAAAATAACTTTTGATTAATTGGGATATTTTTCATTAATATTTATAATTATTTGAATATTAATGATATTTAATTTAATTAATTAGTGTATTAAATAAATTAGAGAAAAATGATTTTAATATTATAAAATCATTTTAAATAAGAATAAAGTGTTTAAAAATATTTTGAGTTATAAATGTAACTTTTAGTATTTTTAGAGAATTTTTATTAATAATTTAATATTAATGATATTAGATTTATTTAATTATTATATTAAATAAATGAGTAAAAAAATGATTTTAATATTATAAAAATCATTTTAAATAAGAATAAAGTGTTTAAAAATATTTTGAATTATAAAATATAATTTTCAATATTTTTGGAGAATTCTCATTATTCTGTTGGAATAACCTGTCTGTGTGGACTATCGCATGCATGGTGAATGATCCTTCGTATTCATTCTTTATTAAATTATGAAAATGATCTGTCTACGTGGATTACCGCATGGCGGGTGAAAATCCATTCATAGTTTAAATGAGATTCTATTATACTCGTATGAGATATCATTTATTTTGTACTCGTCATGGAATATCATTTTATTCGGTATTTTTCTTTTACGAGTTATTATTCATGGGTTACTATTTACCCAGTTACTATTCACTCTAGTATTATTCACTCGAATATTCGGGACACTTTTCGTGTCAGAGTACTATTCACTAGTTACTATTCACGAGTTACTATTCACCCAAATTACTATTCACCCGAATATTATTCACTCGGGTATTTAGGATACTTTTCATGTCGGGGTACTATTCACGGGCTACTATTCCCGAAGTACTATTAATGGGGTACTATTCACCCGAAAAATATATTTCTTTTATGTCCAAATTATTTTTGGTACATGAATATTATTTTTGAATTTTACTCTACAAAGCAGTATCATGTTGACAATTTGGACGTTATTAATTCCTGGATAAATTAAATTATAAATCTTTAAAATTTATCCTTGAACTTGTTTTATTGAATTATTATGTCATTGTCACCATCCTCATGCTTATATTGTGGTTAAAGTCATCTTTGGCTTACGTGCATAGATGGACTTGGTATGATTATGACCAAGGATTATTCGATATAATCATGATCGTAATGTGACGAATGATGTGGTGAAAGTCCTCATTGGCCTTTAGTTCATTGATGATGGACAGTTGTTGGTATGATTATGACTGAGGATTATTCGGTATAATCATGACCACTCATGATGATTACATGAATATCCTGGCCGTGGTGCGTGGATGATTTGATTTTATTTATTGTCGAGTCTCAAAGAATAAAGTTGATGAAAAACTTTTTAAATCATAGAAGATAGTAGATTTTATGCTCTACTTGACTCTTCTAATGGATTGCTTATTCACCGCAGCTTGTTAATCTAAAACTTGTTGTCTATTATATTCTATCGGTTGTTATCGTTGAAGGCTAAGGATAATTTATTCTGTATTATCTTAGTCATATTATTTCTTACTGGGCTAGTTGAGCTCACCCTTTCTTTCATTATTCTCTTCAGGAAATGAGAATATAGCTGGGACGAGTCGGGGAACGGAGTGAAAGTCCAAATGGTTGTTTTAGAAGTCCTCACTATTCTGTGAAATAATGTGATAATAATTGTAATGAGCACTCCATTGAGAGTGGATTTTGTCTAGAAGGCAATATTCTTGTTTAAACTCTCACCTATGTTTTGTCGTATATTACTCGACAGTTGTATAATTAAGTTTGTATTTGATTTATGTACCATGTATTTGGTGACTCAAGATGGGTGATGTATACCTGTTTTGGGGGTGTCACATTTGACCAGTTCAAATCTGGAGATTTTGATATTGTTTGACTGAGATCATACTATGTGTGACATAAGGACTATAGATTTGAACCAAGAACACACATGTTTGATGACCAGAACACCGGATTAATTGGACTTGAAAGTACTTAGTCAAAACTGTCTGGGTTTCTGGGTAACCTAGAAAACCCAAACGATGATTGAGAGCAAGTTTAGAGGCTCAGATCTCCTTGTTGAGATGTTTTGTATCCAAGATAAGGATTGGTAATTGTAGACTTGCATTCTTACTACATGATCAAAGTGTAAGATAGCCCAGAAATAGTTTGAACAAAGTTTCTGACAAGGTTTGACCGAGTCATAACTTGTGATTTTGTTATAGTTGGACTTATCTGTTGTTATATATATGTTCTATGACATGAGAACTAAATGTTTGGACCATGAGAACACTTAACTAATGACCGGGACATAAGATTAAGCGAGCATGAAACTGACCACTCGAACTGCCTGGGTTTCTGGAAAACCCAGGTAACGTCTAACAGTGACTTTGAATGGCCAGAACTTCATGATATGATGTTGTATGACCAAGTTGATGATTAATTCGTGTAGTGTTACATAAACACTACATAATTAATGTTTAAACAATCCCAAAACATGCTGAGGCTGAGAATTAAGCGTGGTCAAACCTAGCATGTTGGTAACCGGCCTGTCAGTGTTCTTGAGGCTCAAGAACACCAACAACGACGGTTACTATCACTATAGCCTTCAGCGACAGTTTATTTAATTACTATTTTCTAATTTTTCCAGAAATTAATTAAAAATAGAAAATAAATTCTAAAAATTATAAAAATGGTTTTAAAAATTATTTTAAATTATAAAAAATAACTTTTGATTAATTGGGATATTTTTCATTAATATTTATAATTATTTGAATATTAATGATATTTAATTTATTTAATTAGTGTATTAAATAAATTAGAAAAAAATAATTTTAATATTTTAAAAATCATTTTAAATAAGAATAAAATGTTTAAAAATATTTTGAGTTATAAAATGTAACTTTTAATATTTGTAGAGAATTTTCATTAATAATTTAATAATAATGATATTAGATTTATTTAATTATTAAATTAAATAAATGAGTTAAAAAGATTTTAATATTATAAAAATCATTTTAAATAAGAATAAAGTGTTTAAAATATTTTGAATTATAAAATATAATTTTCAATATTTTTGAAGAATTCTCATTAATAAATTAATATTAATGATATTAGATATATTTAATTATTAAATTCAATAAATGATAGAAAAATGATTTTATTAATTTAAAAATCATTTAAAATGAGAAAATGATTTAAAAATATTTTAAGTTATAATTAATTACTTTTAATATTTTTATGATAAATTCATTAATATTTAAATATTAATGGTGATGGTTTTAAAATGATTTTAATTATTTAAAAATCATTTAAGTAGAATATTGATTATTTAAAAATATTTTAAGTTATCAATAATAACTTTAATATTTTGACAAAGTATGTCATTAATATTTTTATATTATTAAATATTAATGATGATAAGATTATTTGATAATTAAATCATTTAAAAATGATTCAAGTGTTTCAAAAATTATTATAAATTATAATAATTGTTTATAAATTATTAAAACTTTCAAAAAATATTATAAATGATATATGACTTATCTAATATAATATTGAAGCTTAGAGACCAAGTTTAATTTACAATATAAGTGTTAATTGTCGGATAGGGTGACCAAGGCATCGAGATGAGACCGAAGTCCAACCAGACCGAACTAGTTAGACTTGATAAGTGTTTATATAGGTTATAAACACTGATGTGACTATGTGCTAATGTGCCTAGGAGAAAGACTAACTGTAAATTATGGTTTTGTGTGTTGTGAATTATTGTGCTAATTATAAGACCGATATTGTGATTATAGGTCTTTCAAACGCAGATAAGTATATTGTGTAGCAATAATCAACGCGGAAGGCAAGTTTCCTTAACTCCACCTTGAGTTATATTTGTTCAAATATTATGGTGGTTAATTATTGTTGATTAGACCACGTCTGAGAATTTATTGTTGATTATTCGCAGTTAGTGTATGTTTATTAATTCAAATTAAATTAGTGATTCTAAGAATATATATTTGGAGAATAATTGTTATTGGATATTCACATCTGTAGAATCTATTAGTGATTGCAAATAGTACAGATAATTCTTGTCTATTATTGGAACATGTTGAGAAATGTCTTAGCTAATTGTTCTGACTAGACAAATATTTGTTAGAACTTGATAAGTTCAAGAAGAGAAGATAAGATAAGAGAATTCAATTATTATTGATAGATCGATACCAATTGTTTCAGCTAAATCAAGAAAGTAAATTTGATAAGTTCGAGAAGAGAAGAGAAGAGAAGAGAAGAGAAGTGATTAGATTTTGAAATCATTGTATTTCATTCTTAAATCAAATTCTAATTCTAAGACTGAGAAGAACAACCTTTTAATAAAAAGGGGAGAATTTTTGTTCGTATATTCGGCCATTGTGCGCTTTTTTTAAGTATTATGCATAATATAGGGTATAATGAAGCTAATCACTTTATATACTTGCAGAGGGGTATGATTTAATCTTTATGGTTATCTGATACACCTAGGTATATCAAAGTAAACCTGTAAGAACCCGAATTTTTAGAAAATATTAAAATAAGAATTTAGTGAATAAAATTCTTAAGGCATGTGAAGGGTTCAAATAAAAATGTATAATGTGTTACGAGGTATGTGGTATTGTATTACATAGGGTATTATGCGCTATGTAATAATTGAGGTTATGTTTAATAAATATATATCATTATTATATGTTTATTATAAATTATAGAGATAAATTAGTAAGAAGATGGATAAGATTTATCTATTGATATTAAATAATTTATATGAAATTATTTTATTATGGTAAGTTGGTGACATTAAAATATCTTTTATAATCACCAATTTCTTGAGTATTTGTACGAGTGAATATCAAGTCTAAGGTAGTGCAATCATACTCTTTAATGGTTGATGTATAGTAGCTGGGCTAAATGATTCCTTTAAAGAGTGGAGGTATATACGAATTGGTAACCGATCTAACTCACTACGAAAATAGTGTAGACGAGACGGAAACTAATTTATTGGTTGTTTGTGGGAAACCACTCAGTGTACTATATTGAATACTATTAAAGACTCGATGTGTGTTAGGTTTAGACTTATATATATGTACGTTGTTGACGAGAGAAGAGAATCGATAAACCTTTAAAGTGGTTAGAGAAAGATTGAGTAAATTGATACACGGCGAGCAGTGAGAATTAAAGGTATGCATGTATGTGTTATATTCGAGTGTTGTGTTATCGGTGGTAAAAAAATCGTAAAGGAGATGTATAGTTGGTTAAACTAATAAGGGAGATAGAGTTTCAAAACTCAAAGCGAAATTCTTGAATTGTTAAGGAAAATAGTAAGCGATGATGCCAAATCAAAGAGAGGATTTATGATTAGACAAGTTAACGCTTAAGGAGGGTGTGTAAAGTATTTAGAAGCATAGGTTTCATTTCTGCTGGTGCAGAACTTGTTTGCCTCTGATTTTGGTATGGCATACAATTGCGCCATTACTAAATCCTATGACAACAAGTAAATTGCCATTCATTCTATTGAATCAGTTTGTGAAATTAAAATTCAAGTAATGGGTATTAAGGACTCATAAGGATAATAAAAATCTTAAATGATGATTAAGTTATCCATGAATGGATTTTGATAAGGTTTAATTAATTAACCCGGATTAATTATTGGATAATTAAGTTGTATTATATAAGTATTAATGTTGTGTAAGTTGATTAATTCAATTGAATTACACTAGTTTAATACGTATTGAGAAGTGTGGAATTGACAATGAGAATTATGAAATGTCTTATGTAGCATAATGTGAAATGAGTAAATTCACTAAGTGATTTAAAAGAGAATTAGGAAGATTAATCGGGTATGATTATGTGAATTCACATAAGTAATGAATACACTTTTAGATAGGTAATATCACTCATGTGGATATTAATTCTTGTCGTGTAAACGAGTGTGGCGATAAAAGTTGACACTGGCTTGAAGCTAAATCAGTCTTGTTTCGTTGTGGTATAGAAAGCAAGCAATCGGCCGTCTCAAAGAAAGATAAACCTAAGCGTGAGAAGGCGCCAAGGTGTTCATTGGAGTCAAGTTAAATTCTCATCAGTAGCATTGAGTTGGTACACTAATGTTATATGTGTGAATAAAACATAGGATAAGAGTACATTATGTTAATATGAGGTACCTAGTAGCACCATGGTATCATATAAAGTTATAGTACAGAAATGATTAAATATCTGTGTATTCTAGAAACTGAAAAGGAAATTCAATTTTTAAAAAAGCATTAATATTAAATAAGGTTGTAATTTGGTTATGTGAGTATTAGAGATAATTATGGAACTACTCGGACAATAATACCTAACTGTGTTATTTTATTGCATCTATTTAATATGTACATGGATTATATGATGTGGGTATAAAACTTATCTTTAAATTCCTAATATGGTAATAATTGTACCTTAATATTACATTATGGGAATTTAAAAGGATCAAACCAAGATTTACACGACCAAATGCTGGGATATTTTCTCTATGTTCCAAATTAAGTGTCATAAAGGACATGAACAATGACCTAGAAACTCCCTTTACGTATTCTCTAAGTGGCTATGGAATAGATGATCATTACTAGCTAAGTGGTTGGTATGGAGTTGTTGAACCACCCTTCATGAACCTTTTTTTCCTCCCTTTACACCATGGACCCCAATCTTGTGTAATGTCATTGTCTAGTCCAAGCTTCTTCTATAAATGAAACCATAAATTCAGTTTTTGGTGTTAATGGAAATTGCTTGATAGTCTAATTATCTGAGTTTGAGTGTTGAGCTACTATAGGAATATACTCAGAGTGTTGGAGGTCCAAGTTAAGCTCAAGAAGGTATTAATTCTAATTATTTTCTTGAAATGAGTTTGGTTTAATATTTTGAATTTCTTGGATTCATATGTCAATTGACATGAATTGACATGTTATAATGTGTTTAAGAAGTTTGCTATCTTGTATGAACTCTTTAATAATGAATTGGAGCAAGTTTAAATCATTGGAAATCAAGTTGGCTAAGACTCGCAAAAAGCAGTCCGCTTTACACTGAACTCGGCATGGCACAACAAGCGCCATAATTGTCTCAAGCGCAACGCACGCTCTGGCGGAGTTCTCGAGATCAATCATTTGTCTCGTTTTCAAATTTGATCAATGTTAGGCAATCATTTCGGCTTAAACTAGCATGCAAGCATGTGTAATGTGTATGTATAAGTATATTATGTTAAGTGAGCATGTTTTACTAAGATTATCATGATTTGGTAGATGATCTTTAACAAGGACTTTTAGTTTTGAAAACAAACTTTGTTAAAGTTCATGTTCTACAAATTTTGAGCTTAGTGGTCTATATACATGACTGATTTTACACATAAACGAGAATGACATGTGATTAATAGTTCCTTTGTTCATAACCACATTATTAGGCTTTGTGTAGAGAAGTTTTTCAAGAAAAAGCTTAGCATAGTGAACTAACATGCATGACTACTATATGATTTAAACTCTGACCTTGTGAGCATGATAACATGACTTGACTATGTATGTTTAGAGCTTTGAAGTTGTCTTGTATGTATTGAATGGCATTGTTCAAGTCTACAATGGTTTCAAAAGTAAACTTGAACATATTTTTAGAATCTAGTTGCATCACATGGATATCTATATTCTAAAGGATTTATATGTCATGATATGTGTAACGATCCGAAATTTCAAATTGTAATTTAAATATTTATTGAGTTATATAAATATTATTTGAGGTGTTTATTGTTAAATAAATAATTATTGATGTGATGGTTGTTAATAAATATTTGTAAATCTAAATTTATTAGATAAATTCTAAATTTAATTAATTTAGAGATTTGTTTTATAACATGAGATGTTATATTGTGGCTAGTAATTTAAATGATATATTAAATTATTAAATAAAGTTATAATGAAAAGTATAATTTTGTGTTATTTGCTAAAAGGCTATATTTAATTAAAATATAGTATGTGATTAATTTAATTGATTAATATTGTACATGGAGATCCAAATAAATAATGTGTGATTGTAACTTATAAACTAAAGTGTTTATTAAAATAAATTAAAAAGGATTTAAATTAGTTTTTTTGTCAAACAAGGCTTAAGTATTTTAATTCTTTAAAATTTAAATGGTTTGCCAAACAAGCCCTATGGCTTTAGGAATTTCTAGTTTTTAAAAATAAATAAAATAAATAAAATAATAAATATAATATATACGTTATTTTGATAACTGATTATGGCTATTAAGGCCATATCAGTTTCTTTTGTTTACGCATTCTATTTTTCCAAGTGTGAGAGTACTGAGCTTTGTGAGAATTGAGAGAATTTGAGAGAGAAGAATTTCAGAGCGTCTATGGTGTTTAACAAAAAGGATTGCAAGCAATTTAAAGGTCTTTCTTATATAACCTTAATATATGTATATATGGCTTCATATGTGAATTATAGCGAAATTTTATATAATCTGTGAATTTCAAATTGTTGAATTGTTGCTATACAATGGGATTACTTGTGATTATATGAGTATATGATGACTGGAGGTTGTGCTTAAATGAGAAATTCATGCTAATTTCGGATATCAGTAGAAATTTTTGTCAGTATATATATGTATGTTTTCATATGTAGCTATGTAAGTACCAATTTTGATGGTCAAATTGCATGCTAAGATGTTAATTGAGTTTTGTTTATGCTAGTTTGTTGAGATACGAACATAACGTAATTTTAATGAGATGATTTGGTCATGTATCGAATTCACAGTGGTGATTTTTAGGATGAAAGTCAAGAAAATAGAGTTTTATATGAAAAACATGAAAATTGAGGAATTAAAATAGCTTTAGTTACTGTTAAATTATGCTAAGTGGTTGAATATGTTAGCAATCATGTCTATGATAGTTGTATATTTACTTTACGTGTTATTATCACTGTTTGATGGGTGAAATTCGTGTTAGTTGGCTTAAGAAAAGTGTCGAAGCTCGCTACGCAAAATTGAAGTTTCGTAAGTCGTGGTCGCAAGAATTTTTAGGCACTTAAGCTAGCGCATAGCTATTCTACGGTATACTGCACTCAAAGATAAAATCGGGCGGCCGTCTTTAGTGGCCATTTTCAGATTAATCGAAGTTTGCTTGTACTGCAGACTTTGGTCGTTCTTTGTAGCTTAGCCTAAGGTTATGGTAATATGAGAATCATGTAACAATAAGGTTAAGTAGAGTCTTATGATGTGGATTATGAATTCAAAATTATAAAAATGGTTAGTAAATCGAGAACGCATTATGCGATAACTTGGTATACAAAATGAATGTTAGGTAAGTATTGCGAAGTAAACACTTGGAATTTCTGAAATGTAGATGGTAAAGAAAGACTTGTGCTAAAATGGTAAGTTTAGCTAGAAATGTACATGTTATGGTATGCTAGCATATCTAATAGAAAATGTGATTTTAAACCAATGTGTAGGTGAACGTGAGTTTAATATTGTAGCTTACGCTCGAGGCAAGTTTCTAAACTCTATCTTTTACATTGAGGAAGTTTCCTAATTCTTTAATTTCGTTGAGCAAGTTCCATTATTTCATTATATAGCTTTATTCTTTGATTGAGCAAGCTTTCCATTTCAACTATTGATTGAATAAATCAATTGTTCCTAGAGTTCATTTGAGCAAACTCTAACTCTAATGTTATTTGAATTCTCATTTTGTTGATTCATTCTAACTTGTTTATAGTTAAACAAGTCTCTTAAGTTACATTCTTGTATACTGGACACAGTATGAACTCTCGTCTTTATGTTTGAACTGTTTTTAATCCTTGCTTGAATTTAATAACATGTTGGGCAAGTTTTAGTTTCCAGCTTGCTATTAGTTAATGTATGTTCAGTAATTTCATTTCTAATGTTATAAAACTTTAACCTTAGTTTATTTATTGTTTAAGCAAAGGTTTACCATTTTATTCATTTTTATTGAATACTTATGCTCTATAGTTATTTCAAGCATGAGTTTAATATGTATAACCAGTTCATCTATGATTTCTCAATTGTCTATGTTATGTTATGATTATCAAACACTATTAATTCAACTAGTCCTCTAGTTGATGTTCGTTGAACTTCAAATTACCCTTGAAAGTTATTCCAAACCAAAATTTCTTTGGTGCGGACTTGTACTCTAAATACTGAGATGAACAACCCTATTATTATTAGGGGATAACTTACGCGCAGCGTTCAAATGTTTGTGCATAATATATTGTACGAAGGGCTGATCCCCCTAAGTACGAGGAGTCCTTATAGTCTTTTGACTGTTACAGTTGGAGTCGAAAGATTACTCACAACTGCGGACATAGTTCATGGTCTTATGACCCTCAGTTATGTATATTCCATATTTTGGGATTCCAGTTCCTAATTATCATTGTTAGAGTACTATTCAGTGTTGATGAGCCTATTCATTGGCAGTTATTATTATTATTCTCATGTTGATTCATTATTAAATCCAGTGAGCAATTTTTTTGCTCACTCTTGCGTATTTATAAACTCATTGCAGCTAAAGTGGAGAAGGTAGATGAACCTTCAACTAGCAAAGGAAAGGGAAAATTGTACAAGTGATGCTGATTTGTACTTTTATTTATTATAATGATCTTAGACTTTTTGATAATGATATGATGTAATAGATTTTATTTCCGCACTTGAATGATGTTTAAAGGTTAGATAACTTGGGATTATTTTAAATTTATTTTGAATGTAACCCTATTTAAGGGAAGGATTTATGATTTCAATATTATTTATTTTGGTAGATAGTATGAATGTATGGATAGTGAGCACCAAATCTTGTGGGAATGAAATATCTAGATTTGGGGGTGGCACAATATGTCTAGAATATCCCTAGATATGATTTATATGTGCTATGTCGCATCATTCATGAAAAATGATTTCAAAGGCAACCTCGAGCATGTTTTCAAACTTAAGTTGTATTACATATGAGTATTTAGTTTTTAAAGGCTTGAGATACCATGTTATGTTTCATTATGTCACTAAACATAAGTCTTATATGTTAAACATAATGGAAGTAAACCAAGTATGAGGTTAAAGTGTTAAACGATGATAGCTATGAGTAAAAGATGTGAATATGTACGAGCATGTGTATTAAAGATTATGTGACCTCTTTATGAGAACATAAGGCTAATTAGTACACCTAATGATTTCATAACCCTATTTGGTTTTGATTCATGGAAATCCTAAACTAAAGTCTCTAACATATAAGGTTGAACTTGAAATGGTCATACAAGTATGTAAAGACCTCTGGCGTGTATGAATGTTTAGTGTAAGTGTCTTAAGTGTATTAAAGTATGGACTGAAAATAGGAAGCGCAAAGCTCAATCTTGTTCAGCTGGGGGACAGCAGTGTTCAGGCTAATCCTAAGCTTCGGACAGTAAGTAATCGCGCCATCCTACAGTTATAAATGAGTTCTGTTCTTGATCTGATGTTTGAAGCATGGTAGTATGATTACTTTAAATTTCAATATATGATCAGTATGCTAGGTAATGTGTTAAGAAGCATGCTATGCGATAAAAATGAATGTTAATCATAATTTTTGAACGTTAAGTTCAAAGGAATGTTTTCATGATATAAAGCAATGATACGTTGTTTGAATTTGTGAGGTCTTACAATCTGATTTGTGCTATATAGGTAATGTTGTATAAAGTTACAACTAAGTTAGACGTTTGTGTGTGCGGTTTAACTTAACGATATGAGTTTTAAATGTGTCGAACACATAGCGAGTCAAGTGTATGATAGATGTATATGAATGTTGATGTCATGTAAGGGTGACTAAGGTATACTATACATACCTAGCTATTCTAAGCGTATGATGAGAAAGTGAATTGTAGGTTTTACGAACCTAGTTAAAGAACAATGTAACAATATTATTACATTAAGACTGTATCAAATATATGACTAATGGATGTGAATCCATGATTATATAACTGTGTAGGAATACACGAAGTGCGGATAACTATAAGCAATTAAGTCGTAGTTGATAAACTACGAATCAGGCAAGTCTTTCAGTTCATATTTGTTATATGAATTTGATAACTGTTAGTTGAGCTATATTATGCTATGCAAATATTGTTATATATGAAATGCATATGAGATATGTATGAAATGTAAAAGTTGATCTTTGATGATATACCTGTGATATAAACCTCTATGCCTGTTATGTGAGAAGTAACATGCGTATTAAATATTAATCGATTATGAATGCATGAACTGAATATGTTGTTATATGCTATGTGCTGCATGAAAACTGTTAGAATTGTTGGACTGTCGAGCTCACCCTTGCAAATAACCACTTTTGCAGGTTAAGGATACACGGTAAAGGTTACGTGATACTTGATTGATAAAGTTCAATAGTATCGAAGGAGATTGATTTATTATTTAACTAGATGCTTTTGAACCATGTTTAGGTTCTAGTAGATGTACATGATAATAGTTTATAATGTGCAATGCATGTTAAGTTGTAAAGTTGTACTAGGCGGTACATAGTGAAATTCGAATTAAGATGTAAATCTTATACAATAATTGAAATAGAAGGAATCATAACATAATTTGATTCATGGATTTGTAATTGATTTGAGTTAAAGAAATCAATAAAAGATTATTTCTCAAAGGAGATTGAAAAAGTTTAAATTATTCCGCATATTTTTATAACATCGAATGTGATTTAAAACAAGAATGGTAAATGACCAATATTTGAAACTTATAATAGTTTGGGGTCATTATACATAGATCTTGGATATGGAAAGAATTTATATTCTAAATTGTAATAAGTAAAGTTATATTCATTAAGTTATGAATAAAAGACATAAATAGTTTGACGATAGTAGTATCATGGCAGACCGAATCTGAGGTTCGAAGGAACCTGGATTTGGGGGCATCACAGGTTGGTATCAAAGTTGTAGGTTATAAACTTAGGTAGGTGTACCTTAAGTTATAACCTGAGAGAGAGAGAGAGAGAAAGATAAAGATTAAAAATATATAAGTGAAGATTCAAAGAAGAATCTTGAAGTATATAGAGAATGAGAAATTAGGATTTTCCTAACTCCAGTAATAAAAGTGTTAAGATGATGTCTATAAGATGAATATGACAAAGATAATAAGAATGAACTCGAGTGGAGTTTTGTTGATAATAGGGAAAGAACCCTAAGGTAAATTGATGATCACGACGTGATCGGATTGGGCTATGAAGTGATAAATAGTCTGTAACGACTAAGTGTGTATAGCTTGATGCTATAGGAGAATGTACTGTGAAATGATACGATATGAACTCATGAGGAGTTGTATGTGATGAGATATGAAGAATTCGTATCAAATAAGTGTAAGATAGAGTTATGTGGGATTTCAATTGAGGACCCATGTCAGCAGCTGAGTTGTATGATTCCTTGTGTGGGCGGGGAATTGTGCGTGGTGTAAAAACCACTTAGTTCTGGCACTGATAATCATTGAAATGTTTGTGTCATGCTATTTGCTATATACCTATTGAGAAGGTGATTCTTTTCTCATGTGTATAACAGATAGATAGGTTATAGTTAAAGAATATAAGGTTAAGTTCCGAGTTCTTAAAACTCATACTTATGGTACGTTCGTGACTCATAATTATATGAAATGTTTTTGAACCCCTCAGCGAATGGACGCCTGTGGTCTGACTAGGGTAAGTTCTTAAACTCATTTGATGATGGCAAGTCCTGAATTTCCAATGTGTGGTAAGTTTGATGAACTATATCAGGTATATATATGTTATGAAGATAGAAATTTTGGTATAATAAGCATTGATGGTGTTAAAGATTGATAGAGTGAAACAATGGAGTAAAGTTGATGGAGAAACATGAATTTTCTAAATCTTCTATCTCTGCTAGATTTTCAAAATTTAATGACTTCGTGCAAATGTTGGCATTTCTATTTTCTCAAAAAACTTTGGATCATGTGATTGAACCAATGATGTTTTAAAAACAATACCGTTATCCATATGTCTATGCTAATTGTTTCGGCTAAGACAAAATGATTTAAAAATTTTCAAAATGTATTTCTAACCATTTACATCATTTGGTATGGTGTAGAAATGGTAAACGATGGAGTCTTCAATACAGTTGAACCTAGTGTTGGTTGTGATCGAAAGATCGTCAGCCAATTTTGGTACGGTGTAGTATGACAAAGTCACATAATGGCGGAATTCTAAACGTACTACTAATCCAGTACGATATCATGATGTCATAAAAGAATTTTTGGTTTTCTTTTAAATTATGAAGAAGGTCAATTAAGTTGGCCAAATTATTCGATTGATGTCCTAGTTGTTGATAGAAGTCTAAGCTATTTGATTAAATTTGAGCATTTGTTGAAAAATATTTGTGGAATTCAAGTGTTCTTGAGTATTTATGCTAAACCAGATTGCTCTGGTGCAGATTCAGATGTGAAAAAAGCTGAGTGAACAACCCTATAAGGGGACATGTTTTCGGGGACAATGGTTCCAAACGTAACGCATGTAGTCGTTACAAAACACTACGTTGTGGCCCAACGTAGTGGTACAATAGGCTGGCCACCTAACGTACGTGTGGAGGGTGTTTTCAGTCCTTGTGATTGATAAACACTCTGTTTGTAGTGCGAAGGATTGTGATGAAGCACTGGTTCATGGTCTAGTGTGACCCCTCAGCATAATTTGGAATCTGAGTTATTCATATTACTTCCCGATTATTAAAAAATTGTGGAAGACTCTTATTCTTCTGTGTGATGAATGTAGTGGGTAGAATGTTCCTTAGAAAGGATAATGTTGGAGAATGCAAGTGAGCAAGTTATAATGAAACTTTCGAAAAGAGAATGGATAAAAATTATTCAAAAGAATATGTAATATTCGAAATAGCACCGAGTAGAGGAGGTTTCCGTGATTTCGAGGACAGAATCCTTATAAGGGGGAGAGGATGTAAGAACCCGAATTTTCAGAAAATATTAAAATAAGAATTTAGTGAATAAAATTCTTAAGGCATGTGAAGGGTTCAAATAAAAATTTATAATGTGTTACGAGGTATGTGGTATTGTGTTACATAGGGTATTATGCGCTATGTAATTATTGAGGTTGTGTTTAATAAATATATATCATTATTATATGTTTATTATGAATTGTAGAGATGAATTAGTAAGAAGATGGATAAGATTTATCTATTGATATTAAATAATTTATGTGAAATTATTTTATTATGGTAAATTGGTGACATTAAAATATCTTTGATAATCACCAATTTCTTGAGTATTTAGACTGAGTGAATATCAAGTCTAAGGTAGTGCAATCATACTCTTTAATGGTTGATGTATAGTAAATTTGGGCTAAACGATTCCTTGAGAGCGGAGGTATATACTTAATTGGTAAGCCGATCTAACTCAATGTGAAAACAGTGTAGACGAGACGAAAACTAATTTGTTGGTTGTTTGTGGGAAACCACTCAGTGTACTATATTGAATACTATTAAAGACTCGATGTGTGTTAGGTTTAGACTTGTATATATGTACATTGTTGACGAGAGAAGAGAATCGATAAACCTTTAAAGTGGTTAGAGAATGATTGAGTAAATTGATACACGGCGAGCAGTGAGGATTAAAGGTATGCATGTATGTTTTATATTCGAGTGTTGTGTTATCGGTGGTAACAAACCGTAAAGGAGATGTGTAGTTGGTTAAACTAATAAGGGAGATAGAGTTTCAAAACTCGAAGCAAAATCCTTGAATTGTTAAGGAAAATAGTAAGCGATGATGCGAAATCAAAGAGAGGATTTATGATTAGATAAGTTAACGCTTAAGGAGGGTGTGTAAAGTATTTAGAAGCATAGGTTTCATTTCTGCTAGTGCAGAACTTGTCTACCTATAATTTTGGTATGGCGCAATTGCCATTATTAAAAGTTTATGACCAGTAGCAAGCAATTGCTACGGTCTCATTGAATCGATTTGTGAAATTAAAATTCAAGTAATTGGTATTAAGGAATCATAAGGATAATAAAAATCTTAAATGATGATTAAGTTTATAAGACCCCAACTTTTTTTTGAATAAAGAATATTTTTTCTCGAAATATATTTTTGAATATTATGGTGTGGATATGATATAATATTATAGTTGTGGGTAATATTTGGAAAATTTTGCAAAGTAAGCAAGTTGATATAAAATATTTGTTGTGTCAGTTAATATTCAATTGGTCGGGGAATATTTGTTTTAACAGGGAATATTCGTACGACGACACAATCATTGGTGGACCCCATAATGGAAGTATTGTCGTAGTTAGAAAATGACGTAAATATCTTTTATAAAAATAATGTTAAAAGTTTTACCGTTAAACTGTTGAACTACCCCGGTGGTAAAAGTACGAGATATCTGGCGTGGTTTGTATAGTAGACACCAG
The DNA here is from genome assembly GCA_020205615.1 of Panax quinquefolius. Classification (NCBI taxonomy): domain Eukaryota; kingdom Viridiplantae; phylum Streptophyta; class Magnoliopsida; order Apiales; family Araliaceae; genus Panax; species Panax quinquefolius. Next base: position 100,713,630 of record CM035154.1, on the reverse strand, counting down.
TATTGATTATTGATGCTTACGTGAGAAGTCACTCAGTTATACTCAATTATTGCTACAGTAATTGTTGCATAGTATCTCACATTATTTGATTCAATTATTGTCACATTATCATCTGCATAATATTTTATATTATTAAATAAATAATTGAGACAACAAAGTTATTCATATTATTATTTGCAATATTGACAATGTTTGGAAGTTCTGTCAAGGAGAGGTTTGGTCACCTAATTGCACGCCAATAAGGAGAAATCCTTATCAAAAAGCCCCCTCTTTCTTGAGAACGACCTGGTTGTTAAATATTGTGAGTTATAATATTAATGATGAATAATTGTTGAAGTATTAAGAATGTTTATTGAAGATAAGAGAATTACAAAAGTTAGAGGGGAATAAATGAAAACTTGGAAAAGTTTAGGGGTACTAAAGTGTAATAAGTTAAATCAATCTGGACCGTCAGTTATAGTTTTAATAGTAATCAATATGGACCGTCCGTTCTAATAGTGAATCAATTTGGACCGTTCGTGAATTAGTTACTATTTAGTCCATTCTCCTATAAATAGAAGCTTAATTCTTCTTTCATTCTCACCAATTCACTGAGATTCACAAGAGACACTATAGAGAGAGAAACTATAGAGAGCAAGAAGAAGAGTATTCTGCTACTTCACTTTTACAGTATCCAGCTTTCTACTAAGGTAAGGGGCGTTATTTCTTTTATATTCGTAAATGATATTATTTATTATATTCGTAAGGGGTATTATTTCTTTCGTATTCATAAGGAATACTATTTTTTGTATTCATCCTTTAGTATGTCAGAATAACCTCTCTACGCGGATTACGTACCGTATGACAGGTGAAAATCCATTTGCAGTTTTCGTATGTTAATTCTTTTCATATCCTTAAATCTAAACTTACTATGGTAAGTATTGCTTCTATAATCCTTGAAATTAGTGGAATATCCATGAGTTTTGTGCTTCATCCAGTATCATTTTATTGGAATATTGATATGAACTTTTTTTTATTAAATATCAATATTTTCACCCGAAGTACTATACGTAAGTTACTATTCACGGGTTACTATTCACTATAATATTATTCACTCAGGTATTCGGGGCACTTTTCATGCTTGGGTACTATTCACAAGTTACTATTCACGGGTTACTATTCACCCGATTTACTATTCACTCAAGTATTGTTCACTCGGATATTTAGGGCACTTTTCATATCGGGGTACTATTCACGGGGTACTATTCCCGAAGTACTATTCACAGGGTACTATTCACGGGGTACTATTCACCGAAAAATTTATTTCTTTTCTGTCCAAATTATTTTTGATACAAGGATATTATTCTTGAATTTTACTCTACAAAGTAGTATCATGTTGAAATTTTGGACATTATTGAATTCTGGATAAATTAAATTATAAAATTTTATCCTTTACTTTCTTTTAATTGAATTCTTATATCATTGTCATCATCCTCATGCTTATATTGTGATGAAAGTCATCTTTGGCTTACGTGCATAGATGGACTGTTGATTGGTATGATTATGACCAGGGATAATTCGGTATAGTCATGACCATTGATGATTACACGAATATTCTTGGCCCGTTGTGCAAGAATAATTTGTGGACGTGATACTAATGAATATCCTTGGCCCGTAGTGCAGGGATGATTCGATGATGTGATCTATTTATTAAGCTGAGTCCCAACAATAAAGTTAATGATAAACTTTTTAAATCATAGAAGATAGTAGATATTATGCTCTATTTGACTCTTCTAATGGATTGCTTGCTCTGCTGCAGTTAAACTTGTTGTATATTATATTCTATCAGTTTAACATTGTTGAAGGCTAATGATAACTCATTCTGCATTATCTTAGTCATAATATTTCTTACTGGGCTAGTTGAGCTCACCCTTTTACTTCCATTGTTCTCTTCAGGAAATGAGAACGTAGCCGGAACTAGTCGGGAAACGGAGTGATGGCCCGAGATGGTGCTATAGTAGTCCTCACTATTCTATAAAATAGTGTGCAAATAAATATAATGAGGACTCTATTTGAGTTTGGATATTGTCTAGATGACAATATTCGTGTAAAAATTCTCAGCTCATGTTGTATAATTAAGTTTGTATTTGTATTCAGTACCATGTATTTGGGGACCCAAGATGGGTGATGTATACCTATTTTGGGGGCATCACAGTTGGTATCAAAGCTTAGGGATATGATCTCTGGCTGAGATGTGAGACAAGAACTAGGAGGGGAGAGACGGGGAATTCCTTCGCTAGTATGACCTACCTAAGTTTATTTGGTATTTAATTGGTCGGTCAGAGTATAGGGATAATATGTGGCATGTCAATTAACCCTTGTTTTGTGGCAGTATTTGAAAATGGCATCTGAAAATGTTGAGATAAGAAATGAAGCACATTAGACCGTTGAGTCACCAATGATCAATATCCAGGATAATGTGCAACAGGAAGACAATAATCCTCAGGTAAACAACAACACCGATCAAATGATGAACGATGGGATGTTCAGAGGCTTCATGCAATTCATGCAACATCAAGCGAGAGCGGCTCGTGTTCAAAATGCAGGTGGAAACACTGGCAACTCACAGATGGTCACAGCTAAATAATTCAAGGAGTTGGGACCATCGGAGTTTTGGGGAGAGCTAAAACCACTTAAGACGGAGATGTGGATAAAGCAGATCACCAAGATATTTGATGTCTTGGGATGCTCCGAGGAGAAAAAGGTTCCCTTTGCCACCTTCATATTAAGAGGAGAAGCAGATTATTGGTGGGAATCAATAAAGCGTACCCAGCCTACCGCACTCAAAATGTCTTGGGAGAAGTTCCAAGAGCTATTCAATGACAAGTACTTTCCCGAAAGTATTCATCACATGAAGGAGGTGGAGTTTATCAAGTTGGAGCAAAACAATATGACCGTGTCGCAGTATGAGGCTAAGTTTGCCGAGTTGTCCCAGTTCGCATCTCATTTGGTTGATAATGAGGAGAGAATGGCGTGAATGTTTCTACGAGGTTTGAGACCCGAAATACGTCAATACCTCATTTCTCATAAACTGTGTTTGTATTCAGATGTTGTAAATATTGCTCAGTTATTGGAGCGCGATAATGAGTCAACCCAACCAAGAGAGAGCAGCCAGCAAGTCGATAATACCAGTGGTAGCAGTCATCAAAGTGGTGACAACAAACGTGGAGGGAATCAACATGCCAAAAATGGTAACCACTCCGGTGGTAATCATGGGCAAGATAATAGAAGTGAAAATTTCAAGAAGAGGAGATTCAATAATGATGGAAAGACGTCAAAGACCAAAGACTGTTGTTAAGGAAGGAGAACGATCATCGCCATTATATGTTACAAATGTAGAGGGAGGGACACATCACCAAACTATGACGCACAAATTCAAAGCATGTTATAATTGCGAAGAGAGAAGGTCACTTAGCCTGATTTTACGATGCAAAGTGAAGTCAAGTCCATTTGGGACGGTGGCACCAAAAGCGGATACTGGACAAAACAAAAGTCGGCAGATTTTAGGAGAGCATTTTTGTGACTTCTCAAAAAGCGAGTAACCCGGACGAAGTTAGCACGGGTTACTTAATTATAAATTCTTGCGAAGTCTATACCTTATTAGATACCAGTTCTACCCACTCTTTTTTTTTCTCCTACTTGCGCTCAACGTTTAAATTTGACTCCAGAGAAATTAGACTATATCTGTTGAAACTCTGTTGGGAGAAACCTTCATTACATCCACTGTTTATAAGTCTAGCTTGATTCAAATCAGCAACCGCACGTTACCTGTCGATCTTATCTCTTTGAAAATACTTGCATTCGATGTGATTTTAGGAATTGATTGGTTGACTACACATCATGCTAAAATTGATTGTTTTTGTAAGGTTGTTAGCTTTCATATTCCTAACCAACCTATTATGCGAATTCAAGCAACTAAACCACTAAAGTCAATCATTGTCATCTCAAGCCATAAAAATATTCGTTTATTGAAAAACCGATGTCAAGCTTTCTTATAGCTCATGCCACGGATTTAAACAAAAATACGTCAGATTTGAATGATATTTCTATTGTTAATAAATTTCCTGACGTATTCCCTGAAGAACTTCCTAACATACCCTCAGAGCGTATAATTGAATTTTGTATCGACCTTAAACCCGATACAAAACAGTCAAATATTTCTTCTCCTAATACGAACATAACATGCGCCGAATACGTTGGCTTGAGCTGTTGAAGATTACGACCATACCATTTAATATCATCGTGGAAGAACGAACGTGGTAGCTGACGAGTTGAGTAGAAGATCGTATGAGGTTACGAGTGTGACGTTGTTAACACAAAGAACCATTTCGTACGGCTTATAAAAGATAAAGATAGAGTTAAAGACTCCAAGAACCTATGTGAAGATAGCGAATATATGAGTAGAACCTACTTTAATCGATAAAGTTAAAGCTGCTCAAGCTACAGACCTGGAGCTAATGCGTATGAGGAAGAAAGTGCAAGAAGGTGCTATTCCGGAAGCAAGAATCGATGAAGAAGGTATACTTCGAGTTAACTCCAGACTTTGTGTTCCTAACGATTCTGACTTGAAGTATAAAATTATGATGGAGGCACACAACACACCGTTTGCAATCCATCCTGGGAGTACCAAAATATATCGTGATCTTCGACATACATTTTGGTGGAGCAATATAAAGAGAGAGATAGCGGGGTTTATCTCAAGGTGTCTAACTTGTCAACGAGTTAAGGCAGAGCATCAAGTGCCAAAAGATCCATTGCAACCACTTGAAATTTTAGAATGGAAGTGGGAGCATATTACCATGGATTTCATTACTGGTCTTCCCAAGGTTTCTCAAGGCATAGATGCAATTTGGGTCATTGTTGATAGGTTGACCAAGTCTACTCATTTCTTATCGATACGAGAAACTTATACACTTTAACGTCTTGCTCGTATGTACATAAACGAGATTGTAAGATTGCATGGTATGCCAGTATCTATAGTTTCTAATCGAGACCTAAGATTCACTTCAAGATTTTGGGTTAGTTTGCAAAAAGCTATGGGCACGGATTTATGATTTAGTTCGGCGTATCATCCTCAATCAGATGGACAATCAGAGAGGACTATTCAAACTCTTGAGGATTTATTAAGACTCTGTGTCCTTGACTTCAAAGGAAGTTGGGACAAGTTCTTACCATTAGTGGAGTTTTCCTACAACAACAATTATCAAGCAAGTATTGGCATGGCTCCATTTGAGGCGTTGTATGGAAGAAAGTGTTGTTCTCCAGTATGCTGGGATAAGGTAGGTGAAGCAACATTGTTGGGACCGGAGTTGTTACGTATGACTATAGAAAAGATTCAAACGATCCGATAACGTATAAAAACCTCACAAGATCGACAAAAGAGTTATGCTGATCTTCATCGAAAGGACGTGGAATTCAATATTGGAGATCATGCGTTGTTACGTGTTGCTCCATGGAAAGGAGTTACGAGATTTAGAAAGAGAGGAAAGCTCAATCCTCGATTCATTGGCCCATTTGTAATCTTTAATCGAGTAGGAACTGTGGCCTATAGACTCGCCTTTCCGCCAAGTATGTCTCGTGTTCATAACATTTTTCACATATCTATGTTACGTAATTATGTGAAGGACCCGAACCACATTATTGAATTAGAACCAGACGAGATAGAGGAAGATTTAACGTATGAAGAGGTAGCTATTAAAATCTTGGATAAGAAGGATCATATTCTACGCTCCAAGGTTATACCTCAAGTCAAAGTTTTATGGAGAAACCACGATGTGGAGGAAATGACCTGGGAGTTAGAATCTGAAATGAAATCAAGGTATCCTCACCTCTTCGACATATCAGGTATGTACCCTAATTTTGAGGACGAAATTTCATAAGAAGGGGAGGTTGTAAGACCCCAACTTTTTTTTGAATAAAGAATAATTTTTCTCGAAATATATTTTTGAATATTATGGTATGGATATGATATAATGTTATAGTTGTGGGTAATATTTGGAAAATTTTGCAAAGTAAGCAAGTTGATATAAAATATTTGTTGTGTCAGTTAATATTCGATTGGTCGGGGAATATTTGTTTTAACAGGGAATATTCGTACGATGACACAATCATTGGTGGACCCCACAACGAAAGTATTGTCGTAGTTAAAAATGACAGAAATATCTTTTTATAAAAATAACAACAAAAGTTTTACCGTTAAATTGTTGAACTACCCGGTGGTAAAAGTACGATGAATACATTAGTTACATAAGTAGCACACAGTATTGATTATTGATGCTTACGTGAGAAGTCACCGTTATACTCAATTATTGCTACTGAAGAATTGTTGCATAGTATCTCACATTATTTGATTTAATTAGTGTCACATTATCATCTGCATAATATTTTATATTATTAAATCAATAATTGAGACAACAAAGTTATTCATATTATTATTTGCAATATTGACAATGTCTAGAAGTTTTGTCGAGGAGAGGTTTGATCACCTAATTGCGCGCCAATAAGGAAAAATCCTTATCGGAAAGCCCCCTCTTTCCTGGGAACGACCTGGTTGTTAAATATTATGAGTTATAATATTAATGATGAACAATTGTTGAAGTATTAAGAATGTGTTTATTGAAGATAAGTGAATTACAAAAGTTAGAGGGGAATAAATACAAACTTGAAAAAGTTTAGGGGTACTAAAGTGTAATAAGTTAAATCAATTTGGGCCATTGGTGGTGGTTTTAATAGTAAATCAATCTGGACCATTGATGGTGGTTTTAATAGTAAATCAATTTGGACCATTGATGGTGGTTTTAAAAGTAAATCAATCTGTACCGTCGGTGGTGGTTTTAAAAGTAAATCAATCTGGACCGTCAGTGGTGGTTTTAAAAGTAAATCAATCTGGACAAGTATTATTCACAGGGTACTATTCACGGAAAAATTTATTTTTTTTCTGTCCAAATTATTTTTGATACATGGATATTATTCTTGAATTTTACTCTACAAAGAAGTATCATGTTGAAATTTTGGACATTATTGAATTCTGGATAAATTAAATAATAAAATTTTATCCTTTAATTTCTTTTAATGGAATTCTTATATCATTGTCATCATCTTCATGCTTATATTGTGATGAAAGTCATCCTTGGCTTACGTGCATAGATGGACTGTTGATTGGTATGATTATGCCCAAGGATAATTCGGTATAGTCATGACCATTGATGATTACACGAATATTCTTGGCCCGTAGTGCAAGAATAATTTGTGGACGTGATACTAATGAATATCCTTCGTCCGCATCGCATGGATGATTCGATGATGTGATCTATTTATTAAGTCGAGTCCCAAAGAATAAAGTTAATGATAAACTTTTTAAATCATAGAAGATAGTAGATATCACGCTCTACTTAACTCTTCTAATGGATTGCTTGTTCGATGCGATTAAACTTGTTGTCTATTATATTCTATCGGTTTAACATTGTCAAGGCTAATGATAACTTATTTTGCATTATCTTAGTCATAATATTTCTTCGGGCTAGTTGAGCTCACCCTTTTACTTCCATTGTTCTCTTCAGAAATGAGAACGAAAGGAACTAGTTGGGGGAGCGGAGTGATGATGGCAGAGAGATGGTGTTATAGTAGTCCTCACTATTCTATAAAATAGTGTGCCAATAAATATAATGAGGACACTATTTGAGTTTGGATATTGTCTAGATGACAATATTCGTGTAAAAACTCTCAGCTCATGTTGTATAATTAAGTTTGTATTTGTATTCAGTACCATGTATTTGGCGACCCAAGATAGGTGATGTATACCTATTTTGGGGGCGTCACAAAGTTATTCATGAATGGATTTGGATAAGGTTTAATTAATTAACCCAGATTAATTATTGGATAATTAAGTGGTATTATATAAGTATTAATGTTGTGTAAGTTGATTAATTCAATTGAGTTACACTAGTTTAATACGTATTGAGAAGTGTAGAATTGACAATGAGAATTATGAAATGCCTTATGTAGCATAATGTGAAATGAGTAAATTCACTAAGTGAGTTAAAAGAGAATTAGGAAGATTAATCGGGTATGATTATGAGAATTCACATAAGTAATGAATACACTTTTAGATAGGTAATATCACTCATGTGGACATTAATTCGTGTCGTGTAAACGAGTGTGGTGATAAAAGTTGACACTGGCTTGAAGCTAAACCAGTCTTGACTCTATCAGGGTACGACGCAATTTACTGGGTCTCAGTTTGATATAATGGCCTTGAGTGCGCCAAATGTTTAGTTGGAGTTGGTTAAATTCTACTGTAGCATTGAGTTAGTACATTAATGTTATATGTGTGACATGAATAAAATATAGGATAAGAGTACATTATGTTAATATGAGGTACCTAATAGCACCATGGTATCATATGAAGTTGTAGTACAGAAATGATTAAATATCTGTGTATTCTAGAAACTGGAAAGGAAATTTAATGTTTAAATGAACATTAATATTAAATAAGGTTGTAATGTGGTTATGTGAGTATTAGAGATAATTATGAAACTACCCGGACAATAATACCTAACTATGTTATTTTATTGCATGTATTTAATGTACATGGATTATATGATGTGGGTATAAAACTTATCTTTAAATTTTTAATATGGTAACAATTGTACCTTAATATTACATTATGGCAATTTAAAAGGATCAAACCAAGCTTTACATGACCAAATGCTGGGATATTTTCTATATGTCCCAAATTAAGTGTCATAAAGGACATGTACAATGATCTAGAAAATCCCTTTACGTATTCTCCAAGTGGCTATGGAATAGATGATCATTGCTAGCTAAGTGGTTGGTATGAAGTTGTTGAACCACCCTTCATGAACCTTTGTTTCCTCCCTTTACACCATGGACCCCAATCTTGTTTAATTCCATTGTCTAGTCCAAGCTTCTTCTATAAATGAAAGCTTAAATTCAGTTTTTGGTGTTGATGGAAATTGCTTGATAGTCTAATTGTCTGAGTTTGAGTGCTAAGCTACTATAGGAGTATACTCAGAGTGTAGGAGGTCCAAGTTAAGCTCAAGAAGGTATAAATTATAATTATTTTCTTGAAATGGGTTTGGTTTAATATTTGGAATTTCTTAGATTCATATGTCAATTGATATGAATTAACATGTTATAATGTGTTAAGAAGTTTGCTATCTTGTATGAACTCTTTAATAATGAATTGGAGCAAGTTTAAATCGTTGAAAATCAAGTTGGCTAAGACTTTGCAAAAGCAGTAGTCCGTCAAGACCGAATTTTTGAACTTGCTATGGCAAATTGCGCCATAATCAGATCGAGGCGCAAATTGGTTCCCGAGATCAATCAACATCTATTTTCAAATCTGATCAATATTAGGCAATCATTTTGGCTTAAACTAGCATGCAAGCATGTGTAATGTGTATGTATAAGTATATTATGCTAAGTGAGCATGTTTTACTAAGATTAGCATGATTTGGTAGAAGATCTTTAACAAGGACTTTTAGTTTTGAAAACAAACTTTGTTAAAGTTCATGTTCTGCAAATTTTGAGCTTAGTGGTCTATATACATGACTGATTTTACACATAAACGAGCATGACATGTGATTCATAGTTCCTTTGTTCATGACCACGTTATTAGGCTTTGTGTAGAGAAGTTTTTCAAGAAAAAGCTTAGTATAGTGAACTAACATGCATGACTACTATATGATTTGAACTCTGACCTTGCTAACATGATAACATGACTTGACTATGTATGTTTAGAGCTTTGAAGTTGTCTTGTATGTATTGAATGGCATTGTTCAAGTCTACAATGGTTTCAAAAGTAAACTTGAACATATTTTTAGAATCTAGTTGCATCACATGGATATCTATATTCTAAAGGATTTATATGTCATGATATGTCTAGAATATCCCTAGTTATGATTTATATGTGCTATGTCGCATCATTCATGAAAAATGATTTCAAAGGCAACCTCGAGCATGTTTTCAAACTTAAGTTGTATTACATATGAGTATTTAGTTTTTAAAGGCTTGAGATGCCATGTTATGTTTCATTATGTCACTAAATTCTTAGAAAGCTTAAAACTAAAATAGTTCTCAATCGTTGGATTACTAAATTGGGGATTAGTAAATCCGGATAGATTGATACATACGTTGCTTGCTCATTGGATGAGGATGATTGATCTCATGATCATTTGTGTGGAGACACTAAAGCAAGTATGTAAGTGCTTATTAGAGAATAAGTTCACTGAACGTGGCTCGCTAAGGAATACCTAATGGAGTTTTACTTGTCTGTTAATAGGAATTCTTGTAGTGATAGTAGTACAAGTGATCCTTTGACTTGAGATCATCGTAGTATCTTGTGTATGATGAGTTATACTTTGACTTATTCCTTAAGACCCTTAGGGTATATCAAAGGGTATGCTTGGGTATAATAAGTTGTAAATAGAGATAATGTATGATTAATAAAGAATCTACCACTTCTAGTAAAAGAAGAGAAATGTCCTATGTGATTCGATAAATGATAATCCAGTAGTCCTTGGCCAAGGCACACTACACCAAAAATGGCTTCTAGCGAAGAAAATTTTGTGAAGGAATTTATTCCTTCACATGAGGAGTTGTTTAGCGAAGAAACAGTGAAGGAAAAAAGTATAGTGACAATATAGTTATTAGCGAAAGAAACATCCTTCACAATTTATATTTTTTTCCTCGCAAGATTGAGGTGATGGAAGACTTTTTAGTGCCAATTTATGATAAAATTTTGCGAGGAAAAAATTTATTAGTGAAGGAATTATTACTCACTATATATTATTGTTCAGAGTTTTTTTGCGAGAAATAAAATCGGTCGCTGTTTTGTTCTAAATAATTTTTTAAAATTAATTATGATAAATATAAATTATAATATAAATACATTAAAGTTTTTACAGTATTAAATTTTTTTATAATAATTGTAACTTACAATATTACTTATAAAAGAGTTGTTTTTAAAAAAAAATGTTATCTAAGTTATTTTTGGAACAGATGAGTTATCCTCCCTCCTCTGTGTGCCACTGCCGATCTACCATCTTAGTGCCGATTTGTAGAAAGGTGATTGTGATCTACCCTCAATTTCTTAATTCTACCAAAAAAATTGCGAAAGAGGGCAAAGCCCTAGCTAATTCTTCACTTGCAATTGGAAGGCAATGAAGTTCCCAGGAATCAGTGAGGGCTGCTAGATGTTGACATGGACTAAGTGGTTTCAAGGCGCCGTGCTCGCGAGGCGTTCAAGGTTATTCAACTCTCTCTTGATTATTGCTTGTTCAGGGTAATTTTCCAAACTCAAAGTTTGAATCTTGTTTTATGCATTCGATTTGGCATGTTTATTGTTGTTTTGGTATTTTAATTCGCTGATTACTGCGTGTTTTGGTGACAAATTCTACTAAGAATGCTTTTATGCATCATTATGGTTGTGTGATTCAGGCAATATTTGAATACCTCGTTAATGGAGAAATTCACCTGCATGATTCTTCATAAGTGTTGTTCTATATTATGCTCGAAAGTTGTAGATTATGATAGTTCCTTTTAAATTTTATTTTGTGTATTTTAATTCTTAGCCCAGTCTTTAATGCTCTTTAAAGGTATCCCTCTTAAGTTTAAAGGTATCCCTTTTCTTAAGATTAACTTGGTTAGAAGTTCCAACATATGATCAATGTTCCAGAAGCCCTCTTAAGTAATATTTTCATTAGGTTATAACTTGGATGGATGAATAATGTCTTAAATACTTCTATGCCCCCTTAGTAGTAGTCTTAGTTACGTCAATGCGAACTCTTTGGGCTTGTGATTTAGAAGATTTAATGATTGGAAATTTTGTATTTTTTTTTGGCAATTCAAGTTTCGTAGCTGATTTCCAAATTTTTCTATCCGTCCATATCTTACTATTCGTTTAATTTTTGGTTATTGTTATAGCATGACATACATGTATGGCCCATTCTCTATCAGCCTAAGCTTTTAGAAAACCGGTAACTTAATAAGGCATTAAGATTTATGGTTTTATAACTCTTGGATTAAATTAGCCCCCCTTTGCAATTAGTTTCCCATTATGTTAGTACAGTTCCTCTCTGTTTGCGACTTTGCACATTATGATGCATCCTATTTTGTACATTCATGTGCGAATGGAATGGGCTCACCCTTGAGGGGAAGTGTTAACATATGGTATACATGGTTTGTCCATTCTCTTAAGATTTTGAGCTTATAAAGCAATTGATAATTGCATATAATAATTTAAGCAAACTTGTTGGCTGATCTAGTTTGGACAAATCTAACCCTTGGGAAAAGTTGCTGATTGCTCCTAAATCTATTATCTGTTTGTGGTAGTAGTTAGTATGATCTACCAGAAGGTGGTCCAAATCCAAATACTGATGTGCTTTATAGCTCACTACGCGCCTTTAGAAATCTGGAAATTCTAGCTTTCATCTTTTTATACAATATTATTTACATAATAAATTTATAATTTACTTCTCTGAGACTGAGTACCATATATTCTTTAGAGGTCACTTATATAAAACTCGCTCATCTATTTAGCAAATCTAGCTTTCATGGGACCTCAACATATACTTTTGCTGTGAAAATTTATCATTTCCTTGGAAATATTATCAAAATCGTTGGAAATTTTAGGAATTGTGTAATTGTTGACTCCTTATGCTCCTCTTTCTTAGGACTTCAGTATCATTCTTTACCTGGGGGTTATGTTTGGCTAACTCGTTTTCATCGTCAAAAGTATATTAGACTGATATTGGGGTTATAATTATTAATATTCTTGTAACTGCCCTTGTATGCTCTTGAAGTATCGCAGTTCAGTTTAATGTTCACTTATACATACAAATGCTACTATGAGACTAATCCTCAACTCATTGGAAGTTACAGTTGGGAGTACATGAGAGAATCTAGTTCTACACTCAAATGGCCTCTTAGTTTGACTAGCAGACAAAACACCCTAGTAAACCAGAAAACATAATTAGTAGTAATAGATATTTTCTAACCTTGAGGAAAGAAATGTAGTTTATCAAGGAAATATAATACAAAAAACTATCAAAAGTATTTAACTAAATCCAAGTTGTCCAGGTATAGCAGGTCCGTCAAGACAGAAACTAGATGTTTGAGTCCCCTTAAATCTTAATAATAGGGGAATAAGAAGATAGGCTTCAAGTGTGGAGATTCATACTAGCAACCTTGAAGTTCTTTTAACAAGGCCACTAACATTTCCCCACCCCTCCTTAGATTTTACTACTCAGAATCTTCATTACCTAATGAAAGAACTGTCTTACCAAGTAAGATATTTAAGACTAGCTTAATCTTATAATGGACACTTCCTCTGCATCTATATGCTCAAAATGAGAAAAAAAATTGCCAATTAAGATACCTGCATTTCTTATCACTAGTTATTTTGCGTAATCACTTGTGCTTCCCAAATATAAATGATGAAATAGTAGTTCTGCTGGTGATAGTAAGAATAAAAAATACAGTCATTACACTGCAACCATTAAATAGTAGTTCTGCTGGTGAAATAGTAGTTCTCTCAAGATAAATTTCTTTCTTAGTTTGTTATAGAATTTATATTTCCTCTGGTTGGTGACAAATTTAGTAGCAGACATGGCCAAAAAGGTGTTTGTGTATCATTCAACAGGCTTGGATTTCATTTAAGATTGGTTCTGTTTCAGTTTTTTGGAAGGGAATCCCTGCGCTCTGATGCAGTTGAAAAGAAGAAAGACTCTGCAAGGCAGGCTTGGATTGCCAAAGCTGGAGCTCCAGGTTTGTGAAGTCCAAGAGTTTTGTTCTGTATTTTGTAATTTCTTTTCTCTTTTATTCACACTGCAGGGTGTAATTCAATTTGTGTTTGGAAAAGGTAGTTTCTTTCTTGTTAAATTCATTTGTTGAATTATTGAGTAATGGGAGCTGAATTATTGAGTAATGAGTAGTCTAGTAGATAAATTTTTGTAATGTTTGTGGCTGAATTGAGATTCTTTAGTGGCAACTTTGTTGAATCATCTTTTCTATACCAACTTTTGGGAGATGGATGCTTACAGGGGAAGGTTAGCATTCTTTTGAATTATTTGTGTTACACATACTATAGTATTGTTTGTTGCTGGTGTTACATAGAGGTCAGGAATATTTTTTGGGAGCATAATTGATTGATTGGCAAACTTATGTATGTCTAGAGAGGAATACCCATGGGTGGTTTCAGAATTTGGATTAAAGTCCAGGTATCTACATTTTAGGGACTAAGACTGGATGATGATAAATCTATTTTATTTTGCTTTTTGCTTATTTTTGACCTCTTGTTTCGATGGGCAGTCATTATTTTAGTTGAGAATTTACAATATCTATATCATCATTTCAGGAATCAAACTACTAAGGGTATTTGGATAGCGAAAGCTGTTGGCATTGAGCCTTGCACAGTTGTCATGGATTTGGAGGGCACAGATGGGAGGGAAAGGGGTGAGGTAATATCCCTATCTTAATTTTCCTTGGGTTTAACTAGTACAAGGAGATACTGTGAAACAGAACACTTGCGAGCTTGGAAGTTGTTCTGTCTTTTGAGTCTTTGACTTATATAAAAAAAAGTAGTATTAGAAGAAGTGGTGTCGTCTTTGGTAATTGGAAGTATGTCTCACAATGCATGAATGTATATTCTTTGAACAGGCTACAACATTTTAATTCTTAATTTCTCCCCTTCCAAATGATCTCATGCTTCTGATGCGTAAATTCTTTAAATTTCAGGATGATACAACATTTGAGAAATAAAGCGCCCTATTTGCTCTGGCAGTTTCAGATATTGTACTCGTAAACATGTACGTATGTGAAATATTTTTGTAGATCAATCTGCAGTATTATGATTATATTGTTAAATGCCAGGACCAAAAATAAAGACAATATCTGAAAATTTGAAGCAATCCATAAATTATTCTAAGAACTAATTAAAGCTTTGTGAGAATACATATATACATATTTATATATGGATAAGTTAATTTTATGTTATAATATATAAATTTATCAAAGACACAGCTCATATTTCCTCATGTATGATTGATTGAACACCATCTCACACCTCACCCTAAAATTAAATATGCATTTTCTTTAGCCTTGACATGGGTAATCAATCATCTCTGCAGATATGGGATACGGTTTCTAAGCCCCCTGCCCACAAGGACACTCCCCTCGGTGAATTTTTCAATGCAAGTACTCTTGGTTTCTCTATCCCTCTCTATCTCTAAATATATGTGTTCTGTGTCTGTATTTCTCTCTCTCTCTGATTTATCTTCCTTATCTTAAAGGTAGAGGTGACAGCTTTATCCAGCTATGAAGAGAAAGAGGAGCAGTTTAAACAACAGGTAGTCCTTCCAATATTCTAATGACCCACGGTATATACATTGGTTGGTTATTGCTCTTAAGATCATCTCCTCAGTGGGATTATTTAATCACCTAGTTATTGTGCTTACACTGGATGCAGTTATGCATATGGTCGGGGACATCAAGCTTACAAACTTTTGTTTCATGGTAACAGGTTGCTCAACTGAGGCAGAAATTTTTACAATCTATATCCCCAGGAGGGCTTGCTGGTGATAGACATGGTGACCGTGAGTTTTACTAAGATTGGTGGAATGCAAAAATAGTGGAAGAGGTAGTTTTCTTATGTTGTGAAATGTTTGGCTTTGTAAAAATAATTTACATTCATTCATTGCTGAGTTTTGTTGCTCTCCTTTTAATATTTTATGCATATCCTACTTTGGCTGCCATCATTGGTATTGGAGAATGTGGAATATGGTATGTCATACTCATCTCTCTTTTTTCTTCTTTAGTTATGTGATTGCATTGTTTTTCCATATATTGACGAATGAACGATTTAGCATATTTATATATTGTGATATCTGTCTTTTGGTCTGCCCAAAATTGTTCCTAATTGCAGCCTGTTCATAAATGGATGGTCCATCATATATATTTTCCATGCTTAAGAAATAGTATTCCTACGGTAATTGACCTTCACTTTCAGATTTCAAGCAGGGTGTACTGGATTTTCCTCTAACTTCTTTCTTTGTTAGTAGCTTGGTTTTGTTCCCCGCTTGGGGTTTATAAAGTTGTGTTCATCCGTTGTTACCTACTGACACAGTGAGTTGCTATTGTAATTGCCTTCCTCATATCTGCCATGTTTCATGAGGTATACTCCAATCTTTCAATCTCTTTTATGTGTAGTAAAAGCAGCATGATATTGTCATATAGCAATTCTTAAAGCCAATTCACATGTTGCACTTTGGAGTTGTATCATGTTTATAATATGTTGTGTTGCTCTAGCACTGAAAAATTTGTAAAAGACATGAATACATTTGTTGATATTTTGCAGCTATCATTAGCTGATCAAACAATTGCTAAAGGGATGATATTAGGAACTATGCAAGGCTTAGATATGTTAGGGTGTTGCACTATGTTGTGATTTATTGAAATACGTAATATCATTTGAAAGGTAATCTCATGATGATAGTACACCACAACCGTCTGTTGGTATAGATATTAATGAGCGTATAAATAAAATAGTAGAGATAAAGTTTACCAACTTCCTTCAAACATTTACCAATTATGAATCAATTGAGGTATTTACTAATAGTTAAATTTTTGTCTTTATTCTTCGTCAATCTCTCTTAATTTAAGTTCACCAATTTCATCTTTTCTTATTTCTCATCTCATTGAAATTAAATTTTGGTGTTTCTTTTGCAGCATGAAGTTTACAGGCCAACATTGATTTCTTTGAAAAAAATGATGATGAAGTGGATCTAACATGACACTTTATTTCTTCTAATTCGTTGTTATTCTTTCAGTTTTCTTATATTAGTTGATAAATATTGTAGATACTATGGTCCTTGGGAGACCAAGATACAATAACAAATTTTGTACTTATTGTGATTCTAGTATTATCTATTTATATGTTGAGTATTGGTTTTATTAGTTCTTTATGCATTAGTTTATCAATTAGTTTAATATTTCTTATATAGATTAATAATAATAAATACGAAATCACTAATTTGAAAATCAATTATAATTTTCAAATAATTTTGATTATTTAGCAATTAATTTTTATTTACAAATTTATAATTTATGAAGGATTTTACTTGAGAAATGGATTTTAATGAAAGATTATTTTCCTCTCACTAAATTTTTTCTAGTTAATTAGTTAGTCATCAATGAAGGATTATTTTTCTCACTAATTTGAAGATATATTCTCAATTTATAATTAGCGAAGGAAAATTTTCTCTTGTTAAATAAATTTGTTCTTCATAATATATTATTTGTGAGGGAATAAAGTTATTCACTAATTTCAAATAGTCCTTCATAAAATATTATTTGTGAAGGAAACCAATCTTTCACTAAATAACAATATTCCATTACCAAATACAATTTGTGAATAAAAAAGTTATTCACAATATATTCTTCACAAAAAACATTTAGTTACTACTTAGTGAAGGATACCCAATTGTGAGGAGGTCTAATGCGAGCAATCGTGTGAAAGAAATATTTCTTCGCAATAAATCACTTCATGAAGTGATATAGGCCTCTAGTGAAGGATTTGTCCTTCACTAGATGCCATTTTGGTGTAATGGCGAGAATGAAATTAGAAAGGAGTTTTAATTTGCATTATTTGAGTTAATGCATTTAAGAGTGAAATACATATAATTAAATAAAATAAGAGTTGATGAAGAATTCCATGTCTTATATTTAATTGGGACATTATGACGGTGGAAGGATTGAATTGTGCGGTAACTATTTACTCAAAGGTTCTTTTATAATTAATGTTGAAATCTATATTATCTGGAAAGTCGTTGATCGCTAGGGAGGCTTATCCCTATTGTAGAATAAATATTATTTATTTAAATAAATTAATCATTTAATTTATTTATTTAAATAAGATTAGAATTGTTCTAATTGATTTATTCACAACCGGTTTAATATGGAGAACCTAAATGGTCACACCATAAAAGGAAGAACAGTTATTTAAGAAGTTAATGGCATAATCATAATAATATGTTAAGTGTATTTAATTTAATCAATGGTGATAGAATAAATTAAATAGCTTAATATTTATTATTTAATATTTTGGAAATATTAAATATATATAAATTAATAAGAGGAGTCTTATTAATATTATTACAATTATTATTATTTTAATTTCTAAAGAGTTGTAAATTAATTTAATATTAGTACTCTTATTTATTCCTAATAAGATTATGAGGCTAATTAATTAAAGGATTTTAATTAATTAAAATAAAACTCAATTCCTTAATTGTTAAGGAGTGTTGTCCACATCTATAAATAAGATGAGTCTTATTATGGGTGAGGTGGTTGTTGACTTTTTCATAATAGACGTGATTCCAATTATTGGAGAGTACGCTCCTTTTCTATAGAGATAGAAAAACTAGGGTTTAGCCTACCACCCATCTTCTTGAATCTCTCTTCTTCCTTGGTGGATCACCTCTAGAGGCTAAACATTTGGGTGGCTAACGTTGATCAAAGGAAGGAACCAAACTCGGTGGATTCAAGTTGAACGCGAAAGGATTTGGAGGTGAACTTGTACCTGAGAAAGCTCGAATCTTCAAGGGTATGATTCTTATTCTTTCTTTTTCGTTTAATTAATAATTGTGCATAAAGGATGATCCGGGTGTATGGTTTGTAAAATTTTAAAACTCTGATTTTCCACGTTTCCGCTTATTTTGTGCAATTTGATTGCGTTCATGAATATTACAAACCTAACAAGATAATGGCTGGATCATGGCAAAAACTGGGCTTCACGGGACTGCTATGTCAATGGCAAACCGAAAATGCGAATTTGGCGATTCCAACCATCGACCCAAATGACATTCCATCCAATTCCTACAAAACAAAGTAAAAACACATAAAACTAATACAAAATACAAAAAGTAATATAAAACTATATTACACAACAATACAATGAAAATACACAAAAACCAAACAAACTACCTTAGAATTTGCAAATTAACAAACTTAAAGGTACCTAATTTGTGTATATAGAATACACTCATCAAATACTCCCAAACTTGAATATTTGCTTGTCCTCAAGCAAAACACTAAGAACAAAAATTATAAAAATAAATTCTAACAATCAACTACTTGAGTAATGAATCAATAAGTTTGAACAATGGCCTTAAAGATGTCAAAACATGATAACTCTAGAAAACTTTCAAAATGTCACAACGTCTAGGATTTCAACTTGCTTGTTAGTCATACCTTGCTTTAGATCCTTTTTTTGTGTGTGTATCCATTTGCACTAAACCAATTATAGCTCGGATTGGCTTATATAACCATATTACCTTATGAAAGAAATAAACTTCAAAAACTACATGCTTAACACATCACTCATCGCAATTGTAGATAAATCAAACATTCTAAAAATTTGAGATCAAAGGACTCTTAGGTGAGTGCATTTTATGCTCCATCTTACCCTAAGTCCGCTTTTATGGGTGAGTGCGTTTTACGCTCCATCTCACCCTAAGTTCGCTTTTATGGGCGAGTGCGTTTTACGCTCTATCTCAACCCACCGCAAGATTTTCAATATATTTTTATTTCTTTTTTTTATAGGTGAGTGCGTTTTACGCTCTATCTCCCTTAAGTATGTGTTTATGAGTGAGTGTGTTTTACGCTCCATCTCAACCCACCACATGACCAATTAATCAAACCTAATTATATTGCTTCGAGTGATGTTTAAACGAGTTCTAGAGCTTATTGATATCTCTCACAAGCATTTGGTCATATAAGCTTTCTCTATGTATACAACTAGTTCATTACAAATGGATGAGTGCTCAAAAGTAGGAGTCATAAGCAAAGCAATAACCAACAATAAGTCAATCACCCAAACTAAGCAACATTTATCCATTTTTCATGAGTTATAACCTTAACAATCATTTGCCTGATCATATAATATAGCTCAATTCAAATTAAATCAATGCTCAAGAGATAACCTATACTAGAAATTCAATTAAGCCCACAAAAAAAACAATAAAATAAAACATATCAAAACAAAACGTAGAAGACCCCCAAACTTGAAACTGACAATGTCCTTACTAAATGCAATAAAAGAATTCAATGTAAAGAACTTTCGTGATCATTTATCAGTTGTCGCCTTCCGCAACCGACGTCTACTATTTGCTAAGATATAACATAAAATGGAAATTTTTCAAAATTTTAAAAATTTTAACTAATATGCACTACTAAACATAAAAACATCAAAATAACTGACATAATAATATAATACCAACTCAAGTACCAAGAATATCACGAGTACCCCCGAACTTAAGAAGAACATTGTCCTCAATGTAAAGATAGATAAAATTAAAACTAGAGGACTTCCCTGAGAATATGTTAATCGTCACCGACATCATCCTCCAAGTCCTCCAAGTCGGGAGTGCCAAACTTGTTGCGCGATACTCGGTACCTGAAAGTAACTAACAAAAAACATTACACTTTGGGTTGCCTCCAAACAAGCGCTTGGTTTATAGTCTTCGGCCCGACTTTATTTAAACAGAAAAAACAAGTTTAAAATAAGATCAATTCGATTGAAATTAATATTGGTCAAGCATTAGAAAAATAATTCCCCGGCAACGACGCCAAAAACTTGTTGTTCGATTTGACTATTGCCAAATCGCGCGCAAGCATACGCGATCAACAAGTAATATAATGATAAGAGAGTTGTCGAACCCACGAGGAATTATCTCTAATGATTAACCAAGTACTAACTTTATATCATCTCAATCTTATTTAAACAATTTATTGAAGGGATAAAAGCTAAATACTACAATTACGCTACAAAACATAAATATATAACATAAATAAATAGTTAAGGAGCATAAGAACACAATATCCCCACACAAGCATTTTGTCAAACACTTGGCGTGCAATGCTTAATTTACATCTCCTAACTCTCCAATTGATCATAATGGTCACGACGAATTGTCAACTGAGAATTCATTAGTATTCATATGCCTCTTCCAAGGTTCATATAAACATATCCTCTCTAGATCTACCCAAAAGAGAATAGAACGAAAAGGAACATCCTAGCTACATAACCCATCATATTCCTATGTGAATTAACATTAGACAAGGAATTCAAGCTTAGATTCTCAAATTGGCTACACATGGCATATAGGTATATTCCTATCCTACACACAAATTATGTATTCTAACACATGTAGAACAAGCATAATCACATGTCAATATATTCATGGTCAACATCTACAATCCATTTTTCAATTTCATATCAAATTAATTACTAATTCCTTAGCAATTAAACATTAAACACAAAATATAGACAACCAATTCATATGGTGTCAATCAAAGAGAAAGTTATTCAATACAAGCTAAGCAAAGGGTTCAATTACATTCAAGGATCCCAAACTAATAAATACATAAAGGAAAAACAAAGAAAAGATAAAGGAGTGGCTTCCCCATTTTGGTAGATAAAACTCCATTGGAGCACCTCCATTGAAGCTCTTGAAGAACCATGGCCAAAGGCCATGGCCTCCCTCTTTGATTGCTAGTCGCCTCCCTATTCCCTTTTGATAGCAAAAATGGAGATAAAATGAAAAGAAGTGAAGGAATTTAAGTAATGGGTCATTAGGTTAGGCATTTAATAGCTGAAATCTGTTAAAAAGTTGTGTCTGGTGCTGCAGCGCCGTGATTTGACTTGAACGGGGCGCTGCAGCGCGGAAAAGGGTCTGAGCTACTGCTTTGTGGCGCTGCAACGCCGGAAATACAGTAGCAAGTCGCGCTGTAGCGCTGGCTAATTTTCGACTTGGACATCTGTTGGGAAAATGGCCATAACGTCTTCATACGAACTCCGATTTGAATGATTCAAGATGATCCGGAAAGAGGAGACATAGATCTAAAACTTTTATTCTTTGAGTTCTTCGAAATAATGGCTGGAGAAATGCTCAAATTGGCCTTGAAGTGACTAATATGCAAATAGCAATTGGTAGTTTCCAGATTTGACACCCGTTGGGAAAATAGCCATAACTCTCGTATCCGAACTCCGATTGAGGCGATTCAAGATGATTTGGAAAGAGGAGACATTGATCTACAACTTTCATTCTTAGAGTTTGGACAGATAATGGTTGGATCATGGCAAAAACTTGGCTTCATGATACTGCTATGTTAATGGCAAACCGAAAATGCGAATTTGGCGATTCCAACCCTCGACCCAAATGACATTCCATCCAATTCCTACAAAACAAAGTAAAAACACATAAAACTAATACAAAATACATAAAAGTAATATAAAACTATATTACACAACAATACAATAAAAATACATAAAAACCAAACAAACTAGCTTAGGATTTGCAAATTAACAAACTTAAAGGTACCTAATTTGTGTATGTAGAATACACTCATCAATGTCCCAAATTAAGTGTCACAAAGGACATGAACAGTGATCTAGAAACTCCCTTTACGTATTCTCCAAGTGGCAATGGAATAGATGATCATTGCTAGCTAAGTGGTTGGTATGGAGTTGTTGAACAACCCTTCATGAACCTTTGTTTCCTCCCTTTACACCATGGACCCCAATCTTGTGTAATGCCATTGTCTAGTCCAAGCTTCTTCTATAAATGAAAGCTTAAATTCAGTTTTTGGTGTTGATGGAAATTGCTTGATAGTCTAATTGTCTGAGTTTGAGTGCTGAGCTACTATAGGAGTATACTCAGAGTGTAGGAGGTCCAAGTTAAGCTCAAGAAGGTATAAATTCTAATTATGTTCTTGAAATGGGTTTGGTTTAATATTTGGAATTTCTTGGATTCATATGTCAATTGATATGAATTAACATGTTATAATGCGTTTAAGAAGTTTGCTATCTTGTATGAACTCTTTAATAATGAATTGGAGCAAGTTTAAATCATTGGAAATCAAGTTGGCTAAGACTCGCAAAAAGAGTCTCGTCAGACTGAACTCGACACGTCATAATTTGCATATAATTATCTTGGTAGCAGTAGCAATTTTGCCACGGTTCTGAGATCTGTTGGGCTGTCTATTTTCAAATCTGATCAATATTAAGCAATCATTTTGGCTTAAACTAGCATGTAAGCATGTGTAATGTGTATGAATAAGTATATTATGCTAAGTGAGCATGTTTTACTAAGATTAGCATGATTTGGTAGAAGATCTTTAACAAGGACTTTTAGTTTTGAAAACAAACTTTGTTAAAGTTCATGTTCTGCAAATTTTGAGCTTAGTGGTCTATATACATGACTGATTTTACACATAAACGAGCATGACATGTGATTCATAGTTCCTTTGTTCATGACCATGTTATTAGGCTTTGTGTAGAGAAGTTTTTCAAGAAAAAACTTAGTATAGTGAACTAACATGCATGACTACTATATGATTTAAACTCTGACCTTGCGAGCATGATAACATGACTCGACTATGTATGTTTAGAGCTTTGAAGTTATCTTGTATGTATTGAATGGCATTGCTCAAGTCTACAATGGTTTCAAAAGTAAACTTGAACATATTTTTAGAATCTAGTTGCATCACATGGATATCTATATTCTAAAGGATTTATATGTCATGATATGTCTAGAATATCCCTAGATATGATTTATATGTGCTATGTCGCATCATTCATGAAAAATGATTTCAAAGGCAACCTCGAGCATGTTTTTAAACTTAAGTTGTATTACATATGAGTATTTAGTTTTTAAAGGCTTGAGATGCCATGTTATGTTTCATTATGTCACTAAACATAAGTCTCATATGTTAAACATAATGGAAGTAAACCAAGCATGAGGTTAAAGCATGTTTTAAAGTGTTAAACGATGATAGCTATGAGTAAAAGATGTGAATATGTACGAGCATGTGTAGTAAAGATTATGTGACCTCTTTATGAGAAAATATGGCTAATTAGTACACCTAGTGATTTCATAACCCTATTTGGTTTTGATTCATGGAAATCCTCAACTAAAGTCTCTAACATATAAGGTTGAACTTGAAATGGTCATACAAGTATGTAAAGACCTCTAGCATGTATGCATGTTAAGTGTAAGTGTCTTAAGTGTATTAAAGTATGGACTGAAAATAGGAAGTGCAAAGCTGGGTCTTGAGTTCGTTGGGGGGATGCAACAATACTGCAAGGCCGTCCCTAAGCCTGGATAGGGCGCAGCTGTGCCATCCTGCAGTTATAAATGAGTTCTGTTTTTGATTTGATGTTTGAAGTATGGTAGTATGATTACGTTAAATTTCAATATATGATCAGTATGCTAGGTAATGTGTTAAGAAGCATGCTATGTGATAAAAATGAATGTTAATCATAATTTTCGAACGTTAAGTTCAAAGGAATGTTTTCATGATATAAAGCAATGATACGTTGTTTGAATTTGTGAGGTCTTACAACTGATTTGTCTTTATATAGGTAATGTTGTATAAAGTTACAACTAAGTTAGACGTTTGTGTACTGTTAAACTTAACGATATGAGTTTTAAATGTGTTGAACACATAGCTGAGTCAAGTGTGTGATAGATGTATATGAATGTTGATGTCATGTATAAGGGTGACTAAGGTATACTATACATACCTAGCTATTCTAAGCGTATGATGAGAAAGTGAAGTGTAGGTTTTACGAACCTAGTTAAAGAACAATGTAACAATATTATTACATTGAGACTGTATGAAATATATGACTAATGGATGTGAATCCATGATTATATAACTGTGTAGGAATACACGAAGTGTGGATAACTATAAGCAGTTAAGTCGTAGTTGATAAACTACGAATCAGGAAAGTCTTTCAGTTCCTATTTGTTATATGAATTCGATAACTGTTAGTTGAGCTATATTATTCTATGCAAATGTTGTTATATATGAAATGCATATGAGATATGTATGAAATGTGAAAGTTGATCTTTGATGATATACTTGTGATATAAACCTCTATGCCTGTTATGTGAGAAGTAACAAGCGTAGTAAATATTAATCATTTATGAATGCATGAACTGAATATGTGTTATATGCTATATGTCGCATGAAAAGCTCGTTAGAATTGTTGGTCATTTCGAGCTCACCCTTGCAAATAACCACTTTTGCGAGTTAAGGATACTGTCAGAAAGGTTACGTGCTACTTGATTGATAAAGTTCAATAGTATCGAAGGAGATTGATTTATTATTTAACTAGATGCTCTTGAACCATGTTTAGGTTCTAGTAGATGTACATGATAATAGTTTATAATGTGTAATACATGTTAAGTTGTAAAGTTGTACTAGGCGGTACCTAGTGAAATTCGAATTTAGATGTAAATCTTATACAGTAATTCGAAAAGAAGGAATCATAACATAATTTGATTCAGGGATTTGTAATTGATTCGAGTTAAAGAAATCAATAAAAGATTATTTCTCAAAGGAGATTGAAAAAGTTTAAAATATTCCGCATATTTTTATAACATCAAATGTGATGTAAAACAGGAATGGTAAATGACCAATATTTGAAACTTATAATAGTTTGGGGGTCATTATACATAGATCCTTGATATGGAAAGAATTTATATTCTAAATTGTAATAAGTAAAGTTATATTCATTAAGTTATGAATAAAAGACATAAATAGTTTGATGATAGTAGTATCGTGGCGGACCGAATCCGAGGTTCGAAGGAACCTGGATTTGGAGGCGTCACAAAACCTTTGATAGTTACTCGAGAAGAGAAGTTCTAGATCCTTTGTGGTCACTCAGCATAACTCTTGGAAAATATTTTCATCCTGTTAATTGGGTATATCAAAGTATATCTTTGATAGTCACTCGAGAAGATAATTTTAAGATCATTTGAGATCATTCAGCTTAAACTTTGGAGAACTCTTCTAAATTATTATTCAATCGAATAACGTAGAAACTTTGAAAGTGTTGTACCCTTTCATTATTGAACTATTGTGTTGCATAGGTTGCGAGAAGATTGGTTAGAGAAGAACAAATTGTTCAGCTATTTTAAAGTTCTCCGAACTTTGGAGTTATTCTATCGAATTAGATAGTCTGTTGTTTTGATTTTTATACATTTATTATATATCTTAACTTGCGGGGCAAATTATTGCTCACCCTTGCTAAATAAAACATTTCAGCTAGGGACAAAGTGACTGAAGGTGCTGTGAAGAACAAAGGCAAAGGTGCTATGTTGTGATAGCTATGGTTAACATTATTATTATGTTGTATTTGAAAACCATTTTTATATATTTAAAGGGTATGTTTGTAATGTTAAGGTTAGATAACCTGGGACGAATGTATTAACTATATCAGTTAATGTGGTGTAATATTCTATTCATCAATGAATGGGCAGTTAGATGTTAATTATATTATGGATCGTGAGCACCAAACTCGGGGGGTCAGGTAACCCAGATTTGGGGGTGTCACAGTTATGCTACTAAAATGGCTTAATGTGATATTGGTCATGCATGTAGGAGTTTTGTAACATAAGCCTTATGTTATTAGTGAGGGTTACTATTATATTAATTAATTACATAACTATTACCCAAATGAAGAGTTACACAAGAAGAAATGCTAGAGTTTTTTTTTCTTTTAGAGCAAGAGTCTTGGTGGAAGAGAGAAATAGAGAAATTCAGAGAGATAGAGAGAAATAGAGGAATTGAGAGAAGCTAGAAGAAGAAGAAGAAGAAGAAGAAGAAGAAGCCATGGAAGAAAAAGAAAAAGCTAGAAGAAGGTAACTTCTAAACCCTTGTTTAATCTTTGATTTTTTTTGTTAGATTTATGTTTTTATAAGATCTAGGGTAGTAGATCATACTTAATCTTGTTTGTATTGGTTTAATCATGGATTATCAAGCATCAAACAAGAGGATTCAAGAAAGAAAATGAAATGGAAAGAAAATTTGAAGAACAAAATTCGTAGGTTTTGAGTAATTGTGGACAAATCTTGTGAAATTCATACCTCTTTGGGTATAATGAGTTAGAAAGTGAGCCTTATATCAAATCGAAGCTATGGAAGTAAGATATATTCTGAAAGTGAAATCACATGAAAACTCCTTGTAGATTTCTTGGAGTGTCTATTTTAGTAAGGCTGGTCCGAAGGGAAAATAATCTGCCTAGAAAATAAAAACCGTTACAGTTTCTAACTTTGAAAAATTCATATAAATTCGTGTGTTTTGAATCTGAAGAAACTTTAAACTGAAAAGTGTTAGATATGAAAGTTTACTAGCTAGACATGCAAGATTGAGCCATTTTACGGACCGGATCATGTCCAAAATAAATTGTTTAGTAAGGCTGTCCAGAAAATGAAATTTTCTGGACTAGTTGATGAAATTACAGAATCTGTTTTAGATGGACAAGGGTCTAACTTTAAGGCCTAGATGAGGTTGTAGTACACTGAGTGAGGGTTAATTCTATATAAGAAGGAACAAAAACGGATATGTAACGAAGGAGTTACGTTAAAAATGAAAACAATATTTTGTTAAAGAAATTGTGAAGATGAGTTTTATAATTCTATTTGAATTAAGATTTTGGGTGATGGTATATTTTGATGATTAACAATATGTTTTGACATATGTAATGAGTGTAGATATGCGTTATCACATGCTATGCATAATTAACCATTTAAGATCAAAAGTAAAAATAAGTTAATGTGTGCATATAACGTGCTCGATAAAATGCCTACGAGTAATAGCGTTTCTAAACTTTGGTATACAAAGTGTCTAACTAATGCCTAATATTTGGTGTTATGTGCATTTAAGTATAAAAAGATGATAATACAAGAATAATAATGGAAAGAAATCGAAAAGGGCAATTTTTGTTTTTTGAAAGAAAATTAAACATGTAAACAATGAGTTGAATATGCATTTTTGAAACCAAAGTGGTATAATAAAATGGTGTGATGTATGCACATTAAACTACAAGTGCGATAGTCTAGCATGTGTGATGATGAAAATGAAAATAAAACTGAGTTGCATATAAAACACAGTTAGATGTCTATAAAGACATTATAAAGGATAATAAGATAAAGTAAGGTCTTAGAATAAATTTGACCATGAGATCGAATATTGATTTTGCTTATTATCAATCTCATATATAGTGCAGGTTGTACAAGGACGCGAAGTATTAGCGTGTTGGTAAAACGCCGGTAAAGGTAAGTCTTTCAGTTCCCTTTTTTTCTATGTGAACTTGATGATGAACTATTTTAAAATTTTATTGTATGATGTAGTATATATGTCAAAAGTATGAAATGTGAAAGTCAATCTATGACTATGATGATTGAGCTATGAATGTTGATTGAGTAAGGAACTCAATCTTTATAGTTGTTATGTGAGCTACAACATGTATACTATGTTAGTTTTATGATTATGAGATATATGTTAAGCATGTTATTATGTGCTACGTGATGCACAGAAATTGTTAGATTTTACTGAGCTGTCGAGCTCATTCTTGCAAAAAACCATTTTTGCAGATTCAAGAATTGAAGGTAACGCTATGTGCTACTTGATTGATATGGATCAAAAGTGATACATGAAGATTTAATATCCTAGCCAAGTTGTTATTCTTGTAAACCATGTCTAATATTTCGGTAAATGTATTAGTGTTGAATTGTAATATCGTTTTGCGATGTAAACTCTTGTAGTATTAAAATGATTCTAAGATATTTAGATATAAAGGTTGAAAGTTTTGGGAACGAGAATAGTTTGTAATGGAAAATTTTAATTATTCCGCTAATTTCAATGGTTGTATTATCGTTTAATGATATAAAACTAGAGGTTGAATGTATTGTTAACGAACGAAGTCGAGAATTAAATTATTTAAATTTTGGGGGCGTTACAGTTGGTAATAGGTTAGATACCTTAGGCAAGAGTACGTTAGGCTATAACCTTAGAGAAGAGAGGTGAAGATAATAAAAGAATAAGCTCAAATAGAGTTTAAACAATAAGAAGTAATTTAAGAAATTTATAAAGAAGGGATTAAAAAATGTGTGAGAGGATTCAAAGAAGAATCTCACAGAGTTATAAGGAATATGAATGTGGGATTACCTAACTCCAATAATAAGGATGTAAGGTGATAATAAATAGACAATGTCTATAAGAAGAGAATGATAAAGAAGTTAAGAATAAAAAGTAATATTAAGTATGGTACAATCGTACTCTTTAGTAGTTGATGTATGGTATCTTGGCTAAATGATTCCTTCATAGAGCGGAGGTATATACGAGCTAGCAACTCAGAACCTAGTTTGTTGGTTGTTTGTGGGAAACCACTCAGTGTACCATATTGAAACTATTAGAGACTCGATGTGTACCAAGTATAGAAAATGGATACATATGATGAAAATGTGGAACTCAAATGGAATGTGGAGCAATGTAAATGAAGTTAGAAATTCTTAAAGGAAGAATTGTTATGTAAACAAGAAAATTCAAAGAAGAATTTTGAAGAGATATAAAGATAAGAAATGGGAGTTACCTAACTCCAATAGCTAAGATAACGAATAATGATGAATAGACAAAGTCTGTAAGATTAAAAGCATAAATGAAATCATAAATGATGAAATAGGAAAGAAATAGGATTGTAAAATAAAACGATCACGAGTTAAGAAAAGAATTTTAAGGGAGATGATTATAAAATAAGATCACGACGTGATCTGTTTAAGTTATAAAAGAAAGAAGGTATGTAATGTTTGAATAATTATAGCTTGATGCTATGAAGATAATGTGCTATGATATAGTACGAGATAAACTCATGAGGAGTTATAAATGATGAGGTACAAAAAATTCGTATCGAGCAAAGAGCAAGTTATGAGCAAGATAGAGTTAGGTGGGATTTCAATTGAGGACTCATATGGTGACTAAGTTGTACAAACCTTTGTATGGGGCAGAGATTTTGTGCATGTACTTGGTTTATCACATTGATAATCATTGGAATGTTGGTGTCGCGCTTTCAATGTATATGTGGTGGAAAGGTGATTCTTTTCTCATGTGTATATTTGATAGTTAGAGGCTTTTAAGATTAGGTTAGATGATATTAAGATTAGGTACGATTCTTTAAACTAATGCATATGGTAAGTTCGTGACTCATAATCATATGGTATGTTTTGAACTCCTCAGTGAATGGACACTTATGGTCAGACTAGGATAAGTTCTTAAGCTCATATTATTGTGGCAAGTTCCTAAACTTCCAAAGTGTAGTAAGTTTGATGAACTATACTGGGTATAGAAAACTTTTGAAGTAAGAACTAAGAATTTTTGGTATGGTGAGCATTGATGGTGCTAAAGATTAGTAGAATGATTAAGTAACGAAGCAGTGTAGTAAGAATTTAAGATGATGGAGGAAAAGTTGGATATTCTAAATCTTCTAGCTATGCTAGTTTTTTTCAAAATTTATTGACTTCGTGCTGATGTTTGCACTTCTATTTTCTTGAAAAACATTGGATCAGATGATGGAACCAATAAGTTTTAAAAACAATACCATTATTTGTATATCAATGCTAATTGTTTCAGCTAGACAAAAATGATTTAAAAATATCAAAATGTATTTTGTTTTCCGTAGTCAGTAATGCATCACTAAATATAATGCTGATATGACAAATGAAGAAGTCATCAATGTAGTTGAACCTAGTGTTGGATGTGATCATAAGATCGTTAGCCCACTACGGTATGATGTAGCATGACAAAGTCATATAATGACTGAATCCTCAACGTACTATCGAGATAGTACGGTATTATGACATCATAAAAAAAAGATTTTTAGTTTTCTTTAACTAAGAAAGATATGCCAATTGAATTGGATAAAATTATTTTGATTGATGTTCGAGTTGTTGTTAAAAGTCTAAGCTATTTGATTCGGCTAGATGATTATTGAAAAATATTTATGAAATTCAAGCGTTCTTTGAGAAATTATGCCAAACCAAATTCTTTTGGTGTGGATTCAGATGTTGAGAAGCTGAAGTGAACAACCCTATAAAGGGGACATGTTATCGGAGACAATGGTTCCGAAAGTAACACATATAGTCGTTACGATGTTAAGATGTACTACGTGCATGCATGACGTAGTAGTGCGATAGGCTGATCACCTAGAGCACTGATGTAGAATGTTTACAGTCTGCGTGATTGTTAAACATTATGTTAGAACGGTTTATAGTGTGAAGTACCAGGGATGAAGCACTATTAAACCTCGAGATGAGTTCAAGGTCTTTAGACTCCTCAGCATGATTTGGAATCTTTTAAATTCCTGAGTTATTCATACTACTTCCTAATTATTGAACAGTTGTGGAAGATTCTTTTTATTCTGCAAGATGGAAGTGAAAAGGAGAGTATTCTTTAGAAAAAAAAAGTTGGAGAATACGACATGTGGTGATGGGAGAATTGAGAAAACTATAATAAATCTGTAAACGAACTGAATAAAGAAAGAGATGAATTGTCTAGAGGGAATATGAAGTTCTTCGAAAAATGAGATGTGAAGATTATGGTGATGATGGGAAGATCCTTAAAGGAGGGATTTTTGTCATAGAACCCAATGAATAAATGAAGAGTAACGTAAAATCTATTTTGATAAATCGAATGAATGAAGATTAATAAATAAAATTTCGAGGACGAAATTCTTAGAAGAAGGGGTGAATGTGATATCCCGTGTGACGCCCCCAAAAATAGGTCCACCCCATTCTGAGTCGCCAGATATCACTCTATAAAAATCAAATACAACTTTATTTATACAATTATTGAATTGTCGTACAGAGTACGACAACAGTTAAGCTGTGAGTTTCAATACAAATGTATGTAACTCTCATGGTGCCTCGACCATAACCTCACAATGGTACATTACATAAAAGTACAATCAATAACTGTTTTATAAATTAAAATCTTTGGGAAGTGCTCAAGGAAACCTTCGTACATGGGAGGCCATGAATCTAAGTTATGATAGATATCATATGTCCAAAGAATTATCCTTGGTTGATCCAATAGACCGCAAAGAAAAACGAGAAGATTACTATCATATTCCTTCCAATGATGAGTCTTCTCTTGACATATAATTATCTCAGTTGTCTCCAAGTGAGAATTATATTTCAAATATACTCCAAGATCCTATAGGTAGTGATCGTAGATATACTCAGCAAGTGGATGTGCACAATCCTGTCTTATGATAACACGAGATTGTATGTCATTAGACATCTTGTATGATAGTGGCAAAACACCCTTCCAAAGTTGGGTTCTCATCAACCTATTGTTGTTCACCAAAATCAATTATTAAGTGACATATAAAATACGACACGCACATCTTAGGACCTCAATGCAATTATATATTGCATGTCATGCCGTTTTATAATGTATTGAGAAACTTCAATAGTCTCGAACCATCTCACTATATTTCCTCGTTATCCCTCACCACCCAAATTACACTCTTATTACACGAAAGGAATTGTGAAGCAAAAGGGGTGAGCACAACTAGCCCGAAGAAAGAATATCATGACTAAAGATAATTAAATTATCAATAGCCTTCATCAGTAATAAATCAAAGATTTAGAACATATGGTAGATGATAAAACTTTTCAACCATAGTTGCAGCGGAACGAGCAATCCATTAGAAGAGTCAAATAGACCATCAGGTCATTATCTCCTCCATGTTAAAAGTCCACCAATAATGTTTTATCCCTATAACATCAATCAACAATTACTGTCCACAATCATATGAATAACTCATAATCATAATTGTGATTCTGAATTCCTTTTTGCATCCAGGACGAATATAATTTTCATCACCTTTCTTCACCTGAAACATCAAAAATCATGGTTATACCAAATAACAATCCCTGCTCATAATCACACTAATAAATTCATCTTTGCGCTACGGCCAAAGATATTCCTTAACAATTCATCTTTACATTACAGGCCAAAGACATGCAACTGTATTTTAGAAGAGTCAAGTAGAGCATGATATCTACTATCTTCTACGAATTTAAAAGTTTATTATCAATATTTTATCAAAAGTTTATTATTATCACGACCACGAATTATCCATGCACTACGGGCCAAGGATATTCGTGTTTTCAATTACGGTCATGATTATACCAAAAATCCCTGGTCATAATCATACCAAGTCCATCTATGCACTATGGGCCAAAGATGACTTTTACCACATCATTTGTAACATTACGGTCATGATCATACCGTAAAATAATTCATCTTTGCACCCTTGGCCGAAGAGAATCCATAGCCATAATCATACCAAAAACTGTCCATCAATGCACTACGGGCCAATGAGAAGTTTTTCCACATCATTTGTAACATTACGGTCATGATTATACCGAATAATCCCTAGTTATAATCATACCAAGTCCATCTATGTACTACAGACCACAGATGACTTTCAACATAATATAAACATGAGGATAATGACAATGATATAAAGATTCAATCAAATGAGATAAAGGATAAATATTAAACATTTATAATACAGTTCATCCAGCGTTCAATAATAACCAAATGTTATCAATCACTTAATAATTTCATAATCTAATATCGTTAATATTATAACAATATTTTAATTATTTCTTAAACTTATAAACAATTTATTTCAATTGTTTACACTTTACCAAATAATGCATTTAATCATTCGAAAATGCCTTACTCATAAGATTTCATCACCAATGATCAAATCCCTCATCAAAAATCTGCACATACCTTATATAGGATTTTTAAGTCATAAAATCCTATTTTCCAACTTTGTTACTTTACATAACATATTTAACTCATATGTTCGTAACTAAACCATTTTCATGAAAAATACCAAATCAGTCCCAAAAATATTTCTTTTCTGTGATTTAGTAGAATATTGTCCCATATTGAAGATATATTTTTCTCGAAATTTTAAAAATTCATTTACTATTTTTCAAAAATTAATTTCTAAATAATTCCTTAAGAAATTAGCTACCTCAAGGTTAACTCCAGAAATTCCTAAATCTTGGCAGGATCTTATACATGTTAACGTGAGCTTCCAGTTTAAATTTTATGGTCATCGGAGTTATAGAACTCCGGTTATAACATTTTTCGTCGAAAAAACATAAATATTGAAATGGTCATAACTTGCTCATTTTAAGTCGGAATGAGCTCATTTTTGGACAGGAGGTACTTTATACCATATATATTCATGTCCTAAAAGGCCGGAATTTTTTTCACAAATTAAGTGGCCGAAAATGCCCTTTTAAAAATATGGACAGTAACTTTTTAAGCATTTTCAGATTTTTCATCCTTTACTAAAATCATTCCACACGAAAATCTGTAAATCCTTTTTAAGTGATTCCACTTGGATAAGTTAGGAAACTCATAGATCTAACTCTAAAAATTGACCACACTCAAAAATTCGTAATATAATAGGAGATAAGGTCAATTGAATTTCATGTTCTATTTTCACCAAAATCTGATTTTTCAACCCTTTGTGATTTCTAAGAAACTTTCATGTTTTCTCATAATAACCAACATAACTCATCATAACACTTACTAATACTTCATATACCCATGATTTTTCATCAGTACAATGCTTTTATTATGACTTTCATCATAATTGACGTAAACAGATCATTTTCACAATTTAATAAGGAATGAATACAAAGGATCATTCACCATGCATGTGGTAATCCACATAGACCGGTTATTCCAACAGAATAATAAAGAATGGAATAACAGAAGAATTCACCATGCATGCGATAGACCAGATAGACAAAAGTTATTCTCAACAGAATAATAAAGAACGGAACCAGTCGAGGCATAATCCACATACGCATGGATATTCCAAATGAGAATAATAAAGAAGCGGAACCGAGTCGTGTAAAATTAACACCTAGCGAGGATATTCCAAATGTAATAATAAAGAATGGAATAACAATAGAAATCACCATGCATGCGATAGAATCCATGCAGAAAAGTTATTCCAACAAAACAATAATTAATAGAACCGTGTCAGCGTAATACGCACCGGCTGTGATATTAAACGTAATAATAAAGAACGGAATAATAGAAGAATTTCACCATGTATGCGGTACTTCGCATAAATAGGTTATTCCAACATAATAATAAAGAATGGAATATCAGAAGTTCTCTTCATGAATATGAAAGAAATAATACCCCTTATGAGTACAATAAATAATATTCCTTACCTTAGAATAAAGCTGGATACTAAAGTAGAGAGGTAGCAGACTTCTCTTCTTCTTTCTCTCTATAATTTCTCTCTATAATAATTGCTCTATAGCTTTAGTAAATTTGTGAGAAATGAAGGAAGAATGAGCTTCTATTTATAGGAAAATATAGTTTTGATAATTGCACGTTTTGGGGCTCGAAATATTATAGTATAATATCTTCCTCTTTTTCTTCATTTTTAATTTAGTCCTGCAAGTATTATCAATCTTGCACCAACTCCCCTAATAGTAAATCATGTGAATCAATAGTAAAATCATGTGACTCAATAGTAAATCATGTGACTCAATAGTTCTAAACATGTGAAAAAATTAATTATAGTATAGTACCTTCAACTATACCTTCATTTTTAACTTAGTCATGCAAGTATTATCAATCTTGCACCACCTCCCCTAATAGTACCAGAATGTGAATCAATAGTAAACACATGTGAACAAATAGTTAATAACATGTGAATTAATAGCAATTAATTGCTCATTTACCCCATTAATTACCCGGTTGGTCAATATAACTTCCAGACATCAATTACTATCGAAATAAATGTTGATTTCCACTAACACCAATAATCCCAACACAATGAAAATATTTTTCTCAATAATTTTTTTTTAAAATTTCAAAGTTTGACTTTTTCCAAAAAAGTCAACTGTTGACTTTTTAACCAAAAAGTCAACCCCAAAAAATTTTGTGTTTATAGTCTATTCTTACTAATTTCATCGTTCTAGACTCAAATATCACGTCCGCGTCTCCAAATTCAACTCCGAACTCAAATTCAATTTTTAATAATATTTATTCACTATTATTATAACTCGCAATATTAACAACCATTTCGTTCCCAGGAAAGAGGGGGCTTTCCAATAAAGATTTCTCCTTATTAGCGTGCAATTAGGAGACCAAACCTCTCCTTAACAGAACTTCTAGGCATTGTTAATTATGCAAATAATAATATGAATAACTGTATCGTCTCAATTATTAATTTAATAATATATAAAATATCGACAATAATTGAATCAAACTGAGTGACTTCTCACGTAAGCATTAATAATCAATGCCGTGTGCTACTATGCAACCACGCGTATTTTACCACCGATTATTTTATGATAACTTGCATACTTTGAAAAATTTTCAAATGTCACCCTTAACTTTAAACTTTTATCAATTTAACTATTTACCAAAATAGAAAAATTGAATACTTTTATTTCATAAAATTCGGGGTCTCACAATCTCCCCTCATTATGAAATTTTGCCCTTGAAATTTACGTACGTACCTGATATTCGAAGAGATGAGAATACCTTACTTTCTTTTAAGATTGTACCTTCCCGATTATATCGTCTGTATCATGATTTTTCCATTGCTCATCTCCTGTATTTCAGATATCATTCTAGAATATATCTTCAAAATATGGGTTAATTGACATGTCACATATTATCCTTATACTTTGACCGACCAATTAAATACCAAATAACTTAGGTAGGTCATACTAGCGAAGGAATTCCCCGTCTCTCCCCTCCTAGTTCTTGTCTCACATCTCAGCCAGGGGTCATATCCCTAAGTTTTGATACCAATTGTGACGCCCCCAAAAATAGGCCACCCGACCCATTCTGAGTCGCCAGATATCACTCTATAAAAATCAAATACAACTTTATTTATACAACTGTTGAATTGTCGTGCAAAGTACGACAACAGTTAAGCTGTGAGTTTCAATACAAATGTATGTAACTCTCATGGTGCCTCGACCATAACCTCACAATGGTACATTACATAAAAGTACAATCAATAACTATTTTATAAATTAAAATCTTTGGGAAGTGCTCAAGGAAACCTTCATACATGGGAGGCCATGAATCTAAGTTATGATAGATATCATATGTCCAAAGAATTATCCTTGGTTGATCCAATAGACCACAAAGAAAAATGAGAAGATTACTATCATATTCCTTCTAATGATGAGTCTTCTCTTGACATATAATTATCTCAGTTGTCTCCAAGTGAGAATTATATTTCAAATATACTCAAGATCATATAGGTAGTGCTCGTAGATATACTCAGCAAGTGGATGTGCACAACCCTATCTTATGATAACACGAGATTGTATGTCATTAGACATCTTGCATGATAGTGGCAAAACACCCTTCCAAAGTTGGGTTCTCATCAACCTATTATTGTTCACCAAAATCAATTATTAAGTGACATATAAAATACGACACGTACATCTTAGGTCCTCAATGCAATTATATATTGCATGTCATGCCGTTTTATAATGTATTGAGAAACTTCAAGGTCTCGAACCATCTCACTATTTCCTGTTATCCCCGCCTTCACCCAATTTACACTCTTATTACACCGAAAGGAATTGTGAAGCAAAAGGGTGAAACACAACTAGCCCAAATAAAGAATATCATGACTAAAGATAATTAAATTATCAATAGCCTTCATCAGTAATAAATCAAAGATTTAGAACATATGGTAGATGATAAAACTTTTCAACCATAGTTGCAGCGGAACGAGTAATCCATTAGAAGAGTCAAATAGACCATCAGGTCATTATCTCCTCCATGTTAAAAGTCCACCAATAATGTTTTATCCCTATAACATCAATCAACAATTACTGTCCACAATCATATGAATAACTCATAATCATAATTGTGATTCTGAATTCCTTTTTGCATCCAGGACGAATATAATTTTCATCACCTTTCTTCACCTGAAACATCCAAAAATCATGGTTATACCAAATCACAATCCTCGCTTCATAATCACACTAATAAATTCATCTTTGCGCTTACTACCAAAGATATTCTTAACAATTCATCTTTACATTACAGGCCAAAGACATACAACTGTATTTTAGAAGAGTCAAGTAGAGCATGATATCTACTATCTTCTACGTATTTAAAAGTTTATTATCAATATTTTATCGATGAGACTCAGCTTAATAGTATCACGACCACGAATTATCCATGCAGTACGGGCCAAGGATATTCGTGTTTTCAATTACGGTCATGATTATACCAAAAATCCCTGGTCATAATCATACCAAGTCCATCTATGCACTACGGGCTAAAGATGACTTTTACCACATCATTTGTAACATTACGGTCATGATCAAGCCATAAAACAATTCATCTTTGCACCCTTGGCCGAAGAGAATCCACATCCATAATCATACCAAAAACTATCCATTAATGCACTACGGGCCAATGAGGACTTCTTCCACATCATTTGTAACATTACGGTCATGAATATACCGAATAATCCCTGGTCATAATCATACCAAGTCCATCTATGTACTACAGGCCACAGATGACTTTCAACATAATATAAACATGAGGATAATGACAATGATATAAAGATTCAATCAAATGAGATAAATGATAAATATTAAACATTTATAATACAGTTTATCCAGCGTTCAATAATAACCAAATGTTATCAATCACTTAATAATCTCATAATCTAATATCATTAATATTATAACACTAATTTAATTATTTCTTAAACTTATAAACAATTTATTTCAATTGTTTACACTTTACCAAATAATGCATTTAATCATTCGAAAATGCCTTACTCATAAGATTTCATCACCAATGATCAAATCCCTCATCAAAAATCTGCACATACCTTATATAGGATTTTCAAGCCATAAAATTCTATTTTCAAACTTTGTTACTTTACATAACATATTTAACTCATATGTTCGTAACTAAACCATTTTCATGAAAAATACCAAATCAGTCCTAAGTTGTTATTCACATAAACCATGTCTAATGTTTCGGTAAATGTATTAATGTTGAATAATAATATCATTTTGCGATGTAAACTCTTGTAGTATTAAAATAATTCTGAGATATTTAGATGTAATGGTTGAAAGTTTTGGGAACGAGAATAATTTATAATAAAAAAAATTTAATTATTCCACTAATTTCAATGGTTGTATTATCGTTTAATGATGCAAAATTAGAGGTTGAAATGTATTGTTAACGAACGAAGTCAAGAATTAAATTATTTAAATTTTGGGGGCGTTACACTCAGAGCCTCTGTGATGGACTTCAACGGAAGCTGGGAAGATCATCTTCCGTTGGTAAAATTTGCATATAATAATAGTTATCACGCAAGTATTGGAATGTCACCGTACGAAGCATTGTATTGAAGGAAATGCAGAATGCCCTTATGTTAGGATGAAATAGGTGAACGAAGACTGTTGGGGCCAGAATTGGTGCAGTAGACTGTGGAGATCATTAGAGTAATAAGAGCTTAACTGGTAGTAGCTTGGGATCATCAAAAGAAGTATGCAAATTTGGATCGCAAGAAAAGAGACTTTGAAGTGGGAAGTTACGCATTTTTGAAAGAATCTCCCTGGAAAGGGAAGATAAGATTTGGAAAGAAAGGTAAATTGAGTCCGAGATTGATTAGACCGTTTGAGATATTAAAGAAGATAGGTGAAGTGGCGTACGAGGTAACTCTACCTCCTGAACTGGAATATATTCATAATGTGTTTCATATGTCAGTGTTGCGTCCATACAAGCCAGATTACAAGTATGTTATATCATATGAGTCGATTTAAGTCGAGAAGGACTTATCGTATGAAGAAATTCCTATAGAAATTTTAGATAGGAACAAACATAAATTAAGAAATAAGGTTATACATTCTGTTAAAGTTCTATGGAGGAACCACAACGCTAAAGAAGCTACGTGGGAACTCGAGAAAAAGACGAGGAAGAAATATCTGAATCTTTTTGAGTAACCTTATGTGAAATTCTGGGGACAAAATTCTTATATAGAGGGAAGAATGTAATAACCAAGAATTCTATTCACATTTTGAATAAATATATTAATTAAATATTAGTGATATTGAAAACTTTGTGACATATAGTGAATGAATATGGACAAATGGATATTATAATCAATGATGATAAATATGTGATATATATATATAATATAAGTATATTATAAATATGTATATATATTTATTTATTTTATAAAGAGAATTAAAAGAAAAGTTATATAACCTAATATACACATTAGGTATGAGAATTAAATAACCTAAAGGTTATAATAAGTGACGAATGCTAGTATTTAATTCATATACTAGTAAACTAATCCTAAGAGATTTATTATATATATATATATATATATATATCAACTAATTAATTTTTATAACTTAATTAAAGTAAGTCTAATTAAGTTCTAAAATTAAATGTACATGAGTAATTACTTAAGTTCCAAATAAGCGGAATAGAAACCCTAATTAAATAATTAGGGGTTACATAAAATTAAAAGCATTGGACCATGCTAATTCACATGGCCCAATCATATTAATTAAATAGCCCAATAATTAAATCAAGTGGCCCAAACTTAGCCCAACTTCTGAGGGACTTTTTAGTCATTTAATTAAGCAAATTTAGCAATTAAAAATAAACCAAAAATGGGGGATAAAGGAGGGGATGTACCCGACCATTAAGAGAGAAAATGAAGCATATGTTGTAATTATTTATCTACTTTAGTTGCTCGCTAACTCCCTTATGTATCACCCTTTAATTTAGCTACCTTATTTCTCTAAAATTGCAAGTAAAGAGAGAAGAGCAAGTAAGCTCAGGAAGATGGGAGAAATATATACATATAAGATTTATATGTATAGATTTTATACTAACTTATGAGACTTTTTTTTCATTAAACGAAAGGCTAGTTCCTTTCTTATTTCCTTTCTTCCAAACTTGCTAATAAAAGAAAATAGAGAGAGAGAGAAAGGAGGGAGTATTTGGAAGCCCCAAAGGAAGGAGCAGAGAGACTTTGATCTTTGATTCATCTTAATTTTATCAACTACTTTGGAAATACTAGAAGGGTAGCCATAAAATCAAGGTATAAACCTTAAATCATAAGCTTTATTTTCCTTTCTTTGGTTGTTTGATAAAATAAAGGGACTATGTTTTCAAACTCTAAAAACTCTAGATCTATATGTTTTTTAGTGTTTTATGTATGGATCTAACCATTTTAAGTGTTAAAAAGTTGGATCAAAGGAAGAAAATAAAAACTATGTTCTAAGGGTAGAAAACCCTAACTTTTATTCACTTTAAATGTCTACCATTTGAGATCTACACCTTCTTCTTATGATCCGTCAAAGAGGGGTAGTAGATATGTAAGTTAAATGTTAAAACCAAGTGATAACAATCAAAAATGTTGATTTTACAAACCATAGCAACTATTTTACCCAAAATAGTCCAGTTAAAAGAAAAAAAGGGAAATGGTAGTTTCTGGCCAGTTGCTTGTAGGGGAATTTTCGTCCGTTTTATGTGCTTTAAACATTTTGTAAAAATTTGGTATATTAATATGATGAGTTTTCAAGATCCAGTCCAATGAAGGCAATTTTTGGATGTGTAGAATAAAAGTTATGGATTTTAAAAGAAATGACTATTTTAAAAGTGAACCAAAATAACTTTTTATGTGCAACTCCAAAAATTGTGAAATTTTTATTGGAGGTAGAGTATCATGGCAGGAGCATACCCTGAATATTTCGTAATATTTGGACAAAGGAATGAATTATGATAATTGTGGCAAGATCTTGTTGTTTTGGACTATTTTAAAATAGTAAACGAAATTGGAAAATTCCAGAAAAAGTATATGTTCATGAGGGAACCATATTCTGTTGATTTCCAGAAAAAGAAGAATTTTCAGAACTATTTTAGTATTTTTCATGTAAATGTTTAAGTTATGAATACATAGGAATAATAAGTTATGTTATGTCATAAATGGTAAAAATATAATTTTATGGCTTAAAGACCCTAAACATGATGTGTGCATATTTTTAATTTGTATTTTAGTTATTTTGATAAGATGTTATATTTATGGCATTTTATGATTGTTAAATAAATGAATTAGTAAATGGTAAACAATTAAAATAAATTGTTTGTTGGTTTAATAAATGATTAAAATATTATTAAGAGATTAATAATATTAGATTAAGATATTATTAAGTTATTAATAATATTTAAAATAAAATTAGATTTAAAATATTATTAAGTGATTAATAATATTAGAATAAAGCATTAGTAAATGATTAAAATATTATTAAATGATTAATAATATTAGATTAAAATATTATTAATATAATTAATAATATTAAATTAAAGTATTATTAGATGATTAAAATATTATTAAATAATTAATAATATTCAAAATTAAATAAAATATTATTAAATGATTAATAATATTAGTAAATGATTAAAATGTTATTAAAATGTTAATAATATTAGTAAATAATTAATAATATTAGTAAATGATTAAAATATTATTAAAAGGTTAATAATATTAGTAAATAAGTAAAATATTATTAAATGATTAATAATATTAGATGAGGATTAAAGTATTATTAAATGAATAATAATATTAGTTAATGATTAAAATATTATTAAATGATTAATATATTAGTGATAGAGTAAAGTGTTATAAAATAATTAAAATATTATTAAAGGGTTAATAATATTAGAATATGATTAAAATATTATTAAGTGATTAATAATATTAGCGGTGATAAAAGTATTATTAGTTATTTAATAATACTAAGAAGTGAATAAAATATTAATAAGATTAATAATATTAGGCGAGTGTTTAAGATAATGTTTATGTAATGACAATATTATCAAGGGATAATAATATTACTAAAGATGTAATGTAATGTCTAATATTTAATTAAATGATCAAATATTAGATAATTTATTATAAGTAATGTTATGAATAAATATATGTGATACTAATTGGAAGATTAATGATAGGTCTTTCGAAGCAAATTATATTAGATTGCTTAAGCGGATAATTTAAATTGCATAGCAATAGATTGCGATCGAGGTAAGTTTTCTAACTCAAACTTGAGTTATTATTTTCAAAGCATGTTAGTGGATAATTATTGTTGATTATTCCACATCCTTAATAATCATTGATATTCACACTTTGTGCAATTGAATTTCTATTCTATATTTATTGAACTATGAATTAATTAAAGTTATTTCATCCATGAACTGTTTATGAGCTAGATCTATGCTAGTTGTATCAGCTATATCGAATATGTTTAAATTTGTTAAATCAAATATGGTTTGAAAGTTGTTCCTAACAAATTGATTTGGTAAGGACTTTAGACTATGAAAAAGAACAATTTTATTAAAGCATTATATTGGAAAATAATTATTGCTCGTTTACTAAATGTTTATGCATAATTCACCAGCAATGAGAGGCTGATCCCATGATTACCAAAACTAACTAAAAGTACCAGTTTAAATACTGACAAACTTAGTATAAGTTCATGGTCA
The DNA here is from genome assembly GCA_020205615.1 of Panax quinquefolius. Taxonomy (NCBI): domain Eukaryota; kingdom Viridiplantae; phylum Streptophyta; class Magnoliopsida; order Apiales; family Araliaceae; genus Panax; species Panax quinquefolius. Next base: position 100,670,109 of record CM035154.1, on the reverse strand, counting down.
TTCCAGACCACTCAGCATCTATTATTCAATTGTTCGAATATTTAATTATTGAAACTTAATTCATGTTCTTTCCCAATCGAATTCAATTGTTGAACTTTGAAAATTTAAATTCCTTTCTAATCATGATATATCTCCTTTGCATTTAAACTTGCTAATCAAATTAGTTGCTTACCCTTGCTATATCATGATGTTTATTTCAGTTAAGCCAGAGATGTCCAAGAAGGGCAAGGGAAAAGGGAAAGTCCAGGAATAGTTTAATGTGAATGTTTAAGTATTGTACTACTTTATGTAATTTAATGTGTAAGCCTTTTGTAATATTTAAGGTATTTTTAAGTTAAGGTTAAGAAGACCGTGTGAATGATATAGAATCATATATAATGACCAATGTATGTTTATTTATGCCGCAATAGTTTATAAAATGCTTATGATGATGATGGATCGTGAGCACTGAATCTGAGGTTAGAGAACCCGGATTTGGGGGTGTCACAGGTTGGTATCAAATCTGTAGGTTATAAACATTATGAATGTGAAATCTAGGTTATAACCTTAAAAGAAAACTCGTATAGAGTATATTAAGAGATGAATTATGGAAAATCATATAGTATAAATTGTACATAATAAAATATCATTTCATTTTATTAATGAATATATTTTATTATGATACTGATGTTGCTCATTGTTTGATTATTGTTGTGATTATAGGATGTCTGAAGACAGACATGATAGTCACACTGTTAATCAGGAGTAGATAAATCCGGTGGAGGAGCTAGTGGAGCAAGAAGTGATGGAGGATACTCCCCAAGATCTCTTGATCAGGGATTTGCTAGCTAGAAATCATGAGTTAGGGGAGAGAGTAGCACAACTAGAGGTGGAGAATCAGATGATGCAGTTAACAGAGCAGCAATATAGGGATGTTGCATACCAGTTATAAATGGAGTTAGCATAGTTGCAAACAAGACTGGAGCTGACTGAGTTACAGTTGGGTGAGGTAAAAATAGAAAATCAAGCTTTGAAGTTTTAGTTTGACTTGGAAATAGCTGACAAGATCAGAGTTGGGTGTGACGCCCCCAAAATAGGTCCACACGACCCATTCTGAGTTGTCGGATATCATACTATAAAAATCAAATACAAACTTCATTTATACAACTATTGAACTGTCGTATAGAATACGACCACAGTTAACTGTGAGTTTTAATACAAATGTATGTAACTCTCATGGTGCCTCAACCACAACCTTACAATGATACTTTACATAAAAGTATAGTCAAAAAATGTTTTAGAAATTAAAATATTTGGGAAGTACTCAAGGAAACCTTCGTACATGGGAGGCCATGCGTCTAGGTTATGATAGATATCATATGTCCACAGAATTATCCTTTGTTGACCTAATAGACCCCAAAGAAAAACAAGAATATTACTATCATCTTCTTTCCAATGGTGAGTCTTCTCTTGACATATAACTATCTCCACTGTCTCCAAGTGAAAATTATATTTTAAATAAACTCCAAGATCATATAGGTAGTGCTCGTAGATATACTCAACAAGTGGATGTGCACAACCCTGTCTTATGATAACACGAGGTTGTATGTCATTAGACATCTTGTATGATAGTGGCAAAACACCTTTCCAAAGTTGGGTTCACCTCACCCTATTCTTGGTTCACCAAAATTAAATATCAAATAGCGTACAACAATACGACACACTTATCTAAAGTCATTAATAAAATTATTTCCATACTATTTAAGGAGAACCTCAACAACTATAGACCACCGTTCTATTCCCTCGTTATCCCCGTCAATCTTGGCATTACACTCTTATTACACAGAAAGGAATTGTGAAGCAAAAAGGGTGAGCACAACTAACTCGAGAAAGAATATCATGACTAAAAATAATTAAATTATCAATAGCCTTCATTAGTAATAAATCAGAGATTTAGAACATATGGTATATGATAAAACTTTTCAACCATAGTAGTTGCGGTGAACGAAAGCGATCCATTAGAAGAGTCAAATTGACCATCAGATCTATTATCTTCTCTATGTTAAAAGTCCACCGATAATGTTTTATCCCTGTAACATCAATCAACAATTCCTATCCATAATCATATGAATAACTCATAATCATAATTGTGATTCTAAATTCCTCTTTGCACCCAGGACGAAGATAATTTTCATCACCTATCTTCACCTAAAACATCAAAAATAATTGTTATACCAAATCACAATTTCTGCTCATAATCATACTAATAAATTCATCTTTGCACTACGGCCAAAGATATTCATTAACAATTCATCTTTGCACTACAGGCTAAAGACATACAACTATATTTTAGAAGAGTCAAGTAGAGCATGATATCTACTATCTTTTACGAATTAAAATTTATTATCTATATTTTATCATTTGAGACTCGACAATAAATAATCCACATCATCGAATCACCCCTGCACTATGGTCAAGGATATTCGTTAATATCACATCCATGAATTAATATTTCATTACTAAGACTCAGCTCAATAATTAATCCATATCATCGAATCATCCCTGCATTACAGGCCAAGGATATTCGTTAATATCACGACCACGGATTATCTATGCACTACAGGCCAAAGATAATCGTGTTTTCATCAACGGTCCTGATCATGTCATAAAACAATTCATCTTTGCACCCTTGGACGAAGAGAATCCATAACCATAATCATACCAAAAACTGTCCATCCATGCACTACGGGCCAATGAGGACTTTCACCACATCATTTGTAACATTACGGTCATGATTATACCGAATAATCCCTGGTCATAATCATACCAAGTCCATCTATGCACTACAGGCCATAGATGACTTTCATCATAATATAAGCATGAGGATAATGACAATGATATAAAGAATCAATCAAATGATATAAAGGATAAATATTAAACATTTATAATACAATTTATCCAGCGTTCAATAATAACTAAATGTTATTAATCACTTAATAATCTCATAATCTAATATCATTAATAGTATAACAATATTTTAATTATTTCTTAAACTTATAAACAATTTATTTCAATTGTTTAAACTTATAAACAATTTATTTAATTCATTTACTAATAACTAGTTCATTTTCATAAAAATATCAAATCGGTCCCAAAAATATTTCTTTTACGGGATTTAACAGAATATAGTCCCGTATTGAACATATATTTTCTCGAAATTTTAAAATTCATTTACTATTTTTTATATGGCTAAAACTGCCGAATATTTAGACATTTATCATAAATTATACTTATTTTCAAAAATTCCGAAATTTATAAGATATACTCCTGTTATATACATGTACTCCCAATAAAAATTTCACCAATTTTGGAGTTAACCACAAGGAGTTATAAGGGTTTACTTTTAAAATAGTCTTTTCCTATAAAATTCATAACTCCTAATTTATACATCCAAAAATCATCATTTTTGGACACAATCTAGAAAACTCATGAAATTATCATTTTAAATTTTTCCAGACTTTTTGAGGGTCAAAAAAATTACGAAACTGCCCCTGGCAGAAACCCCTTTTGAATGAAAATATTATCCATATGAATACGAAGGATCATTCACTATGCATGCGGTAATCCACATAGACAGGTTATTCCAACAGAATAATAAAAAATGGAATAACAAAAGAATTCACCATGCACATGATAGACCGCACAGACATGTTATTCCCAACAGAATAATAAAGAATGGAATAACAACAGAATTCACCATGCATGCGATAGACCCCACAGACAGGTTATTCCAACAGAATAATAAAGAATGGAACCAGGTCATGCGTAAACGCACAAACATGATATTCCGACAGAATAATTAAGAATGGAACCAGCTCATGCGTAAATTCACAGACAGGATATTCTGACAGAATAATAAAGAATGGAATCAGCTCATGCGTAAGTTGAACTGAGCAGTTCAGGGTAAGCTGTAGCTGGGCGTAAGGCAAGTTTCCTAACTTTATTCATATTTTAAATGAATGCTAGTTTCTTAAACTTCTCAGATGTTGAACTTGAGAAGTTCTGTCTATGTGCAAATGCGCGATATTTGTACAAGGTGGTAGAACGTATGAGGCCTTGAACCACAACATGAACACTTCGGTGTTTCTATGAGATGAACTGTTCTGTGATTTAACTGTTCAATAAGAGAATGCTCTGTTTATACATGATCCTTTATTGTTAAGTCCGTGCTAATGATTCTAGCCAGACAGAATGTGTATGAAAAAGGTAGAAGAATGAAAGTATTTTAAAATGAATGTAAATAATGTTTTAAAATGATAGGAATCGAGATTATTCCTATTATTCAAGCTGCTTCATAAACTTTGTTCGGTTATCGAAGTCTTAAAAGAATGTTTACATTCTTGAAGTTGTTTGTTCAACTGCTATGACTTGCTGGGAAATTGAATGCTCACACTTGCTTTAAATGAAAAACATTTTCAGCGTACGATGTTAGAAGAACTTAAGGATCCCGTAAAGATCAAGATGATGGTATCCAGATGAAGTGCTATTCAGAATGTGGATGAGCGAAAAGATCGAGCGAATACTTGTAATATAAAATAAGTTAAATAAACTTTAGATTAGTTTAATGAACTATTATGTATCCTTAGTGGTAGATGAAAGTCACTCGCGTAAGATGTAAAGAATAATTTAATTATCATTATTTGTAATGGAAGGAGTTATAAGGTTTTAGAACTTGGGAATTTAGAATGTATGTTGTTATATTTCAGTATATAATGATGTATGTTTGGATGAATGATGTACTCGTGATGTACGGAATCCGGGTGTGAAGATAGACCAGATTTCGGGCCGTTACAGTGGTTTAATAGTAAATCAATCTGGACCGTCAGTGGTGGTTTTAAAAGTAAATCAATCTGAGCCGTCGGTTGTGGTTTTAAAAATAAATCAATCTGGACCGTCGGTGGTGGTTTTAAAAGTAAATTAATCTGGACCGTCGGTTGTGGTTTTAATAGTAATCAATATGAACCGTCCGTTCTAATAGTAAATTAATCTATACCGTTCATGAATTAATTACTATTTAGTCTATTCTCCTATAAATAGAAGCTTAATTCTTCTTTCATTCTCACCAATTCACTGAGATTCACAAGAGACACTATAGAGAAAAACTATAGAGAGCAAGAAGAAGAGTATTCTACTACTTCACTATTGCAGTATCCAACCTTCTATTAAGGTAAGGGGTATTATTTCTTTCGTATTCATAAGGAATACTATTTTTTGTATTCATCCTTTAATATGTCAGAATAACCTGTCTACGCGGATTACGTACCGTATGACAGGTGAAAATCCATTTTGCAATTTTGTATGTTATTTCTTTTCATATTCTTAAATCTAAACTTATTATGGTAAGTATTGCTTCTATAATCCTTGAAATTAGTGGAATATTCTCGAGTTTTGCGCTTCATCTAGTATTGTTTCATTGGAATATTGATTTGAACTTTCTTATTAAATATCAATATTTTCACCCGGGTACTATTCATGGGTTAATATTCACTCGGTTACTATTCACTAGAATATTATTCACTTGGGTATTCGGGGCACTTTTTATATCATGGTACTATTCACGAGTTACTATTCATGGGTTACTATTCACCCAGTTACTATTCACTCAAATATTGTTCACTCGGGTATTCGGGGCACTTTTCATGTTGGGGTACTATTCACGGGGTACTATTCCTGAAGTACTATTCACAAGATACTATTCATGGGGTACTATTCATCAAAAAATTTATTTCTTTTCAGTCCAAATTATTTTTGATACATGGATATTATTCTTGAATTTTACTCCACAAAGCAGTATCATGTTGACAATTTGGACATTTTTGAATTCTGGATAAATTAAGTTATAAATCTTTAAAAACTTATCCTTTGCTTTCTTTTAATTGAATTCTTATATCATTGTCATTATCCCCATGCTTATATTGTGATGAAAGTCATCTTTGGCTTACGTGCATAGATGGACTGTTGATTGGTATAATTATGACCAGGGATAATTCGGTATGATCATGATCATTGATGATTAAACGAATATTCTTGGCCCGTAGTGCAAGAATAATTTATGGATGTAATACTAATGAATATCCTTAGCCCGTAGTGCAAGGATGATTCGATGATGTGATTTATTTATTAAGCCGAGTCCCAACAATAAAGTTAATGATAAACTTTTTAAATCATAGAAGATAGTAGATATCATGCTCTACTTGACTCTTCTAATGGATTGCTTGTTCATTGCAGATTAAACTTGTTGTCTATTATATTCTATCAGTTTAACATTGTTGAAGGCTAATGATAACTTATTCTACATTATCTTAGTCATAATATTTCTTACTGGGCTAGTTGAGCTCACCCTTTTACTTCCATTGTTTTCTTGAGGAAATGAGAAGCGTGAAAGGAACTAGTCGGGGAACAGTGATGAATTAGAGATGGTGTTATAGTAGTCCTCACTATTCTATAAAATAGTGTGACAATAAATGTAATGAGGACTCCATTTGAGTTTGGATATTGTCTAGAAGATAATATTGATGTAAAAACTCTCGGCTCATGTTGTATAATTAAGTTTATATTTATATTCGATTACCATGTATTTGGTGACCCAAGATGGGTGATGTATACCTATTTTGGGGGCATCACGGTTAAGTATCAAAGCTTAGGGATATGATCCCCACGAGATGTGAGACAAGAACTAGGAGGGGAGAGACGGGTAATTCCTTCGCTAGTATGACCTACCTAAGTTTATTTGGTATTTAATTGGTCGGTCAGAGTATAGGGATAATATATGGCATGTCAATTAACCCTTGTTTTATGGCAGTGTTTTAAATTGGCATATGAAAATGTTGAGATAAGCAATAAAGCACATGAGACCGTTGAGTCACCAATGATCAATACCAAAGATAATGTGCAACAGGAAGACAATAATCCTCAGGTAAACAAAAACACCGATCAAATGATGAACGATGGGATGTTCAGAGGCTTCATGCAATTCATGAAACATCATGCGAGAGCGGCTCTTGTTCAAAATACAGGTGGAAACACTGGCAACTCTCGAATGGTCACTGCTAAGCAGTTCAAGGAGTTGGGACCACCGGAGTTTTTGGGAGAGACAAAACCACTTAAGGCAAAGACGTGGATAAAGCAGATCACCAAGATATTTGATGTCTTGGGATGCTCCAAGGAGCAAAAGGTTCCTTTTGCCACCTTCATGTTGAGAAATGATAGTATGCACAAAGCCAATCATGTTTGATGATAAAGCATATACTTTGTAACAATCTTATTCATTTATTAAATAAAAAGTATTAATTTATTAAAGGCTTTTAATTATCTACATGATCTTTGTTTTATAATATGTGATAAACCCATAGTTTTAAGCAATGCTTTTAGAATAATGATGATGATCATTCTAATGAGATCTAAATTCTTTGAAAGCTTAAAACTAAAATAGTTCCCAATCGTTGGATTACTAAATTGGGGATTAGTGAATCAGGATAGATTGGTACATCGCACGTTTGCTTGCTCATTGGATGAGGATGATTGATCTCATGATCATTTGTGTGGAACACTAAAGAAAGTATGTAGGTGCTTATTAGAGAATAAGTTCCTTTGAGCATTGGCTCGCTAAGGAATACCTAATGGAGTTTTACTTGCTGTCGATAGGAATTCTGTAGTGATAGTAGTACAAGTGATCCTTGGACTTGAGATCATCATAGTATCTTGTGTATGATGAGTTATACTTTGACTTATTCCTAAGACCCTTAGGGTATATCAAAGGGTATGCTTGGGTATAATAAGTTTATACATGGAGATAATGTATGATCGATAAAGAATCTACCACTACTATTAAAAGAAGAGAAATGTCTATGTGATTCGATAAATGACAACCCGGTAGTCCTTGGTAAAGCGAGAATGAAATTAGAAAGGAGTTTCTAATTTGCATTATTTGGAGTTATGCATTTAAGGATCGAAATACATATAATTAAATAAAATAAGACTTGTGGTAATTCCATATCTTATATTTAATTGGGACATTATATGGTGGAAGGATTGAATTATGCAGTAACTATTTACTCAAAGGTTCTTTTATGATTAATGTTGAAATCTATATTATACGGAAAGTCGTTGATCATGGGAGAACTTATCCTATTGTAGAATAAATATTATTTATTTAAATAAATTAATTGTTTAATTTATTTATTTAAATAAGATTAGAATTGTTCTAATTGATTTATTCACAATAGGTTTAATATGGAGAACACTAAAGGGTCACACCATAAAAGGAAGAATAATTATTTAAGAAGTTAATGGCATAATCGTAATAATATGTTATGTATATTTAATTTAATCTATGGTGATAGAATAAATTAAATAGCTTAATATTATTATTTAATATTTTAGAAATATTAAATATAAATTAATAAGAGAGTCTTATTAATATTATTACAATTATTATTATTATTTTAATTTCTAAAAGAGTTTAGAAATTAATTTAATATAAATACTCTCATTTATTCTAATAGGATTAGGAGGAAAATTAGTTAAAGGAGTTTAATTAATTATCCCTAATAAGATTAGGGAGCCCATTTAATTAAAAAAGAGTTTAATTAAATAATACCTTATTTTATTAAATAAGGTTACTTGATATCTTTATAAAGGGAGTCTTATATCGGATATCAAGAGATACGTAATTTCCAATGGTTTGAGAAATGCGCTCCTTTTCTATAGAGATAGAAAAACTAGGGTTTAGCCAACCCACCATCTTCTTGAATTCTTCTTCTTCCTTGGTGGATCACCTCAGAGGCCAAACACTTGGGTGGCTAACGTTGATCGAAGGAAGGAACCAAACCGGTGGATTGAGTTGAGCGAAAAGGATTGGAGGTGAACTTGTACGAGGAAGCTCGGATCTTCAAGGGTATGTTTCTTATTCATCTTTTTCGTTTAATTAATAATTGTGCATAAAGGGTGATCGGGTATATGGTTTGTAAAATTTTAAAACTCCGATTTTTACGTTTTGCCGCTTAAATTTATGCAATTTGATTGCGTTCTTGAATATTACAAACCTAACAGTGGCATCAGAGCCAAACCTTTATGTGAATTATTAATTGTTTAAATTTGATATGTATATTGATATGTGTTTAGAACAATTTAATTGGGCATAATTTGTTGTATAAATTTTTTTTTTTTTAAAACAAAAAAAACAAAAAAACAAAAAAAATAAAAAAAAACCGTGATTCAATGTTAATAATTAACTAGAGTTTCACGCGGATTCCTTTTAAAAGTACTAGGATGACATACGCATTATGGATGGATTAATGTATATATATATATATATATATATATATATATATATATATATAATCATAAATAAAAAAAAATAAATGCTATTATATATTTACCACGTTTTTTATTAAATGTAATACTTATATATATATATATATATATATATATATATATATATATTATAGTATATATATATATATATATATATATATATATATATATATATATATATTATATAATATATATTATATATATATAATATATATTTTAATAATTTTATAATTAAAATAAAAGTTTATTTTAATTTTAAAATAAAATGTTTATTTTAATCTTAAAATAAAAGGTTTATTTTAATTTTAAAATTAAATTTCATATTAACTAATTAGAGTTGGAATTGGATTCCATGATAACTAATTGGAGTTGAAATTGGATTATATTTTTCCTTAAATAAAGGAGTTTATTTAGATATGAAATAAGATTTCATATTATTCAAAATAAAGGAGTTTATTTGTGAATAGGAAAGAAGAATCCTAATTTCCTTAAATAAAGGAGTTTATTTAGATATGAAATAAGATTTCATATTATTCAAAATAAAAGAGTTTATTTGTGAATAGGAAAAAGAATCTAATTTCCTTAAATAAAGGAGTTTATTTAGATATGAAATATGATTTCATATTATTCAAAAATAAAGGAGTTTATTTATGAATGAAAAGAATCGTGTTTCCTTTAATAAAAGTTTATTTTTTTTTACATGGAATTGGATTCCATAATTAATTAAAATAAAGGAGTTTATTTTGATTAAAGATTTTGATTAAAATAAAATAGTTTATTTTATTCAAAATTGGATAAATTAAAATAAAATAGTTTTATTTTGATTTAAATTTGGATTAAAATAAAGGAGTTTATTTTGATTCAAAATTAGATTTTATACTAACTAAATTTGCCCATTAAATGATATCGATATATATATTAAATGTTTATTATTCATGAGATGAATGTTATTTATTGATACGTATGGTGATGTGTATGATAATAAATGGGATTGATTATGGACTATTGACGATGTGATTGGATTTTATTTTAGTTGGATGCATGAATGTATGGGTTTTATTAAATGGGAATTCTGCGTACCTCGTCTTCTCTAATTTTTTTCTTAATGTAAATTCTATCTCTCTCTCTATGTACTTCCCCTTATTTCTTTGATCGAGGTTTCTATTTATTTTAAATAGTTTTGTAATAGGAATAGTTAGAATTAATTTTGAAAAATTGGAGATCAAGGAAGCAAGGCGCTTGAAGACCCGTTTGTAATGGAGCAGGGTTTAAATGTAATAGTTATATTTAAATATTAATTTCTTGCACCCCTAGGGTTTGACCTTTTGGTTCACTTGGTGGCTCTAGTGAACAAACTAGAATAAAAGTCCATAATCAATCAGGGTAGAATATAGTATTCTATATATGCATGCTTTATCTATATATATTATATATTATGCAAACATGCTTAGCATGTTCATTAATTAATATATATTATTATATATATATATATATATATATGCGCTAAACAAGATGAGACATTTTAATAACAAACCCTCAAATTTTTTTATATTAAGTCTAAGCGTTCAAAGATATTTGGAATATCGAGCGCATTAAGCCTTCTAGCATGATAAAATTAATAGAGTATTAAATATTTAATATGAGTTTGTTGTGTCACCACAAGGCAAGTATTAAGTATTTAAGATGTTAATTTATCACATTTGATGCTTATAAAGAAAATTGAACAATATTGTTTTGTTGTGTCACCACAAGGATGATATTTTTTTTTTGAATATATGGAGTGCTAGGTCGGACTTAACTTGGATAATTTTGATTCGGATGTGCCACCACTTGATCAAAATAATCTAAGAGGCAAAAGAAAAGGAGTTGCATAGTTGATGTAATTGACAAAAGTTGTCTACCTATTTATTTATATATAGTTTGTTTGTGTCACCACAAGGCTATATACATTTGAAATGGGATCCTTATTCTCACTAGCGAGATCTTTAATTAGATTTTTGCGAACTATATATATTGAGGTAATATAGTTTGAAGAAAATAGTGGGAGATACCAATTTAAAACAAGACCTAAATTATTTTGGTAATTAATAAAAGAATGTATGTTAAAATGTTGTTAATTACAAATTCATTTACAGAATTTTACAATGTCTAAATTACTATCTTTGCGAAGCATATTAGATGCTAAATTAACGACCAGAATTAAACGGATTGGTTAAGGAATTTGAGAATAGTTCTCATGGTGAAAAGCTATCTTATGTCATAATCGCCTATCCTGCAATGGTTTGCGAACAATGCCTCGAGGAGAGATTGCTACTTTTAGAAAGTGGCAAGATGATGCATGATTGGCTCGATGCATCATGCTCGCATCCATGAGTAACGAGCTTGACGTCGACGTGAAACTATGGATGCTCTACTATATTCACGCACATCAAGTAGTTGATGGTGAGGAAAGGGGACCGATAGATATCGAGATATCTAAGGAGCTCTTAGATCTAGAATGGCCGATGGCACTATAGTATAGACAAAAAGTTCTTAACATAATCAATTTGATTGATCAATTAGGACAACTTGGTTTTGTCATGGATGGAGAGTTGAGCAAGATTTGATCTTGCACTCACTCCGGACTCCTTTCACAATTGTTGTGAATTTTTCATATGAACAAGCTAGATATCGACTTTCTTTGATTTGCTTAACATGTTGAAAAATGTTGAGAGTCACTTTCAACCAAGAAAGACCATGTCTTCTTGGTAGGGGCCAAAGGATCTTACGAAAGAAGAGCGATTCAAAAAGAAGGTAAATAGAAAGGCGTAAACAAAGGATAATAAGAACAAAGCGATACGGATAGCAAAGGAGTTTGCTTCCTTTGCAATAAGCTTTGGACCTTTGGAAAAGCTGCGAGAAGCATCTTGCAGAGGCTAACAAAAGAAGCTTAGTGAAGTTTCGGTTATAAAATACAAATTTGTTCATGATTTAAAATAAATTTTTCTTTAAGTCGAGGTTCTACTTGGGTATTGGATCTGAGCTTTGGTTATCATAAATATAGATTTATGAAGGGACCAAGAAGAAGTAGAAAGTTAAACAAAGATAAGTAATCTATATGTGTGGGAAATGAAGCAAAGGTTGTTTGCATTAGCCATAGAAACTTATAGTTTAGCAATCCCTACTTGCAAATCTATTAAGTCGATAAGTTGTTATTGTATTCCGATTCTTGTTAGAAACATTATTTCCATTTTATTGTTGGACATGATGAAATCTTTGGTATTATATTTAAGAACAATTGTTGTTTATTTATAATAATAATAATTTTGTTTTGTATAAATGGAATATTACTTAATGGATTTTATATACTTGACTTACGTGAAAATAATTTTGCAAATTGAACAAACTAGTATAAGAAAAAGAGATGATTATTCAAAGAGTTGAATGTGTGTATTTTTGCTAAAATACAAGTGTGAATTATTTGAAAGGTTCAAAAAATTGAAGTGAAACAAATTGGCAATGTATTAAGATTCTTTGATTAGATCGAGGAATAAATACTTGTCTGATAAGTTTCTAGATCATCTCAAATGGTTTTTCATAATGGACACATCATCGATCTGTGATAATTGATTGATGTATACGAATGAAAAATCGTACCTTGTTGGACATAGTGCGGTCCATAATGATTTTACAGACATTCGGTATCCTTACGGGATAATGTCTAGAAATGGTTGCATATCTACGAAAATGGTAACCTCAAAATCTTGCCCCAAGACTCCATAAAAGTTATGGACGGGGAGGATTCTAATCTTAAGTATGTTAAGATAAGGGGTTGTCGACTTATGTGAAAAGGTTTCAAAAGGATAAGCTTGGGACAAGATTTGACATGTCTGATTTGTGGGACATCCTAAAGTAAGTTTAGGGTATATGTTCTATAATCTACTTAGCAAAAGGTGTTTGTTGCGAAACACGTTGCCTTCTAAGATAAAGGTGTTTATCATTAAAAGGGGCTAGTGGGAGGATAATAGATCTTGAAGAGTTCAAGAACCACAAAAACAATATAAGTCGAAATAAGAGGAACACGTAGATAGATCTATTGTACCCACAAAGAATCGTAAATACGGAATAGTACAAAGAAGATACCTAGGAGGTATGGATTCATCATGGATGATGATGATGAGGTACACATCATAGAAGATGATGATCGAGTTACATACGATGAGGTAAGTGTTGTGAACACTTTCAGGAGAAATGGATTGAAGCAAGTTTCTCAAATATGGAACATTCGTATTGATGATGCAATCAAAAGAGTTTGATTTTATCAAAAATAAGAATGAACCTAGTGTGTACAAAAGGGTCGATGGGAGCATCGTGACATTCCTAGTATTATATGTTGATATACTACGGATAAGGAATGACATACCAATGCTACAATCGGTAAAGATAAAGTTGTCTAAACATTCCTCCATGAATGATTTGGAAGAGTATCTTAATTGGGGATATAAATCTATATAGATAGATTTAAGAGGATGCTCGACTTAACCCAAGGAGCGATATATTCATTTGATGCTAAAAGTCGTTTAGCATGGCAAACTCAAGAGATGTCTCATGTTGATGAGCTATGAAGTGTATCTCTCTTAATAGTCCCCACAGACTCACGAAAAAGAGAGGTCGCATGAGTGACAATCATGTATCTGATGAAATATACAAGATCTAATGTTGATCGGTCATATTATGGAGAAGATCAGCATAAGGCGGTGAAAAACATCTTAAAGTTCTTAGCAAGCACTAAGGATGTGAGCATATTCATGGTGGGTGCGAATTAAAACTAGAGGGCTACGGACTCAAGTTTTTCGAGATGAGACCAAGAGCGATCGAAAATCCACTTTAAGGTAAAGTGTTACCTTGAGCAGTGGTGTAGTGAATTTGAAAGGTTCCAAATAGCAAAAGGTTCTTTGATTTAATGATAAAGACAAAGTATATAGCTATAAATGAAAGGCTGCAAGTTGATTGTTTGGATGAAAAGTTCATTCTGAGAACTAGGAATAGTTCTAAGTCTCATCTTGGATCTAAACATGTGTTGTGGCACTTTCATTTGATTATTAGAATCATTGAAAGATGAGAAATCACTATAGAGATAGTGAACTCTCATGAACAACATTACATATCCATTAACTAAAGCTTATCCAACGGCGGGATAATCGTCACTTAGAGAAGAAGAGTATGAGATACCATGACGATTGACTTTAGTGCAAGTGGGAGATTGAAAGTAGTATGCACACAAACCCGATCATGTTTGATGATAAAGCATATACTTTGTAACAATCTTATTCATTTATTAATAAAAAGTATTAATTTATTAAAGGCTTTTAATTATCTACATGATCTTTGTTTTATAATATGTGATAAACCCGTAGTTTTAAGCAATGCTTTTAGAATAATGATGATGATCATTCTAATGAGATCTAAATTCTTTGAAAGCTTAAAACTAAAATAGTTCCCAATCGTTGGATTACTAAATTGGGGATTAGTGAATCCGGATAGATTGGTACATCGTTGCTTGCTCATTGGATGAGGATGATTGATCTCATGATCATTTGTGTGGAGACACTAAAGCAAGTATGTAGGTGCTTATTAGAGAATAAGTTCCTTTGAGCATTGGGCTCGCTAAGGAATACCTAATGGAGTTTTACTTTTGTCGATAGGAATTCTGTAGTGATAGTAGTCAAGTGATCCTTGGACTTGAGATCATCATAGTATCTTGTGTATGATGAGTTATACTTTGACTTATTCCTTAAGACCCTTAGGGTATATCAAAGGGTATGCTTGGGTATAATAAGTTGTACATGGAGATAATGTATGATCGATAAAGAATCTACCACTACTATTAAAAAGAGAAATGTCTATGTGATTCGATAAATGACAACCCGGTAGTCCTTGGCGGCGAGAATGAAATTAGAAAGGAGTTTCTAATTTGCATTATTTGGAGTTGTGCATTTAAGGATCGAAATACATATAATTAAATAAAATAAGACTTGTGATAATTCCATGTCTTATATTTAATTGGGACATTATATGGTGGAAGGATTGAATTATGCGGTAACTATTTACTCAAAGGTTCTTTTATGATTAATGTTGAAATCTATATTATACGGAAAGTCGTTGATCATTTGGGGAGGCTTATCCTATTGTAGAATAAATATTATTTATTTAAATAAATTAATTGTTTAATTTATTTATTTAAATAAGATTAAATTATTCTAATTGATTTATTCACAATAGGTTTAATATGGAGAACCTAAAGGGTCACACCATAAAAGGAAGAATAATTATTTAAGAAGTTAATGGCATAATCGTAATAATATGTTATGTATATTTAATTTAATCTATGGTGATAGAATAAATTAAATAGCTTAATATTATTATTTAATATTTTAGAAATATATTAAATAAATTAATAAGAGAGTCTTATTAATATTATTACAATTATTATTATTATTTTAATTTCTAAAAGAGTTTAAAATTAATTTAATATAAGTACTCTCATTTATTCCTAATAGGATTAGGAGGAAAATTAGTTAAAGGAGTTTAATTAATTATCCCTAATAAGATTAAGGGAGCCCATTTAATTAAAAAGAGTTTAATTAAATAATACCTTATTTTATTAAATAAGGGTTACTTGATATCTTTATAAGAGAGTCTTATATCGGATATCAAGAGATCGTGATAATTCGATGGTTGGAAATACGCTCCTTTTCTATAGAGATAGAAAAACTAGGGTTTAGCCAACCACCCATCTTCTTGAATTCTTCTTCTTCCTTGGTGGATCACCTCTCAGAGGCCAAACACTTGGGTGGCTAACGTTGATCGAAGGAAGGAACCAAAGCCGGTGGATTGAGTTGAGCGAAAAGGATTGGAGGTGAACTTGTACTGAGGAAGCTCGGATCTTCAAGGGTATGATTCTTATTTCTTTTAATTAATTTTCGTTTAATTAATAATTGTGCATAAAGGGTGATCGGGTATATGGTTTGTAAAATTTTAAAACTCGATTTTTACGTTTATGTTACAAATTTTTGCAATTTGATTGCGTTCTTGAATATTACAAACCTAACTCAACTAGCCCGATGAAGAAATTTTGACTAAGATAATGCGAGAATAAATTATCCTTAGCCTTCACGAAATATAACAAATGATAGAATACAATAGAAAACAAGTTTTAGATCAACAAGCTGCGGTGAAATAAACAATCCATTAGAAGAGTCAGTAGAGCATAAAATCTACTATCTTCTATGATTTAAAAAAGTTTTCATCAACTTTATCGGCGAGACTCGACAATAAATAAAATCAAATCATCCTGCATTACGTCCAAGGATATTCATGTAATCATCAATAGTCATGATTATACCGAATAATCCCTGGTCATAATCATACCAACAACTGTCCATCAATGAACTACAGGTCAATGAGGACTTTTACAACATCATTTGTCACTTTACGGTCATGATTATACCGAATAATCCCTGGTCATAATCATACCAAGTCCATCTATGCACTTAAGCCAAAGATGACTTTAATCACAATATAAGCATGAGGATGATGACAATGACATAATAATTCAATAAAACAAGTGCAAGGATAAATTTTAAAAATTTATAATTTAATTTATCCAGAAATCAATAACGTCCAAATTGTCAACATGATACTGCTTTGTAGAGTAAAATTCAAGAATAATATTCATGTACCAAAAATAATTTGGAAAAAAAGAAATATATTTTTGGGTGAATAGTACCCGTGAATAGTACTTGAGAATAGTACCGTGAATAGTACCCGCGGACACGAAAAGTGTCCGAATACCAGTGAATGATACTAGAGTGAATAGTAATCGGTGAATAGTAACCCATGAATAGTAACTCGTGAATAGTAGTACTCGACACGAAAAGTACCCGAATACCGAGTGAATAATACTAGAGTGAATAGTATGCTTGGGTGAATAGTAACCGTGAATAGTAACTCGTAAAAATACCAAAGAAAATGATATTCCATGACGAGTAAAAAAGAAATGATATCTCAGAATGAGTATAATAGAATATCTGAAGCGCAAATGGATTTTCACCGCCATACGGTAATCCACGTAGACGAGATCATTTTCACAATTTAATAAGGAATGAATACAAAGGATCATTCACTTATGCATGCGATAATCCGCATAAGCAGGATGTTCAATGCATAATAATAAAGAATGGAATAACAATAAGAATTCACGGGCATGCGATAGGCCGCGATGAACGGAGTTATTCAACGAGAATAATAAAGAATGGAATAATGAGAAGAATTTCACCATGTATGCGATACTTAGCATGAGCGAGTTATTCAACATAATAATAAAGAATGGAATAACAACCCTTACGAGTATTGAAAGAAAATAACTCTTTTCATGAATAGGAAAGAATAATACCCCTTACCTCAAAAGAAGACTAGATACTGGAATAGTGAGGTAGCAGACTTCTCTTCTTCTTTCTCTCTATAATTTCTCTCTATAATATTTGCTCTTGTGAGACTTAGTGAATTGGTGAAAAATAATGATGGAATGAGCTTCTATTTATAGGAAAATATAGTTTCGATAATTGCATGTTTTGGGGCTCGAAATATTACAGTATAATACCTTCCTCTTTTCCTTCATTTTTAATTTAGTAACTTGCACCACCTCCCCTAATAGTAAATCATGTGAATTAATAGTTCTAGACATGTGAAAATATGAATTACAGTATAGTACCTCCATCTATACCTCCATTTTTAACTTAGTCATGCAAGTATTATCAATCTTGCACCAACTCCCCTAATAGTAAATGAATGTGAATCAATAATACACACATGTGAACAAATAGTTATAATTATGTGAATTAATAGCAATTAATTGCTCATTTATCCAGTTAATTACCCGATTAGTCAATATAACCTCCAAACATTAATTATTATCGAAATAAATGTCAATTTTCACTAACACTAATAATTTCAACACAATGAAACTATCAATTTCATCTTTAATCAACACAAACTTATTCATCATTAATATTATAATTCACAATATTTAACAACCAGGTCGTTCCCGAGGAAGAGGGGCTTTCAGATAAGGATTTCTCCTTATTGTCACTGATTAGATGACCAAACCTCTCTCTTGATGAACTTCTAGACATTATCAATATTGCAAATAATAATATGAATAACTTTATCGTCTCAATTATTGATTTAATAATATAACATATTATCACGATGATGATCTTGTGACAATAATTGAATCGATAATATGAGAGATATGATCAACAACAATTCTTTGTAGTAATAATTGAGTATAATTGAGTGACTTATCATGTAAGCATCAATAATCAATCTGCAGTGTGCTACTATGCAACCACGCGTATTCTTGTACTTTTACTCTAGGGTAGTTCAAGCGGTTTTAACGGTAACACTTTCGTAGTTATTTTTATAAAAGATAATTACATCATTTTCTAACTACGACAATACTTCCGTTGTGGGGTCCATCAATGATTGTGCCATTGTACGAATATTCCCTGGTAAAACAAATATTCCCCGACTAATTGAATATTATATAACAACTTGCTTACTTTGCAAAATTTATAAATATTACCCACAACTATAACATTATATCAAATCAACACCATAATATTCAAAAAAATATTTCGAGAAATTTAAATCTTTATTCATAAAATCTGGGGTCTCACAATCTCCCCTCCTTATGAAATTTTGCCCTCGAAATTTACGTACGATTACTGGTATCTTAGAAGAGATGAGGATACCTTGACTTCATTTCAGATTCTAACTCTTGAGGTATAACCTTTGAGTGTCGAATATGATCATTCTTATCAAAGATTTTAACACGTATCTCCTCATACGTTAAATCTTCTACTTTCTCGTCTAATTCTAATTCAATAATGTGGTTCGGTTTGTCCACATATTTACGTAACATCGATACGTGAAAAACGTTATGAATACGCGACATACTTGGTGGTAAGGCAAGTTTATAGGCCACAGTTCCTACTCGATCGAGGATTTCAAATGGGCCAATTAAATTGAGGGTTAAGATTTCCTCTATTCGTCGATTCTTGCTTCTAGAATAATGCCCTCTTGAACCTTCTTCTTCACATTCATCAGCTTCGGGTGTGTAGCTTGAGCGATTTTAACTTTATCGGTTAACGTCGATTCTACTCATATATTTGTTATCTTCACGTAGGTCCCTAGAGTCTTTAAATCTATCTTCATCATTTGTAAGTTATACGAAATGGGTTTTTGTGTTAACAACATTGCACTCGTAAACGCATACGATCTTCTACTCAAGGCGTCAGCTACCACGTTCGCTCTTCCACGATGATATTGAATGGAACAATCGTAATCTTTAATAGCTTGAGCCAACGTCTTTGGCGCATTATACTTTTGTTTTGGTTGAAGAAATATTTAAGAGTTTTAGAAATGGGTTTTGTACTAGGGTCAATATAAAATTTGATTTCACGCTCTAAGGGTAGGCTAGGAAGTCTTCAAGAATACGTCAGGAAATTTATTAATAATAGAAATATCATTCAAAACTATGACTCTCATCCAAGACTTGGATAGTACGTCACATTGATACCTATGAACTTGCCAGCGTCATTCACGACGTCGCCTACAGAAAGTCTGGCTTGGGTGCATTCCACACAAGGAAGTCAACAACGAAAGGATCGGGGCTCTTTACTTATGGCTTGGTATGATAGTGATTGACTTTAGGGTTTGGTTGCTTGAATTCGCATGATTGGTTGGTTAAGAATATGAAAGCTAACAACCTTACGAAAAACATGATGAGTAGTTAACCAACCGATTCCTAAAATCGCATCAAAGGAAATTATTTTCAAAGAGATAAGATCGACAGGTAACGTAAAAGTGTCGATTTGAATCAAACAAGACTTATAAATAGTGGATGTAACGAAGGTTTCTCCTAACAGAGTTTCAATCGATAAGTCAAAGTCTAATTTCTCCGTAGTCAAATTTAAACGTTGAGCGCAAGCAAGAGAGATAAAAGAATGGGTAGAACCAGTATCTAATAAGGTATAGACTTCGCAAGTATTTATAATTAACTAACCCATGATAACTTCATTTGGGTTACTCGCTTTTTGAGAAGTCATGAAAAATACTCTCCCTGAAACCATCGACTTTGTTTTGTCCGTATCTGCCTTTGGTGCCACCATCCCAGCTGGACTTGATTTCGCTACAAGACAAAATCAAGCTATATGACTGTCTTTTCCACAACTAAAACATATCTTGGAAGGCTGTGAACAGTTTGGACTTATGTGTCCCTCCTCTCCGCATCTGTAGCAACTAACTGGTGGTCGTTCTCCTCCCCTAGAATTTGTTGTTAGTGTTAGTGCTGCTGCCAACGTCTTCCCATCATCGTTAAATCTTCTCTTCTTGAATTTTCCACTTCTATTATCTTGGCCATGATTACCATCGAAGTGGTTACCATTCTTGGACTGATAATTTCCCCCACGATGGTTATCATTGTTAGATGGTGGTTGTTGCCCGAATACGATTATTATCGTGTTGTTGCTCGTTTATCTTTTGGTTGTCTTTAAGTCATTATCGTGCTCAATAAGCGAGCCCTATTCACAACATCCGAATATAAACAAAGTTTGTGAGAAATGAGGTATTGACGTATATCAGGTTTCAAACCTCTTAGAAACATTCGTATCATTCGCTCCTCATTATCGACCAAATGGGATGCAAACCGGGATAACTCCACAAATTTAGCCTCGTATTGTGACACGGTCATATTGTTTTGCTCCAACTTGATAAACTCCACCTCCTTCATATGACGAATACTTTCGGGAAAGTACTTGTCATTGAATAGTTCTTGGAACTTCTCCCAAGACATCTTGAGTGCGTCAGGCTGGGTATGTTTTACAGATTCCCAGCAGTAATCTGTCTCTTCACGCAACATAAAGGTGTCAAAGGGAACCTTTTGCTCCTTGGAGAATCCCAAGACATCAAATATCTTGGTCATCTGCTTTAACCATGTCTCCGCCTTAAGTGGTTCTGGCTTTCCCAAAAACTCTGGTGGTCCTAGCTCCTTGAACTGCTTAGCGGTGACCGACCATGGGTTGCCATTATTTCCACCTATATTTTGAACAGGAGTCTCTCTTACCTGATGTTGCATGAATTGCATATAAAGCCTCTGAACATCCCATCTTTCATCATTTGATTGGTGTTGTTATTTACCTGAGGATTATTGTCTTCCTGCTGTACATTATCCTGGGTATTAATCGTTGGTGACTCAATGGTCTCATGTGCTTCATTGCTGATCTCAACATTTTTAGATGTCATTTTCTAACACTGTCACAGAACAAGGATTAATTAACATATCACATATTATCCCTATACTCTGACCGACCAATTAAATACCAAATAAACTTAGGTAGGTCATACTAGCGAAGGAATTCTCCGTCTCTCCCCTCCTAGTTCTTATCTCATATCTCAATCAGGGATCATATCCTTAAGCTTTGATACCAACTATGATGCCCCCAAAACAGGTATACATCACCCATCTTGAGTCGCCAGATACATGGTACATAAATTCAAATACAACTTAATTATACAACAGTCGTGTAAAATACGATAAAACATAGCTGAGAGTTTAAACAAGAATATTGTCATCTAGACAATATTCACACTCAATGGTGTCCTCATTACAATTATTATCACATTATTCTGTAGAATAGTGAGGACTACTAAAGCCATTTATGCTAGACCATCACTCCATTCCCCGACTCATCCCAGCTATATTGTCATTTCCTAAAGAGAACAGTGAAAGAAAGGGTGAGCTCAACTAGCCCAGTAAGAAATATTATGACTAAGATAATGCAGAATAAATTATCCTTAGCCTTCAACAATGATATAACAACCGATAGAATACAATAGACAACAAGTTTTAGATCAACAACTGCAGCGGAAATAAGCAATCCATTAGAAGATTTAAGTAGAGCATAAAATCTACTATCTTCTATGATTTAAAAAGTTTTTCATCAACTTTATCGATGAGACTCAGCTTAATAAATAAAATCGAATCATCCCTGCATCACGGCCAAGGATATTCATGTAATCATCAATGGTCATGAATATAAAGAATAATCATTGGTCATAATCATATCAACAACTGTCCATCAATGAACTACATGCCAATGAGGACTTTTACCACATCATTCGTCACATTACGGTCATGATTATACCGAATAATCCCTGGTCATGATCATACCAAGTCCATCTATGCACGTAAGCCAAAGATGACTTTAATCACAATATAAGCATGAGGATGATGACAATGACATAATAATTCAATAAAACAAGTTCAAGGATAAATTTTAAAGATTTATAATTTAATTTATCCGAAATCAATAACGTCCAAATTGTCAACATGATATCTCTTTGCTTTGTGAGAGTAAAATTCAAGAATAATATTCATGTACCAAAATAATTTGGATAGAAAAGAAATATATTTTTGGGTGAATAGTACCCGTGAATAGTACTTGAGAATAGTACCCCGTGAATAGTACTAGGACACGAAAAGTGTCTCGAATACTGAGTGAATGATACTAGAGTGAATAGTAAATGGGTGAATAGTAACCCATGAATAGTAACTTGTGAATGAATAGTACTCAAAACACGAAAAAGTACCCCGAATACCCGAGTGAATAATACTAGAGTGAATAGTAACTTAGTGAATAGTAACTCTGAAAAAAATATAAAAAAGAAAATGATATTCCATGGCGAGTAAAAAGAAATGATATCTCGAGGCGAGTATAATAGAATATACAAAAGCGCTAAATGGATTTTTTCACCGCCATGCGGTAATCCACGTGAAACGAGATCATTTCCACAATTTAATAAGGAATGAATACAAAGGATCATTCACCGTGCATTCGGTAATCCACATGGCGCGAGTTATTCAATAGAATAATAAAGAATGGAATAACGGAAGAATTCACCATGCATGCGATAGGCCGCATGTGAGGTTATTCACAAGAATAATAATAAAGAATGGAACCGGTAAATGCATAATCCAGTATAGAGCAGGATATTCCAAATGAATGCCAAAGAATGGAACCGGTCATGCGCGTAATCGCGCATGATAGGATATTCAATGAATAATAAAGAATGGAATAACAACAGAATTCACCGAGCATGCGATAGGCCTTACAGATAGGTTATTCAAATAGAATAATAAAGAATGGAATAATGGAAGAATTTCACCATGTATGCGGTACTTACATAGGCGAGTTATTCCAACATAATAATAAAGAATGGAATAACAACCCTTACGAGTATTGAAAGAAAATAAATCTCTTCATGAATACAAAAGAATAATACCCCTTACCTTAGAAGAAAACTAGATACTGGAATAGTGAGGTAGCAGACTTCTCTTCTTCTTTTTCTCTATAATTTCTCTCTATAATAATTGCTCTATAGCTTTAGTGAATTGGTGAGAAATGAAGGAAGAATGAGCTTCTATTTATCGGAAAATATAGTTTCAATAATTGCACGTTTTGGGGCTAGAAATTTTACAGTATAATACCTTCCTCTTTTTCTTCATTTTTCATTTAGTCCTGCAAGTATTATCAAACTTGCACCATCTCCCCTAATAATAAATCATGTGAATCAATAGTTATAATCATGTAAAAATACGAATTACAGTATAGTACATCCATCTATACCTCTATTTTTAACTTAGTTATGCAAGTATTATCAATCTTGCACCAACTCCCCTAATAGTAAATGAATGTGAATCAATAGTACACACATGTGAATAAATAGTTATAATCATGTGAATCAATAGCAATTAATTGTTCATTTATCCGGTTAATTACCCGATTGGTCAATATAACCTCCAGACATCAATTATTATCGAAATAAATGTCGATTTTCACTAACACTTATAATTTCAGCACAATGGAACTATCAATTTCATCTTTAATCAACATGAACTTATTCATCATTAATATTATAATTCACAATATTTAACAACCGAGTCGTTCCGAGAGGAAAAAGGGGCTTTCCGATAAGGATTTCTCCTTATTGGCGCGTAATTAGGTGACCAAACCTCTCGTTGTGAACTTTAGACATTGTGAATATTGCAAATAATAATATGAATAACTTTGTTGTCTCAATTATTGATTTAATAATATAACATATTATACAGATGATACTGTGATAATAATTGAATCAATAATATGAGAGATATGATGCATCAATTACTGTAGCAATAATTGAATATAACTGAGTGACTTATCACATAAGCATCAATAATCAATACCGTGTGCTACTATGCAACCATGCGTATTACTGTACTTTTACTACCGGATAGTTCAACAGTTTTAACGGTAACACTTTCATCATTATTTTTATAAAAAGATAATTCTGTCGTTTTTTAACTACGACAATACTTCCGTTGTGGGGTAAACCAATGATTGTGCCATCGTAAGAATATTCCCTGTTAAAATGAATATACCCCGACCAATCGAATATTATATAACAACTTGCTTACTTTGAAAAATTTATAAATATTACCCACAACTATAACATTATATCAAATCCACACCATAATATTCAAAAAAATATTTCGAGAAATTTAATTCTTTATTCATAAAATCTGGGGTCTCACATCTACCCATTCTTTTATTTTTCCTACTTGCGCTCATTGTTTAAATTTGACTCTGGAGAAATTAGACTTTGATTTATCTATTGAAAATCCGTTGGGAGAAACCTTCATTACATCCACTGTTTATAAGTCTTGTTTGATTCAAATTGGTAACCGCACGTTACCTGTCGATCTTATCTCTTTAAAAATACTTGCATTTGATGTGATTTTAGGAATTTATTGGTTGACTACTCATTATGCTAAAATTGATTATTTTTGTAAGGTTGTTAGCTTTCATATTCCTAACCAACCTATTATGCGAATTCAAGCAACCAAACCACTAAATTCAATCACTGTCATCTCAAGCCATAAAGCTATTCGTTTATTAAAAAATGGATGTCAAGCTTTCTTAGCTCATGTCACGGATTTAAACAAAAATACATCAGTTTTGAATGATATTTCTATTGTTAATAAATTTCTTGACGTATTCCCTGAAGAACTGCCTACCCCCAGAGTGTGAAATTAAATTTTGTATCGACCTTGAATCCGGTACAAAACCCATTTCCAAAGCCCCATATCGAATGACTCCTATTGAACTTTAGGAGTTAAAACCCAACTACAGGAATTGTTAGACATCGATTTCATTCGTCTTAGTACATCTCCTTGGGGTGCTCCTGTTCTATTCGTGAAGAAGAAAGATGGAAGTATGCGACTTTGTATTGATTATCGGGAGTTGAATCATGTCACCATCAAAAATAGGTACTTGTTACCTAGTATTGATGACCTATTTAACTAGTTGCAAGGCGCCAAATTCTCTTCAAAGATCGATCTTCATTCTGGATATCATCAGTTAAAGATTAAAACCGATGATATCCAAAAGACTGCTTTCAAAACTTGGTACGGGCATTACGAATTCCTAGTCATATCTTTTGGATTGACTAATGCTCCTGCTGCCTTCATGGATATGATGAACCGAGTATTCAAGAGATATTTGGATCACTTTATGGTCGTCTTTATTGATGACATCCTTATTTACCCCAAAGCTATAAAGATCATGAGCAACACTTGAGGCTGATACTCCAAAAGCTTTGTGATAACAAGTTATATGCCAAGTTGAAGAAATGCGAGTTCTGGCTTCAGGAATTAGCATTCCTTGGGCACGTAATATCAAATCATAGAATATCTATTGACCCGGCAAAGATTGAAGCAATTCAAAGCTGGGAGCAACCTAAGTCAGTGACTGAAGTACGTAGCTTTCTCGGCTTAGCTGGTTATTATCAGAGATTCGTAGAAGGGTTTTCTCGAATCGCTACTCCATTAACTCAGCTGAATCGGAAAGATACAAAATTCGGTTGGAGCGAGGATTGTGAGAAGATTTTTCAAGAACTCAAGAGAAGACTCATTTCAGCACCTTTTTTGACAATACCATCTGGTTCAAAGGGATTTGTCTTCTACAATGATACTTCAGGCAAAGGTTTAAGATGTGTTCTCATGAAACATGGGAAAGTCATAGACTATGCCTCACGACAACTAAAAAAATATGAGAGGAATTATCCTACTCATGATCTAGAGTTGGTAGCTGTTGTTTTTGCGCTTAAGAGTTGGAGGCATTACCTGTATGGAGAGAAGGTGGAGATCTATACGGATCATAAAAGCCTCAAATATTTCTTCACTCAAAAGGAACTCAACATGCGGCAACGACGATGGCTTGAGCTGTTGAAAGATTACAATCATACCATCCTAGAAAAGCGAAGGTAGTAGCTGACGCATTGAGTAGAAGATCATATGCGGGTACGAGTGTGATATTGTCAACGCAAAGGCCCATTTTGTATGACTTACAAAGGATGGAGATAGAGTTAAAGACTCCAGGGACCCATGTGATGATGGCAAATATACGAGTAGAACCAACTTTAATCAATAAAGTTAAATCTTCTCAAGCTACAAACCTGGAGCTGATGCGTATGAGGAAGAAAGTGTAAGAAGGTGCTATTCCGGAAGCAAAAATCGATGAAGAAGAAATACTTCGAGTCAACTCCAGACTTTGTGTTCCTAACGATTTTGACTTGAAGTATAAAATCATGATAGAGGCGCACAACACACCGTTTGTAATCCATCTTGGGGGTACAAAAATGTATCGTGATCTTTGACATACATTTTGGTGGAGCAATATGAAGAGAGAGATAGCGGGGTTTATCTCAAGGTTTCTAACTTGTCAACGAGTTAAGGCAGAGCATCAAGTGCCAAAAAGTCCATTGCAACCACTTGAAATTCTAGAATGGAAGTGGGAGCACATTACCATGGATTTCGTTACTGGTCTTCCCAAGGTTTCTCAAGGCATTGATGCAATTTGGATCATTGTTGATAGATTGACCAAGTATGCTCATTTCTTACCGATATGAGAAACTTATACACTTGAACTTCTTGCTCGTATATACATAAATAAGATTGTAAGACTGCATGGCATGCCAGTATCCATAGTTTCTGACCGAGACCCAAGATTCACTTCACGATTTTGGGTTAGTTTGCAGAAAGTTATGGGCACGAATTATAATTTAGTTCTGCGTATCATCCTCAAATGGATGGGCAGTCGGAGAGGACTATTCAAACTCTTGAGAATTTATTAAGAATCTATGTCCTTGACTTCAAAGGAAGTTGGGATAAATTCTTACTATTGGTGGAGTTTTCCTACAACAATAGTTATCAAACAAGTATTGGCATGGCTCCATTTGAGACGTTGTATAGAATAAAGTGTCATTCTCTAGTATGCTGGGATGAGGTGGGTGAAGGAACGTTGTTGGGATCGGAGTTGGTATGTATGACTGCGGAAAATATTTAAACGACCTGACAACATATAAAAACCTCACAAGATCGACAAAAGAGTTATGCTGATCTTCATCAAAAGGACGTGGAATTTAATATTGGAGATCATATGTTGTTACGTGTTGCTCCATGGAAAGAAGTTACGAGATTTAGAAAGAGAGGAAAGCTCAATCCTCGATTCATTGGCCCATTTGTAATCCTCGATCGAGTAGGAACTGTGGCCTATAGACTCGCCTTACCGCCAAGTATGTCTCGTGTTCATAACATTTTTCACATATCTATGTTACATAAATATGTGAAAGACCCGAACCACATTATTGAATTAGAACCGGACGAGATAGCGAAAGATTTAACGTATGAAGAGGTACCTGTTAAAATCTTGGATAAGAAGGATCATATTCTACGCTCGAAGGTTATACCTCAAGTTAAAGTTTTGTGGAGAAACCACGATGTGGAGGAAATTGACCCGGGAGTTAGAATCTAAAATGAAATCAAAATATCCTCACCTCTTCGACATATCAGGTACGCACCCTAATTTCGAGGATGAAATTTCATAAGAAGGGGATGTTGTAAGACCCCAACTTTTTTTGAATAAAGAATAATTTTTCTCAAAATATATTTTTGAATATTATGGTGTGGATATGATATAATGTTATAGTTTTGGGTAATATTTGAAAGTTTTGCAAAGTAAGCAAGTTGATATAAAATATTCGTTTTGTCGGGTTACATTCGATTGGTCGGGGAATATTCGTTTTAACAGGGAATATTCGTACGATGGCACAATCATTGGTGGACCCCACAACGGAAGTATTGTCGTAGTTAGAAAACGACAGAAATATCTTTTTATAAAAATAACGGCGAAAGTTTTACCATTAAACCGTTGAACTACTACCGATTGGTAAAGTAAAAATACGAATCTGGCGTGGTTGCGTAGTAGCACCGGTATTGATTATTGATGCTTACATGAGAAGTCACTCGGTTATACTCAATTATTGCTACAATAATTGCTGCATAGTATCTCACGTTATTTGATTCAATTATTGTCACACTATTAATATTTTATATTATTAAATCAATAATTTAGACGACAAAGTTTTTCATATTATTATTTGCATTATTGACGATGTCTAGAAAGTTCTGTCGAGGAGAGGTTTGGTCACCTAATTGCGAGCCAATAGGGAGAAATCCTTATCGGAAAGCCCTCTCTTTCTTGAGAATGATCTAGTTGTTAAATATTGTGAGTTATAATATTAATGATGAATAATTGTTAATAGATTAAAAATGTGTTTATTAAAGATAAATAATTTATGGTAAATATTTATTCAATTTCTGATATAAATATAGGGATTATTACGAGGCGTTTGTTGTAAGTTTGACTTAGTATTCCATGGGAAGATTTACTAATTTTATGGACCATTGATGGTAGTTTTAATAGATAACCAATCTGGACCATTGATGGTGGTTTTAATAGTTAATCAATCTGGACCATTGACGGTGGTTTTAATAGTAAATCAATCTGGACCGTCGGTGGTGGTTTTAATAGTAAATCAATCTGGACTGTCGGTGGTGGTTTTAAAAGTAAATCAATCTGGACCATCAATGGTGGTTTTAAAAGTAAATCAATCTGCACCGTTGGTTGTGGTTTTAATAGTAATCAATATGAACCGTCCGTTCTAATAGTAAATCAATTTGGACCATTCATGAATCAATTACTATTTAGTCCATTCTCCTATAAATAGAAGCTTAATTCTTCTTTCATTCTCACCAATTCATTGAGATTCACAAGAGACACTATAGAGAGAGAAACTATAGAGAGCAAGAAGAAGAGTATTCTGCTACTTCACTATTGTAGTATCGACCTTCTTCTTAAGGTAAGGGGTATTATTTCTTTCGTATTCATAAGGAATACTATTTTTTGTATTCATCCTTTAATATGTCGGAATAACCTGTCTACGCTGATTACGTACCGTATGACAGGTAAAAATCCATTTGCAGTTTCATATGTTATTTCATTTTATATTCTTAAATCTAAACTTACTATGGTAAGTATTGCTTCTATAATCCTTGAAATTAGTGGAATATTCTTGAGTATTGCGCTTCATCTAGTATTGTTTCATTGGAATATTGATCTAAACTTTCTTATTAAATATTAATATTTTCACCCGGGGTACTATTTATGGGTTACTATTCACCCGATTACTATTCACTAGAATATTATTCACTCAGGTATTCTGGGCACTTTTCATGTTGGGGTACTATTCATGAGTTACTATTTATAGGTTACTATTCACCCGATTACTATTCACTCAAATATTGTTCACTTGGGTATTCGGGGCACTTTTCATGTCGGGATACTATTCACGGGGTACTATTCCTGAAGTACTATTCACTGAAAAATTTATTTCTTTTCAGTCTAAATTATTTTTGATACATGGATATTATTCTTGAATTTTACTCCACAAAGCAGTATCATGTTGACAATTTAGACATTATTGAATTCTGGATAAATTAAGTTATAAATCTTTAAAAATTTATCCTTTGCTTTCTTTTAATTGAATTTTTATATCATTGTCATCATCCTCGTGCTTATATTGTGATGAAAGTCATCTTTGGCTTACGTGCATAGATGGACTGTTGATTGGTATGATTATGACCAAGGATAATTTGGTATGATCATGACCATTGATGATTACACAAATATTCTTGGCACGTAGTGCAAGAATAATTTGTGGACGTGATACTAATGAATATCCTTGGCTCGTAGTGCATGGATGATTCGATGATGTGATTTATTTATTAAGCTGAGTCCCAGCGATAAAGTTAATGATAAACTTTTTAAATCATAGAAGATAGTAGATATCATGTTCTACTTGACTCTTCTAATGGATTACTTGTTCCGCTGTAGTTAAACTTGTTGTCTATTATATTCTATCAGTTTAACATTGTTGAAGGCTAATAATAACTTATTCTGCATTATCTTAGTTATAATATTTCTTACCGGGCTAGTTGAGCTCACCCTTTTACTTCCATTGTTCTCTTCAGGAAATAAGAACGTAGCTGGAACTAGTCGGGGAACGGAGTGATGGTCCGAGATGATGTTATAGTAGTCCTCACTATTCTATAAAATAATGTCACAATAAATGTAATGAGGACTCCATTTGAGTTTGGATATTGTCTAGAAGATAATATTCGTGTAAAAACTCTCATCTCATGTTGTATAATTAAGTTTGTATTTGTATTCAGTACCATGTATTTGGCAACCTAAGATGGGTGATGTATACCTATTTTGGGGGCGTCAAAGCATGTGTTCTTGAATTCTGTGTTTTAATGGAATATTGATGAATGTTAGGGTAGAGATATGCTTAACATCGCATGTAATCAGGTAGAGAACTTGAATTTAAAATTTATTTGATTTTAATTCACATAGAGATATAGTAAATTAGTTGATTAGGGTGTTTGACTTAATTCTATCTAATTTATGGATTTAAGTTAATACGGTATAAGTGGATTGAGAGATGGCTAATTCCACCTAAGTGTTCTTGATTAATAAACTGGGATAATGAATTGAACTGGAATATGGTGTAATAATCAGAGTGAGACTGAAAGTGAAGTTGTAAGCTTAATTCTCCATTATTTGCTTGAAATTACGGTTCTTAGGTTGTGTTTATTAATTGGTATTTTTAATATTTTTAGTTTTTGATAATTATAATCATTGTTTTGGATAGTTTAATAAAATTTGGATTAATAGAAGGCTGGTAATTGTTAGGATTAATTTCTTACTAATCTCTATGGGAACAATACTTTTACTTATCATTATATTACTTGTTGACCACGTGCACTTGCGTGTGAGCGTAATTAGATGGACAAATGAAGAGACATATATACAAGAAAGGTTGGGATATGTTTACTGATGAGCCAGAACCAGCAATAGTCAATGTGGTGAAGGAGTTCTATGCAAACGCTGAAGATAGGGCCCCGTTCATTGCATTTGTGAAGGGTAAATAGGTGCCCTTTAGTCCAGAGGCGTTCCAAAATTATTATAGCCCGCGAACACCTACGGTATGCCATTATGCGCAATTGCATAACAGTGATCCCGATTATGATCAGATCTAACTGAAATAACTAAGTCAGGTACTACATGGATTAAAGGACGAAAAGGTGGCACAATCTTCCTCAGCAAGGACTTGAGCCATTATGGAAAGTTATGGTATGCATTCTTGTGTGCAAAATTGTTCCCGTCCACGCATACCACTGAAGTAATGAGGGAGAAAGTGTTTCTGCTATACACAATTATGCAAGACTTCATCATCGATGTTGGTGCCATTATTAACTTCTCTATACAACGATGCCTGCGAGGGCCATTTTCCGGTGTCCTACCACACCCATCCCTCATATGTGGGTTGTGCAGGCAGGCTGGCGTTAGATGGTTCGGGGATAAGCCTACCCAATAACCTCTTCAGCTTTTGGACTCCCATATGATTGCACACTACATGGTATGGCCTAGGGGAGTCACACTCAAGAGGCATTAGATTTATATTCCCATCGGCTTCAGAGGAGGAGGAAGAGGCTGAAGACACATCCGAAGATGACGAGTTTCAAGCCGATGAGATGACTGGAGAGCAGGAGACTGTAGAGAGACAAAAGACGGGTAGATTTATGTTTAGTAACCAATTTCGTAGTCTCCAACGCCTTATGGATAAGAGGGATAAAGAATCCAACCGACAAATGAGGCGACTTGGTCCAAGTAGGACCACATGTTCAATGGCATGAACACGTCCTTTGCGTCGCTAAACTTGACTTCTGGACTTTAAATCAGCCACGGCCATTACGGTTTCGTATTAGGCCTGAGCCCATGCCATAATCTCCACCATCTGATTCCAACAATGACGAGCGCCGACTTTATAAGCCACGATAGCCATCACCACCATCACCTCAACCTTAGATGATTTCAGGGAAGTCCTCTTACACTTAATGCTTTATTTCTACAATGAGGACAATTTAATTATTAAGTTTGGTGGAGTTAGTTTAGTTTATTTTTTTTGTTTATTTTAGTTTTATTGCATATGTTAGTTTTGTTTTGTTATATTTTGGCATAAGTTGTCATGTTTAGTTTTTATGTGTATTCATATAGTGTAATTGCATAATAGTTGCATAAGTAATGTAGTTTTGTAAATAGTTTTTATTAGTTTCCATTTTTGTTTTTTTCCATTTATAAAAAAATAGAAAAATTTGAAAAAATCACAAAATTTTTAGTTCTTATTGTGTTTATCTTGCATGAGTCCAGCTGTTAGATAGTACAGTCTATTTTGGCTAATGATGAGATTCACTTCGAGTAGACAAGTATAGTACTGACCATTAGAACTTTGATGTGATTGTTTGTTATGAATCGAATCTTTTTCTGTTTGAAACTGGTATAATAAGGTTAGCACTGTAATAACAACTATGTTGACTGATGAAGTTCAAATTGTTACATAATGGAACTCTAAAGGATAATGTTAGTTTAAATGAAAGAATGACAAGAATAGGCATTGAAGGCTAAAGTAGGCAAGTACCTAAGTTTGGGAGAAAATTTGGGGTATATAAGCTTTATTTAAAAAAAATAAAATAAAATGAATGAATAAACACCGTGGCTAGTCTAATTTCGTGGCCTTTGTTACTTGAGTAAGTAAGCCTGAGGGAGTGTCTTTACACCTAGCACCCTAAGACCATAATTAGTTTAAGAGTTGTTGGTGGAAAGCTCGTTAAGGTAGCATTGAAAAGCCTACGGGAATTGGACATTGCACAGCCAAGAGTAATATAAAAAAAGAAGAAGAAAAGAATAATGAATAAAACGGGAAATAAGAGCAAAAAGCCCCCGTAGATGAAAAATAAAGCATAAGTACCCTATTTTGACCCTCGATATTTGTAATTGCTTGATTTTAGTTGGATCTTGACTATTTTTGAATTTTTTGAGTTACATTGCATGATGCCTTCAAAGAGACCTGTTATATGTTAAATTTGATTTTGTATCAGTTAGCATGGGTGTTGAGCACACACGCACTATATCAGTGATAACATTCTAAGATTTGATGATTGATGAGGAATTTACTGATTGGTTTTGATATGACGTATTGTCATGTTTGTTTGATTTCTCTGAGGCCAGTTGAACAGAATTGTTTTTGTCAACACTGTTGGATTTGTAGGCATGTAGATTAGTTGCATTCTATTGCATTGCATTGCATATTTTTTTTTTTTGTGCTCGAGGACTAGCACGAGTTTAAGTTTGGGGGAGTTTGATGAGTGGGTTTTATTCCTACGAATCGACCTCTAATTCAGACTTAAATTGTGTTAATCTTGTATATTTATGTTCGTTTTTACTTGTTATGTTTTTTTATGTTTAGGTGGCATGGCGTAACATTTGTGGCATGAAGGTGGAGTTATGACAGGAAGTGGCAACAAAATGAGCAAAATGTGCAAATGTTAGAACTACCCGGGCTGCATTATATTAAAGGAAACCCGTCGGGGTGGGGATACTTGATCAACTGCAGAAGACCCCTCCACCGTGGCAGACATTTATAGAGCAAAATCCCCGCCGGGGTGAGGGTACGAGGTAAGAGAGAGAGAAAACGTTTTGTTTCAATTATTATTCTAGAGTAGCGTGAAGGAAGCAAGTTGGTATGGCTTGAGACTTCAATTGGCGTCGGTTGCTGGACAAAAGACGTGTCTTGTGCTAGAGTTAACATTACAACAGAGAGAATTAACAACAATTAACCAGTTATAAGATTAAGCCCTAATTGGAGAAAATAACATTGGAGGAAAAATTGAAGGTCAGAATCACGAAGATTGCAAGTTGGAGCGAAGAAGAAGGGTGGTTTTTGTATTTATTCTACTTCTTTAATTCAATTATTTTAATTGGGATGATGTATTCTTTTATTATTTTAGTTTTATTTCATTCATGATGAACTAAGTTACTTATTAGACTTATGATGAATCTTTATGGTTGAACGATGACTGTGTAGCTTTAATTTCAGTTTAATAATCTATCATTCAGTTTATCTAGTGTGATTTGTGCTTTAAATTACGAATTGCTTGATCACCAATTTTGTGTGGATTTTTGTATGGATTCGAGAGATGATGTATGAATCTAAACCTAATCAATTTAGCATGTATTTTTCTTGAATTCTGTGTTTTAATGGAATCTTGATGAATGTTAGGGTAGAGATATGCTTAACATCGCATGTAATCGAGTAGAGAACTTGAATTTAAACTTTATTTGATTTTAATTCACATAGAGATATAGTGAATTAGTTGATTAGGGTGTTTGACTTAATTCTATCTAATTTATGGATTTAAGTTAATACGATATTAGTGCATCGAGCGAAGGATAATTCTACCTAAGTGTTCTTGATTAATAAACTGGGATATTGAATTGAACTGGAATAAGATGTAATAATCAGAGTGAGACTTAAAGTGAAGTTGTAAGCCTAATTCTCTATTATTTACTTGAAATTACAGTTCTTAGGTTGTGTTGACTAATTGGTATTTTTAATATTTTTAGTTTTTGATAATTATAATCATTGTTTTGGATAGTTTAATAAAATTTGGATTAATAGAAAGCTGGTAATTGTTAGAATTAATTTCTTACTAATCTATGTGGGAACGATACTTTTACTTATCATTATATTACTTGTTGACCACGTGCACTTGCCTGTGAGCATAATTAGATTTTGACCAACACTATCCGATAGATTGTTAATTCAGTAAGTTGAATTAGTTAATTCTGTAAACGAAATTCGTTAATACAGTAAACCAAATTTGTTAAGTCAGTGTAGACACTCGAAATTTTTTGCACACCTGTTACTAACATTGCAGGGGGTATATTTGTCTTTTGGAGATAACCCTGGAAGACAGTTCACATCCATTCCAGATACTATCGGAAGTTCAGTCTCAACCCCGAAACACACACCGGGAGTATCAATTCCAACCTCGGAGATAACCCTTAGTTTCATCCTTGGAGATAACCCCAAGGAATGCTGTTGTAGTTTCGGCGATAACTCTTGAAATACTTGTTTCAAATGCATGTGATCAGCTTCAATCTCAGACCTCCTGCCGAGGCACTCATACCAAAGACCCGGAGCTAACACCAGGAAGACAGACACACTTGCAGCAGTCCAATCTCAGATGTAACCTTGAGCAACGTCTGCTATCAGCTCAAACCGGAGATAACCCCGGTGAGTAGTCAAACTATCATCTTTCCACCTCAACCCCTGCGCGTCGTCTCAACACTTCATACATACATACATAAAACAATGTCCCACAAGAGCCAAGGAGTTCTAATCCAGAGTGACTATTACGCTTGGCAGTACACCAGATAGAATTTGAAGTTTGAAGACAATGTGTATGGTCCCCTCTTCCTGATTTTGTACAACCTCTAATCCCATGTCATTGCGTAACTCTCAACAAAAGCAGTCCGAAGAAGGTCTTTTACACCTCGTTCGGATGCTCGGATTGAAGTTCTGTAAGTTCAAGTGGACATCACAGTGCATGAGTGCACGTACTTCGAGATAACATGACCCACGAAGCCCGGGGCACCCGGCGATCAGCAATGCATCTGCATGGCTGCGCAGTACATTTTGACTCCCACTCTATAAATATAGAGCTTGGGGTGGCCATTTGAAAGGAGAGAGAGGCGAGGAAGCCCTGTCCAATTTGCTCTGTATACACCCCATATTGAGTGCTTTCTCATTTTAAACACCTGTTATCTCACATATAGCTATATTTTACCGGTGGGAGCTGAGTGTTTATCCATCTAGAGTCATAGAAGCCTACTTTGGTAGCCCAATGCAAGCCTTCTCACACTCTACAAAGCCTTTCTCTTCATCTTTGCACACACTATTATTCACATTGAGAGTCGTGTTGTGTGCGTATGCACGGACTTTGGTCCGTGGTTTTAATTTATGTTTGTATATATATATACTTATATATGTATATATTTATATATGGACTAACATTATCGAGTTATGCCTCGATTGAGCCTAGACTTATGTTTGGAGCATTTACTTGCTTATATATATATATACTTGTATATATAAACTATTGTCAGACTCTGTTTGATGAGCTTGGATTTTAAATACGGAGCGTTTATTGCTTATATATATATATATATATATATATTTGCATTTCTGTCAGGCCTGGAGTTTACTTCAAGGCCTTTTACTTCTTTATTTACATTTAGTCCCGCCTGGAGTTTACTTCATGGCGGTTGATCGTATTTATTGTTTTCTTTACATTTAGTCCCGCCTGGAGTTTACTTCGTAGAGGTTGATCGTCTTCTACAGCTTTATTTACTTTTCTGATCCCCCATGGAGTTGATTTGTGGTGGTTGATCATGTCCATATATATATATATATATATATATATTTACCGCTTTTATATATTTACATTTCTGATCCCCCATGGAGATGCTTCGTGGTGGTTGATCATGTCTGTATATATATATTTACAGCTTTTATATATATAACTGCTTATTACATTTCATATAAACTATGACATCATGTGAGCCTAGGAATCATGTGATCACAAATTGATCTCATGAATCTAGATTCGATTCGTGATGGATATTTTAGGTTGTGGCGACTTGTACACTATTCTGATGGGTGCGAATTTCGTTGGATGGCTGTCATGCCCATGAGGAGTTCGACACTACTGTATATTATTTTCTCGAAGATGCCTCGCATCTCAAAAATAAAATCAAACAAGCCGAACATTTAATAATAAAATGGAGGTATGAAAAGGTCTTAATTACTATTGAGCACAGGGTTTGAAAAACCTCTTTTACAAAACTTCATTGCTATATCTTGTTTAAAACTGAATTTTTCTACAAATTCAAACCCTTTGTATATAGGTGCGAACGAGGCCTCGCACTACTTCCAAATAATTGCACATTGATCCACACACACACACACATTCATATAACAATTTCTTGAAAAGTGGCGGTCACTGTGGCAACACGGATGTGGGGGGGGGGGGGGGGTGCCTTCCCTCCGCATAATCAAGCCCCCGAACCCAAATGAATCTCGGTTTCACAGACCCGTTTAGCAGTGTCACATCACTAGGTCAATGTGCAAACCTTTTTCGGTTGCGTTGGTGCAACCAGTTAAAAACACCAACTGGCGACTCTTAAAGTCAAATCGTCGACATTACACATGTCAAACTTTTTTCACTTGTTTTTTCAAACAAATCTCACATAACATGAGAACACCAAAGAACAAGTAACGAAAACGGACAAATAAAAATCCCAACGTCGACAAGTGGCGACTCTATTGGGGACTCCAGTAAGAGGGCTTAAGCCGGTACTACAAGCTTTTCAAAACTGTTATATGCTTGTGTGTGAATGTTACATTTACATTTATGATGAATGTGTACGAATGCATTTACTTACTGCACTACAAAATCTCTATCTATGATATTAATGCTTTGTACATGTCATCATTTTCATAAACGGTGAGACACATTGTATGTGAATGTATGTTGTGTGGTTCCTCCACCAGGAGGCTATCCTGTCGGGGTTTGATTACTTTGGACTCGTAGGGAGACTAATTCAACGAGGCTCGGAAAGGCACCACCAGTTCGCTCTAATTGAAAGATCTGGATTAACTTCCGTCAAGTAGATTGCGATGATCTGGGACCTTCATACCAAAAAAAGTCGCGAGTGTAACCTAAAGATAGGTCTACTCGATAAACCAAACGCGGAGGAAAGTCTCTTTATGCTTTCCATTTTTCAATTACTTGTAAAAATATTTACTTGTAATTTTATTCCATGTTCATCTTTATGTAATGGAAAATATGAAGAATATTTGTGCATACATGTTATCAAATAACGCCTATTTTTGCAGGATGATATTCCTAAAATGGACACATTATGATAACATTTACATTATCCCTAAAACTAAACTACATAAGTCTTCTGTAGGGAAATCATTGGGCCTGTTACCCGCTCAAAATCCAAAAAGACCACGAGCCTACAGCTAATCATGTCTTCTTCTGACAAGTCTAATGCCGTTTCTCGAGAAAAATTTGACGGATTAAGTAAACAAATTACAGATTTGGCTGTTCTGCTAAAAGAATTGCATCAGTTTACTCAGGGTACAAAGATGTCTACACATACATAATCCTCTACACAAATAGGAACACAAGGTTTGGATAAAACAAATCCAGAACCTTAGTTGGATACGACCAACAAAGACCCTAAAAACACCCATCTCAAAGGAGATCTAGACACCAGTGATATCAGGAAGAAGGTCCTTCAAATGGAGGAAACTATTAGTGCTCTCAAAGGGATTGGAACACATAGAAGTGTTTCATATGCTGACCTTTGCATATTCCATGGTGTTCATTATCCAGAGAAATTCAAAACCCTTAACTTTGAAAAGTATAACGAATTAGGGGATCCTTACACACATTTGAAGGTGTTCATTGGAGAACTTGAATTTTATGTGGAAAACGAGAAGCTCGAGAATGCAAATTTGTTCGGAAAAGTCTAAGCGAGAAGCTTAGTTCATGGTATACAGATTAGACAACTCAAAGATCCATAGCATTTGGGAAGAGCTAGCTCACGCCTTCCTCACTCAATATAGTTTTCAATCTCGGATGGCTCCGGCCAGGTACTAGATTACCAAGGTCAAGAAAGCGATCTAATGAGTCTTTCGGAGAGTATGCTCAAAGGTGGAGGCACCTTCTTTGCTCAAGTTATTCCTTCCATGGTGAATCGAGTCGAAATGGTCGTGACTTTCATAGACATCTGAGAAGCTCATTTCTATGAAAGAGTCTTAGCTGGTATTGGCAAACCATTTTCTGAAATGATCAAGCACAGAGAAATGGCTGAGATGGGATTGAAGTCAGGTAAGATTCAAGACCTAGCCGCTCTTAAAGAAGTTGCTGAGCACATCCAGTCCGGATCTTATGGAAACAACCCCCGAAGGGTCCATAAAAAGAAAGAGGAGGATGTTTCCTTGATACTACAAGGTCAAAAAGGCAATCAGAACATGCCTATACAGAGGAGAAACTACTCCCCTTTCCAAGCACAGTCTTCAAACCCTCCATTGCCTAAGAGTGGAGAAGCAAAGTGACCTCGAACGTTCACACTCTTAGGGGATTTGCTCAAGAATATTCTTGCTCTTCTGACTACTCAGAAGAAAATCATACATCTTCTTCCACCAGCCAACCTTAATGGGAGGGGTTTTAATGCTACTCGGAAGTGTGCCTATCATGCTGGAGCACATGGACATGATACTCAAGATTGTTAGGCCTTGAAACACAATATCTAAGATTTGATAGACAACAGTGAGATCGTGGTTACCAAACCAGATCAACATCATGTGCAAGGCAACCCTCTTCCTCAACACAAAGAAGAAGAGGTCAACATGATTAGTTGGAGTACTGGACAGAGTTCCAGTTTTAATGGTGAATCATCCCAGACCATCAAAGATGGTGTTGACAGATGGGATTACACAAAATTTCAATTTGCTATGGAATGAAAGATGAAAGCTCTTTGTAAGTTAATTGAACAATTGGCCGAACTGGTGACTCATCAGCATCAAGTCACACGCCAGTTAGTCAACCAGGAGCATGCCTATCTCCTTTCTTTTGTTATGAATGCTCCACCATCACCTTCAGAAAGTGAAGCTATGGAGGATAAGGTTGCAAAGAGAGCAAATGTTAAAGCCCGTCGGGATTTTGCCAATCAGAGAGAATTTATATACCTAGGCCAACCTATGGAGGAGATATTTCAAATGCTAATCAACGAAGGAAGAATTACCTCCCTTCTACCTCCAATTAATCCCCGTTCAAGACGGTTCAACTCTGATGGGGTTTGTCAATATCATTCACATTCTCACGGTCACAACACAGAAGAATGTTGGGCACTCCGCCACTTTATTCAGAATCTAATTGATAGCGGTGTCCTGCAACTGGCAGACGATGACACTGTGCTACTCAAGAGTTGAAATACATGTCCTACCAAATGGAAGGGATCAGTAGCAGTTATATACGCTGAGGTTGATGAGACTGTCAAATCATTTCCCATACAAGCAATTCAACTCAAAGGAGCTGACAATCCTTTGAAAGTGGCCGCACCAGAGCCAATTTCTTTACCCTTCAGACCACAGTATCCTATTGTCAGCTTACACAAAGTTCCATGGAATTATAGAGAAGCTGAAGGATCCAAGTCTTATACTACTGCTACAGTATCGAAGGAAAATCCACTGTATCTTCCTCAAAGGGTGATGAAACCCGCCATCAAAGCAAATGGGAAGATTCCCATGGAGAAAATTGAGAAATTCCTCCGCACTATGGGTCATAATGAAGCCAAGGTGGTTCTAAGCTTAAGAGAAGCTCCACATCAGATATCAATACTGGACTTGGTTTTCTCTTCCGAAGATCACAGGAAGATATTATTAAAGGTTTTGGAAGAAGCCTACTTGCCGAAATCAGTGGATGCGGAAAAATTTTAACATATGTTTGATCATATTTTCAACAACAATGTGATATCCTTTACTGATGAAGACATACCTCCCGAAGGGACCGGTCATTGCAAGCCATTGCACATCGCAGTTTTGTCCTCCGGATATATGTTAGCTGGAGTTTTGACAGATGGAGGTTCGTTTTTGAATATATGTCCTTATGCCACCTTGGTGAGGATGAACGTCAATCTCAAAAAGATCCAAAGAAGCCATACGGTTATCAAAGCTTTCGATGGATCCCTACAAAATTCTGTCGGAGAGATTGAGCTGCCAATTGAGATTGGTCCAAATACATTCAATGTATCCTTCCACGTCCTCAAGATAGATTC
The DNA here is from genome assembly GCA_020205615.1 of Panax quinquefolius. Lineage (NCBI taxonomy): Eukaryota > Viridiplantae > Streptophyta > Magnoliopsida > Apiales > Araliaceae > Panax > Panax quinquefolius. The sequence goes on along the minus strand of CM035154.1, from coordinate 100,628,455 downwards.
AGGATACAACCTGCTATTGGGGAGACCATGAATCCACATGGCTGGAGTCGTTCCTTCTACACTACATCAATAACTCAAATACATTATCAACAATAGCCTAGTCACTGTCAACACTGAGCTGGAATGTCCTGAACAAGAAAATCTACCAATCATCGACGATTAAGAAGTTGGTAGGCGGTTATATACTTTGAAGTGAGTAACACACAATACCATCCTATTGAGCGCCACTTCTGCACCCAAGATTTATGTCGAGGTTTGCTTCGGCCACTCAAAAAATGATGTCATTGGGTCATCACTGGACAAGGGCTTGGTAAAATCAACAGGTATTAAGCACCCTATTCAAGTGTCCGGTCAAATCGGGGACGGTAGGACTAGGCTATTACGCGATTCGATCCACGGGAATCATCATAAGCACAAGCAGGTTCCTCAAGATTCTGCCACATGGCGATTTTCTCCATCTGCACCTCATGAGTTAATACAGTCTCCAATAAAGGTGCCAACCCATGTTATGGTTATGCTGTTTCCAAAACCGGCACCCTTTAAAGCAAAAGAGGTGCTGATTCCTGATCCCGAAGTGGAAGAAAGGGAACGAAAACGTAAACATGACATCGCTCTGATGATGTCAAGAATACACATCATTGTTCATGATGAACATAAAAATAGATACACCCTAGACGATGATTGCCCAGATGTCATGGTAATCATTTGGGAAAGGGAGGACAATGACAGCCCCTCCATCACCGAAGTCCATCAGGACTTTGCCCTCAACGATTGGAGCAGCACTCCATGCATTAGTTGATGAGGGACTCTGAATTTAGATGTGCCTGTACTTGCTGATGAGGTGCCTTTTCTCCACAACGACTATAACTTTGATGAAAAGTTGGACTCAGACTTGATGGAAATCCAAGAGGACATTGAGACACCTCAGGAGATTAAGGAATGGGTCGCAGACAAACCTAAAACCAACCTTGACTACACCACTTCTTTCAATCTCAGAACCTTAGAAAGCTCTAAGCTAATTTAGATTGCTTCAGACCTCACCCCAAACCAATGGAATGATATGGTTGCGCTATTAACCCAATTCCAGGATGTGTTTGCATGGTCTCACGAAGACATGGTGGGTTTGTCCACTGACATTGTCCTTCATTGCTTTCCTATTTAGGAGGGATTTAAGCCAGTCAGGCAGAAGCTTAGGCGATTGAAACATGAGTGGAGTTTAAAAGTAAAAGAAGAAATTATGAAATAATTTCAAGCTGGCCTTATCATGGTGGCTACATATCCGGAGTGGATATCCAACATTGTTCCCGTGCCTAAACCAGGAGGAAAGGTGTGAGTTTGCGTGGATTACCGGGATCTAAACAAAGCTTGCCTTAAAGATAGCTTTCATGTGCCCTTTATCCACATTCTTATTGACAATACTGCTCAATACGGCATGTAATCCTTTGCTGATTGCTTCGCGGGGTATCATCAAATTATGGTCGTTGAGGAAAACTATGAGAAAACTGCTTTCATCATGCCTTGGGGAACATTTTGCTATAGACGATTGTCATTCGGCCTCATCAATGCTGGGGCAACCTACCAGCGAGCTATGATGGCTCTCTTCCATGATTTAATGCATAAAGAGATAGAGATCTACGTGGATGACATCATTGTCAAATCCCGAAGGGAAGAAGACCACTTAAACCATCTCAAAAAGCTCTTCAACAGGTTGCGTAAGTACAACTTCAAGTTGAATCTAGCCAAGTACGCCTTTGACATTAAATCAGGCAAGTTGCTAGGTTTCCTAGTCAGCCACAAAGGGATTGAGCTGGATCCTACTAAAATCCAGGCCATCAAGGAAATGCCCATTCCTCAGATAGAGAAGGAAATACATGGATTTTTAGGAAAAATCAACTTTATTAGTAGATTTATTTCTCAACTCACAGCAACATGTGAGCCCATCTTCAAATTGTTAAGGAAGAACTCCTCCATGAAATGGAACGATGAGTGTCATAAAGCCTTCCTTACCATTAAAGAGCAGCTGGTTAACGCTCCTATTTTGGTATCGCCCAGGGATGATGTTCCCCTATTCATGTACCTGTCCATTAATGACAACGCCATGGGCTGCATGCTGGAGCAAAAAGATAATAGAGGCCAAGAATGAGCTATCAATTACCTCAGCAAAAGATTTAGCAGCAATGAACACAAGTACACTCTAATTGAGAAGACTTGTTGTGCTTTAGCATGGGCTTCTATAAGGTTACAACATTACCTCCATGGTCACACAACCCATCTCATATCCCACGTGGATCCTCTCAAGTATGTGTTTAGTAAGCCCATACTGAATTATCAGCTGTCCAGATGGCAGTTGATCCAACAACAATTTGACATCGTCTACGTGACGTAAAAGTCTATCAAAGGTCAAGGAATTACGGATCAACTGGCTATCGCACCTGCAGGGGATTACAAACCCTTAGAAACATACTTCCCCGATGAAGGGGTAATGGCAGTTCAGCAACACCATCAGTACGATGCATGCCATACATGGAAAATGTATTTTTATGGAGCTGTTAACACAGAAGGTTATATAGCTGGAGTAGTTCTAGTATCCGGTACGGGGGAGTAGTATCCCGTCGTCGTCAAATTGCAGTTTGTCAAAGACCAACAACACACGGTGAGTATGAAGGGTCAGATGGGGCTAAAACTTGAATTCAATGGGCATCAGGCGGTTAACTTTCTTTGGGGATTCTGAATTGGTAATCAAACAATCCACAGGAATCAATCATACCAAAGAACTACATTTGCTGCCTTACCATCGGCAAGTTTTACAGATGGCTTTGGAGTTCGAAGAAATCTCCTTTCTACATATTCCTTGTAATAGGAATGATTTTTGCGGATGCACTAGCAATGTTGGCCTCCTTCATTCATATACTTGACAAGGAAAATATGCCAAGCATCACATTTGCCCTGCAAAAGGCCCTAGCTTATGGGAACTATGTTGGAGAAGTATCAGATGAGCTACCTCCCATCCAAAACCCTTGGTATCAACATAACAAGGAGTATCTGCGAGATGGATCTACACCCGCTGAGGCGAGCCTGACTAAGAAGAGGCGGATCCATCGACTTACTATGAAATTCTACTTGAACCGATGCACTTTACAAAAGAGATGCAGGATTAGGTCTCCTCAGATGTCTGTACAAAGACCAAGGTCAGAGGCTCATGGATGAGATCCATGGTGGAGTATGTGGCCCACACATGAGCGGACCCCTACTTGTTAAGAAAATCTTCAGAATAGGGCATTATTGGCTTACGCTCAAAGTTGACTGTGATGATCACGTCATGCGGTGCTATCAATGCCAAATTCATGGGAATGCTATCCACGCCCCTCCAAGGGAACTCCACAATATGAGTTCTCCATGACCCTTTTCAATGTGGGGAATGGACGTGATCGGGCCCATCGAGCCCAAAGCCAGTAATAGACATCGATTCATATTCACCATGATCGACTACTTCACCAAGTGGGTAGAAGCAACCTCCTTCCCCAAGGTTACCAAAGAAGTCATCATTGCTTTCATCAGAAATAATATTGTCTGTCGATATGGACAACCAGAGGTCATTGTGTCAGACAATGCTAAAAACCTCAATAACAAAATGATGGAGGAGTTATGTAGTAAATTCCACATCAAACACCTTAACTCAAGTCATCTACAGTCAAAGATGAATGGTTACATGAAGCGGCTAATAAAAACATCAAGAAGATCATGCAGAAAATGTCCGCCAATCACAAAGGATTGCCTGACCTCTTTCCTTTGACTTTATTAGCCTACAAAACTTCAATGCATACTTCCACTGGGGCAACCCGCTACTCATTAGTCTATGGGATGAAAGCAGTGCTCCCTATAGAGGTGGAAATGGAATCCCTTAGAGTATTGATGGATGCTCAGCTGGATGAATACCAATGGGTACAAGACAAGTATCACCAATTGTCTCTAATAGACGAAAGGTGAACCGCGACTATCTTCCATGGTCAGTTATATCAGCAAAGGATCACACGATCCTATAACAGGAAAGTCTGGCTACGGCAGTTCAAATAACATGACTTGGTTTTGAAGAAGATCATTGATAACCACGATCAATCTAAGGGAAAATTCGCTCCTAATTGGGAAGGCCCATTTGTTGTCAAGGAGGTATTGACAGGAGACACTCTCAGACTACAGGAAATGGAAGGCGATGAATTTCCACAACTTATCAACTCGGACACCATGAAACGATACTATGTCTGAGGTTACCATCAAGCAAACATCCTGATTTGGATCATCAAATCACCAGTCATTCTGGTTTTCTTACCCTCTTTTTATAAACTCTTCTGCCCCTCAGGGAAACATACACGTCAAACCAGTAGCATGGTTTTACCTCATTTCAAACTTTTCACATAATTTCGGTTATTCTAAAGACAGGATTGAACCTTTCACACCTGCAGTTTATCCTGAGGACGGGATTAAACTTTTCTACGCTTGCAGTTTGTCCTAAAGACGGGATCAAACTTTTTCCACACCTGTAGTTTGTCCCAATCATGGGATTAAACTTTTTTCTCCCCGCAGTATCGCCTGAACATGGGATTCATACTTCTCTTTGGCTGCAATTCGTCCTGAGGGGCGAACTACGTCGACCTGATTTGTGACGCCCCCAAAATAGGTATACATCACCCATCTTGAGTCGCCAAATACATGGTATAGAATACAAATACAAACTTAATTATACACCCGTCGTGTAATATACGACAAAACATAGCTGAGAGTTTAAACAGGAATGTTGCCTTCTAGACAATATTCACTCTCAAATAAAGTCCTCATTACATTTATTGTCACACTAATTTATAGAATAGTCAGGACTACTAATACACCATCTCAGATCATCACTCTGTTCCCCGACTAGTCCCGGCTACGTTCTCATTTCCTGAAGAGAACAATGAAAGCAAAAGGGTGAGCTCAACTAGCCCAATAAGAAATATTATGACTAAGATAATGCAGAATAAATTATCATTAGTCTTCAACAATGTTAACTGAAAAAATACAATAGACATCAAGTTTAACTACAGCGGAATAAGCAATCCATTAAAAGAGTTAAGTAGAGCATGATATCTACTATCTTCTATGATTTAAAATGTTTTCATCAATTTTTATCGCTGAGACTCAGCTTAATAAATAAACCACATCATCGAGTAATCCTTGCACTATAGGCCAAGGATATTCATTAAATCATCAATGGTCATGACTGTACCGAATAACCCTGGTCATAATCATACCAAAAACTGTCCATCAATGCACTACAGGCCACTGAGGACTTTTACCACATCATTTATAACATTACGGTCATGATTATACCGAAAAATCCTTGGTCATAATCATACCAAGTCCATCTATGCACGTAAGCCAAAGATGACTTTCATCACAATAAAAGCATGAGGATGATGACAATGACATAATAATTTAATAAAACAAGTTCAAGGATAAATTTTAAAGATTTATAATTTAATTTATCCAGAAATCAATAACGTCCAAATTGTCAACATGATACTGCTTTGTGGAGTAAAATTCAAGAATAATATTCATGTACCAAAAATAATTTGGACAGAAAAGAAATATATTTTTCGAGTAAATAGTACCCCGTGAATAGTACTTCGGGAATAGTACCTCGTGAATAGTACCCCGACATGAAAAGTACCCCAAATACCCGAGTGAATAATATTCGGGTAAATAGTAATTTGGGTGAATAGTAACCCGTGAATAGTAACTCGTGAATAGTACTCCGGCATGAAAAGTGCTCCGAATACCCGAGTGAATAATACTAGAGTGAATAGTAACCAGGTGAATAGTAACCTATGTAACTTGTAATAGAAAAATACCAAATAAAATGATATTTCATGACGAGTACAAAAGAAATAATATTTCATACGAGTATAACAGAATATATGAAATTGCAAATAGATTTCCATCCGTCATACGGTAATCTACTTAGACAGATCATTTCCTCAATTTAATAAAGAATGAATACGAAGGATCATTCACCATGCTTGTGGTAATCCACATAGACAGGTTATTCAAATAGAGTAATAAAAAATGAAACCATGTCATGCGTAATCCGCATAGACATGATATTCCAACAGAATAATAAAGAATGGAACTAGGTCATGCGTAATCCGCATAGACAGGATGTTCCAACAGAATAATAAAGAATGGAATAACAACAGAATTCACTGTGCATGCGATAGGCCAGACATACAAAAGTTATTCCAACGGAATAATAAAGAATGGAATAATGAAGAATTTCACCATGTATGCGGTACTGTGATGACAAAGTTATTCAACATAATAATAAAGAATGGAATAACACCCCTTACAGTATTGAAAGAAAATAACTCTCTTCATGAATACGAAAGAATAATACCCCTTACCTTAGAAAGAAGAGTATTCCGACTGGTAGGGCGATGATATTCTTGAAGAAAACTTGCACTATTTTCTACAATCAAAGCTTTCTTAAACTCTAAAGAAATACGCTCAAGATTATAAAAGAAGAATTCTCTGAATTTCTGGTGTGTTTTCAATTCTAACTAAGTATCCTATTTATAGGAGAATGGAAAGGATACTATGCAATAAAATATAATATATTCTATTTATAATATATATATAAATATATATATTTAAAATCTAATAAAACAAATAACTTTATAAAAGTATTACATTTTATATAAAAAGATTTTATTATGTAAACACTACGCGAGCACTATGCAAACACTATGCATAATAAAATATATTATATTCTATTTATAATCAAATTAAACAAAACTTTATAAAAAGTATTCTATTTTATTTAAAAAGATTTACATTTTATTACATTTATAATAATAATAAAACAAAATTCATCATCATTATTATAATTCACACTATTAATCGACCGTGTCGTTCCTCGAGAAAAGGAGCTTTCAATAAGGATTTTCTCCTATTGGTAGCAATTAGGTGACCAAACCTCTCCTTGACAGAACTTCTAGACATCGTTAATATTGCAAATAATAATATTAATAACTTCGTCGTCTCAATTATTGATTTAATAATATATAAAATATCGACAATAATTGAATCAAATAACGTGAGATACTATGCAACAATTACTGTAACAATAATTGAACAAAACTGAGTTACTTCTCATGTAAGCATCAATAATCAATACCGTGTGCTACTATGAAACCATGCGTATTACTATACTTTTAACACCGGGTGTTTCAACAGTTAACGGTAAAACTTCCGCAGTTATTTTCATAAAAATATTTTTGTCATTTTCTCAATTCCGACAATAATTTCGTTGTGGGGTCCACCAATGATTGTGCCATTGTATGGATATTCCCCGACAAAAAGAATATTCCCCGACCAATCGAATATTATATAACAACTTGCATACTTTGCAAAATTTATAAATATTACCCACAACTATAACATTATATCAAATCCACACCATAATATTAAAAAAAATATTTTGAGAAATTTAAATCTTTTATTCATAAAATTTGGGGTCTCACAATCTCCTCTCCTTATTAAATTTTGCTCTTGAAATTTACGTACGTACCTGGTATGCCGAAGATATGAGGATACCTTGACTTCATTTCAAATTCTAACTCTTGAGGTATAACCTTTGAGTGTTGAATATGATCCTTCTTATCCAAGATTTTAACACGTATCTCCTCATAGGTTAAATCTTCTGCTATCTCGTCCAGTTCTAATTTAATAACGTGGTTTGGGTCATCGTAACATTGATATGTAAAAAATGTTATGAACACGCGACGTACTTGGCGGTAAAACGAGTCTATAGGTCACAGTTCCTACTCAATCGAGGATTTCAGATGGCCCATAAAATCAAGGGTTAAGATTTCCTCTCTTCATCAATTCTTGCTTCTAGAATAATGCCCTCTTAAACCTTCTTCTTCACATTCATCAGCTCTGAGTATATAGCTTGCACGGCTTTAACTTTATCGATTAAAGTCGATTCTACTCGTATATTTGATATCACCACGTGGGTCCTTAGAGTCTTTAACTCTATCTTCATCATTTGTAAGTTATACGAAATGGGTTTTTGTGTTAACAACATCGCACTCGTAAACACATACGATCTTCTACTCAACGTGTCAGCTACTACATTCGCTCTTCCACAATGATATTGAATGGTATGATCGTAATCTTCAACAGCTTGAGCCAATGTCTTTGGCGCATGCTACGTTCATTTTAGTTGAAGAAATATTTAAGGGTTTTGTACTGGGGTCAATACAAAATTCAATTTCACGCTCTAGGGGTAGGCTAAGAAGTCTTCAAGAATACGTCAGGAAATTTATTAACAATAGAAATATCATTCAAAATTGTGACTCTCATCCAAGGCTTGGATAGTACATCGCATTAATACTTATCAACTTGCCATCATCATTCATGACGTCGCCTACAGAAAGTCTGGCTTCGGTACATTCCACAGAAGGAAGTCAACAACGAAAGGATCGAGGCTCTTTACTTATGGCTTGATATGACAATGATTGACTTTAGTGGTTTGATTGCTAGAATTCGCATAACAGGTTGGTTAAGAATATGAAGGCTAACAACCTTACGAAAATTTTGATGAGTAGTTAACCAATCGATTCCAAAAATCACATCAAATGCAAGTATTTTCAAAGATATAAGATCGATAGGTAACATGAAAGTGTCGATTTGAATCAAATAAGATTTATAAATAGTAGAGGTAATGAAGGTTTCTCCTAACGAAGTTTCAATCGATAAGTCAAAGTCTAACTTCTCTGGAGTCAAATTTAAACGTTGAGCGCAAGCAAAAGAGATAAAAGAATGGGTAGAACCGGTATCTAATAAGGTATAGACTTCGTAAAAATTTATAATTAACTAACTCGTGCTAACTTCGTTTGGGTTACTCGCTTTTTGAGAAGTCACGAAAAATGCTCTTCCTAAAACCACCGACTTTGTTTTGTCCGTATCCGCCTTTGGTGCCACCGTCCCAACTGGACTTGACTTTGGTGCACGACAAAATCGGGCTAGGTGACCTTCTTTTCCATAATTGTAACATGTTTTGGACTGCTGCACACAGTTTGGACTGATATGTCCCTCCCCTCCGCATTTGAAGCATACAATTGGTGGTTATTCTCCTTCCTTGAAAACAGGTGTTGGTGCTGCTATCTTTCCATCATTGTTGAACCTTCTCTTCTTGAAATTTCCACTTCTATTATCTTGGCCATGATTACCACCGAAGTGGTTACCATTCTTGGCATGATAATTTCCCCCACGATGGTTATTGTTGTTCCGATGGCCGTTGCCACTAGTACGATTATTATCGTGTTGTTGGTCGTTGCCTTTTGGTTGTGCTAACTCATTATCGCGCTCCAATAACTGAGCCCTATTCACAACATTTGAATATAAACAAAGTTTGCAAGAAATGAGGTATTGACGTATATCAGGTTTCAAACCTCTTAGAAACATTCGCGTCATTCGCTCCTCATTATCAACCAAATGGGATGCAAACCAGGATAACTTCGCAAATTTAGCCTCGTATTGCGACACGGTCATATTATTTTGCTCCAACTTGATGAACTCCACCTCCTTCATGTGACGAATACTTTTGGGAAAGTACTTGTCGTTAAACAGCTTTTGGAACTTCTCCCAAGACATCTTGAGTGCATCAGGATGGGTACATTTTACAAATTCCCACCAGTAATCTGCCTTTTCGCGCAACATAAAGGTGGCAAAGGGAACCTTTTGCTCCTCAGAGCATCCCAAGACATCAAATATCTTGGTGATCTGCTTTAACCACGTCTCGCCTTAAGTGGTTTCGGCTTTCCAAAAAACTCAAATTGGTCCCAGCTCCTTGGGCGATTAGCGGTGATCGTAGTGGGTTGCCATTATTTCCACCTATATTTTGAACAACAGTCTCTCTTATCTGATGTTGCATGAATTGCATATAAAGCCTCTGAACATCCCATCTTTCATCATTTGATCAGTGTTGTTATTTACCTGAGGATTATTGTCTTCCTGCTGTACATTATCCTGGGTATTGATCGTTGGTGACTCAACGGTCTCATGTGCTTCATTGCTGATCTCAACAAATTTAGATGCCATTTTCAAACACTGTCACAAAACAAGGATTAATTAACATATCACATATTATCCCTATACTCTGACCGACCAATTAAATACCAAATAAACTTAGGTAGGTCATACTAGCGAAGGAAATCTCTGTCTCTCCCCTCCTAGTTCTTATCTCACATCTCAGCCAGGGATCATATCCCTAAACTTTGATACCAACTGTGACACCCCTAAAATAGGTATACATCACCCATCTTGAGTCGCCAAATACATGGTACAGAATACAAATACAAACTTAACTATACGACCGTCATGTAATATACGACAAAACATAACTGAGAGTTTAAACAGGAATGTTGCCTTCTAGACAATATTCACTCTCAAATAAAGTCCTCATTACATTTATTGTCACACTATTTTATAGAATAGATAGGACTACTAATACACCATCTCGGATCATCACTCCGTTCCCCGACTAGTCCCGGCTACGTTCTCATTTCCTGAAGAGAACAATGAAAGCAAAAGGGTGAGCTCAACTAGCCCAATAAGAAATATTATGACTAAGATAATGTAGAATAAATTATCATTAGTCTTCAACAATGTTAAACTGATAAAATACAATAGACATCAAGTTTAACTGCAACGGAATAAGCAATCCATTAGAATAGTTAAGTAGAGCATGATATCTACTATCTTCTATGATTTAAAATGGTTTCATCAATTTTTATCGCTGAGACTCAGCTTAATAAATAAACCACATCATCGAGTCATCCTTGCACTACGGGCCAAGGATATTCATTAAATCATCAATGGTCATGACTATACCGAATAATCCCTGGTCATAATCATACCAAAAACTGTCCATCAATGCACTACAGGCCACTGAGGACTTTTACCACATCATTTATAACATTACGGTCATGATTATACCGAATAATCCCTGGTCATAATCATACTAAGTCCATCTATGCACGTAAGCCAAAGATGACTTTCATCACAATAAAAGCATGAGGATGATGACAATGACATAATAATTTAATAAAACAAGTTCAAGGATAAATTTTAAAGATTTATAATTTAGTTTATCCAGAAATTAATAACGTCCAAATTGTCAACATGATACTGCTCTGTGGAGTAAAATTCAAGAATAATATTCATGTACCAAAAATAATTTGGACAGAAAAAAAAAATATTTTTTGGGTAAATAGTACCCCGTGAATAGTACCCTTTGAATAGTACTTTGGTAATAGTACCTCGTGAATAGTACCCCAGCATGAAAAGTACCCCAAATACTCGAGTGAATAATATTCAGGTAAATATTAATTTGGGTGAATAGTAACCCGTGAATAGTAACTTGTGAATAGTACTCCGGCATGAAAAGTGCCTCGAATACCCGAGTGAATAATACTAGAGTGAATAGTAACTGGGTGAATAGTAACCTATGAATAGTATCCCGTAACAGAAAAATACCAAATAAAATAATATTTCATGACGAGTACAAAAGAAATGATATTTCATACGAGTATAACAGAATATATGAAACTGCAAATGGATTTTCATCCGCCATACGGTAATCCACGTAGACAGATCATTTCCACAATTTAATAAAGAATGAATACGAAGGATCATTCACCATGTATGTTGTAATCCATATAGACAGGTTATTCAAATAGAGTAATAAAGAATGGAACCAGGTCATGCGTAATCCGCACAGACAGGATATTAACAGAATAATAAAGAATTGAACCAGTCATGCGCGTAATCCGCTTGCAGACGAGGATGTTCCAATGAGAATAATAAAGAATGGAATAACAACAGAATTCACCAGGCATACGATAGACCGCACAGACAGGTTATTCCAACTGAATAATAAAGAATAGAATAACAGAAGAATTTCACCATGTATGCGGTACTTCGCATAGACAGGTTATTCAACATAATAATAAAGAATGGAATAACAACCCTTACGAGTATTGAAAGAAAATAACTCTCTTCATGAATACGAAAGAATAATACCCCTTACCTTAGAAAGAAGAGTATTCCGACTGGTAGGGCGAGGATATTCTTGAAGAAAACTTGCACTATTTTGTACGATCAAAGCTTTCTTAAACTCTAAAGAAATATGCTCAAGATTATAAAAGAAGAATTCTCTGAATTTCTGGTGTGTTTTCAATTCTAACTAAGCATCCTATTTATAGGAGAATGGAAAAGATACTATGCAATAAAATATAATATATTCTATTTATAATATATATATATATATATTTAAAATCTAATAAAAATAACTTTATAAAAGTATTCTATTTTATATAAAAAGATTTTACTATGCAAACACTATGCAGGCACTATGCAAACACTATGTATAATAAAATATATTATATTCTATTTATAATCAAAGAAAACAAAACTTTATAAAAAGTATTCTGTTTTATTTAAAAAGATTTCTGTTTTATTAAATTTATAATAATAATAAAACAAAATTCATCATCATTATTATAATTCACACTATTAATTGACCATGTCGTTCCCAAGAAAGAGGGAGCTTTCCAATAAGGATTTCTCCCTATTGGCGCGCAATTAGGTGAACAAACCTCTCCTTGACAGAACTTCTAGACATCTTTAGTATTGCAAATAATAATATTAATAACTTCGTCGTCTCAATTATTGATTTAATCATATATAAAATATCGACAATAATTGAATCAAATAACGTGAGATACTATGCAACAATTATTGTAGCAATAATTGAACAAAACTGAGTGACTTCTCACGTAAGCATCAATAATCAATACCGGTATTACTACTATGCAACTACGCCAGACAGCATTATTCTTTATTCTTTAACAAGGGTGTTTCAACAGTTAACGGTAAAACTTCCGCCGTTATTTTTATAAAAATATTTTTGTCATTTTCTCAATCCGACAATAATTCCGTTGTGGGGTCCACCAATGATTGTGCCATTGTATGGATATTCCCCGACAAAAAGAATATTCTCCGACCAATCGAATATTATATAACAACTTGCATACTTTGCAAAATTTATAAATATTACCCACAACTATAACATTATATCAAATCCACACCATAATTTTAAAAAAAAATATTTCGGGAAATTTAAATCTTTTATTCATAAAATTTGGGGTCTGACATGATCTCCCTGATACACGGGAATACGTAGGCAACCATATTCTTTATGGCCCGGTCGCAATAAACAAAAAACAAAAAAAACATTTATGCCCTTTCTCTACAAAAATAAAAACAAAAACACTTCTACACCCTTCTTCATCAATAAAGCTTCTACACCCATCTGCCTTTCACATTCAGCGTTGAACCTCTTACACCAGGTTCGAACTACGCAGACATGATCTCCTCTTCAATAGGAGTACGTAGGCAGCCATTTATGGTTCGGTCTAACCCCCTACCAGAACAAAAATACAAGTTACACGGTACTGAGATCAAACTTCAATCCACCACATTTCATCGGCTTCAGACCAAAGGGATGTAATTACCCAACCTCTCCTCGGAAATAGGAGATTCGGTGACCATCTAAGCTATGGTTGTGCCTCAAAAGAGCAACACCAATCCATAAGAGATGGAATTAACTAGGCTTCTCACAAATAGAAGTACTGGCAACCATCTGTGGTGCGGTCAATCTCAGAGAGGAAAAGCCACACTCTTCTCCATATTTACATACAGAAACCAGTCACAAGACACCAAAGATGGTAGGGATACATACAGATCAATGATTAGTTCTGAAAGATCCTGCGATGGCTCAATGTCCACATATCAAGGATGAGTTCAGAATACATCAAGATCACAAAGTCTTAAAGAAACAGGCAAATATCAAGCAAGTATCAAGGCACAATTGAAAGGGAAGTAAATCAAAATATATTTCTCTGCCGTATATAATACTGTTTGATATATATAATATGTGTTGTACATGACAAAATGGCTAAGCTAGTTTGTGCAGGAAAAAATACAAGTTAATCTACGGATCTGTGTATATGCAGACTATCAGATCTAACATAGCATCCCTCTCCAAAGAAAGAGGTAAAGCTGCAAGCTCCTGCCCAATGGTATCTATACGAGCTAGCAGATCAGAGGCTAACTACATGGTGGCATGATGTTCAGTGATGTATGCACTCATATCGGCAAGGATACCAGTCGTATGGGATCTCACTGAAGTACTATCTGCGACGGCCACATCCCTAACAGATAGGGCAACATCCCGCTCCACAATCAATGCATCTCTGGCTGATCTAGCCTCTTTTCTCTCTAACAGAGCGGTGTCTCTCCCATCAAGAGCTGCCAACATCGAGGCCCTAACCTGATCTCTCTCATAGGTCATCAGATGTAGATTCTGCTCCAGATACTGTGCTAAATACTGAATGACAGTAGCACTTGTAGTGGGAGAATCCATCACAAATGCTGGCAACCCAGCAGTCAAATCCTCCTCGATGGGAATATCAGCCTCCTCCATAGGCTCCTCATCGTCGGAATCAGTCCCCTGCACTGTGGATACTATCGTAGTCAATGCAGCCTCTGTCTCCATCCATGCAGAATACTCTGCAGAACGACCTGGATGACTGACAGAAAACTTAGCTAGCTCTCACTGATCCCAACAGGCATACAACCTGAATCTGTTCCCTACTGATAAATGGCGAGAAGCGAAGCGCTGACTCGATGCCCCCTCAAAAGGATGGAAGTCCTAAAACTGGTCAAACTGACACATCATGGCCAGTGGGTGGTAAGTAATCATGCCTCTCAAACTAGCTAGAGGAAGATAATCCATGCCCGGAGCATGAGTAATGAAGCTGTAGGGTGAACTAAGCCCTATACACGATAATATAACGAATGGATCACTAATCCCTGCTAGGAAAGCTAACCAAGATGCAACATTTGTACACTCCGCAGGCTGAAAAGAGTATGACATGGTTACATCATGGGTGAAACAATACCCATGCCGTCTAAAAGTGCCAATCAGTCTCAAGTGTGACATAAACCACACGTACAACATGACCGAGCTACCTGTAAACACTCTTGTCGGATAAGTGCAATAATATGTGGCCGACCTCAGAGTCTCTGCCACTGGTATAATGGTGTGACCCTCCCTGAGAGCTCTCACTTCCATAATGACCCCTATGTCCAACTCATCCATATATCGTGGCATGTAGACATATGATAGTATGCATAACAACAGTACATCCACTCTGGCTGAACGCCAATGATCCTCCAGTGTGGTAAAATCCCTGAAATGCCGTGCATAACTATCCTCAGAGCCAAATCTGTCAAACAAAAAACACTGTGATATAACGTGGCCAGATGTGATCTCATCCTGTACCACCCTACGCCTCAATCCGGTAGGGGTTATGAACTGTCTACTCATGTCTCCGATCACCATATGCAGGCAAGGTTTGTCCAATGGCAGCATCGTCAAATATGCATACTCCTCCAAAGTAGGAGTCAACTCTTAGGTCCCAAATCAGAAAACCCGCCTCTCCGATACCTAGTGCTCCAGCATGCCCTCCACGAATCCTATGGGAACACAGAAACATCAATGAGGTCACGGTATGTCTGCAACAAATGATCTCTGATCACCTTATGCGATGATGACAAGTTATCATACCATGATCGTATACCCGATGCCACCAAAAATGGTGGGGTATGATCAATATGGCTAACTGTCGAAGAAGACATCTGTACGGGCCATGTCATAAGACTTTCCAGGGGTAAATGCTGAATATCTTTGGACATACATACATATACATAATAAAATGCATGCATGATAAATAATAGATGGCAATATGATATAGGGAATGGAAAATTGTACATATTTTCCTAAGTATATCATCATCTAATACATCTCTATACAACTAGAAATATAGGGAAATGGGGGCACAGACGCTCTACATGTAACAGAAGCCTATCAAAAGATATAGCGAGAATGGGTCCCACTCCTCCGGCTTAGTTCAGTTTGAGTTGCAAAGGAGGTCTCGCAAGCTGAAAAGGCCAAATCAGGAATAAAAATGCTACTCGATTAAATGGAATAGCCTGGAATCCTGGTTTTCACGTGCCAAACACTGGCTCCATATATCACTCATTGGTATTCGCCTGCATATACGGTATACTATACCAGTGGCCTCAGCTTTTACAAATCATGCTCAGCAATACCTCACAAAGGTCCGATGCCATCAGTGTAGGGTCATAGCCCTAAAACCTTCCCCGGCGGGGGTTACAACGCCGAAGATATAAATTGATAAAGTATCCCCGATGGGGGTTACAACGTCGAAGTTATAAATTGATAAAATATCCCCAGCGGGGGTCACAACGTAAAATTTCAAACATCCACGTATCATCGACGGGGGTTACAATGCATTCTCAACTATTGATACACACATCAATGAAGGTCAAGCAACCTTGATGTTATCTCAGCCGGTGGCAAGTAAATCCATCGAAGAAACGTATCCATGTCTATGTATCCCCGGAGGGGGTTACAACGTAATCCAACCATTGATGTACGTATTAGTGAAGGTCAAGTAGCCTTGACGTCATTTCAACTGATGGCAAGTAAACCCATCGAAGCATCGGAGGCCATTCGATGATCTCATCCATCAGTGCACTTATCCACAACCTTCCCTGGCGGGGGTTACAACATGATTCAACCATTAATATACGCATCAATGAAGGTAAAGCAGACTTGACACACTCCCCAACAAGGGTCACAACGCAATGCAATCATTGATACAAACATCAATGAACGTTAAGCAGCCTTGACAATTTGCCCAACAGGGACTTATCCGGTGATACACACATCAGCAAAGGTCAAGCAACCCTGACAATACATACTATTGGCAGTAACTCTAACAGGATCATGGTATATGCTGGTGACATAAACTAGAGAAGACCACCCTCATCGGAGAGGACCGATGATGTAATATGTTATACACATCCTCAAATAGACAAAGCTTTATCTCCATAGATCTCTTGCACACGAGAGGCACCTCTATAGAGTAGAAGTCTGTATCAAGGATCCATGACTTTGGTGATAGCCCCAACGTCAACATCCTTGAAGACTTGGATCGCATATCCAAGACATTACTGATTGTCATCCCCGACAGGATTAACAGGGAACTGACAATCATTCATTCATACATCAAACATTTGCATCATGTTGCTGCACATAACATCATGTTTATCTTGTTGTATTTCAAGTGTCTAGGATTATTTATCCTATCCATGCCTTGCATTGCATGAATATGATAAAAAGGGGCATCTGTAGATACTCAAAATTTTCTGCACAACTGTTACTAACATTGCAGGGGGGCAGATTCATCTTTCAGAGATAACCCTAGAAGACAGTTCACATCCATTCCGGATACTACCAGAAGTTCAGTCTCAACCCCGGAACACACACTAGGAGTATCAATTCCAACCTCAGAGATAACCCCGAGTTTCATCCTTAGAGATAACCACAAGGAATGTTGTTGCAGTTCTGGCGACAACTCTGTAAATGCTTGTTTCAAATGCTCGTGATCAGTTTCAATCTCAGACCTCCTGCCGAGGCACTCATACCAAAGACCCGGAGCTAATACCGGGATGACAGGCACATTTACAGATAACCCTATGGAATTCAAACACTTGCAGCAGTCCAATCTCAGATGTAACCTTGAGTAACATCTGTTATCAGCTCATACCAGAGATAACCCCGGTGAGGAGTCAAACTGTCATCTTGCCACCTCAACCTCTGCGCGCCGTCTCAACACTTCATATATACATGCATACAACAATGTACCACAAGAGCAAAGGAGTTCCAATCAAGAGTGACTATTACGCGTGGCAGCACACCTGATAGAATTTGAAGCTTGAAGACCATGGGCATGGTCCCCTCTTCCTGACTTCGTACAACTTTTAATCCCATGTCATTGCGTAACTCTCAATAAAAATGGTCTGAAAAAGGTCTTCTACACCTCGTTCGGATGCTCGGATTGAAGTTTTGCAAGTTTGAGCGGACATCACGATCTGCAGTGCACATACTTGAGACAGCGGGACACATGAACCGGGGCACCGGGTAGCAGCAGTGCATCTCATGAGCTTCTGCAGTACACTACCTGGCTCCCAACTCTATAAATATTGAGATTAGGGTGGCCATTTGAAAGGAAAGAGAGGCGAGGAAGCCCTGTCCAATTTGATCTGTACACACCCCATATTGAGTGCTTTCTCATTTTAAACACCTGTTAGCTCACATATAGCTATATTTTACCGGCGGAAGTTGAGTGTTTATCCATCTAGAGTCATAGAAGCCTGCTTTGGCAGCCCACTGTAAGCCTTCTCACACTCTATAAAGCCTTTCAATTCATCTTTGCACACACTATTCTTCACATTGAGAGTTATGTTGTGTGCGTATGCCCGGACTTTGGTCCATGGTTTTAATTTCTGTCTGTATATATATACTTATATATGTATATATTTATATATGGACTAATATTATCGAGTTATGCCTCGATTGACCCTAGACTTATGTCTGGAGCGTTTACTTGCTTTATATATATATATATATATATATATGCGGTCCGACTCTAAAGCGATCCTTAAAGAGCGAACCAAAGACAACCGTCGTCTTTGGTGTCTATGGCAATGGTTCAATCCGGTCGCCATAGCCATGTAGTCTTTAGCATGACGGGTGAACTGTCGCCATAGACACCAAAGACAGTTAAATCTTTAGTTCGCTTTTAAGGTTCGCTTTAGAGCCTCTCATATATATATATATATATATATATATATATATATATATATATATATATATATATATATATATATAAACTATTATCGACTATCATTCGATGAGCACAGATTTTGCATTCGGAGTGTTTATTGCTTTTATATATATATATATATACTTATATATATGAATTGTTGTCGAACTCTGTTCAATGAGCCTGAGTTTTATATCCGGTGCGTTTCTGTCAGGCTTGGAGTTTACTTCGAGGCCTTTTACTGCTTTATTTACATTTAGTCCCGCCTGGAGTTTACTTCGTGGCGGTTGATCCTCTTTTACAGCTTTATTTACTTTTCTGATCCCCCATGGAGTTGCTTCGCGGTGGTTGATCATGTCCATATATATATATTTACTGCTTTTATATATTTACATTTCTGATCCCCCATGGAGGTGCTTCGTGGTGGTTGATCATGTCTGTATATATATATATTTACTACAATTATATATATATATATCTGCTTATTGCTTTTCATATAAACTGCGGCATCATGTGAGCCTAGGAATCATGTGATCACTGATTCAGTCTACTGAATCTAGATTCGGTTCCCGTGATGGACATTTTCAGCTGTAAACAACTTGTACATTATTTATGGTGTCTGAATTTCCTTGGATGGTTGTCATGCCCATGAGGAGTTCGACACTGCTGTATATTATTTTCTCGAAGATGCCTTGCATCTCGAAAATAAAAGAAAACAAGCTGAACATTATATAATAAAATGGAGGTATGAAAAGGTCTCAATTACTATTGAGCACAGGGTTTGAAAAACCTCTTTTACAAAACTTCATTGCTATATCTGGTTTAAAACTGAATTTTTCTACAAATTCAAACCCTTTGTATATAGGTACGAACGAGGCCTCGCACTACTTCCAAATAATTGCACATTGATCCACACACACACACACACATTCATATAATAGTTTCTTGAAAAGTGCCGGTCACCTTGGCAACACGGATGTGGGGGATGCCTAACACCTTCCCTCTGCATAATCAAGCCCCCGGACCCAAATGAATCTCGGTTTCCCAGACCCGTTTAGTAGTGTCACATCACTGGGTCAACGTGCAAACCTTTTTCGGTTGTGTTGGTGCAACCAGTTAAAAACACCAACTGGAAACTCTTAAAGTCAAATTGTTGACATTACAGATGTCAGACCTTTTTCACTTGTTTTTTCAAACAAATATCACATAACATGAGAACACCAAAGAACAAGTAACGAAAAGGGACAAATAAAAATCCCGATGTCGACAGTCAGCAAGCTAAATTTGTTAATTTAGTAAGTTGAATTTTAAAATACAATAGCTTGAACTATGAAATACAACATTATAACTTATATGATTGTCTGATTTTAAATTACACGTTACATTTTAAATGTTAACACTAATACGATGTGGCATAAAATATAAAACAAGAAAGAATAATTTAAGATTTTGTTTAATCAGATAATTTTGCTGAGAAGAGCAGCACAAAACCAAAGAAAGGAAAGATCTGTTAACAATGAAAGAGGAAACGCAAACCCGATGTAAGATTTTGTAACATGTTACCAGAAGCTATGTAGAATAGAGCACCATCAATAGGAAATCAGTCAGGAAATCAATTGGCGAACTTCACAGACCCTGTAGAAGCTTAGACTTGGATAAAAGAAATGGAGAAGGCTTTTATTATTGCAAGGGTTGTGGAAGAGCACAAGACAGATTTTGCGACTTATTTGATGAAGGGATAGGCTAATTTTTGGTGGGAATCAAATCAGAATAGAGCCAGAGCTAGAGTAGTAGCATGGAAAAGGTTTAAGGAGCTATTTTTTAAAAACTACTTCTCGCCAAGTATACATGAAATGATGGGGATCAAATTCTTGGAGTTAAAGCAGGAAAACATGTCAGTTTCATAATACGGTGCCAAGTTCAACGAATTAGCAAGGTTCGCACCGCATCAGGTGGTGTTGGTCGAAATCTAATTACGCTCACACGTAAGTGCACGTGGTTAACTAGTAATATAGTAGTAAGAAAAAGTATCGTTCCCACAGAGATTAGTATTAAATTAATCCTAATAATTACCAGTTTTCTATTAACCCAATTTTATTAAACTTTCCAAATCAATGATTATAAATATGAAAAACTAAGAAACTAAAAAAACCAATCAATCAACACAACTTAATACCTGTAACTTCAAGTAAATATTGGAGAATTAGGCTTACAACTTCACTTTAAGTCTCACTCTGATTATTACACCTTATTCCAGTTCAATTCACTATCCCAATTTATTAATCAAGAACACTTACGTAGAATTAGCCATCTCTCGATGCATTAATACCGTATTAACTTAAATCCACAAATTAGATAGAATTAAGCCAAACACCCTAATTAACTAATTCATTATATCTCTATGTGAATTAAAATCAAATAATTTTTAAATTCAAGTTCTTTACCCGATTACATGCGTTGTTAAGCATATCTCTACCCTAACATTCATCAGGATTTTATAATAACACAGAATTCAAGAACACATGCAAAAGTGACTAGGTCTAGATTCATACATCATCTCTCGAGTCCATATAAATCCACACAGAATTGGTGATCAAGAAATTCATGAATTAAAGCACAAATCACAATAGATAAACTGAATGATAGATTATTAAACTGAAATTAAGGCTTCACAAACATTTTTTTAACCATAAAGATCCGTTGCAAGCCTAAAAAGTAATTTAGTTCATCATGAATGAAATAAAAACTAAAAACATAGAGAAATTCAATATCCAAATTATAATAATTGAATTGAAAGACAAAGAATAATTATAAAACCACCCTGTCTTCACTCCAATTTGAAATCCTCGCGATCTTGACCTGCAAATCCTCTTCTTTGATGATCTTATGAAAATTATGGATTTTTCTTAATAGATTGCTGAAAGTAGTATGCACACAAGCCAATCATGTTTGATGATAAAGCATATACTTTGTAACAATCTTATTCATTTATTAATAAAAAGTATTAATTTATTAAAGGCTTTTAATTATCTACATGATCTTTGTTTTATAATATGTGATAAACCCATAGTTTTAAGCAATGCTTTTAGAATAATGATGATGATCATTCTAATGAGATTTAAATTCTTAGAAAGCTTAAAACTAAAATAGTTCCCAATCATTGGATTACTAAATTGGGGATTAGTGAATCCGGATAGATTGGTACATCGTTGCTTGCTTTCATTGGATGAGGATGATTGATCTCATGATCATTTGTGTGGAACATTAAAGCAAGTATGTAGGTGCTTATTAGAGAATAAGTTCTTTGAGCGTGGCTCGCTAAGGAATACCTAATGGAGTTTTACTTGCTGTCGATAGGAATTCTGTAGTGATAGTAGTACAAGTGATCCTTGGACTTGAGATCATCATAGTATCTTGTGTATGATGAGTTAGTTATACTTTGACTTATTCCTTAAGACCCTTAGGGTATATCAAAGGGTATGCTTGGGGATAATAAATTGTACATGGAGATAATGTATGATCGATAAAGAATCTACCACTTCTAATAAAAGAAGAGAAATGTCTATGTGATTTGATAAATGACAACCCGGTAGTCTTTGGCAAGTGAGAATGAAATTAGAAAGGAGTTTCTAATTTGCATTATTTGGAGTTATGCATTTAAGGATCAAAATACATATAATTAAATAAAATAAGACTTGTGATAATTCCATATCTTATATTTAATTGGGATATTATATGGTGGAAGGATTGAATTATCGGTAACTATTTACTCAAAGATTCTTTAATGATTAATGTTGAAATCTATATTATACGGAAAGTCGTTTGATCATTAGGAGGCTTATCCCTATTGTAGAATAAATATTATTTATTTAAATAAATTAATTATTTAATTTATTTATTTAAATAAGATTAGAATTATTCTAATTGATTTATTCACAATAGGTTTAATATGGAGAACCTAAAGGGTCACACCATAAAAGGAAGAATAATTATTTAAGAAGTTAATGGCATAATCGTAAATAATAATATGTTAAGTAAATTTAATTTAATCTATGGTGATAGAATAAATTAAATAGCTTAATATTATTATTTAATATTTTAGAAATATTAAATATAAATTAATAAGAGAGTCTTATTAATATTATTACAATTATTATTATTTTAATTTCTAAAAGAGTTTAGAAATTAATTTAATATAAGTACTCTCATTTATTCCTAATAGGATTAGGAGGGAAAATTAGTTAAAGGAGTTTAATTAATTATCCCTAATAAGATTAGGGAGCTTAATTAATTAAAAAAATTTAATTAATTAAATAAATCCCAATTCCTTAATTGTTAAGGTGGGTTGCCCACATCTATAAATAAGAGGAGTCTTATTATGGGTGTGGTGGTTGTTGACTTTTACAAGTACGTAATAATTCCAATTTGTTGGAGAGTACGCCCTTTCTATAGAGATAGAAAACTAGGGTTGAGCCAATACCCCTTCTTCTTGAATCTTTATTTTTCCTTGCTGGATCACCTCTAGAGGCCAAACATATGGGTGGCTAATGTTGATCAAAGGAAGGAACCAAACCCGGTGGATTCAAGTTGAATGCGAAAGGATTTGGAGGTGAACTTGTACCTGAGGAAGCTCGATCTTCAAGGGTATGATTTTATTCTTTATCTTTTCGTTTAATTAATAATTATGCATAAAGGGTGATCCGGGTATATGTTTTGTAAATTTTTTTAAACTCTGATTTTACACGCTTCCGCTAATTTTTGCAATTTGATTGCGTTCTTGAATATTACAAACCTAACAGTGGCATCAGAGCCAAACCTTTATGCGAATTATTAATTGTTTTAATTTGATATGTATATTGATATGGGTTTAGAACAATTTAATTGGGCATAATTTTATTGTATAAAATTTATTATAAAAAAATAAAAAAATAATAAAAAAAAAAGGCCGATTTTTTTTTTCCTGAGATTCACGTGTATTAGATTAAATGAAGCAGGCGGGATCACGTGGCCATTTAAATGAAGCAGGCAGGATCACGTGGCCATTTAAATGAAGCAGGTTGCTTATATATATATATATATATATATATATGTATATATATATAATCTTGAATCCTGACTCTTCTTGAAATATGTTGCTGGGTCATGATTTTACATAGTGTAGTTTTATGATTATTATATATATATATATATATATATATATATTACCGTAATATTATATATATATATATATATATAATAATTTTAATAATTTTATTATTAAAATAAAAGTTTATTTTAATTTTAAAATAAAAAGTTTATTTTAATTTTAAAATTAAATTTCATGCTAACTAATTAGAGTTGGAATTGGATTTCATGATAACTAATTGGAGTTGAAATTGGATTCTATTTTCCTTAAATAAAGGAGTTTATTTTGATATGAAATTAGATTTCATATTATTCAAAATAAAAAGGTTTATTTGTGAATAGGAAAAAGAATCAGTCTTTCCTTAAATAAAGGTGTTTATTTAGATATGAAATAAGATTTCATATTATTCAAAATAAAAGAGTTTATTTGTGAATAGGAAAGAAAATCCGTGTTTCCTTAAATAAAGGAGTTTATTTAAATATGAAATAAGATTTCATATTATTCAAAATAAAGGAGTTTATTTGTGAATAGGAAAAGAAAATTCGTGTTTCCTTAAATAAAGGAGTTTATTTAAATATGAAATAAGATTTCATATTATTCAAAATAAAAGAGTTTATTTGTGAATAAGAAAAGAGTATCCAAGTGGTTCCTTTAATAAAGAAGTTTTT
Source organism: Panax quinquefolius (assembly GCA_020205615.1). NCBI lineage: Eukaryota > Viridiplantae > Streptophyta > Magnoliopsida > Apiales > Araliaceae > Panax > Panax quinquefolius. Next base: position 100,603,805 of record CM035154.1, on the reverse strand, counting down.
TTTTATATGGAATTGGATTCCATAATTAATTAAAATAAAGGAGTTTATTTTGATTAAAGATTTTGATTAAAATAAAATAGTTTATTTTATTCAAAATTGGATAAATTAAAATAAAATAGTTTTATTTTGATTTAAATTTGGATTAAAATAAAGGAGTTTATTTTGATTCAAAAATAGATTTTATACTAACTAAATATGCCCATTAAATGATATCAATATATATATTAAATGTTTATTATTCATATGATGAATGTTATTTATTGATCGTATATGATGATGTGTATGATAATAAATGAGATTGATTATGGACTATTGACCGATATGATTGGATTTTATTTTAGTTGGATGCATGAATGTATGGGTTTTATTAAATGGAATTACTGCGTACCTCGTCTTCTCTAATTTTTCTTAATGTAAATTCTATCTCCCTCCTATGTACTTCCCCTTGACTGCTGATCAAGGTTTCTATTTATTTTAAATAGTTTTGTAATAGGAATAGTTAGAATTAATTTTGAAAAATTGGAGATCAAGGAAGCAAAGAGCGCTTGAAGACCCGTTTGTAATGGAGCAGGGTTTAAATGTAATAGTTATATTTAAATATTATTTCTTGCACCCATAGGGTTTGACCTTTTTTGTTCACTTGGTGGCTCTAGTGTAAACGAACTAGAATAAAAGTCCATAATCAATCGGGTAGAATATAGTATTCTATATGTGCATGCTTATACTATATATATTATATATTATGCAAACATGCTTCGCATGTTCATTAATATGACGCGTGTATTTTATATATATATGTAAAATGGCGCTAAACAAGATGAGACAAATTAATAACAAATCCCTCAAATTTTTATATTAAGTCCTAAGCGTTCAAAGATATTTGGAATATCGAGCGTAAGCTTTTCTAGCATGATAAAATTAATGGAGTATTAAATATTTAATATTAGTTTGTTTGTGTCACCACAAGGCAAGTATTAAGTATTTAAGATGTTAATTTATCACATTTGATGCTTATAAAGAAAATTGAACAATATTGTTTTGTTTGTGTCACCACAAGGATGATATTTTCTTTTTGAATATATGGAGTGCTAGGTCGGACTTAACTTGGATAATTTTGATTCGGATGTGCCACCACTTGATCAAAATAATCTAAGAGGCAAAATAAAAGGAGTTGCATAGTTGATGTAATTGACAAAAGTTGTCTACCTATTTATTTATATATAGTTTGTTGTGTCACCACAAGGCTATATACATTTGAAATGGGATCCTTATTCTCACTAGCAAATCTTTAATTAGATTTTTTGCGAAGAACTATATAAGTGAGGTAATATAGTTTGAAGAAAATAGTGGGAGATACCAATTTAAAACAAGACCTAAATTATTTTGGTAATTAATAAAAGAATGTATGTTAAAATGTTGTTAATTACAAATTCATTTACGAAATTTTACAATGTCTAAAATTACTATCAATGCGAAGCATATTAGATGCTAAATTAACGGGGCCGAATTAAGCGGATTGGTTAAGGAATTTGAGAATAGTTCTCATAGGTGAAAAGTTTTCTTATGTCATAATACGCCTATCCCGCAATGGTTGCAGATAATGCCTCGAGGAAGAGATTGCTACTTTTAGAAAGTGTCAAGATGATGCACGATTGGCTCGATGCATCATGCTCGCATCTATGAGTACTTGAGCTTGAGCGTCGGCATGAAACTATGGATGCTCCTACTATATTCCCGCACATCAAGTAGTTGATGGTAAAGAAAGTGGGGCCCGATAGATATCGAGATATCTAAGGAGCTCTTCCGATCTAGAATGGCCAATGGCACTATAATGCTGAGATAAAAGTCCTTAACATTATCAATTTGATTGATCAATTAGGACAACGAGTTTTGTCATGGATGGAGAGTTGAGCCAAGATTTGATCTTGCACTCACTCCGAACTCCTTTCACAATTGTTGTGAATTTTTCATATGAACAAGCTAGATATCGGTCTGTTGATTTGCTTAACATGTTGAAAAATGTTGAGAGTGACTTTCCAACCAAGAAAAACAAAGTCTTCTTGGTAGGGGCCAAAGGATCTTTTGAAAAGAAGAAGCGATTCAAAGAAGGTAAATAGAAAGGCATAAACAAAGGATAATAAGAACAAAAGCGTCTGGATAGCAAAGGAGTTTGCTTCCTTTGCAATAAGCACGGACACCTTTGGAAAGAAAGCTGAGAAGCATCTTGCAGAGGCTAACCAAAGAAGCTTAGTGAAGTTTGGTTACAAATACGATTTTTGTTCATGATTGAAATAAATTTTTCTTTAAGTCGAGGTTCTACTTGGGTATTGGATACCGAGCTTTGGTTATCATAAATATAGATTTATGAAGGGACCAAGCGAAGTAGAAAGCTAAACAAGTATAAGTAATCTATGTGTGGGAAATGAAGCAAAGGTTGCAACATTAGCCATAGAAACTTATAGTTTAGCAACGCTTACTGGGCAAATCTATTAAGTCGATAAGTTGTTATTGTATTTTAGTTCTCGTTGAAAACATTATTTCCATTTTATTGTTGGACAATGAAATCTTTGGTATTATAATTAAGAACAATTGTTGTTCTATTTATAATAATAATGTTTTGTATAGAAGCTGGAATATTACTTAATAAATTTTGTATACTTGACTTATATGAAAATAATTTTGCATATTGAACAAATTAGTATAAGAAAAGGAGATGATCATTCAAAGAGTTGAATATATGTATTTGTTGAAATACAAGTGTGAATTATTTGAAAGGTTCAAAGAATTGAAGTGAAACAAATTGGCAAAGTATTAAGATTCTTTGATTAGATCAAGGAATAAATACTTGTGCAATAAGTTTCTAGATCATCTCAAATGGTTTTTCCCATAATGGACACATCGACACGCAATAATTGATTGATGTATACGAATGAAAAATCGTACCTTGTTGGACATAGTGCGGTCCATAATGATTTCTACCGACATTTCGAGTATCCTTCAGGATCATGTCCTAGAAATGGTGCACATATCTACGAAAAGGTAACCTCAAAATCCAGCCCCAAGACTCCATAAAAGTTATGGATGGGAGGATTCTAATCTTAAGTATGTTAAGATAAGGGGTTGTCGACTTATGTGAAAAGGTTTCAAAGGATAAGCTTGGGACAAGATTTTATAAGTGTCGATTTGTGGGACATCCTAAAGTAAGTTTAGGGTATATGTTCTATAATCCTACTTAGCAAAAGGTGTTTGTTGCGAAATACACTACCTTCTAAGATAAAGGTGTTTATCATTGAAGGGGCTAGTGGGAGGATAATAGATCTTGAAGAGTTCAAGAACCACAAAATACTATAAGTCAAATAAGAGGAACCTGTAGATAGACCTATTATACCACAACTGAATCGTAAATACGGAATAATCTAAGAAGATACCAGGAGGTATGGATTCATCATAGATGATGATGATGAGGTACACATCATAGAAGATGATGATCCGATTACATACGATGAGGTAAGTGTTGTGACACTCGGAGAAATGGATTGAAACAAGTTTCTCAAATATGGAACATTCGTTTTGATGAGGCAATCAAAAGAGTTTGATTTTATCAAAAATAAGAATGAACCTAGTGTGTATAAAAGAATTCGATGGGGCATGGTGACATTCCTAGTACTATATGTTGATATACTACGGATAAGGAATGACATACCAATGCTACAATCGATAAAGATAAAGTTGTCTAAACATTCCTCCATGAATGATTTGGAAGAGTATCTTAATTGGGGATAAAATATATATAGATAGATACAAGAGGATGCTCGACTTAACCCGAGGAATGTATATTCATTTGATGCTAAAGTTGTTTAGCATGGCAAACTCAAGAGATGTCTCGTGTCGATGAGCTATGGAGTGTATCTCTCTTAATAGTCCCCTGGACTCTCGAAAAGAGAGGTCGCATGAGTGACTATCATGTATGCAATGAAATATCTGAGACACGATGTTGATCGGTCGTATATATGGAGAAGTTCACTATGAGTCGGTGAAAAACATCTTAAAGTGCTTAACTTGAGCACTAAGGATGTGATCATATTCATGGTGGGTCTAAATTAAAACTAGAGGGCTTAACAGACTCAAGTTTTTCGAGACAGACGAAGATGACGAAAAATCCACTTTAAGGTAAAGCGTTATCTTGAGCAGTGGTGCGATGAATTGGAAAGGTTCCAAACAATGAAAGAGTTCTTTGGTTTAGTGATAAAGACAAAGTATATAGCTATAAATGAAAGCTGCAAGTTGATTGTTTGGATTAAAAGTTCATTTGAGAACTAGGAATAGTTCTAAGTCTCATCTTGGATCTAAACATGTGTTGTGGCACTTTCATTTGATTATTAGAATCATTGAAAGATGGGAAATCACTATAGAGATAGTGGACTCTCATGAACAACATTACATATCCATTAACTAAAGCTTATCCAATGGCGAGGATAATCGTCACTTAGAGAAGAAGAGTATAAGATACAATGGCGATTGGCTTTAGTGCAAGTGGGAGATTGAAAGTAGTATGCACACAAGCCAATCATGTTTGATGATAAAGCATATACTTTGTAACAATCTTATTCATTTATTAATAAAAAGTATTAATTTATTAAAGGCTTTTAATTATCTACATGATCTTTGTTTTATAATATGTGATAAACCCATAGTTTTAAGCAATGCTTTTAGAATAATGATGATGATCATTCTAATGAGATTTAAATTCTTAGAAAGCTTAAAACTAAAATAGTTCCCAATCATTGGATTACTAAATTGGGGATTAGTGAATCCAGGATAGATTGGTACATCGTTCGTTGCTTGCTCGTTGGATGAGGATGATTGATCTCATGATCATTTGTGTGGAGACATTAAAAGCAAGTATGTAGGTGCTTATTAGAGAATAAGTTCTTTGAGCATTGGCTCGCTAAGGAATACCTAATGGAGTTTTACTTGCTGTCGATAGGAATTCTGTAGTGATAGTAGTACAAGTGATCCTTGGACTTGAGATCATCTTAGTATCTTGTGTATGATGAGTTATACTTTGACTTATTCCTTAAGACCCTTAGGGTATATCAAAGGGTATGCTTGGGTATAATAAATTGTACATGGAGATAATGTATGATCGATAAAGAATCTACCACTTCTAATAAATGAAGAGAAATGTCTATGTGATTTGATAAATGACAACCCGGTAGTCCTTGGCAAGCGAGAATGAAATTAGAAAGGAGTTTCTAATTTGCATTATTTGGAGTTGTGCATTTAAGGATCAAAATACATATAATTAAATAAAATAAGACTTGACGGTAATTCCATGTCTTATATTTAATTGGGACATTGTATGGTGGAAGGATTGAATTATGCGGTAACTATTTACTCAAAGGTTCTTTAATGATTAATGTTGAAATCTATATTATACGGAAAGTCGTTGATCATTTAGGGAGGCTTATCCCTATTGTAGAATAAATATTATTTATTTAAATAAATTAATTATTTAATTTATTTATTTAAATAAGATTAGAATTATTCTAATTGATTTATTCACACAATAGGTTTAATATGGAGAACCTAAAGGGTCACACCATAAAAGGAAGAATAATTATTTAAGAAGTTAATGGCATAATCGTAATAATATGTTAAGTATATTTAATTTAATCTATGGTGATAGAATAAATTAAATAGCTTAATATTATTATTTAATATTTTAGAAATATTAAATATAAATTAATAAGAGAGTCTTATTAATATTATTACAATTATTATTATTTTAATTTCTAAAAGAGTTTAGGAATTAATTTAATATAAGTACTCTCATTTATTCCTAATAGGATTAGGAGGGAAAATTAGTTAAAGGAGTTTAATTAATTATCCTAATAAGATTAGGGAGCTTAATTAATTAAAAAAATTTAATTAATTAAATAAATCCCAATTCCTTAATTGTTAAGGTGGGTTGCCCACATCTATAAATAAGAGAGTCTTATTATGGGTGTGGTGGTTGTTGACTTTTTACAAATCGTAATAATTCCAATTTGTTGGAGAGTACGCCTTTTCTATAGAGATAGAAAACTAGGGTTGAGCCGATACCCTTCTTCTTGAATCTTTATTTTTCCTTGGTGGATCACCTCTAGAGGCCAAACATATGGGTGGCTAACGTTGATCAAAGGAAGGAACCAAACCCGGTGGATTCAAGTTGAACGCGAAAGGATTTGGAGGTGAACTTGTACCTGAGGAAGCTCGATCTTCAAGGGTATGATTTTATTCTTTATCTTTTCGTTTAATTAATAATTATGCATAAAGGGTGATCCGGGTATATGGTTTGTAAATTTTTTTAAACTCTGATTTTACACGCTTCCGCTAATTTTTGCAATTTGATTGCGTTCTTGAATATTACAAACCTAACAATTGCTTGGTTGTAATGATGTGTCTTTGTGTTGTTGTTGTTGTTATCTGATCACCGGTCATGTATTTAGTCATAAAATCGACACCAGTTAAAGTCTTAAGCCATGCCAACTTGCTCCCATTCATACTACTGTAGAACTCTAGTTGAAATAAAACTCTTGTTCTTGCCCCGTACCCCCGCCCCGGCCGGGTTTTTACTCTATATAGGCCTGCCTCGGTGGGGGAGCTTCAGACTGGTCATGTACCCCCACCCGTGGGGTTTCTTTTCACATTCATGCTGCGCCCGTGAAGGTGTTTTAACAACTGCACTTTTAGCTCATTTTGATGCCACTTCCTGTCACAAAGCCACCTCTATGCCACAAATGCTACGCCACACCACTTAAACATAAAACAAACATAAACAAGTAAAAATGAACATAAATACACCAGATGAACACATTTTAAGTCTAAATTAGAGGCCTATTCATAGGTATAAAACCCACTCATCAAACTCCCCCAAACTTAAACTCGTGCTAGTACTCGAGCACAAAACAAAATAAAAATGCAATGGAATGGAATGAAACTAATCTACATGCCTACGAATCCAGCAGTAATGACAGAAACAAGTCTGTTCAACCGACCTCAGAGAAATCAAGCAAACATGACAATACTTCATATCAAAGCCAATCAGTAAATTCCTCATCAATCATCAAATCTTAAATTGTTATCACTGATATACTGCGTGTGTACTCAACAACTATGCTAACTGATATAAAATTAACTTTAACACATAATAGGTATCTTTGAAGGAATCATACAGTGTAAACTCAAGAAATCCAAAAATAGTCAAGATCCAACTAAAATCAAATAATTACCAATATCAAAGGTCCAAATAAGGTACTTATGCTTTATTTTTCAATTACGAGGGCTTTTTGCTCTTATTTCCCGTTTTATTATTAAACTTTTATTATACTCATGGCTGTGCAATGTCTATTCCCCTTAGTCTTTTTAATGCTACCTTAATGATCTTTCGACCAACGACTCCCAAACCAGTAAGGCCTTAGGGTGCTAAGTGTAAAGACAATCCCCACAGGCTTACTTACTCAAGTAACAAAGGCCACAAAACTAAACTAGCCACGATGTTTATTCAAAAAAAATTTAATAGCTTATATACCCCAAAATTTCCCCCAAACTTAGGTCCTTGTCTAACTTTAGCCATCACTGCCTATTCTTGTCATTCTTTCTTTCATTCAAACTAGCATTATCCTTTAAAGGTCCCTTATGTGTCAATTCAAACTCAATCAGTCAACCTAGTTTTTTTTACTGTGCTATCCTTTTTATACCAGTTTCAAACAGAAAAAGATTGATTCATAACAAGAAATAACATCAAAGTTATAATAGTCAATACTATACTTGTCTACTCAAAGTCAGTCTCATCATTGGCCAAAATAAACTGTAACTTATCAAACAACTAAACTCATGCAAGATAAACTAAATACAACATAAACATAATAAACTAACTACTATTTTTGTAGTTTTTTAAAAATTTTCCATTTTTTATTTCCTTTTTTCCTTTTTTTTCTTTTTTTTACTAAATGGATAACAATATACGAAACTAAATAAAAACAAAACTATTTACAATACTAAACTAAAATGTAGTTATACTACATAAATGCGACAAAATGAACCTAAACCTAAACATGACAACATATGCAAAAATATAACAAACTAAACATAAACATGCAATAATGAACTAAACTAAACTAATCCCCCAAACTTAGCAATTACAATGTCCTCATTGTAAAAATATAGCAGTAAGTATAAGAGGACTTCCCTAAAATCATCTAAGGTTGAGGTGATGAGGGTGATGATGGTCGTGGCTCATAAACTCGGCGCTCTTCATTGTCAGAATCAGATGGTGGAAATTGTGGCATGGGCTCGGGCGTCTGATATGGAAACTGTGCGGCCGCGGCTGGATTCAGAGTCTGTAAGGCCTTATTTAGCGAAGAAAAGGACGTGATCATGGTAGTGAACACATGGTCCTACATGGCCGCTAGTCGTTTCATCTGTCGATTGACTTCTTTATCCGTTTTGTCAACAAGGCGCTGAAGACTATAATATTGGCTGATGAACATAAATATGCTTGTCCTTTGACTCTTTCCAGTCTCCTGCTCTTCAGTCATCTCATCAGCTTGAAACTCGTCATCTTTGAATGTGTCCTCAGCATCTACCTCCTCCTCTGAGGCTGGGGGAAATATAAAACCGACACCCTTTAGGTGTGACTCTCCCCCAGGCCAGACCGTGTAACGTGAAATCATGCGAGAGTCCAAAAGCTGGAGAGGCTGTTGTGAGGGCTCATCGTCGGTCCATCTATTGCCAGCCTGCTTGCACAACCCACAAGTGAGGGATGGGTGTGGCAGGCCGCCGAAAAATGGCCCTCGCAGGCATCGCAGAATAGAGAAGCTGATAATGGCGCCGACGTCGATGTTGAAGTCCTTCATAATTGCGTACAACAAAGGCACTTTCTCCCTCGTCACTTCAGTGGAATGCTTGGATGGAAATAGCTTTGAGCACAAAAATGAATACCATATCTTGCCATAGCGGCTCAAGTCCTTACTAAGGAAGATTGTGCCACCCTTTCGTCCTTTAACCCAAGTAGTACTCGGCTTAGTAATCTCTACTAGAATCTGATCATAATCGGGACCACTATCACGTAATTGAGCATATTAGCATACCACAAGCGCTCGCCAGTAGTAATAATAATTAATAGCCTCTAGACTAAAAGCAGCCTGTTTACCCCTCTTGAATGCACTAAACGGGGCCCTATCATCAATGTTTGCATAGAACTCCTTCACCACATTGACTATCGTGGGGTCGGGTTCATCTGTCAACATCTCCCAGCCTTGCTCATATATCCGCCTCCTCATTGACCCCATACTTCGCCAAGAGAGCTGCAAATGTTATATTGCAAAAGTGACTACCTTTGTCACTTATAATAGCTCTTGGCGTGCCAAATCTTGTAAAGATATTTTTCTGCAGGAATTTAAGAACGACCTTGACATCATTAGCAGGGAGTGCTACGGCTTCAACCCACTTTGACACGTAATCCACAGCTAGCAAGATATACAGGTTATTGAATGAAGGAGGAAAAGGTCCCATGAAGTCCATCCCCCATACATCAAACACTTCTACTTCCATGATAGTATTGAGCAGCATCTCATTCCTCTTTGATATATTTCTCACCCTTTGGCATCTATTACAGGTTTTTATGAACTGGTGGGCATCCTTAAACACAGTAAGCCAATCGAATCCTAACTGAAGTACCTTGGGCACTGTCTGCTCACTACCATAATGTCCCCCATAAGCAGATGAATGGTATTCATGTAAAATATTATTTACTTAACTGTACGATACACATGTGACACCCCCAAAATAGGTATACATCACCCATCTTGAGTCGCCAAATACATGGTACAAAATACAAATACAAACTTAATTATACAACCATCGTGTAATATACGACAATATATAAACTGAGAGTTTTAATAGGAATATTGTCATCTAGACAATATCCACACTCAAAGGAGTCCTCATTACATTTATTGTCACACTATTTAACAGAATAGTGAGGACTACTAATGCTATCTTCTGGACCGTCACTCCTTTCCCCGACTCGTCCCAGCTATATTCTCATTTCTTGAAGAGAACAATGAAAGAAACGGTGAGCTCAACTAGCCCAGTAAGAAATATTATGACTAAGATAATGCAAAATAAATTATCAATAGTCTTCAACAATGTTAAACTGATAAAATACAATAGACATCAAGTTTAACTACAGCAGAATAAGCAATCCATTAGAAGAGTCAAGTAGAGAATAAAACCTACTATCTTCTATGAGTTAAAAATGTTTTCATCAACTTTTATCGCTGAGACTCAGCTTAATAAATAAACCACATCTTCTAATCATCCCTGTACTACGAGCCAATGATATTCATTAAATCATCAATGGTCATGACTATACCGAATAATCCCTGGTCATAATCATACCAAAACTGTCCATCAATGCATTACAGGCTACTAAGGACTTTTACCATATCATTTATAACACTACAGGTCATGATTTTACCGAATGATCCATGGTCATAATCATACTAATTCCATCTATGCACGTAAGCCAAAGATGACTTTCATTATAATATAAGCATGAGGATGATGACAATGACATAATAATTCAATAAAACAAGTTCAAGAATTAATTTATCCAAGAACTAATAACGTCTAAGTTGTCAATATGATACTTCTTTGTAGAGTAAAATTTAAGAATGCTCAGAAGAATATTTCCATGAAAAGATACTGGATGAAGTGCAAATATCAAGGATATTCCACTAATTTCATGGAGTATAGAAGTGAAAACTTTAACCAACTGAGTATAATAAAGAATATATGAAACTGCAAATGGATTTTCACCCGCCATGTGGTAATCCACGTATACAGATCATTTCCACAATTTAATAAGGAATGAATATAAAGGATCATTCACCATGCATGTGGTAATCCACATAGGCGAGGTTATTCAAAGAATAATAATGAATGGAATAATGAAGGATTCACCATGCATGCGATAGAGACGCCTTGCAGATGAGTTATTCCCAAGCAGAATAATAAATAATGGAACTAGGTTAAGCGTAAGCGCAGACGGGATATTAAACGAGAATAATAAATGTGGAATAATAAATAATGGAACCAGTCCCATGAATTTTGCAATTGAAGCAGGATATTCTAATGTAATAATAAAGAATAGAATAATAGAAGAATTTCACCATGTATGCGGTACTTTGCATAAACAGGTTATTCCAACATAATAATAAAGAATGGAATAACAGAAGAATTTCATTATGTATGCGGTACTTCGCATAAACATGTTATTCCAACATAATAATGAAGAATGGAATAACAGAAGAATTTCACCATGTATGCGGTACTTCGCATAAACAGGTTATTCCAACATAATAATGAAGAATGGAATAAAAACTCTTACGAGTATTGAAAGAAAGTAATTCTCTTCATGAATACGAAAGAATAATACCCCTTACAGGTACAACAAATAATATCCCTTACCTCAAAACAAGACTGGATACTGGAATAGTGAGGGAGCAGACTTCTCTTATTCTTTCTCTCAATAATTTCTCTCTATAATAATGGCTCTAAAGCTTTAGTGAATTGGTGAGAAATGAAGGAAGAATGAGCTTCTATTTATAGGAAAACATAGTTTCGATAATTGCACGTTTTGGGGCTCGAAAAATTACAGTACAATACCTCCAACTTTTCTTTCATTTTTAATTCAGTCATCCAAGTATTATCAAACTTGCACCACCTCTCCTAATAGTAAATCATGTGAATCAATAGTAAATCATGTGACTCAATAGTTCTAAACATGTGAAAAAATTAATTACAGTATAGTACCTCCATCTATACCTCCATTTTTAACTTAGTCATACAAGTATCATCAATCTTGCACCAACTCCCCTAATAGTATAAGAATGTGATTCAATAGTACACACATGTGAACAAATAGTTATATGAGCATGTGAATTAGTAGCAATTAATTGCTCATTTACCCGATTAATTATCCGATTTATCAATATAACCCCCAGACATCAATTATCATCAGAATAGATGTCGATTTCAACTAACACTAATGATCCCAACACAATGGAACTATCAAATTCATCTTTAATCAACACAAACTTATTATCATTAATATCATAACTCACAATATTTAACAACCAGGTCATTCCCAGGAAAGAGGGGGCTTTCTAATAAGGATTTCTCCCTATTGGCGCGCAATTAGTTGACCAAACCTCTCCTCGACAGAACTTCTAGACATTGTAAATATTGCAATTTAATAATATGAATAACTTTGTTGTCTCAATTATTGATTTAATAATATATCATATAATGCAGATGATACTGTGATAATAATCGAATCAATAATATGAGAGATATGATGCAACAATTACTATAGCAATAATTGAGTATAAGCGAGTGATTTCTCACGTAAGCATCGATAATCAATACTGGTATTGCTACTTGTCGACCACACGTATTACTATACTTTTACTCTAGGGTAGTTCAACAATTAACGGTAAAACCTCTGCCGTTATTTTCATAAAAAATATTTTTTTTCGTTTTCTAAATCTGACGACAATTATTTCTGTTGTGGGGTCCACTAATGATTATCTTGAGTAAATAATATTCTCTCGACAAAAGAATATTCCCCACCAAACGAATATTTTATAACAACTGCATATACTTCTGAATTTATAAATACTACCCACAACTATAACATTATCTCAAATTCACACCATAATATTAAAAAAAAATTCAAGAAAATTAAATCTTTATTCATAAAATCTGGGATCTCACAATCTCCCCTCCTTATGAAATTTCGCCCTCAAAATTTACGTACGTACCTGGTATGCCGAACAGATGAGGATACCTTGACTTCATTTCAGATTCTAACTCTTGAGGTATAACATATGAGTGTTGAATACGATCCTTCTTATTCAATATTTTAACACGTAATTCCTCATACGTTAAATCTTCTGCTGTCTCCTTTGGTTCTAAATCAATAATGTGGTTTGGGTTGTCCACATATTTACATAACATCGGTACGTGATAAACGTTATGAACACGTAATATACTTGGCGGTAAAACGAGTCTATAGGCCACAGTTCCTACTCGATCAAGGATTTCAAATGGGCCAATAAAATCGAGGGTTGAGATTTCCTCTCTTCGTTGATTCTTGCTTCTAGAATAACGCCCTCTTCAACCTTCTTTTTCACATTCATCAGCTTCGGGTGCGTAGTTTGAGTGGCCTTTATCTTGATCGACTAGAGTCGATTCTACTCGTATATTTGATATCACCACGTGGGTCCCTAGAGTCTTGAACTCTATCTTCATCATTTGTAAGTTATACGAAATGGGTCTTTGTGTTAACAACTTTGCACTCATAAATGCATACGATCTTCTACTCAACACGTCAGCTACCATGTTCGCTTTCCCACGATGGTATTAAATGGTACAATCGTAATCTTCAACAGCTCGAGCCAATGTCTTTGGCGCATTATACGTTCGTTTTGGTTGAAGAAATATTTATGGGTTGAAGAAATGGGTTTTGTACTGGGGTCAATACAAAATTTGATTTCACGCTACGGGGTAAGCTAAGAAGTCTTCAAGAATACGCCAGGAAATTTATTAACATTAGAAATATCATTCAAAACTGTGATTCTCATCCAAGACTTGGATAGCACATGAAATGAAGGTTTCTCCTAATGGATTTTCAACCGATAAGTCAAAGTTTAATTTCTCCGGAGTCAAATTTAAACATTGAACGCAAGCAAGAGAGATAAAATAATGGGTAGAACCGGTATCTAAAAAGTATAAACTTTGCTAGCGTTTATGATTAGCTTACCCGTGATCACCTCGTTCGGATTCCTTGCTTTTTGGGAGGTTACTACAAACGCTCTCCCTTGAACTACCGGTTTTGTCTTATCTGGGACACCCTTTGATGCCTCCATCCCAGCTAGACTTGACTTTGGTGCACGATAAAATCGGGCTAGGTGGCCTTCTTTTCCACAACTAAAACATACTTTGGAAGGCTGTAAACAGTTTGGACTTATATTTCCTTCCCCTCCACATTTGTAACATACGACCGGCGGTCGTTCTCCTTCCATAACAACGGGTGCTGGTGCTGACGTCTTTCCATCTCTGCTAAACCTTCTCTTCTTGAACTTTCCACTCCTATTATCTTGGCCATGATTACCACTGAAGTGGTTATCATTTCTGGCATACTGATTCCCTCCACATTTGTTGTCACCGCTTCGATGACTGCTACCACTGGTATTATCGACTTGTCGGCTGCTATCTCTTGGTTAGGTTGACTCATTATCGCGTTCTAATAACTGAGCCCTATTCACAACATTTGAATACAAACACAGTTTATGAGAGATAAGGTATTGACGAATCTCGGGTTTCAAACCTCTTAGAAATATCTGCGTCATTCTCTCTTCATTATCAACCAAGTGGGATGTAAACCGAGATAACTAGGCAAACTTAGCTTCGTACTGCGCCACGGTCATATTATTTTGCTCAAGCTTGATGAACTTTACCTCCTTCATGTGACGAATACTTTCAAGAAAGTACTTGTCATTGAACAGCTCTTGGAACTTCTCCCAAGACATCTTCAGTGCGGCAGTTTGAGTACACTTTACAGATTACCACCAGTAATCTGCCTCTACACGCAACATGAAGGTGGCAAAAGGAACCTTTTGCTCCTCGGAGCATCCCAAGACATCAAATATCTTGTTGATCTGCTTTATCCACATCTCCGCCTTAAGTGGTTTTGGCTCTCCAAAAAACTCCGTTGGTCCCAGTTCCTTGAACTGCTTAGAGGTGACCGTCTGAGAGTTGTCAGTGTTTTCACCTGCATTTTGGACAGGAGCCGCTTTCGCTTGATGTTGCATGAATTGCATAAAGCCTCTGACCAACCCATCATTCACCATTTCATCGGTGTTATTGTTTACCTAAGGATTATTGTCTTCCTGTTGCACATTACCCTGGGTATTGATCGTTGGTGACTCAACGGTCTCATGTGCTTCATTGTTTATCTGAACATTTTCGGATGCCATTTTCAAATACTGCCACAAAACAAGGGTTAATTAAAATATCACATATTATCCCTATACTCTGATCGACCAATTAAATACCAAATAAACTTAGGTAGGTCATACTAGCGAAGGAATTCCCCGTCTCTCCCCTCCTAGTTCTTGCCTCACATCTCAGCCAAGGATCATATCCCTAAGCTTTGATACCAACTGTGACACCCCCAAAATAGGTATACATCACCCATCTTGAGTCGCCAAATACATGGTACAAAATACAAATACAAACATAATTATACAACCGTCATGTAATATACGACAATACATAAACTGAGAGTTTTAATAGGAATATTGTCATCTAGACAATATCCACACTCAAAGGAGTCCTCATTACATTTATTGTCACACTATTTAACAGAATAGTGAGGACTACTAATGCTATCTTCTGGACCATCACTCCTTTCCCCGACTCATCCCAGCTATATTCTCATTTCCTGAAGAGAACAGTGAAAGAAAGGGTGAGCTCAAATAGCCTAGTAAGAAATATTATGACTAAGATAATGTAGACTAAATTATCAATAGTCTTCAACAATGTTAAAGTGATAAAATACAATTGACATCAAGTTTAACTGCAGCAGAATAAGTAATCCATTAGAAAAGTCAAGTAGAGAATAAAACCTACTATCTTCTATGATTTAAAAAAGTTGTTATTAACTTTATCGCTGAGACTCAGCTTAATAAATAAACCTCATCTTCTAATCGTCCCTATACTACGAGCCAAGGATATTCATTAAATCATCAACGGTCATGACTATACCGAATAATCCCTGGTCATAATCATACCAAAAACTGTCCATCAATGCATTACAGGCTACTGAGGACTTTTACTATATCATTTATAACATTACAGGTCATGATTATACCAAATGATCCCTGGTCATAATCATACTAAGTCCATCTATGCACGTAAGCCAAAGATGACTTTCATTACAATATAAGCATGAGGATGATGACAATGACATAATAATTCAATAAAACAAGTTCAAGAATTAATTTATCCAAGAACTAATAACGTCCAAATTATCAACATGATACTTCTTTGTAGAGTAAAATTTAAGAATGCTCAGAAGAATATTTCTATGAAAAGATACTGGATGAAGTGCAAATATCAAGGATATTCCACTAATTTCATGGAGTATAGAAGTGAAAACTTTAACCAACTAAGTATAATAAAGAATATATGAAACTGCAAATGCATTTTCACCCGCCATGTGGTAATCCACGTATACAGATCATTTCCACAATTTAATAAGGAATGAATACAAAGGATCATTCACCATGCATGTGGTAATCCACATAGACAGGTTATTCCAACAGAGTAATAAAGAATGAAATAACAGAAGGATTCACCAGGCATGCGATAGAGACCGCACAGACAGGTTATTCCCAACAGAATAATAAATAATGGAACCAGGTCCGGCGTAAATGCACAGACAGGATATTCCGACAAAATAATAAATGTGGAATAATAAATAATGGAACCAGGTCCGGCAAAATTCGCACCGACAGGATATTCCAACAGAATAATAAAGAATGGAATAACAAAAGAATTTCATCATGTATGCGGTACTTCGCATAAACAGGTTATTCCAACATAATAATAAAGAATGGAATAACAGAAGAATTTCACCATGTATGCGGTACTTCACATAAACAGGTTATTCCAACATAATAATGAAGAATGTAATAACAGAAGAAGTTCACCATGTATGCGGTACTTCGCATAAACAAGTTATTCCAACATAATAATGAATAATGGAATAACAACTCTTACGAGTATTGAAAGAAAGTAATTCTCTTCATGAATATGAAAGAATAATACCCCTTACAAGTACAACAAATAATATTCCTTACGTCAAAAGAAGACTGGATACTGGAATAGTGAAGGAGCAGACTTCTCTTCTTCTTTCTCTTAATAATTTCTCTCTATAATAATGGCTCTAAAGCTTTAGTGAATTGGTGAGAAATGAAGGAAGAATGAGCATCTATTTATAGAAAAATATAGTTTCGATAATTGCACGTTTTAGGGCTCAAAAAATTACAGTACAGTACCTCCAACTTTTCTTTCATTTTTAATTCAGTCATCCAAGTATTATCAAACTTGTACCACCTCCCCTAATAGTAAATCATGTGAATCAATAGTAAATCAC
Source organism: Panax quinquefolius (assembly GCA_020205615.1). Lineage (NCBI taxonomy): Eukaryota > Viridiplantae > Streptophyta > Magnoliopsida > Apiales > Araliaceae > Panax > Panax quinquefolius. The sequence continues at coordinate 100,586,533 of CM035154.1, read as the reverse complement.
GTGACTCAATAGTTCTAAACATGTGAAAAAATTAATTACAGTATAGTACCTCCATCTATACCTCTATTTTTAACTTAGTCATGCAAGTATCATCAATTTTGCACCAACTCCCCTAATAGTATAAGAATGTGATTCAATAGTACACACATGTGAAAAAATAGTTATATGAGCATGTGAATTAGTAGCAATTAATTGCTCATTTACCTGATTAATTACTCGGTTTATCAATATAACCCCAGACATCAATTATCATCGAAATAGATGTCGATTTCAACTAACACCAATAATCCCAACACAATGGAACTATCGAATTCATCTTTAATCAACACGAACTTATTATCATTAATATCATAACTCATAATATTTAACAACCAGGTCATTTCCAGGAAAGAGGGGGCTTTCCAATAAGGATTTCTCCCTATTGGCGTGCAATTAGGTGACCAAACCTCTCCTCGACAGAACTTCTAGAAATTGTAAATATTACAATTTAATAATATGAATAACTTTGTCGTCTCAATTATTGATTTAATAATATATCATATAATGCAGATGATACTGTGACAATAATCGAATCAATAATATGAGAGATATGATGCAACAATTACTATAGCAATAATTGAGTATAACTGAGTGATTTCTCACGTAAGCATCAATAATCAATACCGTGTGCTACTTATCAACCACACGTATTCATCGTACTTTTTACTTTGGGTAGTTCAACAATGATAAGCTCGTAAAACCTCATTACCGTTATTTTCATAAAATATTTTTGTCGTTTTCTAACTACGACGACAGTACTTCCGTTGTGGGGTCCACTAATGATTATGCCGTCGTACGAATATTCTCTGACAAAAAGAATATTCCCCGACCAAACGAATATTTTTTAACAACTGGCGTACTTTGCAGAATTTATAAATACTACCCATAACTATAACATTATCTCAAATTCACACCATAATATTAAAAAAAAAAATCGAGAAAATTAAATCTTTATTCATAAAATATGGGATCTCACAACACATCTACGAATCATCTTGTCTACGCACTGTTTGAACAAGTAGGGTTCATCCCATATGTACCACTTGACGTCATGTAGGAATTTTCTCTTTTGCTGTCGTGTCAGATTAGGGGGAAGGATTTTGCTTACCAAGTAATTGGCAAAATCTGCATACCATGGAAATTCTATGTTTACTCTAAAAAGTTGCTCATCTGGAAACGATTCGTTGATTACACATCTGTCTGCCCCATCCTTATCTGGATTTTCCAACCTCAAAAGATGATCCGCCACTTGATTTTCTGTTCCCTTCCTATCCTTTATTTCTAAGTCGAATTCCTGAAGGAGAAGAATCCATCTGATTAGCCTAGGCTTAGCATCCTTCTTTGAGATCAAATAACGAATCGCTGAGTGATCCGTATATACCACTACCTTTGTTCCAATCAAATAGGCTCTGAATTTATCAAAGGCGTATACTACAACAAGTAACTCCTTCTTGGTGGTTGTGTAGTTCAATTGGGCATCCGTAAGGGTTTTACTTGTGTAGCATATGGCATGGAATATCTTCTCTCGGTGTTGACCCAAAACAGCCCTACCGCGTAGTTGCTAGCATCGCACATTAACTCAAAAGGCATATTCCAAGCCAGTGTGACGATCACTAGAGTTGTAGTCAACTTCTTTTTTAACTGTTCAAACACTGCTTTGCATTCTTCATCAAAATTGAATATTGCATCTTTCTCTAAGAGACTGCACAATGGTTTTTCAATCTTAAAGGAATCCTTTATAAATCTTCGGTAAAATCCAGCGTGTCCAAGAAAACTGCTGATTCCTTTCACTTAATTCAGCGGTGGAAGATTCTCGATCATGTCCAGCTTAGCCCTGTCAACCTCTAAACCTTTTGCAGAGACCTTGTGCCCCAGAATTATTCCTTCCTCAACCATAAAGTGGCATTTCTCCCAGTTAAGCACCAAGTTCGTTTCCATATATCTCTTCAAAACTATGATCAGATTCTCTAGACACTTGTCGAAAGTGTTTCCATAGACTGAAAAATCATCCATGAAAACTTCCACGTTCTTCTCCACCATGTCTGAGAGAATAGCCATCATGCATCTTTGGAACGTCGCTGATGCATTACATAACCCAAAGGACATCCTCTTAAATGCGAAGGTGCCTTATAGGCATGTAAAAGTGGTCTTCTATTGGTCCTCGAGAGCTATGACTATTTGGTTGTACCCTGAATATCCATTCAGTAGGCAGTAGTATTCATGCCCAGCTAACCGGTCCAACATCTGGTTAATGAAGGGTAGAGGAAAGTGATCCTTCCGGGTTGCCTTAGTTAACTTTCTGTAGTCCATGTAAACCCTCCATCCGGTCACTGTCCTCATCAGAATCTATTCATTATCATCATTCTTAACCACTGTCATTCCACCCTTTTATGGCATGCACTGAACTGGACTGACCTATGCACTGTTTGAAATTGGGTAAATAATTCCCGCATCCAACCACTTCAGTATTTCTTTCTTTACAACTTCTTTCAAGATTGGATTTAGCCGTCTCTGTTATTCCATTGTTGGCCTTGCGCCTTCTTCCATGAGAATCTTATGCATGCAAAAGCAGGGGTTGATCCCCTTTATGTCGGCAATTGTCCACCCTATCGCAGACTTGTATTCTCTCAAAATCCTCAGCAATTTACTTTCCTACAATTCGTTAAACGCAGATGCAATAATAACAGGTAAAGTATTTGAATCACCCAAATAAGTATACCTAAGGTGTTTAGGAAGTGGTTTGAGCTCAAGAGTGGGTGGCTCCTCAAGTGAAGGTGTCATCCGAGCTGAAGCTTTTTCTTCTGTGTGTAGTGGCTCGAACGGAACTTTGAACCTACTAACTCGAGGCAAAGAATCCAGGATATGCAAGTAATCCACGAACTCTGGATCAACCAAATCCTCATCCCTTAATAAAGTGTTTTCCAACGGATCTCTGACCAAACTTTGAACCAGGACTTCAATGACTATCTTGTCGATCACATCCAACCAGAAACACTCCTCCTCATTTGTAGGAAACCTCATGGCCTTAAATACATAGAATTTGACTTCCTAATCTTGAACCCTCATGGTTCATTCCTCTTTTTGCACATCGATGAGAGTTATACCCGTAGCCAAAAATGGTCTTCCTAGTATGATTGGGATGTTTTTATCTTCTTCATAATCCAAAATTATGAAATCTATTGGGAAAATAAATTTATCCACCTTAACCAAGATGTCTTCCACAATTCCCCTTGGATAGGTCACCGATCTGTCCGCTAACTGTAGAGATATGTTTGTAGGCTTTGCAGCTGGCAAACCCAACTGTGTATATACTGACAATGGCATGAGGTTTACACTTGCTCCCAAGTCAGACAAACATTTGTTGATGGCCATGTTCCCGATCGTGCAAGGAATAGTGAAACTCCTCGGATCCTTCAACTTTGGAGGTAGCTTTCTCTGTAAAACTACGCTGCATTCCTCCGTCAGAGCTACCGTCTCATAATCCTCTAACTTTTTCTTCCTTGACAGAATACCCTTCGTGAATTTAGCATAACTTTTCATCTGCTCTAGGGCTTCTGCGAAAGGAATATTGATTTGAAGTTTCTTCAAAACTTTTAAAAACTTTACGATTTGCTTATTTAATTTCTATTTTTGGACCCTCTGCTGAAACGATGGTGGAGGATATACAACTGGCTCAACATCTAACTTGCTCTTGTCCCCTTGCTTTTCCTCACCCTGTTTCTCTTCAACCACTTTTTCTTTACCCTGATTGCCATCTTTCTTTGCTGAATTTTTTGCATTCTACCCGTCTAGATGCTTTCCACTCCTCAAACTGATTACTTAACACTGTTCATGATTCCCCTTCGGATTTTTCTCAGCATCGCTTGGTAGAGTCCCTTGAGGCCTATTATTAAGTGCTAAAGCAAGCTGTCGCATCCGATTTTCTATGTTTTTGATGGCCACTACTTGTGTTTTCATTGCTGCCTTGTTTCCCGATATATACTTCCGCAAAAGCTCTTCTAAATCTGTCTTTTTCTCTTGATGCAAAACTACTTGCTGATGCTGATTTTGAAATCCCGGGGGATAAGAAAGTCGTAGAGCCTGTTGATTCTGGTTATTAATCCATGAGAAGTTAGGATGGTTCTTATTCCCTGGATTGTAGGCATTTTGATACATATTATGCAAAATCCTATTGTAGTTGCACACAAACTGTACCGATGTTGGGTTAATGGCACATTGATCTATAGGATGTTCTCCCGCACACAACTCATAAACATACACAACCTGATGTGGTTGTGCACCTGTCAGAGCATCCATTTTCTTTGATAAGGCTAAAATTTGTGCCGCCAATGTTGTTACCCCGTCTACCTCTAACACCCCAGCTACCTTAGGTTGTGTCATTTTGGCTGTAGGCCACTGGTAGTTATTAGCTGCCATTGTTTCTATTAGCTCATACGCCTCCTTGTAGCTCTTAGCCATAAACGCTCCACCCAAAGTTGCATCTATGTTTGTCCTGAGATTCCCATTCAACCCATTGTAGAACGTATTCATCTGTAGCCATTTAGGTAGTCAATGATGTGGGCACTTTCTGAGTAGTTCCTTGTACCTTTCCCATGCCTCATATAATGACTCCCCATGTTGCTGCTCAAACATGGTAATCTCGTTTCTCATCTTAGCAGTCTTAGCTGGTGGAAAGAACTTAGCCAGGAACTTCTGAGCAAAGTCGGCCCACAAGTAATAATCGACCCTGGTGGTAAAGAGTGTAACCAACTTTTCGCCTTGTCCCGCAGTGTGAACGGAAACAAGCGAAGTCTGACTGCATCATCTGACACCCCGTTGTATCTAAAGGTGTCACAGATTTCCAGAAAACTGACTAAGTGCTCATTTGGATCGTCGTTGGCTAATCCCCCAAACTGAACTGAGTTCTGAATCATCTGTATAGTCCTAGGATTGATCTCAAAAGTATTTGCAGCAATCGCTAGCCTGGTGATAGTCGACTAAAGCTCAATCACCTTGGGAGTAGCATAATCTCTCAACGTTTTTTGATCTTCTGCAGCCATTATTTCTTCCTTATCAGAGTTCTCGAAGTTTTCCTTAGTGTCTTTAATCCACTTACTTAGCCTTTAAAAATGTTTCTCGATATCGTCCTCGAAAATAAGCAGGTCTGGCTTCTTAGACCGAGTTTGCATAAACTAACTCAGAGAACCTGAAATACAAAAGAACAAAACAAAAGAAAAAAAATGTTTAAGTAAAACTGAACTAATTAAACTGATATTGAAAAATATTAAAATCAAATCAGTGCTATTCTCCGGCAATGGAGCCAAAAACTTGTTGGTCAAAATCTAATTACGCTCACATGCAAGTGAACGTGGTCAAAAAGTAATATAGTAGTAAGAAAAAGTATCGTTTCCACATAGATTAGTATGAAAATAATCCTAACAATTACCAGTTTTCTATTAACCCAATTTTATTAAACTATCCAAATAAATGATTATAAATATGAAAAACTAAGAAACTAAAAATACCAATCAATCAACACAACTTAAAACATGTAACTTCAAGCAAATATTGGAGAATTAGGCTTACAACTTCACTTTAAGTCTCACTCCGATTGTTACACCTTATTCCAATTCAATTCACTATCCTAGTTTATTAATCAAAAACACTTAGGTAGAATTAGCCATATCTCGGTGCACTAATACCGTATTAACTTAAATCCACAAATTAGATAGAATTAAGCCAAACACCTTAATTATCTAATTCAATATATCTCTATGTGAATTAAAATCAAATAAGGTTTAAATTCAAGTTCTTTACCCGATTACATGCGGTGTTAAGCATATCCCTACCCTAACATTCATCAAGATTCCATAATAACACAGAATTTAAGAACACTTGCTAAAGTGACTAGGTCTATATTCATACATCATCTCTCGAATCCATATAAATCCACACAAAATTGGTGATCAAGCAATTCATGAATTAAAGCATAAATCACAATAGATAAACTGAATGATAGATTATTAAACTGAAATTAAGGCTTCACAAACATTGTTTAACCATAAAGATCCGTTGCAAGCCTAAAAAGTAATTTAGTTCATCATGAATGAAATAAAAACTAAAAAGAAAGAGAAATTCATCATCCAAATTATAATAATTTAATTGAAAGACAAAGAATAGTTACAAAACCACCTTTTCTTCACTCCAATTTGCAATCCTCATGATCTCGACCTGCAAATCCTCTTCTTCGATGATCTTCTAAAAATTAGGGCTTTTTCTTGATAGTTTGATTGATTGTAATGATGTGTCTCTCTGTTGTTGTTGTTATCTGATCCTCAGTTATGTATTTAGTAATAAAACCAACACCAATTGAAGTCCCAAGTCATGCCAACTTGCTCCCCTTCATACTACTGCAGAACTCTAATTGAAACAAAACTCTTGTTTTCGCTTGCACTCGCCTTGATGGGGTTTTTACTTTATATAGGCCCGTTCCTACGGGGGTCTTACGTACTGGTCATGTGCCCCGCCTAATTGGGGGCTATTTTCTGACTACACTTTTAGCTCATTTTAATGCCACTTCCTATCACAAAGCCACCTCTCTATGCCACAAATGCTACGCCACGCCACCTAAACATAAAACAAACATAAATAAGTAAAAACTAACATAAATACACAGGATCAACACATTTTAAGTTCGAATTAGAGGCTGATTCGTAGGCATAAAACCCACTCATCAGGTGGACACGGAAGCAAGAAAGGCATGTAGATTGGAAAATGGATTAAAGTCATGGATATACATCAAGGTGGCATTGTTGCAGATAAATACTTTTTCAACTTTGTTGGAGAAATCTATCATTGCAAAAGGTGGTAGTGAGGCAGTATCCAAGTACAATTGGGAAAAGAACAAGAAGAAGGTTGAAGGTGGGAGTCAGAATACCAGTAGTGTTGGTAGCAATAACAAGAAACATAAATAGAACAACAAGGGCATCAGTTTAGAGAGTCAAAAAGGTAATTCTCAGTAGAAGAAACATGCATGTAGTAAGTGTAGGAAAAATCACTCTAGGGAGTGTATGAAAGGGAATAACGTGTGCTACAACTGTGGTCAGGAAGGACATATTTCACCAAATTGTGCTATAAGTGTGAGATATACACATATCATAAGAGTCTGAAGTATATCTTTACACAAAAAGAGTTAAACATGAGACATAGGAGATGGTTAGAATTGATCAAGGATTATGATCGTGATACTCTATATTATCTAGGAAAGGCTAATGTAGTGGCAGATGCTTTAAGTAGAAAAATTAGGGAGAAATTGTTTGCATTAACCGAGAAGGAAAAGTTAGTACGAGAGATGGAGAAAATGGAGTTGTAGATGAAAAATCTGAGGAATGTGGATAAATTAATAGAAATGGAAGCAAGTCTGACCTTATTAGATAAGTTGAAGGATGCTCAAGAAAAATATGAAGAATATGGTAACATTAAGAAGCGGTTAGCCGAAGGTGAAGAGTTGAAATATAAGATAGATGGCATTGAAAATGTTGTGATTCGAGGAGCGTGTTTGGGTACCTTCAGTACCAGAACTAAGAGAAGATATTTTATGAGAAGTGCACAGTACAAGATACTCGATACACCTAGGAAGCACGAAGATGTATTAAGATCTGCGTCAACACTTTTGGTGACCGAATATGAAGAGAGAGGTTGCAGAATGTGTCAACGGATTTTTAACTTGTTAGAGAGTCAAGGCAGAACATCAATGACCAAGTAGACTATTATAGCCGTTAGAGATTCCTGAATATGTTTAAATTTGTTAAATCAAATATGTTTTGAAAGTTGTTCCTAATAAGTTCCTAACGAATTGATTCGGTAAGGACTCTAGACTAAGAAAAAGAATAATTTTATTAAAGCATTATATTGGAAAATAATTGTTGCTCATTTACTAAGTGTTTATGCATAATTCATCGGGTATGAGAGGTTGATCCACTCGATTACCAAAACTAAATAAAAGGACCCATTTAAATAATGACAATCTTAGTATATGTTCATGGTCATTCCAGACCACTCATCATCGATCTATTATTCAATTGTTCGAATATTCAATTATTGAAACTTAATTCATGTTCTTTCCCAATCGAATTCTATTATTGAACTTTGAAACTTTAAATTCCTTTCTAATCATGATATATCTCCTTTATATTTAAACTTGCTAAGCAAATTAGTTGCTTACCCATACTATATCATGACATTTATTTCAATTAAGCTAGAGACATCCAAGAAGGACAAGGGAAAAGGGAAAGTCCGGGAATATCTTAATGTGAATGTTTAAGTATTGTACTACTTTATGTATTTGAATGTGTAAGCTTTTTGTAATATTAAAGGTATGTTTAGGTTAAGGTTAATAAGACCTTGGGAATGATGTAGAATAATATATAATGAAAAATGTAAGTTTATTTATTTCGCAATAGTTTATAGAATGCTTATGATGATGATGGATCGTGAGCACTAAATCCGAGGTTAGAGAACCCATATTTGGGGCGTCACAAATAGCAAAGGAGTTTTCTTCCACTGCAATAAGCCAGAACTTTTGAAAGGAAAATGTGAGAAGAATTTTGCAAAGGCTAACCAGAAGAAGCTCAATGAATCTTCTGTTATAGATACAGGTTTGTTCATGATCGAAATAAATCTTTTCGTAAGTTAAGGTTCTACTTGGGTATTGGATAACGACTTTGGTTCTCATAAATATAGATTTATGAAGGAATCAAGCATAAGTAAAAAGATAAACAAAGGATAAGCAATCCTATGTGTGGGAAATGAAGCAAAGGTTGTTTCATTAGCCATAGGAACTTATAGTTTAGCATTGCCTACAGACAAGTCTATTAAGTCAATAAGTTGTTATTGTATTCCAGTTCTCGTTAGAAACATTATTTCCATTTTGTTGTTGGACAACAAAATTTTTGGTATTATATTTAAGAACAATTATTGTTCTATTTATAATAATAATGATTTATATAGAATTGGAATATTACTTAATATGACTATGTATACTTGACTTACATGAAAACTATTTTACAAATTGAACAAACTAGTATAAGAAAAGGAGATGATCATTAAAAGAGTTAAATATTTGTATTTGATGAAATACAAGTCTGATTCATTTGAAAGGTTAAAAGAATTCAAAAATGAAACAAATTGGCAAAGTATTGGAATTCTTCGATTGGATCGAGGAAGAAATACTTGTGCAATGAGTTTCTAGATCATCTTAAATGGTTTTCTCACAATGGACGCCTCCTGATACGCAATAATTTATTGGTGTATCTAAAAGGAAAATTGTACCATGTTGGACATGGTGTAGTCCATAATAATTTTACTGACATTCCAGTATCCTTCTGGGGTAATACCTAGTAATGGTTACATATCTACGAAAAAAGTAATCTCGAAATCCAACCCCAAAACTCCATAAGAGTTATGGACAGGGAGGATTCCTAATCTTAAGTATGTTAAGATAAGGGGTTGTCCATCTTATGTGAAAAGGTTTTAAAAGGATAAGTTTAAGACAAGATTTGACAAGTGCAGATTTGTGGGACATCCTAAAGTAAGTTTAGGGTAAATGTTTTATAATCCTACTTAGCAAAAGGTGTTTGGTTGCGAAACATATTGCCTTCTAAGATAAAAGTGTTCATCATTGAAGGGGCTAATGGGAGGATAATAAATCTTGAAGAGTTAAAGTACCACAAAGCACTATAATTCAAATAAGAGGAACCTGTAGATAAACCTATTATACCACAACCGAATCATAAATCTGGAATAGTACTGAAGATACGTGGGAGGTATGGATTCATCATTGATGATGATGAGGTGCGCATCATAGAAGATGATGATCTGGTTTCATAAGATGAGGCTAATAGTTGTAAGACACTCAAAGAAATGGTAGATGGCCATAAATTCTGATATGGATCTTTGGAGCAAATGGAAAGATGGAGACCTATAAAACTAGACTAGTTTGAAAAAGGTTTTAAATAATGTTAAAGAGTTGACTGTGATAAAAACTTATTGCCGGTAGTAATGCTTGAGTCCATTTATATTTTACTTGCGATTGCAGCTTATTATTACTAAATCTGGCAAATGGACATGGAGACGCCCTTTCTCAAACATAAATTATTAAAGGAAAATGTATATATGATACAGCTAGATGGATTTGTTTCAATAGTTGAAGCAAATCATGTATATGAGCTACAACAATCCATTTTATGGATTAAAACAAGATTCTCAAAAATGGAACATTCATTTTCATAAGATAATCAAAAGAGTTTGATTTTATCAAAAATAAGAATGAACATAGTGTGTACAAAAGGGTCAGTGGGAGCATTGTGACATTCCTAGTATTATATGTTGATATACTACGGATTAGTAATGACATACCAATACTACAATCAGTAAAGATAAATTTGTCTAAATATTCCTTCATGAATGATTCGGGAAAAACATCTTAATTGGGGATACAAATCTATATAGATATATTTAAAAGGATGCTCAATTTAACCCAAGAAATAGATATTCCTTTGATGCTAAAGTTTTTTAGCATGAGAAACTCCAAGAGATGTCTCATGTTGATGAGTCATGGAGTGTATCTCTCTTAATAGTCCCCATAAACTCATGAAAAGAGAAATCACATGAGTAACTATCATGTATGCAATGAAATGTACGAGACCTAATGATAATCGGTCATACTATGGAGAAGATCACTTCAAGACATTAAAAAACAACTTAGAGTACTAAGGATGTGATTAAAATTTATGGTTGGTGTGACGCCCCAAAATAGGTCCATTCCATCCAACCCATTCTGAGTTGTCAATACATGGTACAGAAACAACTACAACTTTATTATTACAACAGTAAAACTGTGAGTTTGAATACAAATATTATCTTCTAGACAATATCTATACTCAAATAAATCCTCATCACATTTATTGATACATTAAAAAATGGTGAGGACTACTAAACAATCCTTTCTAAAACCTTCATTCCATACCCCGACTCGTACTTGCTATATTCTCGCCTCCTGAGAAAAATGGAACAAAAAGGAAAAGGGTGAGCTCAACTAGCCCAGTAAAGAATGTTATGACTAAGATAATATAGAACAAATTATCGTTAGTCTTCAACAGGGAAAATCGATAGAATACTGATAGACAACAACAAGTTTGGATCAATATTCGCGAGTGGAAATAATAATTCATAGAAGAGTTACGTAGAGAATGAAATCTACTATAATCTATGAATTTAATGATCCATCATCAATATTTTATCCTCAGTAACATCAATCAATATTCATCTCAAATCAAATATTCATCTTTGCACTACAAAGCCAAAGATATTCATCGATCGGTCATGTTCATCTCAACACCTGTTCATCTTTGCACTAAAGGCCAAAGATATTCATCAATCGGTCATGTTCATCTCAACACCTGTTCATCTTTGCACTAAAGGCCAAAGATATTCATCAGTCGGTCATGTTCATTTAAACACCTGTTCATCTTTGCACTCTGAAGCCAAAGATATTCTTCAGAAATCATTCATCTGCACTACCAAAGCCAAAGATATTCAATAATATCATCATTTAAGACCGAGGATGATGAAAATATTTTTAAAAAGCGAATCCAAAGTGAAACAAAATGACAAGGATTAAGGATTCGTACTTGGTTTTATCCACGTCCAAAAATACCTCAAAAATAATCATAGTGGTGTAAAATTCAAGAATGATCAAAACATGGATACAATCAAAGCTAGTATCCAGAATAGATATTTTAGACGAAAAGAAAAATTTTCATTTTTTATGATTGAATAGTGCCGTGATTCGTGAATAGTGTCAAGATATCGTGAATAGTCTTAGTATCGTGAATAGTAACTCAGACACCAAAAGATAGAAATTCCACAAAAAAAACATCTTCACGCTTCATGAATAGTACTCGTGAATAGTAACTCGTGAATAGTAACCCATGAATAGTAACTCGTGAATAGTAACTCATGAATAGTAACCCCAGAGCATGAAAAAGTTCCAAATTTGATAAAAAGTTCCAACCGATATTTCAAAGATAATGATATTGAAGAAATAATATCATCTCGAGAAGAAAATAACATCCCTTACCTCGAAAGACAAGTACTTCTAGTTGAAACACCGGATATAGTCTTTGAAGGAACTTGCAAATCTAACAATACTCAAAGTATACTCAAAATACTCACAAAATACACTCGATAATATAGAGAGAGAAGAGAAAACTTGTTTACGGTGTGATTTTCAATTCTAACTTAGCCCTCTATTTATAGGAAAATGTTAGCACGCCGAAGCAGACTTAACCTGCAACCTGATGGCTTTACATGCTACTATTCCCACCCACCACATTTGAAATAAAATTCAGCACATTTCTTCACCAACCACAAGTGGGGCCCACTCAATTCTAGAATTTTCCACCAAAATCAATTATAAACCTAATTTTGAATCGGTCACCTCTTAAAATTCATAACAAATCATTCGTTCATTTTAACGGTTCAAAATTTGTGGACTTATACTCAACTTATGTATGTATAACATATCCAAAAATTACAACGATCCAACGGTCGGATTAAAAATTATAACTCACGCTAATATATCGTAAAAATCTTGATTTGATTTTAATACCTCCATTCAAACAAAATTCTTGATTAAATCATTCAATTATAACCACATAAAACAAATAAATCCATCATTTATAAATATTTTCTTATCATATAAATCAATAATTAATTATTCACAAATAATATTACAGAATCACAATTATGACAACCGAATCGTTCTACAGGAAAGAGGGGCTTTCAGATAAGGATTTCTCCTTCTTGGCGCCGCAATTAGGTGACCAAACCTCTCTCTGTGAACTTTCTAGACATTGCCAATAATGCTATCTAATAATATTATTTAAATAATATGAATTATTGATCCGATAATGGAGATAATAATGCGTTGACAATTATTGAACAACAATAATATAAAATATCAACGCAGCAATTATTGAATCAATAAAATAAAATATTGAAGAATAACTCGTGAAAATTATTGAGTAGTGCCTTCTTACGTAAGGATCAATAATTCAACAATCTTTGCAATACCGCAGGTGCTCTCTTGTGCGACGCGCAGCGTATTCGTATTTTAACCACGGGTATTCCAACGGTCTTAATTCAGTAATAACTACGCCGTTATTTTTAACCAACTTATATTTGTCGTTTTCTTCATCCAATCGCTTTTTCCGTTATGGGGCCCACACATGGTCATTTTAACGGCCGTCGTACGAATATTCTCGACAGATTTAATATTCCACGACCAAACGAATATTCCCTGACAACAATTAATATTTTATAACCACTTGCTTATTTTGAAGTATTTGCGTATTTAACCCCTAACTATCCAGATTAATCAAATCAACCCTTACTATTTCAAAATAATAAATAGAGAAAATTAAATTTCATTAATAATAAGTTGGGGTCTTACAGTTGGTCTCATTATCCGTTCAAATTCCAAAAAAGCACTAAGCCCACCTTCAGACATGGCTTCAAGTGCCCAACCTGAATCTACTCAAGTTTCTCGAGAGGAGTTTGAGGGACTAAGAAACCAGATAGTAGAATTAGCTATCTTTTTGAAAGAACAAAACAAAAGGACTTATGGTCAACAAATACCCACTCAAATAGAAACCTCTATACAAGGAAGGAGTCAGGGTACTGACAAGAAAGAAAAGGAAGTACAGATACCTAAACATCAAATCCATGAAAACCCCAACAAAACTCCTGAAATCACCAATCTTAAAGAAGATCGAGAAACTAGTGATATTCGAAAAAAAGTTCAGCAAATGGAAGAAACCATTCGATCAATCAAAGGGACTGGAACATATGGAAGCATGACTTATTTAGACATTTGCATCTTTCCTGGGGTTCATTATCCAGAAAAGTTCAAAACTCCTGATTTTAAAAAATATGATGGATTAGGAGATCCTTACACTTATTTAAAAGTGTTCATTGGAGAACTCGGATCTTATGTCGAGGATAAAAAACTGAGAATGCAGTTATTTTAGAAGAGTCTAACTAGAGAAGCCAGAGCATAGTATGCCAGATTGGACAATTCCAAAATCTATAGCTAGGAAGAATTAGCCAATACTTTTCTAAACTAATATAGTTTCCAATCACAAATGGCTCTAGATAGATATCAAATTACCAAAGTTAAAAAGCAACATACTAAGTCATTCAAAGATTATGCCCAAAGATGGAGACGTCTGGCTGCTCAAGTAATTCCATCAATGACAGAAACTGATATGGTAATGACCTTCATTGACATACAAGAGGCTATGTACTATGAGAGGGTCCTGGCAGGCATAGGAAAACCATTCTCAAAAATGATTAAACACGGAGAAATGGCTGAGATAGGGTTAAATTCTAGGAAGATTAAAGACCTCACTACTTTAAAAGCCATGGCTGAGCACATTCAATATGGAAATTATGGGAATAACCCTCGGAGGGTTCATAAAAAGAAAGTAGAAGATGTATCCTTGGTGCTGGAAGGACAAACTCAAATAGGCAATCAAAACTTGCCCATCCAAAGGAAAAATTATTCCCATTTTCAAGCATCTGCACAACCCTCAAATCCTCTATTACAAAAAGTTGAAGAGGTCAGACGTCAAAGATTTTTCACACCCTTAGGGGACTCATTGGAAAATACTCTCAAGCTTCTGATAGCACAAAAGAGAATTGTCTGACTCCTTCCTCCAGCCAATCCAAGTGGAATGAATTTTGATACAAGCAAGAAATGTGCTTATCATTCTGGAGATCCGGGGCATGATACCTAAGATATCTAGTCTCTTAAACACAAAATCTAGGATTTGATAAACAATGGTGAGATCATGGTAACAAAAATAGAACAACCATATGTGTAAGATAACCCTCTCCCTCAACACAAGGAAGAGAATTTCAATATGATCAGTAGAGGGAGTGGAGAAAGTTCCAATTACCTCAAATATGTAGGTGATTCTCCCCAAACAAGGAAAGGTAATTCTTATAAGTGGGATTATTCAGAATTTCAGTTTATGATAGAGCGAGAAATGAAGTCTATCAAAGAGCGGGTTGATCAACTGGCAGAACTATTGATACATCATCACCATGTAACTCGGTTGCTGATCAGTCAGGGGCATTCAAGTCTCCTCTCCCTTATCACAAGGAATCAACAACAAGTCCAAGAGAATGAAACACTGGAAGAAAAACTTACAAGGAAAGTAAGATCTCAGGCTCGTCGAGACTATGCAGACCAAAGGAAATTCACTCCTTTGGGTCAACCAATAGAGGAGATTTTGTAGATGTTGATCAATGAAGGGAAGATCACAACACTGTTACCCCCAATTAATCCACATTCCAAAAGATTTAATTCTACCAGGGTTTGTCAATACCACTCCAATACTCGGGGTCATAGCACTGAAAGTTGTTGGGCACTTCGTTATCTAATCAAGAATATAATTGACAATGGTGACCTGTAAATGGCAAATAATGATATTGTATTGCCTGAAGAAGAGAATATATTTCCTCCTAGAACACAAAGATGAAGGGAAGTTATAGCAGTTATATCCTCTGAAGGAGACTTGTCTGCAACACCTCTTGCAGTCCAAGGAATAAAGGTCAAAGGAGTAAAGAACCCTTTGAAGGTGGTTGCACCAGAACCATTGGTGTTGCCATTCAGGTCGCAGTATCCCATTAACAGCCTGAAAAAAGTCACATGGAACTATGGGGAGGATGAGGGATCGACTTCAAATCAAACTGCTGCTATATTAAAGGAAAACCCGTTGTATCTACCTCAGTGAGTAATGAAGTCAGTCATCAAATCCAAAGGGAAAGTGCCCGAGGAGAAAGTTGAAGAAATCCTCCATAAGATGGGGCATAATAAAGCCAAAGTGGTGAAAAGATTGAAAGAAACACCTCGACAGATATCCATAATGGACTTGGTATTATCCTCTAGAAGAAGCTCACCTGCCAAAGATGGTGGACATTGAAAATTTTCATCATTTGGTAGATCACATTTTCAATAGGAATGTGATATCTTTCACTAATGATGACATACCACCCGAAGGGATGGGTTATTGTAAGTCATTGCACATAGCAAAGATGTCTTCAGGATATGTGGTCAGAGGTGTGTTGATAGATGGAGGATCTTCCTTGAACATCTGTCCCTATGCCACCTTAGAAAAATTGAAGATCAATCCCAATCGAATCCGAAGCAGCCACATTTATATAAGAGCCTTTAATGGATCTCGATGAAATGTTGTAAGGGAAATTGAACTGCCAGTGGAGATCGATCCGCATACCTTTTACATATCCTTTTAAGCGTTGAACATCACCAAAGGATATTATTTGTTGTTGGAAAGGCCATGGATACATATGGCAAAAGCAGTTTCACCAACCCTTCATCAACAGGTCAAATACATCATCAACGGTAATCTAGTAACTATCAATGTTGAACCAGAATATCCTGTTCATACACAAAGTGATATACCTCTAATCAATCCTAATGAAGGAATTGAGCCTGTCAGTTTTTAAGCCCTTAAGGTAAGTAACACTCAATATCAACCTATCAGGGCCCCGGATTTAAAACCCAGAGTTTCCACCAAAGTAATGTCGGTAAGTTAGGAAGTGATATCCTTGGGTTTCCAGCCTAGACAAGGGTTAGGGAAAGGTCAGCAAGGAATCAGAAGTCCAGTTCAAATTCCTAGCAAGACATGGAAGGATGGATTGGGCTATTCCTCTGGATCAGATCATCGGACACACAAACAACCATCGGTTCCTTCCTCTACCATTCTGCTACCTAATCTTATAGATGCAGGATTTGTAAAGCCTATGAGGAAAATTCCTGTTTCTGTGGCGGGTATGCTGATTCCTAAGGCCAAGCCGGCTAGTGGAAAATAAGTCTTAATTATGGATCAAGAAAGCGAGGAAAGGAATCAGAGACTCAAACAAGAAGTGAAAAATAGGTTATCGAAGATGTACTTTCTGGTACATACTGAGGGTATGAATAAGGATATTCTAGATGATGACTATTCAGAAGATCAAATCTTGACCCCTTTGAATAGGGCTAAAAAGAACCAGTCAAAGGAAAATACTGACCCTGATATGAATTCAATCATGGTCATCATCAAAGAGGAGGAGGACATCAACTATCCCTTCATCATAGATGTCCACAAAGACTTGACCCTAGGCAATGAGAGCAGCACTCCTTGCATTTGTCAAAAATGGTAAAAAGAGCAGAAAGTTCATCTGCCCTAAAGTGTAGATATTATTAACTTCTTAATTTTGTTGCACAGTACTAGCAGTTACTTTTTTTATGCTTTTGTTAACACATTGTATGATCAAACAATCTCATATATTAAGTGAAAGAATTTTGTTTTCAGGACTCTAAAGTTGGATCTGTTTAGCCTTGCTGATGGAATGCCAAATCTCCACAATGACTATAACTTTGATGTAGAGTTGGACTTTAACTTGATGGGGATTGAGCAAGAAGAAATAGAGGACTATGATGTGACTGAGGAGATCAAAGAATGGGTCAAAGACAAACCCAAACCAAAACTTGATCAAACCACCTCTGTCAATATTGGAACCTCAGAAAATCCTAAAGAAATTTAGATAGGCATGGACCTTACCCTAAACAAAAAAAAAGACCCGATTGCTCTACTAATACAGTTCCGGGATGTATTCACATGGTCACATGAAGACATGATCGGTTTATCTACTGATATTGTCATTCATCACCTACCAATTAAAGAAGGATTCAATCCAGTCAAACAGAAGCTTAGGCGACTAAAACCTGATTGGAGTCTGAAAGTCAAAGAAATTTTTTTTAAACAATTCAAAGCCGACATCATCATGGTATCAACCTACCTTGAGTGGCTATCCAATATAGTTCATGTGCCTAAGTCTGGAGGGAAGGTACGAGTATTCGTGGATTACCGGGATTTGAACAAAGCATGTCTCAACGATAATTTCCCAGTACATTTTATTCACATACTAATAAACAACACGGCTTAGTATGACATGTATTCTTTTGTTAACTGCTTCGTTGGGTACCATCAGATCATGGTTACTGAAGAAGACAGGGAGAAACCAATCTTCATCACTCCCTAGGGAACCTTTTGTTACAGAAGCTTATCTTTCGGCCTTATCAATGCCGGTGCCACCTACAGACGAACCATGATGGCCCTTTTCCATGATTTGATGCACAAAGAAATAGAGGTCTATATGGATGACGTCATCGTCAAATCCCATAAGGAAGATGACCATATCGACCATCTCAAAAAGCTTTTCAACCGATTGCACAAATACAACTTGAAGTTGAATCTGCCCAAGTGTGCCTTCGGTGTCAAATCAGGCAAGTTGATGGGATTTCTAGTAAGCCCCAGAGGCATTGAACTAGATCCCGCCAAAATTGAGGCAATCACCGAGATGTCAGTGCCCCGAACAGAAAAAGAAATACGGGGATTTCTGAGGAGAATCAATTTCATCAGCAGATTCATCTCTCAACTCACAGCAACGTGTAAGCCCATTTTTAAGTTGTTAAGGAAAAATTCCTCCATGAAGTGGAATGAAGAGTGTCAAAAAGCCTTCCTTTCCATCAAAAAATAATTGGTCAAAGCTCCCGTATTGGTACCTCCAAGGGATAATGTTCCCATGTTTATGTACCTGTCAGTCAATGACAATGCTATAGGTTGCATGCTGGGACAAAAGGATGATAAAGGTAAGGAAAGAGTTATCTATTACCTCAGCAAAAGATTCAGCAACGGCGAGCAGAAGTATACTTTGATTGAAAAGACATGTTGTGCATTAGTATGGGCCACCATGAGGTTACAAAACTATCTTCATGGGCACACAACCTATCTCATATCCCGTATGGATGCTCTAAAATACGTATTCAACAAACCCATGTTGAATTGTTGACTGTCCAAATGGCAGTTGATCCTCTAATAATTCGACATCATCTACGTGACTTAAAAGTTCATCAAAGGTAAAGGAATTGCGGATCAATTGGTCGAAGCACCATCAGGGAATTTTGAACCCTTGGAAACGTATTTCCCGGATGAAGGAATAATGACAATTTAAATCCATTAGGAAAATACAGTCTGATCTCGGAAATTGTATTTTGATGGAGCCATAAACATGGAAGGTGCCGGAGCAGGGGCAGTTCTAGTCTCTATTATGGGAGAACAGTATCTCGTGGCCATCAAGTTACAGTTTGTCAACACCAACAACACAGTTGAGTATGAAGGTTGTATAATGGGGTTGAAAATGGCTCAATCCGTGGATGTAAAATGATTAGCTATCTTCATGGATTCCGAGTTGGTCATCAAGCAAACCACTGGGGCATATCACACCAAAGAATTGCATTTGTTCTTAACATCGGCAAGTTATCAAGATGGCTTTGGAATTCGAAGAAATATCCTTCATTCACATCCCTCAAAACAGGAATGATTTCGCAAATGCACTACCAACCCTAGCTTCCTTCATCAACATATCTAAAAGGGGAGGGATCCCAGAGATCAAATTTGCATGCCATAAGGCACCAGCCTATGAAAATTACATTTGAGAAGTATCAGATGAACCGGCTCCCATCAAACAACCTTGGTATCATGACATCAAAGAATATCTTCGAGATAGATCTACACCCACTGAGGCAAGTCAAGCTGAAAGAAAGCGGATCCATAAAATGGCCATGAAATTCTACCTGAGTAGAGACGCACTTTACAAAAGAGATACAAGAATAGGCCTTCTAAGATGCCTAGACAAAGACCAAGCCCAAAGACTCATGGATGAAGTCCATGGTGGAGTATGTGGTCCACACATGAGCGGTCCTTTACTTGCCAAGAAGATATTAAGAACGGGGCATTATTTGACCAAATGGGTCAAATAATGGTCATCGATTTATCTTCACCATGATCGATTACTTCACCAAATGGGTAGAAGTGACTTCTTTTCCCAAAGTCACCAAAGAGGTAATCATTGATTTCATCAAAAATAATATCATCTGTTGATATGGACAACCGGAGGTGATCGTATCGGACAATGTCAAGAATCTAAACAACCAGATGATATAGGAGTTATATAGCAAATTCCACATCAAACATCTTAACTCTATCATTTATCATCCCAAGATGAATGGTTCTATTAAAGCAGCCAATAAGAACATCAAAAAGATCATGCAAAATATGTTCGCCAATCAGAAAGGATGGCCTCACTTATTGCCTCAAACTTTACTAGCCTACAGAACGTCAATACGCACTTCTATTGGGGTTACCCCCTACTCATTGGTCTATGGCATGGAAGCAGTACTCCTCATACAAGTAGAAATGGAGTCATTAAGAGTGTTAATAAATGCTCAAATGGAGGAAGACCAGTGGTTGCAAGACCGGTACCACCAATTATCTCTGATAGATGAGAGGAGGGCCAGAGCTATATTTCATAGTCAATTATATCAGCAGAGGATTGCTCGATCATACAACAAGAAAGTCCAGCTTCGACAATTTAAAGAAAATGACTTGGTATTAAAGAAAGTCCTTGTTAATCAAGATCAATCTAAAGGAAAGTTCGCCCCAAACTGGGAAGGCCCTTTCATTGTCAATGAAGTGTTGACAGGAAAAGCCCTCAGATTGCAAGAAATGGATGGTAAAGAATTTCCCCAGCTTATCAATTCAGACACCGTAAAAAGGTATTATGTCTGAAATCACTTGCAAACCAACATCCTGGTTCTGAAAAAAATCAAATCAAATCAAATCAATCAAGTCAATTCAGGTTTTCACTAAAAGCCTGGAACTATGAAAGACCTGATCTCCCTTCATCAATGGGAGTACATAGGAAGCCAACTATGGTGCGGTCTAACCCTTAAAAAAATCAGAAAACCCTTTAATGATTCAGCAATCACAAGATACAACTATTCAACCGCTCAAGCTAGAGCCTAGAACTACAAAAGACCTGATCTCCCCTCATCTATGGTGCGGTCAAACCAAAAAAAACTCAAAAACCCAAACAAACACTTCTCACACTATTCAGCTCATCAAGCCTGAACTACGTAAAACCTGATCTCTCATCCATGGGAGTACGTAGGCAGCCATCTATGATGCGGTTGAACCATCAAAAAGAAAGCCAAACCCTTTGTTTAAACCTTAATCACATCAAAGACCAGTCCTAGACACCAAAAAACTAAAAGCCCAAAGATCAACGACCCATTCTGAAAGATCCTAGGGCATCTCAATGTCAATCCATCAAGGAGAAGTTTGGGACACATCAAGATAACAAGTCATAAAGAAAATGGCAACTATTAAGCACGTGACAAGACATATCTAAAAGGGAAGTGAATCAAAATATATTTCATTGCCATATAATGTTGATGAAGTGTTGACAGGAAAAGCCCTCAGATTGCAAGAAATGGATGGTAAAGAATTTCCCCAGCTTATCAATTCAGACACCGTGAAAAGGTATTATGTCTGAAATCACTTGCAAACCAACATCCTGGTTCTGAAAAAAATCAAATCAATCAAGTCAATTCAGGATTCCACGTTGATTTTATAAAGGGGTTTATTCACATATAGAATAGGATTTTATGTTTCCTAGAATAAAGGAGTTTATTCACATATGGAATATGATTCCATGTTTCCTAAAATTAAATATGTTTAATTTTGATAAGGAATATGATTCAAAATATTTTATTTTTCTAGCAAATTTAAGTTAAAATAAAGGAGTTTATATTTGTACTTGAAATTGGATCCTTGTTAATTAAAATAAAGGAGTTTATTTTAATTTGGAATTTAATTAAAAATAAAAAATTTTATTTTTATTCAAAATTGGATAAATTAAAATAAAGGAGTTTATTTTGATTTTGATTTTTTATTAAAATAAAGAGTTTATTTTAATTCAAAATTGGATTTTTTGCTAACTATAATTGCCCATTAAATCGATATCAATGTATATATTGAATGTTTATTATTCATGAGATGAATGTTATTTATTGATGCATATGATGATATGTATGACAATAAATGGGATTGATTATGGATTATTGACCAATGTGATTGGATTTTATTTTAGTTGGATGCATGAATGTATGGGTTTTATTAAATAGGGTCTGCGTGTGACGCCCCCAAAATAGGTAAACATCACCCATCTTGGGTCGCCAAATACATGGTACTGAATACAAATACGAACTTAATTATACAACATGAGCTGAGAGTTTTTACACGAATATTATCTTCTAGACAATATCCAAACTCAAATGGATTCCTCAGTACATTTATTGTCACATTATTTTATAGAATAGTGATGACTACTATAACACCATCTCGCACCATCACTCCGTCCCCCGACTAGTTCCGGCTACGTTTTCATTTCCTGAAGAGAACAATGGAAGTAAAAAGGTGAGCTCAACTAGCCCAGTAAGAAATATTATGACTAAGATAATGCAGAATAAGTTATCATTAGGCTTCAACAATGTTAAACTGATAGAATATAATAGACAACAAGTTTAACTACAGTGGAATAAGCAATCCATTAGAAGAGTCAAGTATAGCATGATATCTACTATCTTTTATGATTTAAAAAGTTTATCATTCACTTTATCACTGGGACTTAGCTTAACAAATAAATCACATCATCGAATCATCCCTGCACTACGGCCAAGGATATTCATTAGTATCACGTCTATAAATTATTCCTGCACTACGGGCCAAGAATATTCGTGTAATCATCAATGGTCATGATCATACCGAATTATCCCTAGTCATAATCATACCAATCAATAGTCCATCTATGCACGTAAGCCAAAGATGACTTTCATCACAATATAAACATGAGGATGATGACAATGATATAAAAAAATTCAATTAAAAGAAAGCAAAGGATAAATTTTTAAAGATTTATAATTTAATTTATCCAGAATTCAATAATGTCCAAATTGTCAACATGATACTGCTTTATGGAGTAAAATTCAAGAATAATATCCATGTATCAAAAATAATTTGGACAGAAAAGAAATAAAATTTTCTATGAATAGTACCCTGTGAATAGTATTTCGGGAATAATACTCTGACATGAAAAGTGCCCCGAATACCCGAGAGAAAAATATTTGAGTGAATAGTAATCAGATGAATAGTAACCTGTGAATAGTAACTCGTGAATTGTACCCTGGCATAAAAAGTGCCCCAAATACCCGAGTGAATAATATTCTAGTGAATAGTAACCGGGTGAATAGTAACCCGGGTAAAAATATTGATATTTAATAAGAAAGTTCAGATCAATATTCCAATGAAACGATACTGGATGAAACGCAAAACTCAAGGATATTCCATTAATTTCAAGGATTATAAAAGTAATATTTACCATAGTAAGTTTAGATTTAAGAATAACAAAAGAAATAATACCCCTTACCTTAGTAGAAGACTGGATACTGCAATAGTGAAGTAGCAGAATACTCTTCTTCTTGCTCTCTATAGTTTCTCTCTATAGTGTCTCTTGTGAATCTCAGTGAATTGGTGAGAATGAAAGAAGAATTAAGCTTCTATTTATAGAAGAATGGACTAAATAGTAACTAATTCATGAACGGTCCAGATTAATTTACTATTAGAATGAACGGTTCATATTGATTACTATTAAAAGCACAACCAATGGTCCAGATTGATATACTTTTAAAACCACCACCGACGGTCCAAATTGATTTACTTTTAAAACCACCACCGACGGTCCATATTGATTTACTATTAAAACCACCATCGACGGTCCAGATTGATTTACTATTAAAACCACCATCAATGGTCCAGATTGATTAACTATTAAAACCACCATCAATGGTCCATATTGGTTATCTATTAAAACAACCATCGACGGTCCATAAAATTAGTAAATCTTCCCATAGATATTAAGTCAAACTTACAACAAACGCCTCATAACAATCCCTATATTTATATCAAAAATTGAATAAATATTTACCATAAATTATTTATCTTTAATAAACACATTTTTATCTATTAACAATTATTCATCATTAATATTATAACTCACAATATTTAACAACGGATCATTCCCGGAAAGAAGGGGCTTTTCGATAAGGATTTCTCCTTATTAAGCGCCAAATTAGGTGACCAAACCTCTCCTCGTGAACTTTCTAGACATTGTCAATATTGCAAATAATAATATGAATAACTTTGTCGTCTCAATTATTGATTTAATAATATAAAATATTAATATTGTGACAATAATTGAATCAATAATATGAGAGATATTATGCAGCAATTACTGTAGCAATAATTGAGTATAACTGAGTGACTTCTTACGTAAGCATCAATAATCAATATCGTGCTACTATGCAACCCGCCAGACATATTCATTTACTTTTACCACAAGGTAGTTCAACAGTTTAATGGTAAAACTATCGCCGTTATTTTTATAAAAAGATATTTCTGTCATTTTTTAACTACGAGAATAGTTCCGTTGTGGGGTCCACCAATGATTGTGTCGTCGTACGAATATTCCCCGACCAATCGAATATTCCCCGACACAATGAATATTTTATATCAACTTGCTTACTTTGAAAAATTTTCAAATATTACCCACAACTATAACATTATATCATATCCACACCATAATATTCAAAAATATATTTCGAGAAAAATTATTCTTTATTCATAAAAGTTGGGGTCTACACTGCGTACCTCATTTTCTCTAGTTTTTCTTGATGTAAATTCTATCTTTCTCCTATATACTTCCCCTTGACTGTTGAACAATATTTCTATTTATTGTAAATAATTTTGTAATAGGAATAGTTAAAATTAATTTTGAAGAATTGGAGATCAAGGAGCAAGAAGCGCTTGAAGACCCATTTGTAATGGAGCCCGGGATTTAAATGTAATAGTTATATTTAAATTTTATTCTTGCACCCTAGGTTTGACCTTTTGGTTTACTTAATGGCTCTAGTGAACCAAACTAAAATAAAGTCCATAATCAATCTGGGTAGAATATAGTATTCTATATGTGCATGCTTATACTATATATATATATATGTGTGTGTGTGTGTGTGTGTGTGTGTGTGTGTGCATACACGCTAAACAAGATGAGACAAATTAATAACAAACCCCTCAAATAAATTATATATTAAGTTGTAACGTTCAAATATATTTGGAATATCGAACGTCGCCTTCTAGCATGGTAAAGCGATAGAGTATTGAATATTTAATATGAGATTTTTGTGCACACACGAGGTAAGTTATAAATATTTGAAAAGTTGCTTTATTACATATGATGTTTATAAGGAATTTAACATTACCACTTTGTTGTGCACACACAAGGGCTGTGGTTTTCTCTTCACTTATATGGAAATGCTAGGTTGACTTAACTTGGATTATTTTAGTTCAAATGTGCACACACTTGACCATTATGATCTAAGAGGGCAACATAAAAGGAGTTAAATGTTGATGTAATTGACAAGAGTTGTCTACCTATTTATTTATATATAGTTTGTTGTTCACACACAAGGCTACACACATTTGAAATGGGATTGTTATTCTCACTAGCAAATTTTTAATTAGATTTTGCCGAAATATATAAGTGAGGGTAATATAGTTTGAAGAAAATA
Source organism: Panax quinquefolius (assembly GCA_020205615.1). NCBI lineage: Eukaryota > Viridiplantae > Streptophyta > Magnoliopsida > Apiales > Araliaceae > Panax > Panax quinquefolius. Next base: position 100,560,858 of record CM035154.1, on the reverse strand, counting down.
GTGGGAGATACCAATTTAAAACAAAACCTAATTTATTTTAGTAATTACTAAAAGAATGTATGCTAAAATATTGTTAATTAAATTCATCTACAGAATTTTACAATGTCTAAAATACTATCATTGTGGAGCGTATTAGATGTTATTTAACCGGACTGAATTAAACGGAATGGTTAAGGAATTTGAGAATAGTTCTCATAGCTAAAAATTTATCGTATGTCCTTAATATGCATATCCCTGCAATGGTTGTAGACAATGCCTATGAGGAAGATATTGCTAATTTTAGAAAGTGGCAAGATGATGCACAGTTGACTCAATGCATTATGCTCATATCCATTAGTAACAAGCTTCAGCATCAGCGTGAAACTATGGATGCTCTTACTATACTCCTGCACTTCAAGTTGTTAAATGGTGAGGAAAATAGGACTGATAGATATCAGATATCTAAGGAGCTCCTTTCGATCTAGAATGACCGATGGCACTACAGTATATACAAAAGTTCTTAACATAATCAATTTGATTGAACAAATAGGATAACAGGTTTTGTCATGGATGGAGAGTTGAGCCAAGAATTGATCTTGCAATCACTCCTGGACTCCTTACAATTGTTGTGAATTTTTCATATGAATAAGCTAGATATCAGCCTCGCTGCTTTACTTAACATGTTAAAAATAGTCGAGTCACTTTCCAACCAAGAAAGACCTAGTCTTACTGGTAGGGGCCAATGGATCTTCTGAAATGAAGAAAAAAATCTAAGAAGGTATATAGAAAGGAAAATATAAAGGATAATAAGAACAAAACTGATACAGATAGCAAAGGAGTTTGCTTCCACTGCAATAAGCCAAAACACCAAAAATGAAACTGCGAGAATGATCTTGCAGAGGCTAACCAGAAGAAGTTTAGTGAAGCTTCGATTACAGATATAGGTTTGTTTATGATCAAAATAAATCTTTCTGTAAGTCAAGGTTCTACTTGGGCATTAGATACCGGTTTTGGTTCTCATAAATATAGATTTATGAAGGGATCAAGTAGAAGTATAAAGCTAAAAAAGGATAAGTAATTCTATGTGTGAGAAATGAAGCAAAGGTTTTTGCATTAGTCATAGGAACTTATAGTCTAGCATTGCCTACGGGCAAGTCTATTAAGTCAATAAAATGCTATTATATTCCAGTTCTCGTTAGAAACATTATTTCTATTTTGTTGTTGGACAACAAAAATTTTAGTATTATATTTAAGAACAATTGTTGTTCTATTTATAATAATAATGTTTTGTATAGAATTGGAATATTACTTAAAAGAACTTTGTATACTTGACATACATGAAAACTATTTTGCAAATTGAACAAACTAGTATAAGATAATGAGATGATCATTAAAAGAATTGAATGTTTGTATTTGATGAAATACAAGTCTGATTCATTTGAAAGGTTCAAAGAATTCAAAAATGAAACAAATTAGCAAAGCATTGGAATTCTTCGATTGGATCGAGGAAGAAATACTTGTGCAATGAGTTTCTAAATCATCTTAAATGGTTTTCTCACAATGGACGCCTCCTGATACGTAATAATTTATTGGTGTATCTAAAAGGAAAATCGTACCATATTGGACATGGTGTAGTCCATAATAATTTTACTGACATTCCAGTATCCTTCTGGGGTAATACCTAGTAATGGTTACATATCTACGAAAAAAGTAACCTCAAAATCCAACCCCAAGACTCCATAAGAGTTATGGACATGGAGGATTCCTAATCTTAAGTATGTTAAAATAAGGGGTTGTCAATCTTATGTGAAAAGGTTTTAAAATGATAAGTTTAAGACAAGATTTGACAAGTGCAGATTTGTGGGACATCCTAAAGTAAGTTTAGGGTAAATGTTTTATAATCCTACTTAGCAAAAGGTGTTTGGTTACGAAACACATTGCCTTCTAAGATAAAAGTGTTCATCATTGAAGGGGCTAATGGGAGGATAATAAATCTTGAAGAGTTCAAGAACCACAAAGCACTATAAGTCAAATAAGAGGAACCTGTAGATAGACCTATTATACCACAACCGAATCATAAATCTGGAATAGTACCGATCATACCTGGAAGGTATGGATTCATCATAGATGATGATGATGAGGTACGTATCATAGAAGATTAGGATCCAGTTTCATACGATGAGGCTAAGAGTTGTAAGACACTTAGAGAAATGGCAAATAACCATAAAGTCTGATATGGATCTTTAGAGCAAATGGCAAGGTAGAGATCTGTAAGACAAAACTAGTTTGAAAAAGGTTTTAAATAAAGTCAAAGAGTTTACTGTGATAAAAACTTATTGCCGATAGTAATGCTTAAGTCCATTTGGATTTTACTTGCGATTGCAGCTTATTATTACTAAATCTGGCAAATGGATGTGGAGACGCCCTTCCTCAAACATAAATTATTAGAGGAAAATGCATATATGATATTGCCAGATGGATTTGTTTCAATGGTTGAAGCAAATCATGTATATGAGCTACAATAATCCACTATATGAATTGAAGCAAGTTTCTCAAAAATAGAACATTCGTTTTAATGATATAATCAAAAGAGTTTGATTTTATCAAAAAAAAATATGAACATAGTATGTACAAAAGGGTCAGTGGGAGCGTCGTGACATTCCTAGTATTATACGGATAAGGAATGACATGTCAATACTACAATTAATAAAGATAAAGTTATCTAAACATTCCTCTATGAATGATTTGGGAAGAGTATCTTAATTGGGATACAAATCTATATAGATAGATTTAAAAGGATGCTTGACTTAACCCAAGAAATGTATATTCATTTGATACTAAAGCCGTTTAGAATGACAAACTCCAAGAGATGTCTCATGTTGATGAGTCATGGAGTGTATTTCTCTTAATAGTCCCCATAGACTCTTGAAAAGAGAGATCACATGAGTAACTATCATGTATGCAATGAAACGTACGAGACCTAATGATGATTGGTTATATTCTATAGAAGATCAATGTAAGACAGTGAAAAACATCTTAGAGTACTAAGGATGTGATTAAATTTATGGTGGGTCTGAATTAAAACTAGAGGACTTAACAGACTCAAGTTTTTCAGACTAACCAAGACGAAAGGAAATCCACTTTAGGGTAAATCATTACCTTTAACGGTGGTACAGTGAATTAGAAAATTTCCAAACAGCAAATAGTTGTTGGTTTAGGGATAAAGACATAGTATATAGCTGTAAATGAAGCTACAAGTTAATTGTTTGGATGAAAAGTTTATTACAGAACTAGGAATATTTTATAAGTCTCATCTTGGATCTAAATATGTGTTTTGAAACTTTCATTTGATTAGAGAATCATTAAAAGAAGAGAAGTTACTATAGAGATAATGGACTCTCAAAGACAATATTATATATCCATTAACCGAAGCTTATCCAATAGCAGGATGATCGCCACTTGGAGAAGAAGGGTATGCGATACCATGACGATTGGCTTTAGTGCAAGTGGGAGATTGAAAGTAGTATGAACACAAGCCAATCATATTTGATGATAAAGCATATACTTTGCAACAATCTTATTCATTTATTAATAAAAGAATTATTTAATTAAAGGTTTTTAATTTATCTACATGGTGTTGTTTTATAATATGTGATAAACCCATAGTTTTGAGCAATGCTTTTAGGATCATGATGATGATCATGCTAATGAGATCTAAATTCATAGATAGCTCACAAACTAAAATTGTTCTCAATCGTTGGATTACTAAAAAGGGGATTAGTGAATCCAGATAGATTGGTACATACGTTGCTTGCTCATTGGATGAGGATGATTAATCTCATAATTATTTGTGTGGAAACACTAAAGCAAGTATTTAGGTGCTTATTGGAGAATAAGTTCACTGAACGTTGCTTGCTAAGGAATACCTAATGGAGTTTTACTTGCTTGTCAATAGGAATTCCTATAGTGATAATAGTACAAGTTATCCTTAGACTTGATATCATCATAGTATGTTGTGTATAATGAATTATACTTTGACATGTCCCTTAAGACCCTTAGGGTATATCAAAGAGTATGTTTGTGTATAATAAGTTGTACATGGAGATAATAAATGATCAACAAAGAATCTACTGCTTCTAGTAAAATAAGAGAATTTCCTATGTGATTCGATAAATGACAACCTAGTAGTCCTTGGCCATGGCAGAATGAAATTAGAAAGGAGTTTCTAATTTGCATTATTTGAAGTTGTGCATTTAAGAATCAAAATACATATACTTAAATAAAATAAAATATGACAGTAATTCCATATCTTATATTTAATTGGGACATTTTATGGTGGAAGGATTGAATTGTACGGTAATTATTTACTCAAAGGTTCTTTTGTGATTAATGTTGAAATCTATATTATCTGGAAAGTCATTAATTTTTAAGGAGGCTGTGACACCCCCGAATCCGGGTCCTCTAACCCCGGTCCAGTCATCATGATAAAATACTAACATCCACCTCTAAACAACATACGATAACTAAAATGCGGAATATAATAAACGTACGTCGTTCATTCAAAAGGTGTTACTAGTCCCAAGATACGATAACCTTAATATCATCTTACAATCATACCCTAAAATAAATATTAGGGTTCACATTACATAATCATAATTTAAACTAAGCATAAGATAAATTCTATTTCTTGCAATTATCCTACATCTTCCCTTTACCCTTGTCCTTTCCTGAGGTCTCGGGCTTAAATGCAATATAATTCATGATATAGAAAGGATGAGTAACAAGTTTTCTCAACATGTTTAAACACAACAATAAGGATATATCATGATGAATGGAAAAATATTTGGCAATGGATTCAACAATATGAATATTTGAAGGATTCAATAATATGAATATCATAAGCAAAGATAATGATTGCTTTTAGAATAACTTCTAGTTAAGTAGACTTTGAACTATCACACTCCAATGGAATCAATAGCTAATTGACCCTTTGGTTACTGGCTACAGAATAAGTACTCGAGGGGATCAGCCTCGAGTACTCTATGTATATGCATAACATTTAAATCTGCTCTGTTGTATCTTATATTAGATACCTGGGGTACTCCCCTATCATAAGAGGGGTGTTCTTTCAATCTAAGAATCCTTACCATCAATTGGTTTGGATAACTTTTATAAAACTTCATTCGCTTGTCTGACCGAACAAAGGTTCAGACTCTATCTAACACAGTTCGAGAATTTTTGAACTTTAAATGATGTACAAGTCTAAGACTGTACGATCTCAAGTGCACTAAGTGTGAATATCAATAATATCGATGTGGAATAATTGTAAAGTAATTAAACTACTTAATATCATTCTTGGAAATAAGATTCAAGCTTAAATGAATAACTTTCAATTTCAACAATAACCTTCTCAATACAATATGAGAAGGATAAGAAACTTTCACAACAAACAAAGTTGTGTAAGCTAGGAAACATTGCAACACAATAAAATAGTGTTCGGATACTTGCTCAATATAAATTTGAGTAAGGTTAAGGAAACTTGCCTGTTTGCTCAGCTACAATATAATACTAGCTTTAACTAACTTGCGTTGAAATGACCTAACATTAACAAGTCGATCTTTCAATTAGTATGTGTAAACTAATATGAGTATACACTTAAAAGAATCAAGTCATCACATAACATGCTTCTATACATATGTCATTACATTACTCGATTAGTTTCTAACTATGTCATAGTTGAAATCACCATTTACTAATTCATCATAGGATTCTTTCAATTAATAGAGAATTCTTGAGAATTGTAAGAATTTGCCAAAAACCCAATTCAAGAACATAAATTAGATTTTATACCTCTTTGAAGCTAAATGAACTTAGTTTCTTCCCTCTGTGATTACTAACCTCTTCTTTGGACCACAACTCACTTACTCTCAAATTATCAGAGTTTTCAAGAACTAAAACAAAGCAACGTGAATTGAAGATTATGTCTGTCATTTATAGATGAAACTTGGACTGGGCAATCACATTGCACTGAGGTTGAATTCATGGTGTATTAGCAGGAAACATTGGTTAATAAGGAGTGGGTTAACAACCCACCACCAACCATCACCATAGCTAATGATCACAGACTTGTAAGTTACGTATATAGGTGATAGATTACTGTTCATGTACTGATATTGGACTCTCAATTTGGGACAAGCTTCGCAACTAATTATTTAAGGCTTGGTTTGGATACTAAAATTCCCAAAATGTAATATAAATGTGTTAATGCTACTACACAATGGAAAGTTGGGAATTATTTATGTACTCACATGAATTCAAATAACTCTTACTATATAGTCTATATATATAATATATAGATATATTAATGTGCCACCTTGTACTATATAAAATATATAGTTAACTACAATATAATAAAGGTTTACTCTATTGTATGTTTGCACAAATTAACCAAGAAAATATATAATCACATTATACTCTTTAATTATTAATTATTCATAATAATTATTAATTAACACATTATCAATTAATTACTCATAATTGCAATTAACCAATATGTTCAACTCTTGCTACTATATTCAAATAGAATGAATATTTAATTAATACTCTTATCAAGTCTTTGATATTAGAAACTTAGGGTTAGTCCACTAATTTAAATCAACTATTATAGACTCCCTTTAATCATTTCATAAATTCACATAACCACTTAATGTTTAAATAAACTCACAAAACTAACTTATAAAAATTAAATCACATATTTAATTAATAAGGAGTTTTAAAATTTGTGGACGTTACATCCCTTCCCCCTTATAAAAATTCCATCCTCAGAATTATAAAATAAGGTTACTCAAATAAAAATGAATAATTTACTCTCATTTTCTCTTCTAGCTCCCACGTAGCTTCTTCTACTGCGTGTTTCCTCCAGAGAATCTTAACGAAATGGATAATCTTATTCCTCAGCTTCTGTTCCTTCCTATCTAGTATCTGGACAGGAACTTCTTCGTATGATAAGTCTTTCTCGACTTGGATTGGCTCATAGGAGATAACGTGCTTGTAGTATGGTTTATGTGGTTGTAATACTGACACATGAAACACGTTGTGAATGTGCTCAAGTTCAGGAGGTAACGCAACCTCATACACCACTTCAACGACTCGCCTCAAAATTTTAAACAATCCTATGAACCTAGGGCTCAACTTTCCCTTCTTCCCAAAATGAATCTTCCCTTTCCAGGGAGATTCTTTCAGAAATGCATAGCTTCCTACTTCAAAATCTCTCTCCTTGCGATGTAAGTCTGCATACTTCTTCTGGCGATCTTGAGTTACCACTAGTCGAGCTTTTATCACTCTGATGATTTCTACCATCTATTGTACCAACTCTGGTCCCAACAGTCGATGTTCTCCAACATCGTCCCAGCATAAGGGCGTTCTACATTTCCTACCATACAGTGCTTCGTACGGCGGCATTCCAATACTGGCGTGATAACTATTGTTATACGCGAACTCTACTAATGGAAGGTGATCCTCCCAACTACCCTTGAAATCCATCACACAAGCTCGGAGCATGTCTTTGTTGGGTAAAATCTATGTACGCACAACACGCAAGTATACGTGGTTAACAAGTAATAGAGTGATGAGTAGAGTATCGTTCCCACAGAGACTAACTAGAAATAACCTTAACTTACAATTACCAATTTCCTATTAACCCTAATTTTATTAAACAAATCAACTCAATAATTAAAATCAAAGACTCTAAATTAAAGAATAATTAAACTATCACAAAATAATCACAAATATCAAAATCTGAAATTTCAAACAATTAATGGAGAATTAGACTTATGATTTCACCCTAAGCTTCATTCTGATTTTAACACCTTTATTCCAATTCAATTTACTATCCCAGTTTATTAATCAAGAACACAAATATAGTATTAACCACCTCTCGATGCACTAATACTGTATTAACATAAATCCACAATGAAGATAGAAACACGTTAAACACCTTAATTAACTAACTCGCTATATCTCTATGTGAATTACAATTAAAGAAGGTTTAAGAATAAGTTCTCTATCCGATTACATGTGATGTCAAGCATATCTCTACCTTAACATTCATCAAGATTCTGCTATTCACAAAATTCATGAACACATGTGAAAGTAGTATGCACACAAGCCAATCATGTTTGATGATAAAGCATATACTTTGTAACAATCTTATTCATTTATTAATAAAAAGTATTAATTTATTAAAAGGCTTTTAATTATCTACATGATGCTATTTTTATAATATGTGATAAACCCATAGTTTTAAGCAATGCTTTTAGAATAATGATGATGATCATTCTAATGAGATCTAAATTCTAGAAAGCTTAAAACTAAAATAGTTCCCAATCGTTGGATTACTAAATTGGAAATTAGTGAATCCGGATAGATTGGTACATACGTTGCTTGCTCATTGGATGAGGATGATTGATCTCATGATCATTTGTGTGGAGACACTAAAGCAAGTATGTAGGTGCTTATTAGAGAATAAGTTCACTTTGAGCGTGGCTCGCTAAGGAATACCTAATGGAGTTTTACTTGTTGTCAATAGGAATTCATGTAGTGATAGTAGTACAAGTGATCCTTGGACTTGAGATCATCATAGTATCTTGTGTATGATGAGTTATACTTTGACTTATTCCTTAAGACCCTTAGGGTATATCAAAGGTATGCTTGGGTATAATAAGTTGTACATGGAGATAATGAATGATCAATAAAGAATCTACCACTTATTAAAAAAGAGAAATGTCCTATGTGATTCGATAAATGACAACCCAAGAGTCCTTGGCATGGCGTAATGAAATTAGAAAGGAGTTTCTAATTTGCATTATTTGGAGTTGTGCATTTAAGAGTCGAAATACATATAATTAAATAAAATAAGACTTGGAAAGTAATTCCATGTCTTATATTTAAGCTGGGACATTGTATGGTGGAAGGATTGAATTGTATCGGTAACTATTTACTCAAAGGTTCTTTTATGATTAATGTTGAAATCTATATTATCCGGAAAGTCGTTGATCGCTAGGGAGGCTTATCCCTATTGTAGAATAAATATTATTTATTTAAATAAATTAATTGTTTAATTTGTTTATTTAAATAAGATTAGAATTGTTCTAATTGATTTATTCACATTAGGTTTAATATGGGGAACCTAAAGGGTCACACCATAAAAGGAAGAATAATTATTTAAGAAGTTAATGGCATAGTCGTAATAATATGTTATGTATATTTAATTTAATCTATGGTGATAGAATAAATTAAATAGCTTAATATTATTATTTAATATTTTAGAAATATTAAATATAAATTAATAAGAGGAGTCTTATTAATATTATTACAATTATTATTATTATTTTAATTTTTGAAAGAGTTTAGGAATTAATTTAATATAAGTACTCTCATTTATTCCTAATTGGATTAGGAAGGAAAATTAGTTAAAGGAGTTTAATTAATTATCCCTAATAAGATTAGGGAGCCCCTTTAATTAAAAGGGTTTAATTAAATAATACCTTATTTTTAATAGGGTTACTTGATATCTTAATAAGAAGAGTCTTATATCAGATATTAAGACTACGTGATAATTCCAATGGTTGGAGAATACGCTCCTTTTCTATAGAGATAGAAAAACTAGGGTTTAGCCAACCACCCATCTTCTTGAATTCTTCTTCTTTCTTGGTGGATCACCTCTAGAGGCCAAACACTTGGGTGGCTAACGTTGATCAAAGGAAGGAACCAAACCCGGTGGATTCAAGTTGAACGCGAAAAGAATTGGAGGTGAACTTGTACCTGAGGAAGCTCGGATCTTCAAGGGTATGATTCTTGTTCTTCAATTTTTTGTTTAATTAATAATTGTGCATAAAGGGTGATCCGGGTATATGGTTTGTAAAATTTTTTAAACTCTGATTTTTACACGTTTCCGCTTATTTTTGCAATTTGATTGCGTTCATGAAAATTACAAACCTAACAACATGTTATATTAATTAGGTCTAGATTTGAATATCCTCTCTCGATTCCATACAAATCCACAAAGAATTGTTGACCAGGCAATTCATAAATTCAAGCTCAAATCAATATAGATAAACTGGAAATAGAGTTTTAAAATGGAAATCAAAGGTTACAAAATCATCATTTCACTTAGAGATCCATCATAAGCCTAAAAAGTGAATTAGTTCATAATAAACAAAGTAAACACTGAATAAATCATAGAAATCATTCTTGTGATTACAAATAATAGCCTAAGACAGAGAATATTGAAAAACACCCTTCTCGTAGCCTAGAATCGCAATCATCTCGAAAAATCTCCTCAAAATACTCCTCCAAAGCTTGCTATAAAAAATTGAGATTTGATCTTTGTCTTGTGCCTTGTGTTGTGTTGTATGCGTTGTTTTTGTTGTTATTGATAGAGTAGTAGATGTCTAGCATACAAGCTCCAGCCGAAATTCCCTTCAATTAGAGTTCCATTGTCGTGTAATTACTAGAAACCATGCCCAAGAAGAAGTTTAATCATGGCAGGACATAACCAAAATTGCCACCCCCTCCCTGACGGGGGTTAGTGTACTATATTAGCAGCCATTTACGAAGTGTATAAACTAATTATGCTCATACTGGCGAACTTCCTTCTTCGCTAATCGAAGATCAAGACCCCATACCGACGGTCTTGTCTTCTTTCCTCGAGATATTTCTTTGAATTTCATGTTGTACTCAAATTTTGGTCTAATTGACATCAAATCATCCCAATTGATTACACATATCTGTTAAATGCCACAACAACCATCCTACACATGAAATAACATAAAACAAGTAAAAATGAACATGATCACAAGAATTTAGCAACAAATAAGCATGAAATGGACATTAAATCGCGTATATAAAATCCACTTGTCAAAATACCCCAAACTTAAACCGTGCTAGTCCTTAAGCACAAAATAACTACATGAAATGCAATGAGATGAAATGACTATGACCTAACTTATATGATTTCGAATCCAATAATATTGCAGAATCAAGATAATCTTAACGGCCTCAGCGAAAACAAGCAACTAAACAATATTAACCACCCAAAAACCAATCTACAATTCCATTTTAATCCTCAAATCTCAAGCCATCATCACTGGTATAGTGTGTGTGTGTGTGTGTGTGTGTGCAACATTCATGATAACCGATACTGACTCAAATTTTAATACATAACCAATCTCTTAGAAGGAATCATGCAGTGGAAACATAAAAATTTCAAAAACAGACAGCTCCAACTAAAACTAAACAATCACTAATCTCGGGGGTTCAAGCAAGGTACTTATACTTTATTCATATACTTCCTCTTTTTTTTTTCTTTTTTTTTCAGATACATATGGGGGCTTTTTGCTCTTTTCCCATTTTATTCACATTTTTTTTATATACATACATGACTGTGCAATGTCTCGTCCCATTAAGGGTTGACAATTACTACCTTTATGAAGCTTTCAACTAACGACTCCCTGCACCATAAAAGACCTTAGGGCGCTAGGTGTAAAGACAATCCCCTCGGGCGTACTTGCTCAAGTAACAAAGGCCCCGAAACAAGACTAGTCATGATACATGTACTCTTTTTTTTAAAGCTTATATACCCCACATATCATCCTCCAAACTTAGGTTCTTGCTTAAGTTTTTGCCTTCACTGTCTATCATTGTCGTATTCTCATTTACTCTAACATTATCCTTTAGAGACTATTTATGTATCAATTTGAACTGACCAGTCAACAACGATGTTATTATTCGTGTTATCCTTTAATGCCAGTTTCAAATAAGCTCAAGATTCAATTTATAGCAGAAATTGTATCACAGTTCTAATACTCAATACTTTAACCTAAGCTACTATGAATGCACCTAAGCTATCATGCAATACTGAAATTAAGATGTAATACGGAAATTTAAATGATAAAATGCAAAATGCACCCTAAATGAGCTAAATGCATGCAAACATGTATGTAAATCCCCTAAACTTAAGTAATACAATGTCCTCATTGGATGAATAGTCTAAATAAGTACGTGAGGACTTCCCTGCTATCATTTAAGCCTGAGGAGGTGGTTGTTGTTCTTCTTCGTCCGAATCACTTGGTGGAAACCTAGGCATTGGCATGGGCTGTTGATATGGAAATTGGGCTACCGGGTTAAAGCTTTGTAGAGTAATGTTGAGCGAGGCAAAAGATGCGTTCATAGCATCAAACATATGATCTTGCCTCATTGCCAATCGCCTCATTGCCCGACGTGTTGCGTTATTGTGTACAATCAATTGATTTAGAAAATTAATGAACTGAGAATTGGATATGGCCTCGGGCTGCGGTACCTGCTCAGCCCCTTGATCACCCATTGCTTTATCGTCATCCCCCAATGTTTCCGTAACATCCACGTCGTCATCCGAATCCGAAGGAAAAATAAAACCCAGACCACGCGGATATGACTCACCCCCTGCCCATACGGAATACCGTGCTATCATTCTAGAATCAAGCAATGCAAGCGGCATTTGTGTGGGCTCATCATCGAACCATCTAACGTCGGTGTTGCGACACAACCCACAAATGAGTGATGGGTGTGGCAAGCCTCTAGAAAAATTTCCACGTAAGTACCAGCGGATGGAGGAACAAATAATGGCCCCGATATTGATGATGAAATCTTGCACAATGGCGTACAACAATAACGCCTTCTCTTTTGTGACATCCGAGGTGTGTTGGGATGGAAGCTATTTAGCACATAGGAAGGCGTACCAGATTTTTCCATACCGGCTAAGGTCTTTGTTATGAAACACGGTACCTCCCTTTCGACCCTTGATCCAAGATGTTCCCGACTTTGTCATCTCCGTGATTATAGCATCATAGCTCGGGTCAGAATTATGGAGATGAGCATAATGGCAGTGGCGAGGTACCCGCAGTTGGTAGTAGGTGTTAATTGTGTCGGCACTGAATGGAACCAACCGTCCTCGCAAAAACGCGTGGAATAGTTCTTTGTCCTCAGCATTTGCATAAAATTCTTTGACAATGTTCACAACGGCTGGTTCCGGCTCCTCGGTGAATTTGGTCCATCCCTTTTGGTAAATTTGAGGTATAAGCTCCCCATCGTTAGGATCCAGTGCCAACCCCCGCTCCGATGTAAAGGCTTTGGTGAGGATGTAGTCATACCGGTCGGCGGAGGCTGCATTTGCAAATTTCTGGCGATCGAAGGTGCGGGTTGGTTGAGATGGCCGTGAACTTTCTCCCCTTTGGCATTTAGAAGATGATTGTGAAGCCATTTTCTCGCTCTAGTGCTTGACTTGCTTTAGCTTTCCCCCAAACTTTTCACTTTGATCTTCTCTAACTCTCAAGTATAGTCTATGAATGTTCTATATCAATTGTTGTGAGAGATTTGATATGAGAGGTAATGATATATATAGAGGTGGAAGGATGGCTACCATTGGTGGAGTGAAGAGGTGGAGAGGAATAATGGAGTTAAGTAATTAATGGGAAGTAGAAGTGGTGATAGTGGGTGGTGGTTATGGAATTTAATTGTTGTAGTGGGGAAGTGGAGAAAGTGGGGTTTTATTGGGAATGGGAGAAGTCTATGTGAAACTGCCAAAGTTGGTTGGATTCTTGGACCCCTGCCCCGATAGGGGGTATTATACTAGGAAGGCCCTCCCCGGCGGGCTAGTATTCTGTCAACTGGGTTCGGGGACCCCCTAGCCCAATGGGGGTTGTAGTGTTTTGATGCACCTACGTGAGGGTTATAGTGTAAAAGGGGCCTTTTTACGTGGCTATCTTCTCTTGTCGATTCCTTGTTTTCTTACTTTGCTTCATTGTAGCTCACTTAATGCTCCATTTTCCATCCTGCAAGATATACAAATGAGATATAGTGAGTTATTGATAACATAATGTAGTGTGGAGATATTAACGAGACTTTTATTATTTTTCTACCTAGTAATTTAATGAAAACTATGATTAAGCAAATATGAATTGAAAATATGATAAATAAACTAAAGATTGGGTTGCCTCCCAAGTAGCGCTTGATTTTAAGTCTTTCAGCCTGACTACTTCCTGCTCATGTTGTGTCGGTTAATGTGATGGCGATCACTTCGGTGTTGGCTTCTCCACCCCAATAATGTTTTAAACGGTGCCCGTTTACTTTGAACATATCTAGTGGATTTCAACTGTAGAGTTCCACTACGCCATGAGAGAAAACCCGTTTGATAGTGAATGGTCCCGACCATCTCGATTTAAGCTTTCAAAGGAACAATCACAACCGTGAGTCGAACAATAGTACTGATTGACCCAGCTGGAATATTCGGTGCATAATTTTCTGGTCGTGCCATCTTTTTACCTTTTCTTTGTAAATTTTAGAATTCTCATAGGCGTGAAGGCAAAATTCATCGAGTTCATTCAATTGAAGTAATCTTTTCTCCCCTACAGCTGCTTGATCAAAATTGAATTTTTGCACCACCCAATATGCTTTATGCTGTAGCTCGACCGGTAAGTGGCATGCCTTCCCGTACAGTAGTTGATATGGTGACATCCCGATTGGCGTCTTGTATGTAGTCCGGTATGCCCATAATGCATCGTCCAATCTAAGCGACCAATTTTTCCTACTCGGATTCACCACTTTCTCTAATATCTTCTTAACTTCTTTGTTTGATACCTCAGCCCGTCCACTAGTTTGCGGGTGATACGCTGTAGCTACCTTGTGGTTGACCCCATACTTGGCCAAAAGAGCTGAAAAAGACTTATTGCATAAGTGACTACCTTCGTCACTGATAATTGCTCTTGGCGTGCCAAACCTCATGAAGATGTTCTTTTGTAGGAACTTGAGGACCACTTTGGCATCGTTTGATGGTAATGATGCAGCTTCAACCCACTTTGACATGTAGTCCACTGCGAGTAGAATGTATTGATTGTTCAAAGACGAGGGGAATAGCCCCATGAAATCGATACCCCATACATCAAAAATTTCCACTTCAAGAATCGTTTGTAAAGGCATCTCATTCCGTTTTGAAATGTTGCCCACTCTTTGGCACCTATCGCATTGTTTGACAAAGTGGTGGGCATCCTTGAATAATGTAGGCCAATAAAAACCTGCTTGTAACACCTTCGCTGCTGTCCTCTCACTCCCATAATGTCCGCCATACGCAGACGAATGACACTTATGCAGAATGTTCTTCACTTCACTATAGCGGATGCACCGTCGAATCATTTTGTCGGTGCATTGCTTGAACAAATATGGTTCATCCCACACGTACCATTTCACGTCATGAAGAAATTTTCTTTTTTGTTATCTTGTGAGGTCAGGTGGTAGAATGTTACTCACAAGAAAATTTGCGTAATCCCCATGTCACGGAATCTCTGCTGAAATCCTAAATAATTGCTCATCTGGGAATGACTCATTAATCTCACATCTGTCGTCTTTCGCTTTCCCGTGGTTTTCCAACCTAGACAAGTGATCGGCTACTTGGTTCTCCGTCCCCTTTCTATCCTTTATTTCTAAGTCAAACTCTTGAAGTAGGAGAATCCACCGGATAAGGCGTGGCTTAGCATCCTTTTTCACTATCAAGTACCGAATCGCCGCATGGTCTGTGTAGACTATCACCTTAGTCCCGATCAAGTAAGCCTGAAATTTGTCAAATGCATACACCATTGCAAGCAATTCCTTTTCTGTGGTTGTGTAATTCATTTAAGTTTCTGTAAGTGTTTTGCTTGCATAGTATATGGAGTGAAATACCTTGTCTCGACGTTGGCCCAATATAGCCCCAACCGCATAATCACTTGCATCACACATAAGCCCAAATGGCATGCTCCAATCTGGTGCGACTATCATGGGGGCTGTAGTCAATTTCTTCTTTAATAAATCAAAAGCTGTCTTGCATTCTTCATCAAAGCTGAAAGTCGCATCCTTCTCTAAAAGACTACATAGAGGTTTTTCAATTTTAGAGAAGTCTTTTATGAACCTCCTGTAGAACCCAGCATGTCCTAAGAAACTCCTAATACCCTCAACTGAGCTCGATGGAGGCAGTTTTTCGATAGTTTCCAGCTTTGCTTTGTTAACCTCCAATCCTTGAGACGATACCTTATGGCCCAAAATTATGCCCTTTTAAACCATGAAGTGGCATTTTTCCCAATTTAGTACGAGATTCGTGTCCTTACATTGCTGCAACACCATGACCATATTCTTCAAGAAAATATCGAAGCTGTCCCCATAGACCGAAAAGTCATCCATGAAGACTTCAACATTTTTCTCCACCATATCTGAAAAAATGGCCATTATACACCGTTGGAAAGTTGCAGGTGCAATGAATAATCCGAATGAGATCTTGCTGAATGCAAATGTGCCATAAGGGCACGTGAATGTCATCTTTTCTTGATCCTCCAGAGCAATGACTATCTGGTTATAGCCCGAGTATCCATCCAACAAACAGTAATATTCATGTCCCGCCAATCTATCCAACATTTGGTCAATAAAGGGCAGCGGGAAATGGTCTTTTCGGGTTGACTTGTTCAATTTTCTATAATCCATGCAAACCCTCAAACCTGTTACTGTTCTAGTCGGTATTAATTCGTTGTCCTCATTCTGCACCACTATCATTCCTCCTTTTTTCGGCATGCACTGGACCGGACTAACCCATTTGCTGTCAAAAATTGGGTAGATGATACCGGCATCCAACCACTTCAAAATTTCCTTCTTCACAACTTCCTTCATAATCAGGTTAAGTTGCCGCTGTTGTTCCACTGTTGGTTTTGTTTCATCTTCCATCAAAATCTTGTGCATACAAAATGAAGGGATGATTCCCTTTATGTCCGCGATCATCCACCCAATAGCTGATTTGTGTTCCCGAAACACCCTCAGCAACTTTTCTTCCTGCATTTCGTCAAGTGCAGCTAAAATAATAATAGGTAAAGAATTTGAATTGCCTAAATATGCATACCTTAGGTGTTTAGGGAGTGGCTTAAGTTCTAGATTTGGTGGCTCTTCCAATGATGGTTTTAGTTTTGCTACGACAACTTCCTCCGTGTGCAATGGTTCAAACGATTTTCTGAATCTGAAAACTCATGGAAATGAGTCTAGCATTTGTAAGTAATCCACCGATTCTGGGTTGTCGACCTCTTCATCCCCCAATAAAGTTGTTTCTAATGGATCGTTGACCAAACTCTTGCTCATATCTTCACTAATGATTTGCTCAATTAAATCCATTCGAAAACATTCTTCCTCATCCGTAGGGAATTTCATGGCCTTGAATACATTGAATTTTATTTCTTGATCTTGGACCCTCATAGTCAGTTCTCCTTTTCGTACATCTATGAGTGTCCTACTCGTGGCCAAAAATGGTCTCCCTAGGATAATTAAGATGTTCTTGTCCTCCTCAAAGTCCAAAATGATAAAGTCCGCGGGGAATATAAACTTATCCACTTTCACTAAAATGTCCTCTACTATGCCTCTCGGATATGTGACTGACCTATCCGCCAACTGTAACAAAATATTTGTAGGTCTTGGCGCGGGCAAACCCAATTCTGTGTATACGGACAATGGCATAAGGTTTACACACGCCCCCAAATCACATAAACACTTGTTGAAATGCATATTCCCGATCGTGCATGGAATAGTGAAGCTCCCTAGGTCCTTGAGTTTTGGTGGTAATTTCTACTGTAATACCGCATTACACTCCTCTGTTAGTGCAACTGTCTCAAAGTCTTCCCATTTCTTCTTCCTTGGTAGAATCTCTTTCATAAATTTTGCGTAGCTCGACATTTGTTCTAGGGCTTCTGCAACTGTCTATTTTTGGACCCTCTGCTGAAATGGTGGTGGTGGATAAACAATTGGCTTATTGTTCAACTTTATCTCCTCATTCTGCTTATCTTCACCCTTATTTCCTTCAACCACGTGACTGTCATCAACTTTTTCATCCAGAGTCGCTTAATCTTCTGCATTATTACACTCAAGCTATTTTCCACTCCATAATGTAATTGCCTGACACTATTCATGGTTACCCTTCAGATTTCTCTCTGTATCACTTGGTAGGGTCCCTTGTGGTTTGTTATTTAGTGCCAATGCAATTTTCCCCATATGATTTTCCAAGTTCTTGATGGCTATTGCTTGAGTTTTCATGGCTGCCTCATTACTCGTTATATATTTCGACACCAATTCCTCAAAATCTGATTTCCTTTCATTATGTTGGGCTAGTTGTTGGTGATTCTGAAAACCAAGGGGATATGATTGTCGTGGAGCTTGATGTTGCTGATTATTACTCCACGAGAAATTCGGATGATTCCTATTTCCTTGATTGTATGTGTTCTGGTATGTGTTCTGTGGAATTCTATTATAATTGCCCACAAACTGCACCGATGCTAGATTTATCGCGCATTGATCCGTTGGGTGCTCTCCCGCACATAACTCACATATAACTGCCACTTGTTGTGCTTGTTGAGCACATGCACACATCATAGAATCCAACTTCTTCGAAAGTGCTGAAATCTGTGCTTGTATAGCTGTCACACCATCCACTTCTAAAACCCCAGCTGCCTTTACCTGTGTCATTCTCGTTGTGGGCCACTAGTAGTTGTTAGTCGCCATGGTTTCAATCAAATCATAGGCTTCCTCGTAACTCTTGGCCATGAATGCTCTGCCCGACGCTGCAACAATACTAGTTCTAAGATTCCCATATAGTCCGTTGTAAAAGGTGTTCATTTGCAGCCACTTGGGTAATCCATGATGTGGGCATTTTTTGAGCAATTCTTTGTATCTCTCCCATGCCTCATATAACGACTCCCCATATTGCTGCTCAAACATCGATATCTCGTTCCTCATCTTTACAGTTTTCGCTGATGGAAAGAATTTGGCGAGGAATTTCTGAGCTAAGTCCTCCCACGTAGTTATCGATCCAGATGGTAGAGAATGCAACCAACTCTTCGCCTTGTCCCGTAGAGTGAATGGGAACAAGCGAAGTCTAACCGCATCATCTGACACCCCATTATACCTAAAGGTGTCACAAATCTCCAGAAAGCTGACTAGATGCTCGTTCGGATCGTCATTTGTCAATCCCCCAAACTGAACTGAATTCTTAATCATATGAATTGTTCCAGGCTTGATTTCAAATGTGCTAGCAGTTATTGTGGGCTTGGTGATGCTTGACTGCAGTTCAGTCACCTTGGGTGTGGCGAAGTCCCTTAACGCTTTCTGATCTTCGGTTGCCATTTCCTCTTCCTTCTCAGGTGTTTCGAATTCTTTCCTCGTTTCCTTGATCCACTTACTCAACCTCTGAAACCTTTTCTCTATGTCATCCTCAAAAGGCAGCAAGTCTGGATTTTTGGACCGAGTTTGCATAAACTGTTTCCAACACCTGAAATAGAAGGACAAACAAAAATAAAAATGTCCAAGTAAAACTGGATTAATTAAACTGATATTGTAAAACTATTAAGATTTATACTAAATAGTCCCCGGCAACGGTACCAAAAACTTGTTGGGTCAAATCTATGTACGCATAACACGCAAGTATACGTGGTCAACAAGTAATATAGTGATGAGTAGAGTATCGTTCCCACAGAGACTAACTAGCAATAACCTTAACTTATAATTACCAATTTCCTATTAACCCTAATTTTATTAAACAAATCAACTCAATAATTAAAATCA
This sequence comes from Panax quinquefolius, assembly GCA_020205615.1. Classification (NCBI taxonomy): domain Eukaryota; kingdom Viridiplantae; phylum Streptophyta; class Magnoliopsida; order Apiales; family Araliaceae; genus Panax; species Panax quinquefolius. The sequence goes on along the minus strand of CM035154.1, from coordinate 100,541,226 downwards.
AAGACTCTAAATTAAAAAATAATTAAACTATCACAGAACAATCACAAATATCAAAATCTAAAATTTTAAACAATTAATGGAGAATTAGACTTATGATTTCACCCTAAGCTTCACTCTGATTTTAACACCTTTATTCCAATTCAATTTACTATTCCAGTTTATTAATCAAGAACACGAACGTAGTATTAACCACTTCTCGATGCACTAATACCATATTAACGTAAATCCATAATGAAGATAGAAACACGTTAAACACCTTAATTAACTAACTCACTATATCTCTATGTGAATTACAATTAAAGAAGGTTTAAGAATAAGTTCTCTATCCGATTAAATGCGATGTCAAGCATATCTCTACCTTAACATTCATCAAGATTCTTCTATTCACAAAATTCATGAACACATGCTATATTAATTAGGTCTAGATTTGAATATCCTCTCTCGATTCCATTCAAATCCACAAAGAATTGTTGATCAGGAAATTCATAAATTCAAGCTCAAATCAATATAGATAAACTTAAAATAGATTATTAAAATGGAAATCAAAGGTTACAAAATCATCATTTCACTTAGAGATCCATCATAAGCCTAAAAAGTGAATTAATTCATAATAAACAAAGTAAACACTGAATAAATCATAGAAATCATTCTTGTGATTACAAATAATAGCCTAAGATGAAGAATATTGAAAAACACCCATCTCGTAGCCTAGAATCGCAATCATCTCGAAAAATCTCCTCGAAATACTCCTCCAAAGCTTGCTATGAAAAACTGAGATTCGATCTTTATCTTGTGCCTTGTGTTGTGTTGTATGCATTGTTTTTGTTGTTATTGATAAAGTAGTAGATGTCTAGCATACAAGCTCCAGTCGAAATTCCATTCAATTAGAGTTCCATTGTCGTGCAATTACTAGAAACCATGCCCAAGAAGAAGTTTAATCATAGCAGGACATAGCCAAATTGTACCTTTTAGCAAGTGGGGTTCGTGAACTATATTAAGCCCACAGGAGAACCACCTTCTGTCAAGCTCGAATGAAGACTCCAGCCCGTGAAGGTGTATATAAACTAATTATGCCACTTTGGTGGCTTCTTTTTACGCTAATCGAAGATCATGACCCCAGCTTACGTGGTACCTAGTATAATATTGCCCACCCCGATGGGCATGTCTTCTGCCAGATGACTTTGCTGAATTTCATGCTGTACTCAAACTTTGCTCTAATTGACCTCAAATCATCCCAATTGATTCCACATATCTGTTAAATGCTACAACAACCATCCTACACATGAAGTAACATAAAATAAGTAAAAATGAACATGATCACAAGAATTTAGCAATAAATAAACATGAAATGGACATTGAATTGCGTATATAAAATTCACTTATCAGTCTTCAAGTGTCTGAATCGTCCTCTAACTTTTCCCATCTGTCTGCGGATGATACGCGGTACTCACTCGTAGTTGTGTCCCCATTCTTTCTTGAAGACTCTTCTAGAAGTTTGACGTGAATCGCGGATCTCTATCTGATATAATAGATACCGGCACCCCATGCCTCGAGATAATTTCCTTGACATATAATTTGGCTAATTGGTCCAAACTATACTTAATCTTAATCAGCAAAAAGTGAGCTGACTTAGTAAAACGATCTACAATCACCCATATGGCGTCGTGCCCTTTCTGCGTTGACGGAAGTCTCACCACAAAGTCCATTGTGATGTGCTCCCATTTCCATTCTAGAATTTCTAATGGTTATAATAACCCACTTAGTCGTTGATGCTCTGCGTTGACTCTCTGACAAGTTAAGCATCTACTCACGCATTCTTCAACCTCTCTCTTCATGTTTGACCACCAGAAGTGGTGACGCAAATCTTGGTACATCTTTGTGCTTCCTGGGTGTATCGAATATCTCGTACTGTGCGCCTCTTGCAAAATCTCTTCTCTCAGTTCTGGTACTAATGATACCCAAATTCGTCCTTCAAATCTTAATAGTCCAGTGCTATCAATCTTAAATTTTAATTCATCACCTTCAGTCAATCGCTTCTTGATGTTAATGCAATCTTCGCCCTTTTCTTGTGCTTCTTTAACCTTATCCAATATAGTCGGACTCGCTGTCACTGTAAACAATTGTTCATTCGCCTCCATCAGATACTCAATCTCCAAGTCTAGTCGTTGAAATCTTTCACCAATTCTTCTTGAATAGTTAACTTCAAGAACTTCTCTTTGCCTTTTCTGCTCAAGGCATCTGCCACTACATTTGCTTTGCCTGGATGGTAAAGAATCTCACAATCATAATCTTTGATCAATTCTAACCATCGGCGCCGCCTCATGTTTAATTCTTTCTGTGCGAAGATATACTTCAGACTCTTGTGGTCCATATATATCTCATATTTCTCGCCATACAAATAATGCCTCCAAATCATCAAGGAAAAAACTACTGTTGCTAACTCCAGGTCATGAGTCGGATATCCCTTCTCATAATCTTTTAACTGACGTGAAGCGTACACAATGACCCTACCGTGTTGCATCAGTACATAGCCAAGTCCCTTGTGTGACGCATCACTATACACTACAAACCCTCCTGTGTTGTCCGGTAAGGCCAACACAGGTGTTTGATTAATACTTTGCAACCAAAGTATTAATTTATTAAAGACTTTTAATTATTTACATGATGTTGTTTTATAATATGTGATAAACCCATAGTTTTAAGCAATGCTTTTAGAATAATGATGATGATCATTCTAATGAGATCTAAATTCTAGAAAGCTTAAAACTAAAATAGTTCCCAATCGTTGGATTACTAAATTGGAAATTAGTGAATCCGGATAGATTGGTACATACGTTGCTTGCTCATTGGATGAGGATGATTGATCTCATGATCATTTGTGTGGAGACATTAAAGCAAGTATGTAGGTGCTTATTAGAGAATAAGTTCATTTGAGCGTGGCTCGCTAAGGAATACCTAATGGAGTTTTACTTGCCTGTCAATAGGAATTCCTGTAGTGATAGTAGTACAAGTGATCCTTGGACTTGAGATCATCTTAGTATCTTGTGTATGATGAGTTATACTTTGACTTATTCCTTAAGACCCTTAGGGTATATCAAAGGGTATGCTTGGGTATAATAAATTGTACATGGAGATAATGTATGATCAATAAAGAATCTACCACTTCTAATAAAAGAAGAGAAATGTCCTATGTGATTTGATAAATGACAACCCAGTAGTCCTTGGCCAAGGCATAATGAAATTAGAAAGGAGTTTCTAATTTGCATTATTTGGAGTTGTGCATTTAAGGATCGAAATACATATAATTAAATAAAATAAGACTTGACGGTAATTCCATATCTTATATTTAATTGGGACATTGTATGGTGGAAGGATTGAATTATACGGTAACTATTTACTCAAAGGTTCTTTTATGATTAATGTTGAAATCTATATTATACGGAAAGTCGTTGATCGCTAGGGAGGCTTATCCTATTGTAGAATAAATATTATTTATTTAAATAAATTAATTGTTTAATTTATTTATTTAAATAAGATTAGAATTATTCTAATTGATTTATTCACAATAGGTTTAATATGGAGAACCTAAAGGGTCACACCATAAAAGGAAGAATAATTATTTAAGAAGTTAATGGCATAATCGTAATAATATATGTTAAGTATATTTAATTTAATCTATGGTGATAGAATAAATTAAATAGCTTAATATTATTATTTAATATTTTAGAAATATTAAATATAAATTAATAAGAGGAGTCTTATTAATATTATTACAATTATTATTATTTTAATTTCTAAAAGAGTTTAGGAATTAATTTAATATAAGTACTCTCATTTATTCCTAATAGGATTAGGAGGGAAAATTAGTTAAAGGAGTTTAATTAATTATCCCTAATAAGATTAGGGAGCTTAATTAATTAAAAGAATTTAAATAATTAAATAAATCCTAATTCCTTAATTGTTAAGGTGGGTTACCCACATCTATAAATAAGAGGAGTCTTATTATGGGTGAAGTGGGTGGTTGACTTTTATAACTACGTAATAATTCCAATTTGTTGGAGAGTACGCCCTTTCTATAGAGATAGAAAACTAGGGTTGAGCCAATATCCCTTCTTCTTGAATCTTTATTTTTCCTTGGTGGATCACCTCTAGAGGCCAAACATATGGGTGGCTAACGTTGATCAAAGGAAGGAACCAAACCCGGTGGATTCAAGTTGAACGTGAAAAGGATTGGAGGTGAACTTGTACCTGAGGAAGCTCGATCTTCAAGGGTATGATTTTATTCTTTTCCTTTTCGTTTAATTAATAATTATGCATAAAGGGTGATCCGTATATGGTTTGTAAATTTTAAACTACGATTTTACACGCCCGCTTAATTTTGTGCAATTTGATTATGTTCTTGAATATTACAAACCTAATGACTAAGTAGCGTTCGTCAAACCAAATGACATTACGAAACTCAAAGTATCCATCTGAAGTTTTGAATGCCGTCTTTGGAATATCCTCCACCTCACTTTCGGTTGGTGATAACTTAGGTCCTCAAGTCGATCTTTGAAAAGTACTTTTGCCCCCTTCAACTGATCAAATAAATCGTCTATCCTGGGCAAACGGGTACTTGTTCTTAATGGTGACCTTGTTCAACTCTCAGTAGTGGATACAAAGTCTTCGCGACCCATCTTTCTTCTTTATGAATAAGACTGGTTCTCCCCAAGGTGATACGCTCGGTCGAATGTATCTCTTATCTAACAACTCTTGTAATTGGGCCATCAGTTCTTTCATCTCCACCGGTGCCATACGATACGGTGCTTTGTATACCGGTGCTGTCCCTAGTGCCAAATCAATGACAAACTCAATCTCTCTATCCGGTGGTAATCCCGAAATCTCGTTTGGGAAGACATCAACGAAATCCCTTACAATAGGTATCTGACTCAGTTCACTCTCGACTCGTTGAGTATCAACCACGTGAGCCAAATAACCTATACAACCCTTCCTAAGAAATCTCTGAGCTTGCACCATCGTCAGACAATGAGATTATCTCGGCGATTTACTACCATAAAATACTACTTTTGACTTATTCGGAGTCTTAAGGTGTACACACTTCTTCTTACAGTCTATAACTGCTCCGTGAACCGATAACCAATCCATTCCAAGGATTACATCGAACTCCCCCAAACGAATCGGTATCAAATCCACCTTGAGCTTAAATCCTCGCAATTTGGTATAACAATTCCTATTAATGTATTCTACTGGGATAATTTCCTTGTTCGCTACTTCTATGTTCATAGGGTGTTCTAATCTCTCACGGGGTAATTCTAACTGTTTAGCAAATGCTTCCGAAATAAAAGAGCAGGTAGCACCCGAATCAAATAACACGTATGCATCTATATCATTGATCGGAATGATACCTGACACCACATCCTTAGACTCCACTGCATCCTGTACGGTCATGTTGAATGTTTGTGTTGTTGGTCTGTTAGCTTGACTAGTTGGTCCTCCAATGTTTAGCCCATTGTTGTTGTTGTTGTGGTTGCCGCTAGCTGCATCTCCCTTTCTCTTCGAGCAGTCCTTAATTTGATGGTCTATGGCTCCACACGAGAAACATCCTCCCTTTTACTTATTCGAACACTGAGGAGCCCTGTGCCCTGGTTGTCCACAATGATAACAAACACTCTTCCCCTTCATGCACTCCCCCGAGTGATTCCTCCCACAATTGTTGCACTTCATACTTTTCTTGGCCTCCCCTCCAGACTTATTGCCTCCAGAGGATTGGCTCTCCATCCATCTATGCTTGTTGGGGTTGCTGCCTCTGCTGCTTCCCCCTTTCTTCCCTTCTTGACCGGTCTTCTTTTCTTGTTTGAATCGAGCGACGGCTTCATTGCCTCCTTCAGAAATGATAGCCCTTTCCAAAATATCAGAGTAAGTCTTGATCTTCAACACAGCCACTGCCTTCTGTACCCATGGTTTCAGTCCTAGTTCGAACCTCCTTGCTTTTTTAGCCTCCGTGTCAACCTGATGCGGAGCGAATCAGGCTAACTCATTAAATCTTGCCGCATACTCTGCGACAGACATACCACATTGCTTCAACTCCAGAAACTTAACTTCCATATCCTGTTGCGTATTCTCCGAGAAGTAATTCTCAAGGAATATCTCCTTAAATCTCTCCCAAGGAATAACTTCTTCGTACATTGGCCCTATTGGCTTTACGCAATAGTTAACCGCCTTCATCATGAAAGTGGAAAAACTCATCTTCTGTTGTTCAGCCCCTCGTGCGACCTCAAACACCTTCTCCATCTCTTCTATCCATGTCTGGGCTTTAATTGGATCCAAGGTTCCCCGGAATTTCTGTGGTCCTACCAATTTAAAGTCCTTAAAGCTAGCCAAGTGTTGTGTCTGGCTGCTTCGCCTTGGCGAAGTGCATTTTGCATTGTTTTTGATTAATGAGTTAACGAAGTTCTGCATTGAATCGACATTTGCCCCTCCACCATTGTTAACGGATCCTTCCTCCCTCTGATTCCGCTGAATTCTCCTAGGCGGCATGATCTGAGGAAAGGAAGAAAATTATTAGGCTTTATGTGATATGTTATTCTTGTTAGCATTAAGAAGTTTAAGACGTCTATCAATCATTTTTGATTTAAATAAACAACTTCATTATCACAGTAAAACTCGATGGATTTCCTCAACCCATCACTTACATACTCTACTTGAGTTTTCTACTAAGGTTATAACCTAGGTTTCGCATTCCTAACATTTATAACCTACTGCTTTGATACCAACCTGTGATGCCCCCGAATCCGGGTCCTCTGACCCCGATCCGATCATCACGATAAAATACTAACATCCACCTCTAAACAACATACGATAACTAAAATGCGGAATATAATAAACGTACGTCGTTCATTCAAAAGGTGTTACTAGTCCCAAGATACGATAACCTTAATATCATCTTACAATCATACCCTAAAATAAATATTAGGGTTCACATTACATAATCGTAATTTAAACTAAGCATAAGATAAATTCTGCTTCTTGCAATTATCCTACATCTTCCCTTTACCCTTGTATTTTCCTGAGGTCTCGGGCTTAGCTGCAATATAATTCATGATATAGCAAGGATGAGCAACAAGTTTGCTCAACATGTTTAAACACAACAATAAGGATATATCATGATGAATGGAAAAATATCTGGTAATGGATTCAACAATATGAATATCATAAGCAAAGATAATGATTGCTTTTAGAATAACTGCTAGTCAAGTAGACTTTGAACTATAACACTCCAATGGAATCAATAGCTAATTGACCCTTTAGTTACTGGCTATAGAATAAGTACTTGAGGGGATCAGCCTCACGTACTCTATATATATGCATAACATTTAAATCTGCTCTGTTGTATCTTATATTAGATACCTGGGGTACTCCCCTATCATAAGAGGGGTGTTCTTTCAGTCTAAGAATCCTTACCGTCAATTGGTTTGGATAGCTTTTATAAAACTTCATTCGCTTGTCTGACCGAACAAAGGTTCGGACTTTATCTAACACAATTCGAGAATTTTTGAACTTTAAATGATGAACAAGTCTAAGACTATACGATCTCAAGTGCACTAAGTGCGAATATCAATAATATCGATGTGGAATAATTGTAAAGTAATTAAACCACTTAATAGCATGCTTAGAAATAAGATTCAAGCTTAAATGAATAACTTTCAATTTCAACAATAACCTTCTCATTACAATATGAGAATGATAAGAAACTTTCACAACAAACAAAGTTGTGTAAGCTAGGAAACATTGCAACACAATAAAATAGTGTTCGGATACTTGCTCAATATAAATTTGAGTAAGGTTAAGGAAACTTGCATGTTTGCTCAGCTACAATATAATACTAGCTTTAACTAACTTACGTTGAAATGACCTAACATTAACAAGCCAGTCTTTCAATTAGTATGTGTAAACTAATACGAGTATACACTTAAAAGAATCAAGTCATCACATAGCATGCTTCTATACATGTATCATTACATTACTCGATTAGTTTCTAACTATGTCATAGTTGAAATCACCATTTACTAATTCATCATAGGATTCTTTCAATAACCTACTTATTATCATATGACTACTATACTGAACATGTATTACATATTAGAGCAACCATATAAGCATGCCTCAGTTCTCAATTGATTAACAAAACTCAGACCTCCTCACTGCAGATCGTGGTAATTGCGCTTGGTTTATACTAAGGAATTAAGCAGCACGCAGCTGCTCTGGTGCAAACCAAGACATGGCTGCTTCTGCAGTAAGCCAGTGCACACATTACTTGCACATAAACAAACAATCATGCACAACACACATGTTATTATATGAATAATTAACTTTTAACCCTTCATCAAACATATCAAAGCTCATTATTCATTTTCACTTAATCAAGACTTCACATGTTAAGCTAACAAGGTCGATCATGTCTAGTAATTATACATATGCTACATGGTCCCTTAGTCTCAACTATATATTCATATGCTAGATATCAAAAGCATACTTACAAGTTCCCAACTTATAGCTTATCAACTTCGTTTCCAAAACTTTAAGTCTCCATTAGTAAAATTCATTCAAACATACAAGATACATCTATACTATCTAATTCATGCTTTCATAATCACATAATAGATCACATGTCCCTTTTCTTAAGTTCAAAACTTAGTGTATACATAGTTCAATTATACATAGTCAATATAGTCCTTTTCCTTGAAATTCCTCCCTTAACCATGCTTGAATATCTTATAATATCTTCAACCATATAACTAAAATATTGACCCATGTCAAGACATATTAAAATGCAATACACTTGCATCCAAGGTTAGAACTTGTTTTGCAAAAAGATTTTATCAAAACTATTTTTCCAACTCTTTAAGTCCTCTTTGAATAATCAAATTAAAATTAACTAACATGGCTTACTATGTACATAATAATCTCAGTTCACATGTTAAGGTTGTTTATAAGTATCTAATAACCAAAATAGCATGCTCAGAATGGAACAAGATCACAAAATTACTATACACGATGGCGGCTGCTAGCGATCGATCGCAATCATATATAGTATAGAAGTGGCGCTACCGCGCCTTCCGCCGACGTAATGAAAAATAAGGACTCTACTTCGGCAGAGTTCCAACATAATCGACATCAAGCCTCAGTTTAAACCCATAATACAATTCTTAGACATGCAAACGAACCCATATAACACAATAACATTCTATTTTATATCAATTAATAGAGGATTCTTGAGAATTGTAAGAATTTGCCAAAAACCCAATTCAAGAACATAAATTAGATTTTATACCTCTTTGAAGCTAAATGAACTTAGTTTCTTCCCTCTGTGATTGCTAACCTCTTCTTTAGACCACGACTCACTTACTCTCAAATTATCAGAGTTTTCAAGAACTAAAACAAAGCAACGTGAATTGAAGATTATGTCTGTTATTTATAGAAGAAACTTGGACTGGGCAATCACATTGCACTGAGGTTGAATTCATGGTGTATTAGCAGGAAACATTGGTTAATAAGGAGTGGGTTAACAACCTACCACCAACCATCACCATAGCTAATGATCACAGACTTGTAAGTTACGTATATAGGTGATAGATTACTGTTCATGTACTGATATTGGACTCTCAATTTGGGACAAGCTTCACAACTAATTATTTAAGGCTTGGTTTGGATACTAAAATTCCCAAAATGTAATATAAATGTGTTAATGCTACTACACAATGGAAAGTTGGGAATTATTTATGTACTCACATGAATGCAAATAACTCTTACTATATAGTCTATATATATAATATATAGATATATTAATGTGCCACCTTGTACTATATAAAATATATAGTTAACTACCATATAATAAAGGTTTACTCTATTGTATGTTTGCACAAATTAACCAAGAAAATATATAAGTACATTATGCTCATTAATTATTATTTATTCATAATAATTATTAATTAACACATTATCAATTAATTACTCATAATTGCAATTAACCAAAGTGTTCAACTCTTGCTATTATATTCAAATAGATTGAATATTTAATTAATACTCTTATCAAGTCTTTGATATTAGAAACTTAGGGTTAGTCCACTAATTTAAATCAACTATTAGCGACTCCCTTTAATCATTTCGTAAATTCACATAACCACTTAAGGTTTAAATAAACTCACAAAACTAACTTATAAAAATTAAATCACATATTTAATTAATAAGGAGTTTTAAAATTTGTGGACGTTAAAGAGGCTTATCCTTATTGTAGAATAAATATTATTTATTTAAATAAATTAAATAGTTTAATTTATTTATTTAAATAAAGTATAATTATTCTAATTGATTTATTGACAACCTGTTTAATATGGATAACCTAAATGGTCACACTATAAAAGAAAAAATATTTATTTAAGAAGTAAATTAATAATAGGAGTTTGGGAATTAATTAATAAAAATTACTCTCATATATGAAACTAAACTATTCAAATTAAATAAATGCGAATAGTGAATTTGGTTGACCATTTAGGCGATTTTTTTCAAAAACAAACGCCTTTGAATGGCTAAATTAATCAACCATTCAAATAGAAAATAAATGACCCCTAGTAGAGGATTTTTACCATGAAAATCAAGCAAACTCATTTTTCTTTTTCTTCTTTCTTTTTTCCTTATTTTTTTCTATTTTTTCATTTTGTTTCTTAACTTGTGCAATATCTTTTTTTCTTAGGCTTTTTAGAGTTACCCATGTAGCGAGCGTTATGTAGACACTCGAAATTTTGCATTCCTGTTGCTAGCCCTACAAGAGGGCAAAATCGTTTTCTAGAGATAACCCTAGAACTCAACTCAGTTTTAACCCCGGAGACAACCCCAAGAAATACAGTTTTCAACCCCGAAGACAACCCAAGGAGATCCAATTTTCAATCTTAGAGACAACCTTGAGATACTCAGTTCTAACCCCGGAGACAACCCCGGGAGATTCAGTTCCAACCTTGGAGATAACCCCAAGGGACGCAATCTAAGTTCTGGTAATGACCCCAGAAAAGTCAGTTCCAAACCCCAGAGACAACCTTGGGATACTTAGTTCCAAAACCGAAGATAACCCCGGGAGGTCAAGCACACCTCAAAGATAACCCTGAGGACATTCAGCATTCACAGCAGCCCAATCTCAGAGATAACCCTGAGCAACGACTGCTACATCTGTGCAAAGCTGGAGATAACCCCGATGAGGGGTAAAATCATCATTTTGTCTCCTCGATACTACATTCACGTCGTCTGAACATCATTTCAATCAACACTGCATACAAGATATCCCACAAGAATCATAACTCAAATCCCGAGTGACTACTACACAAGACAGCACACCGGATAGAATTTGAAGACTTGAAGATCTGGTCATGGACCCATCATCTCGGCTTTGTAAAACCTCTAATCCCATGTCATTGTGTAGCTCTCAACAATAGCATTCCAAAAAGGTACAGCACGCCTTTGTCGGATGCCCAGATTGAAAGATATGAAGGTTCGAGTGGACAACGCCTAGCCAAAGTACACGTACTTCGAGATGAAAGGACCCGCATGGCCCGGGGCACCCCGAACAATCGCAGGTATATCCGCGGCCATCAGGTCTTTAAATATGAGCTCTTGGCAGCTTATTTGAAAAAAAAAAGAAAAGGAGAGAAAACTCTGTCCATTTCAGTCTGTAAACACTTCTAGAGTGCTCTAAACTGAGTGATTCTTCTTTCTAAACACTTTTAAGCTCGTGTTTTGCTACATACTAAAATTTAACCGGTGCAAACCAAGTTTTCAGGCATCTAAAGCTATCTGAAGTCTTCTTGGCAGCCCACTGTAAGATATTTCAGATTTTTAAGCTTTCTATTACTTCTATATATTTATATCTACTAACATTGAGAGTCGCGTTGTGTGGGTATGCCCAAATCGTCGATTCGTGGCTTTTTATTGTTTATATATATATATATATATATATATATATATATTTACCGCTTTTATATAAATATATGCTTTACTCACTTTTATAATGTAGATATTTAACCTTTCAGCCTGCGGGCTAGATTTACCTAAATCTGGCTATTTCTCACTTTAACCGGTTCATGGTGACTAAACTGGAGCCGTTGAAGCAAGAATAGTTTAGATTTGTTCAAATCTAGTTCTTTTTCTAGCTTTTGTACATATTGTTTTATCATGTGAGCCTAGGAATCATGCGATCACAGATTTAGTCTCTGAATCTAGATTCAGATCCCATGATGGACATTTTCAGCTACAATCGGCTTTTAAATTATCTACGGTGTCTTAATTTTCTTAGATGGCTCTCATGCCCATAAGGAGTTCGGCACTGCTATGTATCTTATTTTCTCGAAGATGCCTCACATCTCGAAAATAAAAGCAAACAAGCTGAACACATAATAAAATGGAAGTATCAAAGGCCTCAAATACTATTGAGCACGAGAATTTAAAAAACCTATCTTAGAAAACATCACTGCTATATCTTGTTAAAGTTAAACTTTTATACAAAAGTAAAACCCTTTCTATATAGGTGCAAACGAGGCATAACATTACTTATAAACAACTGCACATAGACCTAACTCACACACACACACACATACATTCACCGATAAAAGTTTAATGAAAAGTGACGGTAACCGTGTTATCACGGAAGTCGGGGGGGGGGGGTACCTAACACCTTCCCTCCGCTTAATCAAGTCCCCAGACCCTAACGAATTTTAATTTCTTAGACAAGTTAAACAGTGTCAAATACTCGGGTCTTTGTGCAAACCTTTTCTCGGTTGAGTTGGTGTAACCATTTAAAAATAACCAACTGGCGACTCTCACAGTCAAATCATGGACATATACATGTCGGACCTTTTCAAACTTATTTTTTCAAACAAATCTCACCTAAAATGAGAACACCAAAAGACAAGAACAGAAAGGGACAAATAAAATCCCGACATCAACACGTTGGACCAATGACTCCCAAACCAGTTGGCTTTAGGGTACTAGGTGTACAAACACCGCTATGGGTTTACTAACTAGAGTAACAAATGCCACAAAATTAGACTAGTCAAGCTTCTTTTATCTATCACATTTTTCAGTGTGAATATCGATGCTTCTGAGGCTTAGATACCCAATTATTTCGTTCAATGGATATTAAAGAAGTTATTTATTTCTTTTTCTTTTTAAACCTTTTTTTTCAATTCTTTCTTCTTCTTTTTTTCCTTTTTTTTGAAATTACTCGAATCATATTTTACATCCCACAACTAAGAATTAGTACAAACGTAAAGTGAAAAAATGCTTATGAAATTAATTTTATTCAATATAGTATTTTAAACTAAGATTTTGTATTTAATCAAAGGTTCAAGAATTTTAAATCTTTTAATCTTACTCATGAGTTTCTACTTTACAAACACTTATTAGAGTTAATCCAACTCATAAAAAGCCAAGCAAAATTTTTAATTTTTAAATTTTTTGTGTTTTTTACTATATTTTCCTTAAAAAAATCTAATACAATAATACATACAAACTCCCTTATGCCTAAATCATGCATTGTGCTCAATGTATACAAATGAAAAATAGAGAACAAATATATGAAAGAATTATACCTTGTGCGTGGGGTTTTTATTCTGCAAGAAAATGTGGTGAAAAGAAAACAAATGTACATATCTACAAATTTTATAAATCCTAAAAAGTATGTGACTATAAATGAATGATACAAATGGGTACGTGAGTGTGCACTTTTCATAATTTTTCGGAGGTCTAAGAAATTGAAAATAGTCAAACTTTTTATCAAAATTGTATTTAGAATCGACCTCGGGAAAACATTCACTAACACGTTCAAGAGATGGAAGAATTGGTTCAAATATATGTTATAGTTTAGGTGACTTATGTGTAGTGCATCTCAACAGCTCATTGACCTTATTTAAACATTCAGATTCATTCCAAATTTTTTCAAGGTGATTTAAGAAAAAATCAATTGGATCTTTTTCAATCAAAAGTCTATTTTCAATTATTTCTTGGGTTATGGACAACTCTTGTGTCATGTTTACTTTAATGGGTTGGTCCAAAAAATCACTAGGTATTTTTTCAGGAATAAGTCTTTCAAGGGTATGGAGTTTTAGGCTTATATACTTTTTCAACTGACTCATTAAATGTGACATGCTCGATTTTAGGCATATACTCATAATTCTTAGACTCCTCAAATTCGCTTGACTCAAACTGTGTAGAATTGAATACAAAATTTTTATTTTCCTCACCATTTTCACATCCATCAAGATTTTCAAATTTAAGCTCAGAGTTATTAAAAAATTCAGCCACCTCTTGTTCATTTATTATGGTGACAAATCGACTCATTTGAATTTCTAGACGAGATATATCTTGATTCATGTTTTATATTAAATTAAATTAAGTTTCCATTAAAGCTTTCGTAGTTTTTTCTGAGGTATTGAGTCTCCCCTCTTCTTTATTTGAAAATTCTTGTGTATATTTAGGTTCTGAATCCGAATATGGATATGAATATGAACTTAGATATGGATTTTCATATGTTGGAAAAAATTGATTTACTTGATTTGCATTCAAATTTTCATACGGTTCTTGATTCCAAACAAAATTATTATTCCAACTATAATAAGAATCCATCTTTCCACAAATCACAAGACAAATAAACAACTAACCACAAAAATCACACACACACACACAAAAATATCCTAATTCTATTGTTAACCTAAATAAAATCTAAATAGCTCCTAACTATTCCAAGTTACACCTTAAGGTTCACAAAATTTGAAATTAAGCACACCACTAGTCAGGTAAGTGTAAGAAAGGTGGGAGTCTCTCCGTAGGTACGGTGACTAATTGAATAACAACACATCCTTTAGGCGTTTACCTTTTGAACCACTTGCCTAGACACCATTAGTTTGATTAATTTAAAATTTAGTCTCCTCTTGAAGTTACTTATCCTAATTGAGCTCGAAATTTCTAGGGGCCAACGCTACTTGATTTTATTAAGTCAAGGTTATGCAAAATGAACGGGTGCTTTGTGGGCTAGGGAAGGGTGATGAAATCCACACCTTATCTTGCTACAGGTTGTGTGACACCCCTAAATTTGGGTACTTCCATCCCATAGATTTGGTGTTCGCTATCCAAATAAAACATAACTAACGACCCATGAATAAAGACTGCAAAAGAAATTACAACCTTAAATAAAAATTCTCCCTATAAAAGGGTTGCAAAACATAATCCTAGGTCATCTAACCTTAATTACATCATCAAATGCAGAAAGATAAATACATCACATAATTAAATTAATTCTAATTACATAAACCGTTTGAATAACAAATTAACAAGTCTTCAACACTTGTTCATCTTTCCTTTTCCTTTACTAGTGGTTGGCTCATCAACTTTCTCAACTTTAGCTACAATGGTTATTTTGACGCCCCCAAATTCAAGTACTTGAAATCCGAACTCGGTGCTTCTTGATACTATTTTTTTGAGCGGAATAATAATAATAATAATAATAATAATAATAATAATATAACATTAAAATTAATTTACATACATCAGAGTTGTCTAATCTCAGTTTCTCAACCTTTACTACATTGTATTACATGATAGATAATAAATATCATTGTCTTAATAATGTCTAACTATTACAAAATATACCATTAAACTTATTCTATTTGCTTTCCTTTTCTCTTGTTCTCGCCGAACCTTCAGGTTGATCACGCTTAGCTGAAAATATTTAAATTTAAAGCAAGAATGAGCATTTGATTGCCCAGCAAGTAATAGCAACAATAAATATTAGCTGAACGGATTAAATGTTTTCTTTGAATGACACTTCTACAATGAATCAACAGTTTTGAAGTAAGCTGAACCAACAATAACAACATATCAATTCTATATTAACTTTTTGAAATTACGTACTGACTATAAATGAAGATCAGTCGACAGACTTTGAATATTATTTTTAATTTTTGATAAGGTTTAGCAGAACTTCATCTGCAAATTGTCATAACTTTTAGGCACAATGGTGATCATCCCAATGTGCCTTGTATTGATCAATACTACATACAAGAATGATATTTACGTTCATCTTATTCGCCTTTGACGCACAAAAGTTATCCCATGTTCGGGATGTTCATACTTAGTCGGGAATCCGAACCAAAACATTTATTTGATTGGATACAATAAAGTGCTATCATGTTCAACGATATTTCTAAATCAGTGTCTAGCTGAGTCAAATAGCTTAGACGGCTTTTAATTAATGTATACATACCGAAAATCAATAGGTATGTATCAACATGTGATTAAATACAATAATTATCCAAGTGAGGTCACTTGTATAACCAAGCTTAGAAATTAACGAGCAGAATATATATCTTGATCTATAATAACAGAATTAAATAACTTGTACAACAGATTATAATCTAATAACTTACTTATACAGAATCATTGCATAAGTATATATAAAAGTTAAGATATTTGAACAATGAAAAAGAATAGTTCATATATTCGCTTACGCATGTCCATTGCATAAAGTAAATGCAAAGATAAGATACTTGCCTTGTCTGCAGCTTGCACAACTTAGTTTTATCTTTTATATCAAGCCATATCATTAATAAGATCATTTGTTTGATTAGAATAATATATCATAACACATAGTACTGCTATTTGCAGTCAACACATAACCTAATCATATTGTCACATATGTTTAACAGTCATTGAATCACAAACAAAACGTATCTAGTCAAGTTATCTAAGTCCAGATCAATTTCTAAAATATTTCGGTGCACCGACGACTTTATCGGGTAATTATCAAGTCTAAAACTTTATACTGAAGTTCAATATAACTTAAACATAGGTCAAATTATTTTTAAATGGCACAATAAAAATTATTTTTAAATAATTATCATTAATATTTAAATATTAATGCATTATTTATCAAGTCATTAATTATAACTTAAAATATTTTTAATTCATTTATATCCTTTTTAAATGATTTTTAAATAAATAAAATCATTTTTAAATTATTTATTTAATATAATTAATAAATAAATCTAATATCATTAATATTAAATTATTAATGAAATTTACTTTTAAATATTAAAAGTTATATGTTATAACTTAAAATATTTTAAACACTTTATTTTCATTTAAAATGATTTTATAATATTAAAATCATTTTTAATTAATTTATTTAATATAATTATTAAATAAATCTAAATATCATTAATATTAAATAATTAATGAAATTTTCCTTAAAATATTAAAATTTATATTTTATAACTTAAAATATTTTTAAATACCTTATTATCATTTAAAATGATTTTTAATATAATAAAATTATTTTTAATTAATTTATTTAATAAAATTATTTTTAATAAGAAAAACACGAACTTAGATCAGCTTTTGTCATGGTCTCTAACATAGTTTGACCAGCTTAGATCTGGTGATGGTAATGTTGTTATACTATTTTTATGTAATAGATCTGTTTATTTCCATGTTAGCTACACATTGGAACTACTAGATCACTAAAACTTAACACAGAAAGCAAGTTGTGGAAGCCCAAAAGTGATCAGTCGAACTGTTCTTGTTTTCTGGGTAACCCAGAAAACGAAGAACATGTCTGATAGATAGTTTGAGCTTCCATATCTTGCTTGTGTGTTGAAATCTGACCCAGAACTTTCTTGATGCTTGTAGTGTTACATTAACTTTTCATGAGTGTACTTTCAATGACTAGCCTTAAAAATATTACAGATTAAGACTTAAGCTTGGTCAAAGTATGCCACTCGAACACTGTCTATGAATGTTCTTGAGGCTCAAGAACACCTAAGACTACACTTTCTATCGCTAATGTTCGAGTGGGATACTTTGACCAAGCTTAAGTCTAAATCTGTAATGTTTCTGGGCTAGCTGTTGATCATATCATGTAGTGTTAATGTAACACTACAAGCATCAAGAAAGTTCTGGGTCAGATTTCAACACACAAGCAAGATATGGAAGCTCAAACTATCTGGCAGACATGTTCTTCGTTTTCTGGGTTACCCAGAAAACAAGAACAGTTCGACTGATCACTTTTGGGCTTCCACAACTTGCTTTCTATGTTAAGTTTTAGTGATCTAGTAGTTCCAGTGTGTAGCAAACATTCAAATAAACAGATCTATTATATAAAAATAGTATAATAACATTACCATCACTAGATCTAAGCTGGTCAAACTATGTCAAAGACCATGGCAAAAGGTTTTCTGGGTTGCCCAGAAAACTGAATTCGTGTTCTTCTAACCTACTTTGACCAGCCACTACATTAAATCTATTTGATGTTTAGTTGATCAAAAAGCATAAACATGTAGTACATATACCAAACTACAACTTAGATACAATAACAAGAACAAATCATCAAAAACCTGATAGGTCTATGCTCATGAATATATTGTCAGACATGATCTGGGCAGTTTCTGGGTTACCCAGAATTGCTCAGTCATGCTTGATCAACTAAGTTTGACCAACTATAACATGAAATCTGAACCAGATCTAACCCTAATTCGAGTTCCAGATCAAAGATCTCATATCATACTACATGCTCAAACATTAAAACAACCAAAAACATAAATAGACTAAGATCTATGGGACCTGACATTTGGTTGTCAGACCATATTTCCTAGTTTTCCAGATTTTGAAAATCTTCAAATCCAAGCCTATAGATGTTATGGATCTAACATCTAGCAACCCAGATCATCATTATACACTATAAACAACATGTTTTAACACAAACACATAACATTTAACATAGGATCAAGGATCAGATTTCTCGGTTAGGTTTTATACCTTTATGAACAAACACTTGAATCTGAGCTTCTAATTTGTTATAAGTGATAGTGGGGCTTGTTTTTGGGACTGATTTTCTAAAGTTTTTCGTGAATTTTAAGAGAGATGGTCTTGGATAGGTGTATGTGTACAAATGGGATAAATAATGAACTTTCTCTCTCTTAATCCTTATATATGTTAATGATACAATGTATTTGCTGATAAATTGTGGCTGATATGTGTTATATTTAGTCACATGCGCAATCTTGGTTGGTTACCTACTACAAATATGGCAAGATACACAAGTTATCTAATAAAGAATGGCAAAAAGGGTAATAAGGTCATTAGACTTAAAAATTTAATGGCATTTTGGTAATCTTGGCAAACCCTTAGGGTTTAACCCTAAGGTTTTGTGTATTAGCTTTTAAGGACTTCTTGATAAGGCTAAATATGGAAATTTATGTTACTAAAAAAGAAAATTAGAGTTTCCTAATTACCTTGGGTTTTCTAATTACTTAAACTTACAAATTAGGTTTAAAAATTTACTAATTATCAATAAAGCGTGCCAAATTAGCGATTAGGATTTATAATTAGTGATTAGGGTTTATAATTTCGAAGTTAGGGTTTCTAATTTAGAAATTAGGGTTTCTAATAATTAGGGTTTTCCCTAATTAGGGTTATATTCTATATTACTTGTCATTAGACACATTAACGCGATTACATAACAGTCTAGAGCTCGTTATTGAGTTTCAAATTATTATTTAGCACAGTAATACTAGGTTTTCTACTGTTATACCATAATTGATCAACCATTATCGGTCAACACATATAACACATATTTATAGCACTGAAATATAATTAATATAATATTATTATTCTCATTCCTTATTCTGAATCTAGAATTAGGGTTTGGATACCATATCTGATTTATCTTGCATATATAGCATTATTAATTAAGTTAAAATAATTAACTTAAATAATCGAACTAAAATTCATATAATAAAATAATTGTTATAATAATTCCAATAATCATTTCATATATTATTTAAATAATATATAATCATATTTTCATGGAAAATAAATAATAAAAATATTTTTACTACAAAATTAATTACAAAATATAATTTATAATGGTCAATAATTCTAAGAAAATTATTTTCAATTATTCATGTAATAAATAAATTTTAATTTATCACAAAAATGCATAAGCTATACCTTATATATATTCCCACCTTTAAATAAATTAAAAAAATTATACGCAAAATTTTTGATTTAATTATATAAAGAAAATATTAGGTTATTACAGTTATATATATGCAAGAGTGAGCAAAACAAATGCTCACCTGAAATGGCAATGAATAATAACAACATAATAAATGTCAATGAATAAGCTCAATTGAACTGAATAACATTATTTATCGTTGATAAACAAGAATTAAATCAGAATTTAGAATTTATCTGAGGGTCACAAGACCATGAACTATGTCCTACGTTATAAGTATTTCTATTTAAACCTTTAACAGTCATTAGACTATATGGACCTACCTTCTCGTACTTAGGGGGATCAGCCCTTCGTACCATGTATTGTGCATAAACATCTTAACGCTTTCGCGTAAATAATCCCCTATAATAGGGTTATTCATCTCAGCTTTAACTTATAAGTCCACACCAAAGTAAGTTTGGTTCGAATTAGCTTCAAGGGTAATTTAGAGTTCAAAACGTTCATCAACTAAGGATTAGTTGAATCAGTAAAGGGTCACTAATTATTTAACAGTTCAATAACGACATAGGTTCGAACAATGATTTATAATTAAGGTTTAAACAACAATAACTCATGATTGAATAAAATGTATATCAAGGTAATGCTTTCGAAAGAATTAAAGAGCCTCGGTTGTAGTCAAAGATTAAAGTAATTCAAGTTTTGAATAACGAGAAACAAGAATTAGAGTCTTTCTCATTAACGATTAGATTTATAGAACTTGAACAAGTAAGGATAGAAAAATTGTTGAATTATAAACAAGGTAGGGTAAGAAACTTGCCTCGTACGTATGTTAAATAGTTACTACTCATGTTCCCAAATAATCCTACACCAATTAGTATCACAACACCAATTAATTGCAATTCAATTACCATCATTGGTACATTTCTTTTTAGCTTAACTTCATAACTCATAACTCTAAATCCGATAAGGTCAATCATACAAACACATCTTAACTCTTAACACGTTTTCATACCTTACAGACAATGGGTTTAACTTCACATTTAACATATCAATCAACCATTTGAAATCATTCTTTACATGTTAAAAACTTGTTTAGACATCTCATAATATGATTAACACGCTTTCATGATCATTATATACGATTAGATTAACATCCCAAAACTTTTGTACATTAAAATAACTATTTTTGGAAATTCTGCCAAGTGGCGTTGCAGCGTTGTCAAATGAACTAAAGCAGGCGTTGTAGCTCAATCATAGCACTTTCGCGCAAGTAAATGGCTTGAAACAAAGGTGGCAGAACTCGATCTCGATCTTTGAAGGTGCCCTGCTTCTTCAGAAACGATCGTTGCGGCGCCTCGACGCGATGATATCACGCAGATATTGCTCGTGAAAAACACAAAATAATGCTAAATTAGCCTAAAACTTCACTCAAACAACAAATTTAACATATACAATTTACATAAACTTTATAGAAACATAAACTAATGTTTCTAACATGATTTTAACCATATAAACAACATAAACACACAAATTAAAACCTTTAAATTCACTATTTTTGCTATTTCTTCCCTTTTAAACATTCTTAGCAAAACAAATCACTGTAAATTCGTTTTACAATCAAAATAATTTGTTTAAATCACATTGTTTTCGTTTCTTCATATATTTTCATAATCAACAATCAATTTACAGGTTATCATACAAATTGAACATCAATTTTAACATCACATAAGCCATATTCATGTATATATCACTGTAAACTCATTATAATATGATTTACTTCATATTTATCATGTTTTCATGAATTTATCAACTCTAAATCATATACAAATCACACAAAAATAGTTTATGTCAACAAATTAACATATTTTAGCCATATATTTAATAATCATCCATGAAAACACAATTACAGAGAATTTCTAGAAAACAAAAACCATAACTTTAAAACTGAGAATTATACCTTTACTTTCTTGTTTAGGTTAGCTAGGAGATAAGAATTAGCCTCTCCTCCTACTTTAGCTGTCAAACTTAAAATCACAAAACTTATTCTCTTCTTATTTCTTCTCTTTTTTTTTCTCTTAAAACGCCTTTCTTTCTATTCTCTAACTATACATAATATATAACTGATATAATATATAATATAAATTATCATATGCATATAATACATAACTGACAAAACATATAATATTCACTTAATAATATATCAATTATGTTTTTTAAAAATTCAAAAGCACACTAAGGCTTGTTTGGCAAAACCGAATTAAAATAAGGATTTAAAAGCCTTAAGTCTTGTTTGGTAAAACTAAATTAGATCTCTTTTAATTTATTTTAATAACTCATTTACTATATAGTTTATTTATCGCACTTTATTTAATTAAATTCTAATATTCAAATTCATTTAAACTAAAGTAATCATCAACTTATTAAATCAAAATGTCACATAATCAAATTGCTACAAAATTATACTTTTTATTATAAGTCATGATTTTGTTTAATAAATTAGTAAATCTCTAATTTAATCATTAAATTAAATTAGAATATCATTATAATTATTCAAAAATTAATTTAATTTAATTAAATCATTAAATTAACTTCAAAACACAAAATTACCAAATATCAACTTAATTAATATATTCCTCTTAATTAAGTTAATTAATCATTTATTTAACTATTAAATAAATAAACCAATCAAATACTTATTTAACATATCAACTAAAATATTTATATAATTCAATAAATATTTTAAATTACATACAAAAAATTTTTGATCGTTCTGAGGTTGTGCCCTTAATGTTAGATTACAAATGAGAATACATAATTTAAAAAAACTATAAAAAAATAAAGTGTCCTAAAACTATGTGAATTACGAAAGTAAGAGAAATTTTGACGTACAGCAATCCTCCAACAATCACCACAGTTTATATTTGACAAGAAATAAATAAATAAAATAAAAACCTAAACATGATGTGCTCTACGTGAGTGAATGCATGAATGCGACAATTAGTTTTCTAACTAACAATAAAAACAAAAAAGAAAAGAAAACTAAGCTACTATTTTTTGAGTTAAGATACGAAATACTAGGAAAAACGCAACAATAATTTTATTTTTCCGCACCAATGATCCGCTTCGATAATCCTGAAAAATTTTAAAAACTTGATGTGATAAAATTATGTACTACAATTGCACAGTGTCAAATTGAAGAGCTGACCAGTACAGGTCGAACCTACAAAAACTAGATTAGTTTTAATGTATTCTTAATATCTATTTTAGGCAAATTAGAAATAGAGATTGAGAATTAATTAACTAAAATTAAACTAACTAATAACAAAGAAGTAATCTAGGAATTTGAATCCATTAAACAATAAACATAATAAAAAATCCAATCTCTTCTATTTTTATAACTTAACAATGATTTTGATTTCCCTTCCCTTTAATTTAGTAATTTTATAATGGGCTACATACAATTTAATACATGAAGTACCATCATATTCATGATTAGCCCCCCCCCCCCCCCATAGAATTTAGGCTTACACTTTACTACATCAAGTGTCTAATTTGATATAATTTAGCCTTCAATTTTAGAATTTGACCAAAATTGGCCGAAATACATAATTTTCCAACAAGGTAATGAATTTTATACTATTTGACCGTATTAAAATATAGTTTGACTTTATTAAACAATTATACATGGATTAACCATATCATCTTACTTATAAACCACCATCACCCTAACCAAATCAAAGAACAAGCTTGAAATACCTCAATCCATCCATCTTTGGCACCTATTTCTAGTACCAATGATGAGTGGTATTTATACTCGCGAATCGGATACTTTATGACTTAAATAATTGCCTGAATTCATAGATTTTATATAATTTTATATGATTATAGTGTTATTGCGCTTAACTGATGCAATGCAGGGCTTATTATCTCTTTTCCATGCTTTTAGGGACAAAATGGTCATTTTACAGGTACCCGCGCCGTGGCGCCAAAGCCAAGCCTTGTGCTCGCGCTACAGCGCCATCCCCCTGTCTAGATGATGTCATCGTGGCGCTCCAGTGCCACTAATAACTCTTTGGCTTACGCTGCAGCGCGAGCTCCTTGTTTTCTATACTAATGTGGCGCTGCAGCGCCAACCATAGGTTATTTATCCGCGCTGCGGCGCTACCTCTGGTGCCCAGGTAGGGAAGGCCTTGGTTTGACCTAGCAAATGAGAAAAAATGGATATATAAGGAAATCAAGCCTTTGCAAATAGGATAGAGCTGATATCTCATATCAGAGAACAGTTTAGTTTCTTCTTCTTTTAATTTCTCTCTCTAGTTCTTCGATAAATGTTTGTAAATATAGATTAGGTAGATTAGGGAGAAGTCTGGGATTTCTTTGGAACATCAAGAGCAGTGAGCTACACGGATTGGAAAGCTTGATTTGAGCAGAATTCTTGGAGACTGAAGGGCTTTGACAGAGTTTCCTCTTATCCATTTATTACCTCTGATTATGTAATTCATTAACGTTGTCTTTATTGCTACTTATATTTTGTTCAATAGCTATGAACTGAGTATTTGCTCTAAGGTTATAATGGAACCCTTTGTTATTTAAATTGATTGTCTTATCTCTTTGGTTGGCACCATATGGTTTGGTTTAATATATTCATGCTTAATGATTCTCGCTAAGATATTAGTGATGATTTTAGTAATTTACATGATATTGAAAGAAGAATTTTAGATTTACACCTAAATATATTGACATGTGATTATGATTTTCGACTACATAAGTTGTGCGTAGAATAGACATATATCTGTGCGCCACATGCAACCTTGAGAACTTATGCTTAAATCCTTCTTATGATTAATTCACATAGACATATGTAGGATTGTATCTAGCTTGGATGTTCTTTTCTGTTCTATTCCCTTCGGGTGGATCTGAAAAGGATATATTTGTACATACCTCGACAGATGTGTATGAGCACCTGTGTGTTCTTGGTCGACAAATTATCGTGACCATTAAGACCAAAGAGAGAAGGGTAGGAAGTTTGATGAAGTATAGCATGCCAGGTGTTCGACAGAATGCCTGAGTGGGGTGATGTTGTAACCTTAGCTTATAATTCCCATGATTACCATTCGTTATCCATTTTCTTGCTTTGATAATTAGTTATACTTAGATTAATCACACTTTCATTAATTGTTGTTCGAATAAGACTTTAGTGATACAAAGTCAGTACTTGGTAAATATTAGTGATGGTTCCTCGTGGTTTCGACACTTTCCTTATCACTGTATTACTTGTTAGACCGCGTATACTTGCGTGTGTGATAAGTAGGTTTTATACCTATTTATCCGGTATCTATTACTTGAATTAGTTGCTTATACTCATGTTTCTTAGTTACTTTTCATGCATTTTGTGTTCATTTTGTAGATCTTAAGCTTGGGAACGAAGTGAGCGATTATTGGTATAAAAACGCAAGGAAAAGCAATCCGGGGATCGTTTGGGCTTTTATGTTCATTTTATGTTCTTGGCTTGGAACTTGGATTATGTTGTAGAGCTTCTTCTTAGCTTTCTGGAACATCTTGAATCATTCCAATCGAAGTTTGGATGCAAGAGTTATGACCTTTATAATAACGAACGTTGAGCGTCACTGTTTTGGGTGGCCATTTGCATAGCTGTCACTTCCAACCCAATTTCAGCCTTCATCCGTTCATTATTTCTAAATTCTCAAAGAATGAAAGTTGTAGAGCTCGTCGAGAGCTTCGATTTGATAGGTGGAAAGACCTATAGAACTTCTCGGATCAAAAGTTATGGCCATTTTACCAGAGGACACTGCAGCAGAAAATCAACAGCACGGGCGCACAGATTTCTAGACCATTTCCTGCGCGGCCGCGCCATTCCCTGGAGAAAAAAAATGCGATTTGATACTTGAGCGCGGACGCCCCCAACTTCAGGCCAATTCCAGCGCGGCCGCGCCACTTCGGAAGTTGACTAGAGATAACTTGTTCACTAGATAGTGTGATTGATGCTTAACTTAGAGGGGAGTTCAATTAGGGCTTATATATTAGATGTATTATCAATATGTAGTGGGGATTCCATCCTTGTGGGGATCATTTTTACATTACATATAATCTGTTCTTTTCTTTAATTTCCTTATTAGATTAGAGTAGATTAGAACCCAAGAATTGCTAAGATTTGGGGATTGAAGCAATTGAAGATCCTTGAAAGTTCAGAAGTGAAATAAGAGAAGAAACTCAGATTTGCTATTCTTAATCCCAAACTCTCTTTACTTCTATTTGTATCTTTCAATGTATATTCAATTGTGGATCATGGATTCTAATTCAACTATGAGTTAAACTCTATTTTAGGAATGCAATGGAATCTATTACCTAATTTATTTTGATATACTTCATTGTTAGTCCTATTGATTGTTATGAGATTGTCTATTAAGATTCATGCTTATTTGCTTAGTTGATTGGCCATCGATTATTGTGATAACCCATATGAACTTGAAAGACGACATATGGGTTTAGATCTAATCTTAATAGCGTGTGTTTGTATGTTTTACATGGTGATGGAATGTATGATTCGTGCTTAGGACATATAGTGGATTAAGTAATGTGGGTATTCATGTGTATTCTATCAATTATGAATTATATGTGATATGGGTATGGTACATTGAGAGATGGCTATATTTCACTTTTGTTTTCTCGACTAACAATCCGGTATAATTAATTTAGCTTAACATGAAGTGTGTCGATTTAAATGATTCAATACGTGAAATTGTAATCTCAAGTCTTCATTATTTAGTCTCATTCTAGGGATAATTAGATTTATTTACTTTCATAGTTAAATTTATAAATATTAAATCATTCATTTAAATAAGATTGAAATGGTTATGGGCTAGTGCTTGGTGAACTTTATTAGTTAATTCTCTGTGGGAACGATACTTTACTTACTCTTTATTACTTTTTGACCGTGTATACTTGCACGTATATATTGATCGGTAAAATGACCAACAGCATATTTAGTGATCGGTTTTCCGACCAACAACCAACAAATCTCCAACACCTATCCCAAACACCCATTTTCACTACTAACAAATCTCTATCACCAGTGGCAAAACCAGAACACTTTTAAAGTGTGGTCAAAATACATCAGTATAAAAAATTATTTATTGATGCTTCAAGTGCTTATTTCAAATTCATTTTGTCCAATTATAGTATGTCACAACATCATATTCCAACCCTTGTCAACCTTTGATTTGTGAGTCTAATGGCTTTAAGTGTATATATATATATATATATATATATATATATATATATATATATATATTAATATTTAATTTTCCGAACAATGAGACTATTAATCGGACTTTAAACTTTTTAGTCACCTAATTAACTACTTTTATATATAAATTAAAAATTATAATATTATATATTCAAAACCTTATATTGTGGTTCATAGGATTAATTAGCTTGAAAGAAGGAATTCTAGCAACAAAAACAAAAAAATAGAAGAAGAGATATTTAATAATCTTGATAGGATAGAACTATGGTGGTCACTATAGTGGGATCCAAAAAAAATTATTTTATTTCTTTAGCTTTTTATATTTTATTAGTTTACAGAGAAAATTGATACCACCTTTTTTAGCTTCATTTTGATGATAAAGCAAAAGCAAGAGAAAAACAAAGGAGAAAATAAAATACATAAAAGAAAAATAAAGGAAAAGAAAAATAAATAACCCTTGGAGATTCCAAGGTGGACCCCTTGGTTCAGCCCATAACTATCACCCATCTCTACCACCATCAAATCTCCAACACCGCCCATCTTTTCGACCAAAATTAAGAGAATCATAACTAGATTTAAAACACTACCAACACTATCTTCAAACAACATCTATCATCTTCAATGATTTATAAACTTAATTTAAACCTAAATAATTGACTAAATTGTACGAGTATTTGTCAATGGTTGTTGTGTAAAATCTAGTTACGCACAAATGCAAGTATACGTTGTCAACAAGTAATAAAGTGAAAGTAGAGTATTGTTCCCACGATGAATTATTAATACAAATTACCAAATACTAACTCTTAACCAAACTAATTTTATTTAAACAATCAATTTAATGTTATAAATTAAATTATTTAATTAAACTAATTCTAATTACCACTAATTAAAAATCAAATTATGGAGATTTAAGATCACAACTTCACTTGTTGCTTCATTTAAATTAATACACTTCTTATCGATTAAGCTCACTATTCTGAATTGTTAATCAAGAACACATAAGTAAATATGATCATCTCTCAATGCATCATACTCAAATCAACTTAGATCCACAGATGATAAAATTAAGAAGAACACCCTAGTTAACTAATTCACTATATCTCTATGCAAATTACAATTAAAGAGGATTTTAAGCGCAAGTTCTTTTTCAGATTACATGCGATGTATAGGTATATCTCTATCCTAGACATAAATTATATATTCCAACGCCATGTAGAAAACACAATCACATGTTATTATGATCATATCTAAATCTATAATTCATCTCGCGAGTTCATATAAATTATCACGGTAATTGTTAGCTAGGCAATTAAGCAATTCATCACAAATCATAATAAACAATCCAAGAATAATCACAATAATTAATAGAGAAGCATACTAAAAATAAACTATGCAATAAGCTCCATTGGAATCTTAAACACAAGATTTAATTCATGATCAATGAATTAAAACTAAGAATCCACAATTGAATAAACATTAAAAGACAAAAATAGAAGAAGATAAAAAGATAGAATCTGTTGTTTGCAGATTTGATGCTCCCTTTTGGCTGCTACTTTGAATCTTCAATGGTATCCAAGTTGCTTCAACCTCCAAATCTTATAAGAACTAGGTTTTTTGGTCCTAATCTACTCTAATCTAATTTAATGGAATCCCTACTTTTTAATCCTTGTAATTCTCCTCCTTTTATAAGCCTCTTCATATGTCTTTTAGTCCTCCTGGAAGTCCTTGAACAATCAGTTTGAACAAATCATTCTTGAACTCAAATTCTGTCAACTACTTTTTCTTCCCAACACCCCCGCCCCGACGGAAGTTTTTGAACTGGATAAGCTCGCCTTGGAAGGTGGTGATTCTGTAGTTGGCCTTGTAACCACGCCCCGGCGGGGGTTTCCTTTATAAATATGTCCGCCCCGGTGGGGGGGGGGGTATGTCTCTGCAGTTCTAATTTTGCCTTTTGCATGCCATTTCTCACCATAACGGCGCCATTCTACCACCATGCCTCGTATTTCACTCATAAACATAAAACAAACAGAAAACAAGTAAAAATGAACTTAAATAGAAAAGAACAACACAGATTAAGTCCAAATCAGAAGCTGATTCATAGGTACAAAACCCACTCATCAAACTCTCCCAAACTTAAATCGTGTTAGTCCTCAAGCACAAAACAAAATATAATACAATGCAATGGAATACAACTAATCTACATGCCTACGAATCCAACAGTAATAACAGAAACAAGTCTAGTCAATCGGCCTCAGAGAAATCAAGTAAACATGATAATATATCATACAAAAAAAATTAGTAATTTCCCAATTAATCATCAAATCTTAAACTGTTA
Source organism: Panax quinquefolius (assembly GCA_020205615.1). Classification (NCBI taxonomy): domain Eukaryota; kingdom Viridiplantae; phylum Streptophyta; class Magnoliopsida; order Apiales; family Araliaceae; genus Panax; species Panax quinquefolius. The sequence goes on along the minus strand of CM035154.1, from coordinate 100,511,571 downwards.
TCACTGATATGGGGTGCGTGTGTGTGTGCTTAATAACAATGCTAACTGATATAGAATCAAATTTAACACATAATAGGTCTCTTCGAAGGCATCATACAGTGCAAACTCAAGAAATCCACAAAGGAACTAGATCCGACTAAAATCAAACAATTACCAATATCGAGGGTCAACATGGGATACTTATTCTTTATTTTTCAATTATGGGGGCTTTTTGTTCTTTTCCTGTTTTATTGTTTTTTTTCTTTCTTTTTTTTATATAATTCTCATGGCTTTGCAATGTCTAATTCCCTTAGGCTTTTCAATGTTAACTTAACAAGCTTTCGACCAACGACTCCCAAACCATTTAAGGCCTTAGGGCGCTAGGTGTAAAGACAATCCCCTCGGGCTTACTTACTCAAGTAATAAAGGCCACGAAACTAGACTAGCCCCAATGTTTATTCATATTTTTTTCTTTTTTAAAAAGGTTATATACCCCAAATATTCCCCCAAACTTAGGTTCTTGTCTAACTTTAGCCATCACTACTTATTCATGTCATTCTTTTAATGTCTAATTCCTTTAGGCTTTTCAATGCTACCTTAACGAGCTTTCGACCAACGACTCCCAAACCATTTAAGGCCTTAGGGCGCTAGGTGTAAAGACAATCCCCTCGGGCTTACTTACTCAAGTAACAAAGGCCACGAAACTAGACTAGCCACGGTGTTTATTCATATATTTTCTCTTTTTTTATAGCTTATATATCCCAAATATTTCCCCAAACATAGGTACTTGTCTAAATTTAGCCATCACTACCTATTCTTGTCATTCTTTTATTCAAATTAGCATTATCCTTTAGAGTCCCATTATGTATCAATTTAGACTCAATCAATCAATAAAGTTGTTTGTACTGTGCTACCCTTTATTATACCAGTTTCAAACAGGAAAAGATTTAATTTATAACAAGAAATCACATCAAAGCTCTAATAGTCAGTACTATACTTGTCTACTCAATTCCAATCTCATCATTGGCTAAAATAGACTGTAACTATCTGACAACTGGAAACATGAAGATGAACATAGTAACTAACTTTTATTTTTGAAATTTTTTTTAGATAAAACAAGAAACTGAATATAATGTTATTCAAACTACACTACTATGCAACTACTCATGTAGTTGTACTACATGAATGCAAACATAATGAACCTAAGCTAAACATGACAACATATACAAAATAAACAAATAACATAACATAAACATGAAACTAAACATGCAATAAAGAAATAAACTAAACTCCGCCAAACTTAGCAATTACAATGTCCTCATTGTAAGAATATAGCAGTAAGTATAAGAGGACTTCCCTGTAATTAGCTAAGCGTGAGGTGATGGTAGCGATGGCGACGACGGTGGTCGTGGCATAAACACTCGGCGCTCCTCCACATCTGAATTCGACAGAGGATACTATGGAATCTTGAATGTGAGCATGTTGTATGTATGCGGCTTTGTCCGATAATAATAGGAGTCAGAATTTGTAGAGAATAAGGTAATTTGAGTGTACTTGAGTTCAGCCGAGAAAAGAGGTGTGAAAGTGTGGATGCATGTGGGGTGTAAAAATTAATGAATTAGGTTGAGAATAACGAATGACAAGAGAATGGATGAGAGTGGGTGGAGCTAAGCTTAACGAGTTTCTGGGACTGAATTCGATAGTAGAGCATTAGTAATCGAAGTTGGGATGGAGAGGGAATGGCGTTGTTCGAATAAGATTGGGATTTTTTGTTAATCACTACAGTTCTGCTAAGCCCGCCAGGGCAGGACATTTTTGACCGTGAAAGCCCGCTGGGGAGGACGTGGACAGAGAGCACCCCTGATGGGGCGGGGGTTTGTAGGCCAAATTTGGCTGCTAGGGCGGGCATGCTCTGTTTTAAAAAAAATTCCTCGATTTTTATGCAGTTGCTTCTCTTTCCATAATCTTTTGCCTATCCATTGAACCTCCAATACCTGTAATGAAGAGAGACAACATGGATTAGAATAGCACTTTGAATTATAAGAGAACTTAATAAGCAAATTAACTCCTAAAATTTTGACAAACTAACAACACTAATTGATTAAAAATTTGAGGATATGAAAAATGGGCATTCAATAATTAAGCTCATAAGTGTTTGACTTTCAGGGGTCGCTGCCCCATTACAACCCCCGCCAAGTCACCTGCGAGATGGGCTGCCGCTCGCTCACCGGGGAGTGAGACCCCCGACTGGGTAGTCATAGTGTCCATTAGTCAAACCCATCAAATATAACAACTTGATTCCTATCTACTAAATAAACTAATAAGGCAAATAAATATAAAAATTCATGGGTTGCCTCCCAGTTAGCGCTTGATTTACAATCTTTCAGCCTGACTTTGTCTGGTCAATGCTATCCAATTCCTCTTCGATAATTGAGGAACCCTCCATACATCAAAAATAATGTAACTTTTGGTAGGTTCTCTTTTGTGATGGATATCGAATTAAAGTCACCTAGCATACTTTGTTTAGATAAGATCCCATTCAAGAACGTCCAACATCTAGTTGTTTTCTCCATTGTGTCTGTGACCACATTGGGGCATTGAAGCTTGTCAAACATAACAATATCTTCTTCTATCTTCTCCAGCTCATCGCACCATGGCTTCGAAGTTGTACTCGCTTTTACGTCACAAGGAACATTGCCGACGACATGACTACCTAGCAAGCATGGTTTTGCAAATCTAACTGGATCCTTGATCTTTTGCAGAGAAGGCACTTAGGGCACTAATAACATCAGCTCGTCATCATTGATACTCACAGTTAGTTCTTCATTGACCTTGTTTTCATTATTCCCACATGTCTCCTCTTTTTCAACATCTTGTGGCTCATCTAGTTGTATATTTAGTTTGAGAACTTCATCAATCTCGGAATCCATGTCATAACACCAATTATTTTGAGGAAATTTGTTTAAGGTTTTGAAAATTTGATCCATCTGGTTCTGCAGATTTTGAATTGATATCTCTTGAATAATCCTCCTCTCCTCATTTGATGCTACGAACTTGGATAACAATTCCTCCAACCTTGGATTATCTATCTCAGTTTTGGAATCCATGTATTGAGGACCATGGGTTGAAGTAATGATGAGTTGTTCCATCTGGTTCTGAAAATTATGGCTCAATATTTCTCGACACATCGTCCTCTCCTCTTGGTTTGCTATGAGCTTCGACATGAATTCCTCCAAATTTTACTTTTCTTCTTGTGGCAATGGAGGTTGACATGAGAATTCCGGTATGTATGTTGGATTTGGAGCGTAGTATTGGTCTTAATAATTGTAACTCCATGAAGAATCCGAGAGATACCCCCAAACTTGATAATAATTAGCATATGCATAATCGTTGAGGTAGTCACCACCATGTTTACTGGGATGATTCCCAGCACAATAATTACAAACTACCACTATCCTTCGAATACGCTGGGCTGCAAAAACGTCCAACCTCCTCAAAAGTATCTCTATCTGTGCTAATAATATAGAAGTTTTATTGAGTTCATCAATCCCTATGTCCCTTGGTTGAGTCATACTCAAATATGGCCTTTGATAATTGCATCCAGCCATGGTATCTGAAACAAGAGAAAAATTGGAAGATAATAAAATAAAAAAAAGTTTAAATTAAGACTAATTTGATTGAAGTTAATATTGGCAAACAAATATGAAACTAATTCCCCGGCAGCGGCACCAAAAACTTGTTGGGTAAAATCTAGTTACGCACAACACGCAAGTATACGTTCTCAACAAGTAATAAAGTGATAGTAGAGTATCGTTCCCACGAGAAATTATTAATACAAATTATCAAATACTAACTCTTAACCAAACTAATTTTATTTAAACAATCAATTTAATGTTATAAATTAAATTATTTAATTAAACTAATTCTAATTATCACTAATTAAAAATCAGATTATGGAGATTTAAGATCACAACTTCACTTGTTGCTTCATTTAAATTAATACGCTTCTTATTAATTAAGCTCACTATTCTGAATTGTTAATTATCGACGTTGGGATTTTTATTTGTCCATTTTATGTTCTTGTTCTTTGGTGTTCTTATGTTATGTGAGATTTGTTTTAAAAAACAAGTAAAAAAGGTTCGACATGTATATGTCGACGATTTGACTGTAAGAGTCGCCAGTTGTTGTTTTTAACTGGTTGCACCAATGCAACTGAGAAAAGGTTTGAAAATTGACCCAGTGATGTGACACTGCTAAACGATTTTGTGAAACTAAGATTCATTTGGGTTCGAGGGCTTGATTATGCGGAGGGAAGGTGTTAGGCACTCCCCCGACATCCGTGTTACCATGGTAACTGCCACTTTTCAAGAAACTGTTATATGAATATGTGTGTGTGTATGTGTGGGTCAATGTGATGTTATTTAGAAGTAGTGTGAGGCTTCATTTGTACCTATATACACAGGGTTTGAATTTGTATGAAAAATTCAGTTTTAGACATGATATAGCAATGAGGTTTTGTAAAAGAGGTTTTTCAAACCCTGTGCTCAATAGTAATTGAGACCTTTTCATACTTCCATTTTATTATTAAATGTTCGGCTTGGTTGCTTTTATTTTCGAGATGCGAAGCATCTTCGAGAAAATAATATATAGTAGTACCGAACTCCTCATGGGCATGAAAGCCATCTAAGGAAATTTAAACACCGTGAATAATTTACAAGCTGCTTACAGCTGAAAGATGTCCATCACGGGAACTGAATCTAGATTCAGTAAACTGAATCTGTGATCACATGATTCCTAGGCTCACATGATGCCGTAGTTTATATGAAAAGCAGCAAGCAGTTATATATATAAAAGCGGTAAATATATATATACAGACATGATCAACCACCACGAAGCACCTCCATAGGGGATCAGAAATGTAAATATATAAAAGCGATAAATATATATATAGAGAGAGAGAGACATGATCAACCACCACGAAGCGCCTCCATAGGGGATCAGAAATGTAAATAAAGCAATAAATACGATCAACTGCCACGAAGTAAACTCCAGGCGGGACTAAATGTAAAGAAAGCAGTAAAAACGATCAACCACCACAAAGTAAACTCCAAGCGGGACGGAATATAAATAAAGCAGTAAAAGGCCATGAAGTAAACTCCAGGCCTACCAGAAATATAAATATATATATATAAGCTGTAAACACACAGGATATATATCGATCCCGACTCGGTTTATCATTTCAACGATTTATCGCTATATATAAATATATAAGCAGTAAATGCACCGGATATAAAATCCAAGCTCATCGAACAAAGTCCGACAACAATATATATATATATATATAAGTATATATATACAGAAAGAAATGAAAACCATAGACCGAAGTCCGGGCATACAATCACAACACGACTCTCAATGTGAAGAAGAGTGTGTGCAAAGATGAAGAGAAAGGCTTTATAGTGTGTAAGAAGGCATATAGTGGGCTACCAAAGAAGACTTCTATGACTTTAAGTGGATGAACACTCAGCTATTGCCGGTAAAAATATAGCTATATGTGAGCTTACAAGTGTTTAAAATGAGAAAGCACTCAATATGGGGTGTGTACAGAACAAATTTGACAGGGCTTCCTCGCCTTTTTTCTCTTGAATATGGCCACCCCAAGCCCTATATTTATAGAGCTAGGAGCAGCAGTGTGTACTGCGGTAATCGTGATGCACTGCAATGTTGCCAGGTGCCCGGGCCATGGGTCTTCTTTGTCTCGAAGTACGTATATGTGTGCAACGTGATGTTCGCTCGAACTTGCTGAACTTCAATCCGAGCATCCGATTGAGGTGTATAAGACCTGTTTTAGACTGCTGTTGTCGAGAGCTATGCAATGACATGGGATTAGAGGTTGTATGAAGTCAGGAAGATGGAACCATGTCCTATCTCTTCAAACTTTAAATTCTATCTGGTGTGCTGCCTTGCGTAGTAGTCACTCGGGATTGCAACTCCTTGGTTCTTGTGGGACATTGTTGTGTAGAATGTATGTTTATTGTTATTTGTTGAGATGGCGCCATGTGGGGTTGAGGTGGCAATTTGATGACTTTGCCCTTCAACGGGGTTATCTCCGGTTTTGGCTGATAAAGCAGACGTTGCTCAGGGTTATCTCTAAGATTGGGCTGCTACAAGTGTTGAATGCCCTTAGGGTTGTCTCTGAGGTGTGTCTGTCCTCCCAGGGTTATCTTCGAGTTTGTGAATTGAGTGCCTCGGTGTTAGTCCCGAGGTTGAAGCTGACTGCATGGGTTGAAATGAGCATCTCCGGGGTTATCTCCGGATCTGCAACTGCACTTCTTGGGGTTATCTCCAAGGTTGATATTGTCTTTCCCAATGTTGTTTTTGGGACTGAGACTGAACATCTCAGGGTAATCTCCAAAATGAATCGGCCTTCTCCGGTGGAATATTTGGTATTTACATTGCTTTCCCCGGGGTTATCTCCGAGGTGGGGGTATGATACTCCAGGTGTGTTTTTTGGGATTGAAACTGAACTTCTTGTGGTATTTCTGGGATTAAGCTGAGATGTCTTCCAGGGTTATCTCTGAAAGAAGATTTCACACTTTCTGCAATGTTAGTAACAGGTAGGCAAAAAATTTCGAGTGTCGACAGATGCCCCTCTTTATCATATTCATGCAATGCAATGGCATGGATAGGATAAAGAATACTAGACACTTGAAATGCAAGAAGATGATTATGAATCAATGCATAATAACATGATGCAAATGTATGTGTTTTGTTAGATTGTCCTCCAACATGATGGGATGATTGCCGGCTCCCTGTTGCTTCTACCGGGGGTGGCAATAAATAACTAGCCTAATGAACTATCCTAGACGCGTGATCCACAGCTTCCAAGAATCTCTAGGATTGTTGACGTTGGGGTTATCACCAAAGTCTTGAATCCTTGATACAGACTTTATCCTTAAGATGTATCTCTCATGTATAAGAGATTCTGTGGGGATAGAGCTTTGTCTGTTGAGGATGTATATAACATATTCCATCATCGGCCCTCCCTGATGAGGTCGCCAGGTCTTTCCACTAATCTGTTGGAGTTACTGCCAATAGTTGGTGTTGTCAGGGTTGCCTGACCTTCATTGACATGTGCATCAATGGTTGGGATCCTTGCTGAGGATAATGTCAAGGCTGCTTGAACTTCATTGACGTGTGCATTAACGGATATAAAATGTGTGACGCCCCCGCCGGGGACCATGTCAAGGCTTCTTGACCTTCAATAACGTGTACATCAATGGTTGAAAATGCGTGACACCCCCGTCAGGCACCATCTTAAGGTTGCTTGACCTTCATTGATGTGTACATCAATGGTTGAAAATGCGTGACACCCCCGCCGGGGACCATGTCAAGGTCGAAATTACTTTACCACAGGACTGAGATCGGACCTTCGAGGAGGTATCACGAATGTAATTTGCAACAAGTGAAATTATTGGTATAGTATACCATGTGTTTGGGTGAATTCCAATGAGTGATATGTAAAGACATAAATTGACCTGTGGAAACCAGGATTTCAGGCTATTTTGCTCAATCCCGTAGCATTTTTATTCCTGATTTGGCCCTTTTAGCTTGCAAGAACTCCTTTGCAACTCGAACTAGACCGAGACGGAGGGGTGGGACCCACATAGAGGTGCCGCATATACACCTTCAGCAGCCACAGGTGGACCTGCGGGCAACCGTGACTTCCCTTAAATGGGTTAGTTGATGTCCTAAGTCATTTCAAGCTGTGTCACGAAGGAAACCTGAGAGCTCTTCTTCATATCTGCTGAGTTCGGACGACTTTCTGCAAATTCTGTCACCATACAAGTGTTTTACACTGTCCTGGTAACGTATGCATGTCTTCTTTTCCTGTTTTTATTCGTTGGAAAATGAAATATCACATAAAATGCATCTAAACACATAGTAGTGATTATGCATGCTGAAATGACTTGTTAAAAAATATTCAACATAGTAAATGTTAGTATTAAACCATGTTGAACATAATGATGTGAAAAAATTTAACTTTTGAAATAGTCAAAGTGACACCTTTTTCTGCTATTTCTGATCCTATTTGAGGAGAAATGAGCAAAGGTGAAAAAAGTAAAATAATCCCGGTCATTAGGTTACCCTTACAGATTTTTTACTTTGATGTATTAATGCATGTAGGATGTATATGACTGTGGGTAGGTGTGCTACTGAATGGCCACCTAGTCATGCCTATGTGCATGTGGACAGTCCTATTTACAAAGGGGACTACGGCAAATTTTTTCTAAAATGTAGGCATTGGGTAGTCATGCATTTTTAACTCTACTGTAGATGTATGTTAAAATAATGCATGCATGTATGTAGTCATAAAACTGCATTTTGAAAATCTCCAGATAAGAATTTACCACACCCTTTCTGAGGTGATTTGGAGATTTGTTGTCCAGATATATGGATCCGGATCAGCCAAGTAGTTCCCGCGGAACCACTTCTGGTGTGCGGAGGAGGGCTTTTGAAGTGCCTCGACCCCGTTCCATTAGATAACCTCATCGTTTAGCGGAGGTGGTGATACGTCCTATCCGGGTTGATGTACTGGATGCGGAGGACGAAGAGGAGGACGTACCGGTTGAGGCTCCCGCTCCTGCTGTACATGTTCCCTATAGGGACCTCCCGAGTATTTAGGTGGTGAACCCAGAGCTTCTGGGTGATTTGAGTCGACATCCCTTAGTTTACTTGCATGCAAATGAGGTACAAAGCTAGATTTTGATCTTCCTTATTTCCTATTGATGAGGAGTAAAGGGTTGTGATGTTGATCTGCTTTGTGATGTAGGTTCCCAGCTTTACACAACCTAGAGGGAACTGGTTCAGCATTTACGCTATGTACCAGGCTCTGCATCCTGACTATAGAGCGATCATGCATGATTGGGGATTTGGAGCATTCGTTTCCATCCTTCCCCGCCGTTGTCCCCGGGGTTACCTCAGGGCATTGTCTGAGTGCTGGTTTCACCAGACTCAGTCACTCAATTTGTTGGACTGTGAGGTGATGATTACGCCAATGGATTGGCGGTTTATCACAGGTATGGAGTTTGGAAGGGCACCAGTGCCTTGTACGATGGATATTGCCCCGACTGCCGTCAGATCCTTGCTAGGAGTTCCGGCGGAGGCGCTTCGAAGCGGGACTATTATTCGACAGGTCCTTTGAGCATAGATGCTTATGAAGCGAAACATTGAGTGAGCCCATACCTGATGATATGAGAGTTAGGGATCGCATTCTTCAACGATTGTTCTTGATGATCATTAGGGGCTGCTTCATAGCTGATAACTCTTCTACAGTATCCTTCACTTTGATTAACGCCACTCGACACATGGACCGTATTGGAGAGTATGATTGGGGTTCCTACACCTTTGCCTATTTCCTCAGGGGAATGTGCATGCGTTCGCAGGGATTGACAGAGGCTTGGCTAGGATTTTACCCATTTCTGCTGGTGAGTATTTCTCTTATAATTTCCCATGTACAGGTTAAGAGTGTTGACTGACAGCAGCTGTGCCTTTGTGTTGGCAGTTCTGGGCCTATGAGAGGCTTTCATGCTTACATTTGGTGAGTGTGTTAGGATTAGATACCTACCCACGAGGACGGTGATGGCATCATTCCATACTGGAAGAGGTCCCTATAGCTGAGGGTTTCACTCATTGCCTCCTACAGCTGGAGTTATTGACATCTGATGTCATCACATGGATTCCTTATTTAGGGGAGCATTTGAGCATTCGATTTAAGGATGGGTACCCGACTGGTGTCGACTACGTGATTTCCACCCGTAGAATTCCTCTCTTCATTGATGGAGGATGGGAGCTCTATTGAGGAGAGCGTGCTATCAAGAGCACTACAGGAGAGATTCATGTACCGATCTTGCGTTCTGCCAAGCGTTATTAGCTTGTTTCACAGTCACCCGTCATTGATATCCCATTGTTGGGTGTTGACGGTTTTACATTATCAGAGGGTCCCTGCACTCATGAGATATTCCATCATTGGTGGTTCCCTCGTACCATTGGAGCCCAGACCCGCGCCACTCAGTTCATGGGGGATATGGTTCCTGGATCCGTGATGATGACGGATTGGCTAGCCTGTGTCTGAGATCCGACTCATTTGATACAGATTGATAGTTTGACCCGGCAGTAGGACCGGGCACATTTCTTTATCCGACACTTGGGCAGAGATCCTTCAAAGGCAGATACTTTTGATCCATCCAGCTCTGGCGCTGGCCCCTTAGGTGACCCATATGGTTTTTCCGGTGCAGATCCTCCCTTGTATAGGCCTGACATCCCTGTGGATAGAGATCCAGTGACTCAGGAGGAGTTACATTAGGTGGACAGGATTGATGATGTAGACATTGATACCATTGTCTTCTTCTGATGTATATTTTCGTTATCTCTTTTGATAGTCCTCTATTAGACATTGGGTGGCTTTGCCCCATTCTCGCTATATCTTTTGATAGGCCTCTATTAGATGTAGGGCATCTGTGCCTCATTTTCCTGTATTTCTAGTTGTACAGAGATGTGTTAGATGATGATATACTTAGAAATGTATGTACAATTTTCCATTCCCTATGGCCTATATCATATTGCCATCTATTCTTTATCATGCATGTATTATGTTATGCATATGTATGTATGTCCAGAGATATTCAGCATTGACCCCCGGATGGTCTTATGACACGGCCCGTACAGATGTCTTCTTCGATAGTTAGCCGTATTGATCATATCCCACCAGTATTGGTGGCATCCCGTCTAAGATCGTGGTATGATAGTATGTCACCTTCAGACATGGTGATTGTAGATCAGTTATTACAGCATACTATGACTCTCCTGATGTTCCAGGTTCCCGTATGCTTCATAGAGGGTATGATGGAGCATTGGATACCGGACAGACAGGTCTTCAGGTTTGGCATCCATGAGTTGACTCCTACTTTGGAGGAGTATGCACGGTTGGCGATCTTTGCCATTGGATGAACCTTCTTGATATTGCCATCGGCGACATGGCCGACAGATTTTATGACTCTCAAAATTTGGAGGGAGAGTTGTGCAGGATGAGATCACATCCGGTCATGTTGTATCCCAACATTTTTTGATGGACAGATTTGGCTCTGGGGATAGTTATACACGGCACTCCGAGGATTTCACCATGTCGGAGGATCATTGGCACTCGGCCAGAGTAGATGTACTGCTACTGTGCGTATTGTCGTATGTATACATGCCACGGTACATGGATGAGCTACATATTGGTGTTATCATAGCAGTGAGAGCTCTTAGGGAGGGTCACACCATTGTACCGATGATTATCGCAGAGACGCTGAGGTCAGCTACATATTGTAACACTTACCCTGTAAGGGTATTTACAAGCAGCTCGGTCATGTTATACGTGTGGTTTATGTCACACTTGAGACCGATTGGAACTTTCAGACGGCATGGGTATTGTTTCACCCATGATATATGTGACGCCCCCAAAATAGGTATACATCACCCATCTTGAGTCGCCAAATACATGGTACAAAATTCAAATATAACTTAATTATACAACAGTCGTGTAAAATACGACAAAACGTAATCTAAGAGTTTTAATAAGAATATTGTCATCTAGACAATATCCACACTCAATGGAGTCCTCATTACATTTATTGTCACACTATTTAACAGAATAGTGAGGACTACTAATGCTATCATCTGGACCGTCACTCCATTCCCCGACTAGTCCCGACTACGTTCTCATTTCCTGAAGAGAACAGTGAAAGAAAGGATGAGCTCAACTAGCCCAGTAAGAAATATTATGACTAAGATAATGTAGAATAAATTATCATTAGTCTTCAACAATGTTAAACTGATAAAATACAATAGACATCAAGTTTAACTGCAGTAGATAAGCAATCCATTAGAAGAGTCAAGTAGAGCATGATATCTACTATCTCTATGATTTAAAATGTTTTCATCAATTTTTATCACTAAGACTCAGCTTAATAAATAAACCACATCATCGAGTCATCCCTGCACTACGGGCCAAGGATATTCATTAAATAATCAATGGTCATGACTATACCGAATAATCCCTCATTCATAATCATACCAATCGAACCTTTGTAAATACTTTTAATAATGAATAAAATAATATTATTTATTATTATTACGTATGGATAAGATGAATATTATATTAAGATAACTATAACCTAGAAGCGTTGGAATGTAAGTAGTATTTTAACTCGTGGGAGAATTAAAGTGTTTGAATTTCTAAGGCGAAAATAAAAGCTTTCAAGAAATTTTACGAAAAACCTTTATTCATCGATTTACTTTCGGGAATTATTTTTGAACTTAGAGAAATACGTAGCGTTATAATATCGAGGTGATATGGATTATGTAATAATAATCTAAGTATGGAAAGCGTAATATTTAGCATGCGGACTTAATTTGGAGCGTTAGGTTTATTAAGCGTTAAAGAAAGAAAGTTGTGATCGTATAATGTGTATTCATTATATGAAGGTAATGAATGTAAGTATAATCGACGTATTGTACTATTATGTATGAAGAATGAGATAGCGTATATTATGAATTAATATCTGAGCTAGCATCTGAAGATTATCGTGGGGTATATATGTTAAGTTGTTTAATTAAAGGTAATGGACTTGTAGGATTATTAAGCTTAATGGTAGAAGTCGATAGAATGTGACAATCAAGCCCAAGTGTTTGATAAGTCATAAGTCAAACTATGGTAGTATAAGCTGATAAGAAAGTAGTTAGATTAATTAACAAAGATGATGAGAAGCCGTGATCCATGGGGCAAACCAAGAGTGAAATGGGTAGACTTGATGGGCGAACATTTTTTGTTTGGTGCCCAAGTGTTGTGATGAGCAAGAAAGGGAAGTGGCTAGCAAGTTAACTTAGTTGTAAGGTAATGAATAGTAAGGAGGTGGAATGAGGAGGTGGAATAAGGAGGTGGGATGGTATTATTGACCATTTACCCTAACTTTTAAGTTGCCTATAAATAGAAGCCTCATTTCATTTTGTTGGTTGTTCAAATTTCATCAACTCCTCTCAAGATAAGCTACTTATTTGGTAGAGAGAATAAGCCACTTAAGCACTTATAAGCCACTTCAACCTTTGTTAGATTTTCCAAAAGTGAATTGAAGTCATAGTCTTGAGGTAAGACTCATATCTTTTATCTTTATCTCTTCTATGATAGGATTGATAGAGAAGGGATTGTTTGTTAAGAACATGTAATAAGTTATTAATGAATGAACTTAAAAGCGAATAAGTTGAATAAGCAACTTGAACTCTAATAAGTTGTTAGAATCATGAAGAACTTGTCATATGTTTGTCATATGATGTTAGTATGTTGATTATAGTATGAGAACATTGATTGGTGGACTTAAGTTCATAGTAAATCCTAAGCATGAGGATTTGTAGTTCATAAGTTGATTAAGTCATTGACTTATGAGAATAAGTCAAAAACTACTTTGATTATAAGTTGGTGTACTAAGTAACTTGTGATGATCATATGTTGGTTGAAATCCATTTAGAATCATTAAGAATGTAGTTTTCTTAGGAATTCACACGATTGGACGATTATCGTCGAATTAAGTGAAATTCTCGGAATGGAAAGTCGTATTTTGTGTTTGAAGTCGAAAGCGTTGGTTTCGATGGAGACAAGTCATATTTGGCATTATAGAGTTGCGGACTCGAAAATGGCCGAATTCGACTTAGAACGAAGAAAAGCAGCGTTGAGCGTTCACGAGCGTTTATCGTTTTCGTTAAAAATGAACTCATAGGTGAAATTTTAGCAAGCGAAGTCAAATAGATAAAATTCTTGCATGCAGCATATAGAAGTATGTAATTTGTGAACCGTAGGCTTTTGAGCGGACCAATTCGGACTTATCTTGAAGAAGTTATCGTCAGGGAGTTTCGTAAATTTTCAAAATTTTGCAATTTTGCAAAGCTGATCAAGCGAGGCGCAAGTCAATGCGTGACTCATGACCTAAAATGTGCATGCTTGAAGCTGAAATGCATCTTTGCTTATCTTGCATGATGAGATGAAGAACTAAATATGCTTGCTAACTTCTTGACGAGTATGCTGAGATGTGAGAGTGAAGAAGTAATGGGTGGCCATGTATGGCCCTGATCCTAAGTTTTGATTGATGATGAAGAATGTTTACAAGTATAGAATGAAAGAGAACTTTTTGGTAATGAACTAAGGTGTTAATATAACATTGTTAAGGCATTGTTAGACACTTAATGTATGATGATTAGAGGTTAATAATCAATTGAATGTGAGCGTAATGTGAATGGCGTAATGAAAAAAGCGGAAAACCATAATAATAGATCTAAGTTAGGATTTAGATTGAGATGAAGGGTAAGATATAATAATATACATACTTGATTATATAAGACCTAATGTGGTACGTTATATGATCATGTATTGTAGAAACGTAGAGACTTAAAAAGTGCGTGTGATAATCGAGTAAGCAATATTTGAAGGCAAGTATTCTAACCCTTGTTCGATTCGATCTGGACAAGTTTTGTAATTCATGTATTCTTTCACATGAAGTCTTGAATGATGAAGTCTAAAGCCGACTCTTTCGGCTAGACTTATATTATGATTTTATCAAGCATGATTTATGTTTACGAGTTATATTGGTATGGTTTTCAATCGAAGACCAAGTATGCTAAAATGTTTTTGTGTCGTTTAACGGCGAGGCGCGTGAGTTGCCACAACTTAAGCGTATATATACGTTTAATGAATGTAGTGTTGATCGACATAGAAGTACTTATAAATTTGATCACCCGAAGTGCTCGTAAGCTATATGCGGACTTACGGACTTAGTGTCGGGTTGTCCTTTTCAAAAGAAATATATGAGCTGCTCATAGTCTTGAGCCTTAGTTGATATTCTCTTGAATATTGTTGTTGGAAAAGCGTTTTGAATGAAAAAAGAAGTGCTATTTTGAATTATCGATAGTACTTTGTAACTATTATTTCGATTCTTGAAGATATATGAGTTCTATGTTTCAAGCATGTTGTTTATTAGAATTGTAGTACTTCTTTGAGCTAGTCATGCTCACTCTTGCTTGAACCATATGAACACGACTAAGATCGAGCGGGCCAGAAGGCTCGAGCGAGAGACGAAGGCGAAAGCGAAGACGAACCCTTAGATTACTTATGTAATAGAATAGTTGAGCGATTGTAATATATTTGATATTATGACAAGAACAAGCGAATGGGTTACAAAGAACACAGGAAATGTAATATTATTTTGGATATATAGAAGTTATATTAGTCCTTTTGAGACTATTCAATTGAATGAATGAATGAATGGTAGTGTAGTGTAGCACCATCATCGGGTTGGAAGAGACCCGGATTTGGGGGGCGTCGAGGTTGGTATCAAAGCATTAGGTTATAAAACTTAAGGGGATTAAAACCTTAAGTCGTAACCTTAAGAAGAAAAAGTAAAAAAGAAAATAACCTTAAAAAAATGCATTATGATTATGTTATGTGTTTTTATTATTCTCTTGGCGATGTGTACTAATCAACTTAATTGTTTTTTTGTGTAGATGTCGGGAGTAAATGGAATGTTTGTAGATGGTCGAAGCCATTAGTGAAGAATCGGTGAACCAAGTAGAGGTTATCTAGAACCCCTATAGTGATGAGAACTGAAGTTGTGGTTATTGAGTGCGGAGACTCGGATGATCTTGACTACATGTCGATTATATTGACGGGATGATAGAGGAGGAAGTAGAGGCGGTGTCCTTTAATCCGGTGGCTATAGCGTGGAGATAGCTCTGGAGGGTCGATGATGTCTCTTTTTATATCGGTGTTGGATAGAAATATCCATTCTTGTCGAGGAGGTCGAGGGCTGAAAGCGAGCTCCAAATGGTTATAGAGGACAAGGCGATGTCGAGAGTCCATGTGGGAGCAGAGAACATGATGAGAGGATTTTGGCTAAGGACAAAGTCCACGATTTAAAGCCACGTCGAGGTCTTTGAGCTCGAGGAGGAGCTAAAGACCAAAGGTGCGCGAAGATAGGGAGGATGTCCTATATCTATAGGAGTTCTCATCTGATTTCAGTGACGGTATTTGGATATCTGTGAGGTGGGGCAAACACGGCATCTTATTAGTAGTGATATCATTGTCGGTCTTGCCAAGGAAGAGATTTGAGAATGCCTTGAGGCGGATGTAGACTAGTAGTAGTTAGAGTAGTATGTAAATATTTTTTGTAAGTAGTAGTGGCGTAAAGCCCTTTTTGTATAGTAAAGGGTAGTCTTTTGTAAATCGAATTTTTGGAAAGCGATAGCGGGAAAGTAATGTAATCGACTTAGGTTGTGTGTATGTAGCCGATGTAGTATTATACTACGAAGAATGAATATAAGTCCTTTTATGGAAAGCAATGAGTTATGGATGTTGGAGTTATTGTTTAATATTAATGATAACTAATAAAGAAAGGAATAATAACGAAATGTGTTTATTGTATCGACAAAATGCATGCCAGAGAAGAGTGCAGCGTAATCAAAGGTCTTGGCGTAAATCAGCGAGGAGGAGGTCGGTTAATCCGATCACGAGGAGTTTGTTAATTCGATAACATTTGCCTTTAATAGAACGAGGGGCTAATATCCCGTAAATCCGAGGAGTAGCACGAGCTACTACCTTTAAGGATTTCAAGGCGTGGGTCATGGGAGTTCAAAGGAACTACGGACCCTATTGAAGCCCAAGCGTGGGTTAAGGAGATAGAAGGCATTTGTAATAGCAAATGTCGATGAGGCCCAAAAGGTTGCCTTTGCGACCTATATGATGAAGGAGAGGCCAACTTTTGGTGGGAAGCCAATCGAAGGCTAGGGTTGGGATAGCAAATCGGCGTGGGATAGGTTCGAGGAGATATTCTTGAGAACTACTTTCCCACGAGCATCTGAGGAGGATGGAATCACGGTTTTGGAGTTGAAACAAGGGGACATAGCGGTTCCCCAATCTGTGCCAAGTTTAATGAAGCTAGCTGCGAGGTTCGCTCCACATCAGTGGATCTTGAGGTGAGGAAAAGTATGACGGTTTGGCGGGGCTTGAAACACTGGCTCTATAATAGTATATCGGTGTTCAAAGTACTTCTTTTGGGATAGTTTTAGAGAAAGCGATAATCATAGAAGGTGGTAGTGAGGCGTTGAGCGATACCACAAAGATAAGAAGAGTAAAGGGGAAAGTAGTAGATGGGGAGTAAAGATCGAGGGAGCGGTGGTAGTGGCGAGGTCGGAAGAGGAAGGTATTTAGCTCTGGGAATCTGCGGAGTGAAGCGCAAGGAGACGAAAGAGAAGAATGGAGGCTGCAAGAGACTGTGGGAAGACTCACTTAGGAGTGCATCTCAGAGGGAAGGCCGTCTGTTACAATTGTGGACGGGGAGGGGCACATTAAGCCTAATTGTCAGTCAGAAGAAGAAGAACCATGGATGCTTTGTGTGTGGATCAGTGACCACATGGCAAAAGAAGCTGCTTAGAAGAAGAAGAAGGGACGGATGGGCGGGGCAGGGGCACTAATAGCGGTAAGTTAGCTATTAGTGGACCCGGTATGACCGAGGTAGGCCGATGGGTCGTACCTTTAACATGATGATCAAGATGCGATCGCATCGGGGGACGTCGTCGTGGTATTATTCGATCAGCGATATCAATGCGTACGTCTTTGTTTGATTTGGGTGCTACTTGTTCGTTTATAGCATGCGATTTTTGCTGAGCGATTAGGATTACTTCCCGAAAAAGTTGCCTATACCTTTAAATATTAAGGTAGCAAATGAAGAAATAATTCATATTGAAGATGTTCATAAGAGTTGTTGTGTAGATATACTGGGGTTGTAAATTATCGGTAGATTTATTTACCAGATAAAGTTAGGAGAATTTGATGTAATTCTCGGAATGGATTAGTTAGTAAACCATGGGGCAATTATAGATTGTCAAAATAAATGTGTGAACATTAAGGCGTTAGAAACAACCTCGGGTAGTATTTTACGGTAATAGATCATGGGGACGTTCGTGTTGTCTAACCATGACACAAACTAGGAAATTCTTGAGAAAGGGATGCGTGGAGTTATACGTATGTCGTGTTGTTGATACCCAGTGGTAGCAACCATGGAACAAATACTATAGTAGTGAGAGGAATTGCGATGTATTTTTGAGTGAATTGTCGGGGTCTTCCGCGGATAGGGAGGCGAGTTTTGATGATAGACATTGTTGGGGGGCGGCACCGGTTTCGAGAACTTGCCGTATCGTATGGCGCCGGTGGAGATGAAGGAGTTGATGGTGTAGTTGCAAGAAGCATTGGCAGGAAGTACATTCAATAAAGTGTTTTTTTGTAGTAGAGAACACCGGTCTTATTTGTCGAAAAAGAAGGACGGATCGTTAAGCGTGTATCGACTATCGAGAGTTGAACAAGTTAACGATAAAGAATAAATACCCATTGCCGAGGATCGATGATCTCTTTGATCGAGTTGAAAGGGGCTAAGTATTTTTCTAAAATAGATTTAAACGGGGTATCATCGGTTGAAGGTTAGGAAGGAGGATGTGCAAAAGCGACATTCGAGGACTCGTTATGGTCATTCTGAGTTTCTGGTGATGTCGTTTGGGTTGACAAAAATGCACCATTTGCATTTATGGATATGATGAGCAGTGTTCAAACAATATTTGGACAAGTTCATCGTGGTGTTTATAGATGATATTCTAGTCTATTCTAAGGCGCGGAAGATCATCTTTGAACACCTAAGATTAGTGTTGGAGACACTTAGGAAGGAGAAGTTGTATCTGAAATTCACTAAGTGTGAATTTTGGTTAGAGAAAGTGCGATTTTTAGGTCGTGTCATTGACCGTGAGGGGATTCGGTAGATCCGGTGAAGGTGGAAGCCGTGATGAATTGGGAACAAAAAAAAAATGCCAGTGAGGTGCGGAGTTTCCTAGGGTTAGCGGGTTACTATCGAAGATTCATCGAGGATTTTTTGAAGATAGCTACTCGTTGTTGACTAACTTGACGAGGAAGGCGGTGAAATCGCTTGGGTGACAAGTGCGAGGGCGAGTTTTCAAGAACTAAAGAAGAGATTGAGTGAAGCGCCTGTTTTGTCATTGCCTGATGACACGGGAAATTTTGTAGTTTATAGCGATGCTTCGCATAGAGGACTTGGTTGTGTGCTCATGCAGCATGGCAAGGTCATTGCGTATGCATCTAGGCAGTTGAAGGATTATGAGAAAGTTTACCCTACTCATGATGATGCAGGGCTGGCATGATGATTTTTTTGCTCTAAAGATATGGAGACATTATCTTTATGGAGAAAAATGTGAGATATACACGGACCACAAAAGTCTAAAATATATCTTCACACAGAAGGAGTTGAATATGAGGCAGAGGAGATGGCTGGAGTTGATAAAGGATTATGATTGTGAAATCTGTATCATCACCTGGAAAAGCGATGTAGTTCTTAGGCGGCGCCTTAAGTAGGAAGGGTCGGGAAAAGTTGTCTTTGTTGATGGCTCTCTTGAGTTGATAATGAGAGATGGCTAGGATGGAGTTGGAAGTGAAGGCTGCCAAGTGAAGGAGGACAAATGTTGTTTTGCGACGGAGATGCGATCTACCATCGTAGAGAGAGTTAAAGAAGTCTGACTCAAAAGCGGATGAGTGCGACCGGGATAAAGGGCGGCTAGTGATGAAAAAAAGATACTAAATACAGTCTTGATAATGAGGGATTATTGAGATTTGAAGGAAGAATTTGGGTTCGAATGAGGCGGAATTAAAGGAAGCGGTGTTTCTGAGAGGCTCATAGTTCGAGGTTTTCGATTCATCTGGTAGCACTAAGATGTATCAAGATCTTTGACGAGTTTACGGTGGCCGAACATGAAGAGAGAGAGATAGAATATGTGAGTAGGTGCTTGACTTGTCGAGAGAGTTAAGGTAGAACATCAGCGACCTAGTGGCTTACTACGGTCATTAGAAATTCGGAGTGGAAATGGGAGAATATCACGATGGATTTTGTGGTGGGACTTGAGACTACTCGAGAAAGGGGTATGATGCGATTTGGGTAATAGTGGGCCGGTTGACAAAAGTCGGCTCACTTTTTGCCAATTAGGGTCAAGTATAACTTAGACCGATTAGCTAGACTTTATATTAAGGAAATAATCTCTAGACATGGAGCACCGATATCGATTGTGTCGGATCGTGACCCACGATTCACATCGAACTTTTGGAGAGTCTCAAGAAGCGATTAGGAAGCAGCGTTGAATTTGAGTCTGACGTATCATCCACAAGCGGATGGATGAGCGAGAGGACAATTGAGGCGTTAGAAGATATGCTAAGATCTTGCGTCATGGATTTCAAGGGTAGTTGGGATGATCATCTACCATTAGTGGAGTTTGCGATATAACAATAGTTATCATGCAAGCATAGGTATGCCGCCTTACGAAGCTTTGTATGGGAGGAAATGCGAGCACCTTTGTATTGGGATGAGGTAGGTAGAGAGCAGCAGAATGTTGGGACCGAATTGGTGCGACAGACGGCGGATATTGTCGAAGAAGATACAAATCGTCTTCTAGCTTTCGACTCAAAGGCGAGACGAGAAGAAGTTTACGGATCGCGTAGAGAGAATCGGGAGTTTGAAGTAGGTTAAATACGTATTCTAAAAGTATCTCCTGGAAAGGAAAGATACGTTTTGGGAAGAAAGAAAGTTAAGTCGAGGTTTATAGGACCTTTTGAGGTATTAAAAGCGGGTGGGTGAGGTAGCTTATATGATAGCATTACCTCCGGACCTAGAAACGAATACATAATGTATTTCACGTATCGTATTACGTCCTTATAAGCGGATTATAAGCGCGTGATAGAATATGAGCCTATTCATATCGAGAAGGACTTAACGTATGAGGAAAGCAGCCGATTCAAATTGTCGATAGAAAAGAACAAGTTCTGCGGAATAAAAGTCATATCTTAGTGAAGGTGATATGGAAGAACCACGATGCGGAAGAAAGCAGCGTGGGAGTTAGAAGAAATGATGAAAAAGAATTACCCTCAATTATTTGTGTAATTTTTTTTTTTATATAGCGAGATGCAGGGACGAGAATCCTTATATAAGGGAGAGAATGTAGCAGCATGAGAAAATTGAACCTTTGTAAATACTTTTAATAATGAATAAAATAATATTATTTATTATTATTATTACGTATGGATAAGATGAATGTAGATTCTATAACCTAGAAAGCGTTTGGAATGTAAGTAGTATTTTAACTCATTGGGAGAATTAAAGTGTTTGAATTTCTAAAAGGCGAAAATAAAAGCTTTTCGAGAAATTTTTTGAAAAACATTATTCATCGATTTACGCTTTCAAGAATTATTTTTGACTTAGAGAGAAATACGTAAGCGTTATAATATCAAAGGTGAGATGGATTATGTAATAATAATCTAAGTATGGAAAACGTAATATTTAGCATGCGGACTTAATTTGGGAGCGTTAGGTTTATTAAGCGTTAAAGGAAGAAAGTTGTGATCGTATAATGTGTATTCATTATATGAAGGTAATGAATGTAAGTATAATCTGACGTATTGTACTATTATGTATGAAGAATGAGATAGCATTATATTATGAATTAATATACGAGCTAGCATCTGAAGATTATATCGTGGGGTATATATGTTAAGTTGTTTAATTAAAGGTAATGGACTTGTAGGATTATTAAGCTTAATAGTAGAAGTCGATAGAATGTGACAATCAAGCCCAAGTGTTTGATAAGTCATAAGTCAAACTATGGTAGCATAAGCCCAATAAAGAAAGTAGTTAGATTAATTAACAAAGCCCGATGAGAAGCCATGATCCGTAGGGCAAAACCAAAGGTGAAATGGGTAGACTTGATGGGCAAACATTTTGTTTGGTGCCCAAGTGTTGTGATGAAAGAAAGAAAGGAAGTGGCTAGCAAGTTAACTTAGTTGTAAGGTAATGAATAGTAAGGAGGTGGAATGAGGAGGTGGAATAAGGAGGTGGGATGGTATTATTGACCATTTTGCCCCTAGCTTTAAGTTGCCTATAAATAGAGAAAAAGCCTCATTTCATTTTGTTGGTTGTTCAAATTTCATCAACTCCTCTCAAGATAAGCTACTTATTTGGTAGAGAGAATAAGCACTTAAGCACTTATAAGCCACTTGACCTTTGTTAGATTTTTTCAAAGTGAATTGAAGTCATAGTCTTCAAGGTAAGACTCATATCTATTTATCTTTATCTCTTCTATGATAGGATTGATGAGAGAGAAAGGGGATTGTTTGATAAGAACATGTAATAAGTTATTAATGAATGAACTTAAAGTAGAATAAGTTGAATAAGCAACTTGAACTCTAATAAGTTGTTAGAATCATGAAGAACTTATCATATGTTTGTCATATGATGTTAGTATATTGAATATAGTATGAGAACATTGATTGATGGACTTAAGTTCATAGTAAAGTCATAAGCATGAGGATTTGTAGTTCATAAGTTAAATAAGTCATTGACTTATGAGAATAAGTCAAAACCTACTTTGATTATAAGTTGGTGTAATAAGTAACTTGTAATGATCATATGTTGGTTAAAATCCATTTAGAATCATTAAGAATGTAGTTTTTAGGAATTCACACGATTGGACGATTATCGTCGAATTAAGTGAAATTCTCGGAATGGAAGTCGTATTTTGTGTTTGAAGAAGTGAAAGCGTTGGTTTTCGATGGAGACAAGTCATATTTGGCATTATAGAGTTGCGGACTCAAAAATGGCCGAATTCGACTTAGAGCGAAGAAAAGCGAAGCGTTGAGCGTTCACGAGACGTTTATCGTTTTCGTTAAAAATGAACTCATAGGTGAAATTTTAGCAAGCGAAGTCAAATAGATAAAATTCTTGCATGAGCAGCATAGAGTATGTAATTTGTGAACCGTAGGCTTTTGAGCGGACCAATTCGGACTTATAACGAAGAAGTTATCGTCAGGGAGTTTAAATGAATTTTTTAAAATTTTGCAAAATATACGAGAACCTGAAGTCATGGCGCATGGCGACGACTCATGACCTTAAAGCCCGCATGCATTGAATGCTGAGGCTGGAATGCTGTAACCATGCATGACTACTGCTAACTCTATGCATGATACATGAGATCATGAGAGTTAAGTGTGTGTGTCTGTGATGAGATGAAAGAATGATCCTAAGTTTTTTTGTTGGATGAGAATGTTTACAAGTATAGAATGAAAGAGAACTCTTTGGTAATGAACTAAGGTGTTAATATAACATTGTTAAGGCATTGTTAGACACTTAATGTATGATGATTAGAGGTTAATAATCAATTGAATGTGAGCGTAATGTGAATGGCGTAATGAAAAGCGGAAACCATAATAATAGATCTAAGTCGAGGATTTAGATTGAGATGAAGGGTAAGATATAATAATATACCTACTTGATTATATAAGACCTAATGTGGTACGTTATATGATCATGTATTGTAGAAACGTAGAGACTTAAAAGTATGCGTGTGATAATCGATAAGCAAACATTTGAAGGCAAGTATTCTAACCCTTGTTCGATTCGATCTGGACAAGTTTTGTAATTCATGTATTCTTTCACATGAAGTCTTGAATGATGAAGTCTAAAGCCGACTCTTTCGGCTAGACTTATATTATGATTCTATCAAGCATGATTTATGTTTACCGAGTTATATTGGTATGGTTTTCAATCGAAGACCAAGTATGCTAAAATATTTTTTGTCGTTTAACGGCGAGCGCGTGAGGTTGCCACAACTTAAGCGTATACACGTTTAATGAATGTAGTGTTGATCGACATAGAAGTACTATGGGTTGATCACCCGAAGTGTGCGTCGTAAGCTATATTGGGACTTACGGACTTAGTGTGGGTTGTCCTTTTCAAAAGAAATTATGAGCTGCTCATAGTCTTGAGCCTTAGTTGATATTCTCTTGAATATTGTTGTTGGAAAAGCGTTTTGAATGAAAAGAAGTGCTATTTTGAATTATCGATAGTACTTACGTAACTATTATTCGATTCTTTGAAGATATATGAGTTCTATGTTTCAAGCATGTTGTTTATTAGAATTGTAGTACTTTGAGCTAGTCATGCTCACTCTTGCTTGAACCATATGAACCTGACGAAGAATGAAGCAAGAGAAGGCTCGAAGAGAGAGAGACGAATTAAAGGCGAAGACGAACCCTTAGATTACTTATGTAATAGAATAGTTGAGCGATTGTAATATATTTGATATTATGACAAGAACAAGCGAATGGGTTACAAAGAACACAGGAAATGTAATATTATTTTGGATATATAGAAGTTATATTAGTCCTTTTGAGACTATTCAATTGAATGAATGAATGAATGGTATGAGACAAGTTATTCCAACATAATAATAAAGAATGGAATAATAGAAGAATTTCACCATGTATGTGGTATTTCGCATAGACTGGTTATTCCAACATCATAATAAAGAATGAAATAACAGAAGCTCTCTTCATGAATACGAAAGAAATAATACCCCTTAACCTTAAAAAGAAACTGGATACTGGAGTAGAGAGGTAGCAGACCTCTCTTCTTCTTTCTCTCTATAATTTCTCTCTATGATAATTCCTCTTTAGCTTTAGTGAATTGATGAGAAATGAAGGAAGAATGAGCTTCTATTTATAGGAAAATATAGTTTCAATAATTGCACATTTTGGGGATCGAAATATTACAGTACAATACCTTCAACTTTTCTTTTATTTTTAATTTAGTCCTGCAAGTATTATCAAACTTGCACCACCACCCCTAATAGTAAATAATATGAATCAATAGTTCAATCATGAGAATCAATAGTTATAATCATGTGAAAATATGAATTACAGTATAGTACCTTCATCTATACCTCTATTTTTAACTTAGTCATGCAAGTATTATCAATCTTGCACCAACTCCCCTAATAGTACAAGAATGTGAATCAATAGTACACACATGTGAACAAATAGTTATAATAATGTGAATTAATAGCAATTAATTGCTCATTTATCCGGTTGATTACCCGACTGGTCAGTATAACTTCCAGACATCAATTAATATCGAAATAAATGTCGATTTCCACTAACACTAATAATTCCAACACAATGGAACTATAAATTTCATCTTTAATCAACACGAACTTATTCATCATTAATATTATAATTCACAATATTTAACAACCAGGTCGTTCCCAGGAAAAAGGGGGCTTTCCGATAAGGATTTCTCCTTATTGGCGCGCAATTAGATAACCAAACCTCTCCTTGACAGGACTTCTTGACATTGTAAATATTAAAATTTAATAATATGAATAACTTTGTCGTCTCAATTATAGATTTAATAATATATCATATTATGCAGATGATACTGTGACAATAATCGAATAAATAATATGAGAGATATGATGCGGCAATTACAGTAGCAATAATTGAGTATAACTGAGTGACTTATCACGTAAGCATCAATAATCAATATCGTGTGCTACTATTCAACCACGTGTATTACTGTACTTTTACTACCGGGTAGTTCAACAGTTTTAACGATAACACTTTCGTCGTTATTTTTATAAAAAGATAATTATGTCGTTTTCTAACTACAACAATACTTCCGTTGTGGGGTCCACCAATGATTGTGCTATCATACGAATATTTCCTGTTAAACCAATATTCCCCGACCAATCGAGTATTATATAACCACTTGCTTACTTTGCAAAATTTGTAAATATTACCCACAACTATAACATTATATCAAATCCACACCATAATATTCAAAAATATATTTCGAGAAAATTATTCTTTATTCATAAAAGTTGGGGTCTTACAACCTCCCCTTCTTATGAAATTTTGTCCTCAAAATTAGGGTATGTACCTGGTATATCGAAGAGGTGAGGATATCTTGACTTCATCTCAGATTCTAACTCCCAGGTCATTTCTTCCACATCGTGGTTTCTCCACAAAACTTTGACTTGACGTATAACTTTAGAGCATAGAATATGATCCTTCTTATCCAAGGTTTTAATAGGTAACTCTTCATACGTTAAATCTTCCTCTATCTCGTTTGGTTCTAATTCAATAATATGGTTCGGGTCTTTCACATATTTATGTAACATAGATATGTGAAACACGTTATGAATACGAGACATACTTGGCGGTAAGGCGAGTGTATAGGCCACAGTTCCTACTCGATCGAGGATTAAAAATGGGCCAATGAATCAAGGATTGAGCTTTTCTCTCTTTCCAAATCTTATAACTCATTTCCATGGAGCAACACGTAACAACACATGATCTCCAATATTGAATTCCACGTCTTTTCGATGCAGATCAGCATAACTCTTTTGTCGATCTTGTGAGGTTTTTATACGTTGTCAGATCGTTTGAATCTTTTCCGTAGTCATACGTACCAAATCTGGTCCCAACAACGTTGCTTCACCCACCTCATCCCAAAGATCTTTGGAGAAGCGACACTTTCTTTCATCTGGCGCCTCAAATGGAGCCATGCCGATACTTGCTTGATAACTATTGTTGTAGGAAAACTCCACCAATGGAAAGAACTTGTCCCAACTTCCCTTGAAGTCAAGGACACAGAGTCTTAATAAATCTTCAAGAGTTTGAATAGTCTTTTCTGACTGCCCATCCGTTTGAGGATGATATGCCGAACTAAATCGTAAATCCGTGTCCATAGCTTTTTGTAAACTAACCCAAAATCTTGAAGTGAATCTTGGGTCTCGATCAGAAACTATGGATACTGGCATACCATGAAATCTTATGATCTCGTTTATGTACATACTAGCAAGACGTTCAAGTGTAAAAGTTTCTCGTATCGGTAAGAAATGAGCAGACTTGGCCAATCTATTCATAATGACCCAAATTGCATCTATGCCTTGAGAAACCTTGGGAAGACCAGTAACGAAATCCATGGTAATGTGCTCCCACTTCCATTCTGGAATTTCAAGTGGTTGCAATGGACCTTTTGGCATTTGATGCTCCGCCTTGACTCGTTGACAAGTTAGACACCTTTAGATAAACCCCGCTATCTCTCTCTTCATATTGCTCCACCAAAATGTATGTCGAAGATCACGATACATTTTGGTACTCTTGGGATGGATTGCAAACGGTGTGTTGTGCGCCTCCATCATGATTTTATACTTCAAGTCAGAATCATTAGAAACACAAAGTCTGGAGTTGACTCAAAGTAGTCCTTCTTCATTGATTCTTGCTTCCGAAATAGCACCTTCTTGCACTTTCTTCTTCGTACGCATCAGCTCCAGGTCTGTAGTTTGAGAAACTTTAACTTTATCGATTAAAGTCGGTTCCACTCGTATATTTGCCATCATTACATGGGTCCCTGTAGTCTTTAAATCTATTTCCATCCTTTCCAAGCCATACAAAATGGGTCTTTGCTTTGACAATATTGCACTCGCACCGCGATATGATCTTTCGATCAATCGCGCTACTACGTTACGCTCGCTTTCCATGATGGTATTGGATGGTATGATTATAATCTTTCAACAACTCAAGCCATCGTCATTGCCGCATGTTGAGTTCCTTTTGAGTGAAGAACTATTTGAGGCTTCTATGATCCGTATAGATCTCCACCTTCTCTCCATACAGGTAATGCCTCCAAATCTTAAGCGTTTAAAATGATCTTTGTCGACCCTAGATCATGAATAGGATAATTCCTCTCATATTCTTTGAGTTGTTGAGAGGCATAGGCTATGACTTTCCCATGTTGCATGAGAACACATCCTAACCCTTTGCCCGAAGCATCACCAGATATGACAAATCCCTCTCGAAGACAAATGGTATTGTCGAGCAGTCTTTGAAATGAGTCTCCTCTTGAGTTCTTGAAAACTCTTCTCACATTCCTCGCTCCAACCGAACTTTGTATCTTTTCGAGTCAGCTGAGTTAATGGAGTAGCGATTCGAGAAAATCCTTCCACGAATCACCACCATCACCTCAGGCTTAGCTGATTACAGGGAAGTTCTCTTCTACTTATTGCTATATTCTTACAATGAGGACATTGTAATTGAGTTTGGGAGAGTTTAGTTTAGTTATTTATTGCATGTTTAGTTTCATGTTTATGTTATGTTATTCTGCATATGTTGTTAATTTAGTTTAGGTTCGTGTTGGTTGATTTCGCAATTAATTTTCAAGCCTTGAATTATCGAATATAGTAGCACAGCCCTCTCCTTAGTGACATGGCTCACATGTGTACATGGCATGAGTTTGGCATATATAAAGGCATACCATGATTTCCCATATAAACTGAGGTGAGAAAGCGGGAAAGTCATGCTGCCACGTTCATGCACTGTCCATGTGGTGCTCGGTTGACAAAGCTCACGAATTATCTTTTCATAGTCCGGCCCATCACTCACAAGACTTGCATACTCGTCGTTTAGTCCCTCTAATGGCAGTTGATAGCACCTGTTTATGTCCTCGTCTCTGATTTCAACAGTTTTTCCCCTCACAAACACCCCATAGTGGAAATGCACAGGCACATTGGCGTAGAATTCTTTGACAACTGTAATCACCGCTGGATCGGGTTGTTCGGTGAGTGTGAACCAATTCCTCTCAGCAATCATAACCACCAAGTCCCCATCCTTTGATTGATCGGGTCTAAAACCGCATTCTGGGACTAGTGAGCGGGTAGCCATGTGTGCGGTTATAGAGTTCTTGAGCCGCGGCACTGACAAAACGTTCGTTGTCGAATTTTGGAGGTGGAGTCGAAGCGGTCCCTGAACCTTCGCCGCGTTGACGCTTTGATGCCATTAATAAATTTCTTGGATTGATGCAAGTACAAACCGAATTAATGTAAGGAAGTGGTGACTGAATCAAACTTTGTTGTTACCAAGAGATGTGTAAGGTTTATATTGGCATAGGGGATGGTCGGTTATGAAGGAATAGAAACCGGTGGAACGTGTATGCGTGATGGAGGAAGTTGAAGAAGTGAAGGAGTGTGCATAACAAAAACATAAAGGAGAGCACGTGTTTTTCAAACCTGGAAGCCCAGCGCCGAGAATTACTCTTGAACTAGCGGCAAGCACGCGAGGTGCGATGACGATGGTGAGATCCGGTGCGAGGCGTTCGATGGAGGGGCTTATGGCGTCGGTATTTGAGGTGCGATGCGATGGTGAGATCCGGTACGAGGCGCCTGATTATATGTGCTCCTAGCAATGGGTAGCTGATACCTTACTTCTCCTTGGATTTCATGTCGTGTACAGGTCCTGCATCACATGGGAAATAGTGACTTAATCTAGTAAAATCTTATTCTAGCAATACTAAAGGATTAAAATAAGGAAATAAGAGGACACTAAATTTAATAAAATAAAAACTTAATGGGTTGCCTCCCAATAAGCGCTTGGTTTACAGTCGTCAACTCGACTTTTCTGTTGTGCTCAATCGACCACCGGTTCGAAGAGGTACATAGCCATAGCTTGTCGATCAATGGGTCCACTCCAATAGTGTTTCAGTCGTTGACCGTTAACCTTGAATGTTCGATTTGAATTCGGTTCCTCGACTTCAATATTGCCGTGTGGTGTGACAAATACAACCTTGAAATGTCCCGACCAACGAGATTTCAGTTTTCCAGGAAATAAACACAATCGAGAGTTGAAAAGCAAGACTTGTTGGCCCGGTTCAAATGTCCGATCAAGAATTTTCTTATCATGTCAGGCTTTGACTTTTTCCTTGTATAGTTTTGCGTTCTCATAGGCATTGAACCGAAATTCATCCATTTCATTTAGTTGCAGTAACCTTTTCTACCCCTCTGCTTGTAAATCAAAATTAAGTTTCTGTATGGCCCAATGTGCATTGTGTTCTAGTTCAACCGGGAGATGACACGCCTTTTCGTATACCATCCGAAAAGGTGACATGCCGATAGGGTTCTTATATGTTGTTCGATATGCCCATAGGGCATTGTCAAGACGCAATGACCAATCTTTTCGTGATGGATTGACCACCTTTTCTAAAATTCGCTTGATCTCCCTATTCAAGACTTCTGCTTGACCATTGGTTTGGGGATGATACGCGGCTGCAATTTTATGACAAACCCCATACTTTATAAGCAATTTAGTGAATTGCTTATTATAGAAATGAGTTCCCTCATCACTAATTATCACCCTCGACGTCCCAAATCGTGTGAAGATGTTTTTCTTTAAGAATCGGAGGACAACGTTGGCATCATTGGTGGGTAAAGTTGCGGCTTCTACCCATTTGGAGACATAATCTACCGCCAACAGAATGTACTGATTATTGAATGATGATGGGAAAGGTCCCATAAAGTCGATTCCCCACACGTCGAACAGATCTACCTCCAAAATTATGTTGAGTGGCATTTCATTGCGTTTGGAGATATTACCTATGCGTTGGCACCGATCACATTTCAGCACAAAGAGGTAAGCATCTTTGAATAGAGAAGGCCAGAAAAATCCCGATTGTAACACTTTGGCTGTTGTTCGATCACCGAAATAATGACCTCCATAATCTGATGAGTGACAATGTGATATGTTGTACATCTCCTCATGTGGCACACAACATCTAATCATTTGATCTATGCAAGCCTTAAACAAAAATGGTTCGTCCCAATAATATTGCTTCACATCGTGGCGGAACTTCTTACGTTGTTGTGAGGTCAAATCCGGGGGTAACACCTTAGTAACCAAGTAATTGACATAATCTGAATACCATGGCAATATAGTTGTTACTCGGAGAAGTTGTTCATCCAGAAATTTCTCATTGATCGTGACATTGTCTTTTTTGCTGAAATTCTGCATTTTCCAACCGAGAAAGATGATCCGCCACCTGATTTTCGGTACCTTTTCTATCTCGGATCTCCAAATCAAATTCTTGTAGCAACAATACCCATCGTATTAACCGCGGTTTGGCATCCTTCTTCTCAATCATGTATTTAATGGCAGAATGATCAGTATAAACGATTACCTTGGTCCCGATGAGATATGCTCTGAATTTTTCGAAGGCAAACACAACTGCAAGTAATTCTTTTTCGGTGGTTGTGTAGTTCAATTGAGCATCTGTCAACGTCTTACTGGAGTAGTAGATTGTGTGAAAAATCTTGTCATGACGTTGTCCCAATACTGCTCCAACTGCGTAGTCACTAACATCGCACATCAATTCAAATGGTAAAAACCAATCGGGTGCCACAATAATTGGAGTTGAGACCAATTTCCTCTTTAATACCTCAAAAGCCTCGATACAGGACTGATCCATCTTGAAAGGCACGTCTTTCTCCAACAGGGAACATAAGGGTTTTGAAATTTTGGAGAAATCTTTAATGAAGCGTCTATAGAAACTTGCATGTCCCAAGAAGCTCCGGATTCCTTTCACAGATGATGGAGGGGGTAATTTCTCAATTGTCTCAATCTTCGCTTTGTCCACCTCTATCCCTGCTACACAAACCTTATGCCCCAAAATAATCCCTTCTTTCTGTTAGGTTTGTAATATTCTAGAACGCAATCAAATTGCATAAATAAGCGGAAACGTGTAAAAATCAGAGTTTAAAATTTTACAAACCATAAACCCGGATCACCCTTTATGCACAATTATTAATTAAACGAAAAGAAAGAACAAGAATCATACCCTTGAAGATCCAAGCTTCCTCGGTACAAGTTCACCTCGATCCTTTTCGAGTTCAACTTGAATCCACGGGTTTGGTTTATTCCTTTGATCAGCGTTAGCCACCCAAGTGTTTGGCCTCAGAGGTGATCCACCAAGGAAGAAGAAGGATTCAAGAAGATGGGTGGTTGGCTAAACCCTAGTTTTCTATCTCTATAGAAAAGGCGTACTCTCCAACCATTGGAATTATAACGTAGTTTTAATATACGATATAAGACTCCTCTTATAAAGATATCAAGTAACCTATTAAAATAAGGTATTATTTAATTAAACCCTTTTTTAATTAAAGGGCTCCCCTAATCTTATTAGGGATAATTAATTAAACTCCTTTAACTAATTTTCCTTCCTAATCCAATTAGGAATAAATGAAATACTTATATTAAATTAATTCCTAAACTCTTTTAGAAATTAAAATAATAATAATAATTGTAATAATATTAATAAGACTCCTCTTATTAATTTATATTTAATATTTCTAAAATATTAAATAATAAATATTAAGCTATTTAATTTATTCTATCACCATAGATTAAATTAAATATATATATATTATATTATTACGATTATGCCATTAACTTCTTAAATAATTATTCTTCCTTTTATGGTGTGACCCTTTAGGTTCTCCATATTAAGCTAGGTTGTGAATAAATCAATTAGAACAATTCTAATCTTATTTAAATAAATAAATTAAATAATTAATTTATTTAAATAAATAATATTTATTCTCTGATAGGGATAAGCCTCCTAGCGATCAGCGACTTTCCGGATAATATAGATTTCAACATTAATCATAAAAGAACCTTTGAGTAAATAATTTTACAAATGCAATTCAATCCTTCCACCATACTGATGTCCCAATTAAATATAAGACATGGAATTCTTTGTCAAGTTTTATTTTATTTAATTATATGTATTTCGATCCTTAAATGCCTGACTCTAAATAATGCAAATTAGAAACTCCTTTCTAATTTCATTACGCCTTCGCCGAGGACTACTGGGTTGTCATTTATCGAATCACATAGGACATTCTCTTCTTTTAATAAGTGGTAGATTCTTTATTGATCATACATTATCTCCATGTACAACTTATTATACCCAAGCATACCCTTTGATATACCCTAAGGGTCTTAAGGAATAAGTCAAAGTATAACTCATCATACACAAGATACTATGATGATCTCAAGTCAAGGATCACTTGTCTACTACTATCACTACTGAGAATTCCTATTGATGAGCAAGTAAAACTCCATTAGGTATTCCTTAGCGAGCCACGTTCGATGAACTTATTCTCTAATAAGCACTACATACTTGCTTTAGTGTCTCCACACAAATGATCATGAGATCAATCATCCTCATCTAATGAGCAAAGCAGCGTATGTACCAATCTATCCGGATTCACTAATTCCCAATTTAGTAATCAATGATTGGGAACTATTTTAGTTTTAAGCTTTCTAAGAATTTAGATCTCATTAGAATGATCATCATCATTATTCTAAAAGCATTGCTTAAAACTATGGGTTTATCACATATTATAAAAAGCGACATCATGTAGATAATTAAAGCCTTTAATAAATTAATATTTTTATTAATAAATGAATAAGATTATTACAAAGTATATGCTTTATCATCAAACATGATTGGCTTGTGTGCATACTACTTTCAATCTCCCACTTGCACTAAGCCCGATCGTCATGGTATCTCATACTCTTCTTCTCTAAGTGGCGATTATCCTGTTGTTGGATAAGCTTTAGTTAATGGATATGTAATGTTGTTCATGAGAGTCCACTATCTCTATAGTGATTTCCCATCTTTCAATGATTCTAATAATCAAATGAAAGTCCCTGACACATGTTTAGATCCAAGATGAGACTTAGGAACTATTCTAGTTACGTAATGAACTTTTAATCCAAACAATCAACTTGCGACTTCATTTATAGCTATATACTTTGTCTTTATCACTAAACTAGCAACTCTTTCTTTGTTTGGAACCTTTTTCAATTCTTTGCACTGCATTTGAGGTAACCCTTTACCTTAAAGTGGATTTTTCTGTCGTCTTGAGTGCATGCGAAAAACTTGAGTATGTTAAGCCCTCTAGTTTTAATTAAGACCCACCATGAATATGATCACATCCTTAGTCTTGGGTTAAGAACTTTAAGATGTTTTTCAGCGACTTATAGTGAACTTCTCCATAATATGGTGATCGACATCAGGTCTCGTACATTTCATTGCATGCATGATTGTCACTCATGCGACCTCTCTTTTCAGGAGTCTGTGGGGACTATTAAGAGAGATACACTCCATAGCTCATCGACATGATACATCTCTTGGAGTTTGTCATGCTAAACGACTTTAGCATCAAATGAATATATGTTCCTTGGGTTAAGTCGAGCATCCTGTTGTATCTATCTATATAGATTTTATCCCCAATTAAGATACTCTTCCCAAACCATTCATGGAGGAATGTTTAGACAACTTTATCATTACTGATTGTAGCATTAGTATGTCATTCCTTATCCTTAGTATATCAACATATAATACTAGAAATTTCACGACGCTCCCACTGACCCTTTTGTACACACTAGAAGTCTTACCTCATCGAATGTAACTCTGGATCATCATCTTCTATGATGTGTACCTCATCATCATCATCCATGATGAATCCATACCTCCTAGGTATCTTTGGTATTATTCAGATTTCTGATTAGGTTTGTGGTACAATAGGTCTATCTACTGAGTTCCTCTTATTTGACTTATAGTGTTTTGTGGTTCTTGAACTCTTCAAGATCTATTATCCTCCCACTAGCCCCTTTTAATGATAAACACCTTTATCTTAGAAAGCGTGTTTAAATAAACAAACACCTTTTGCTAACTAAGATTATAGAACATATACCCTAAACTTACTTTAGGATGTCCCACAAATCGACACTTATAAAATCTTGTCCCAAGCTTATCCTTTGAAACCTTTTCACATAAGTTGGACAACCCCTTATCTTAACATACTTAAGATTAGGAATCCCACATCCATAACTTTTATGGAGTCTTGGGGTAGGATTTTGAGGTTACCATTTTTCGTAGATATGCGACCATTTCTAGGACATTATCCTAGAAGGATACTGGAATGTCGGTAAAATCATTATGGACCGCACCATGTCCAATAAGGTACGATTTTTCATTCAGATACATCAATCAATTATTGCGTATCAAAATGTGTCCATTATGAGAAAACCATTTGAGATGATCTAGAACCTTATTGCACAAGTATTTATTCCTTGATCTAATCAAAGAATCTTAATACATTGCCAATTTGTTTCATACGAATTCTTTGAACCTTTC
The DNA here is from genome assembly GCA_020205615.1 of Panax quinquefolius. Classification (NCBI taxonomy): domain Eukaryota; kingdom Viridiplantae; phylum Streptophyta; class Magnoliopsida; order Apiales; family Araliaceae; genus Panax; species Panax quinquefolius. The sequence continues at coordinate 100,476,598 of CM035154.1, read as the reverse complement.
AAATAATTCACACTTGTGTTTTAGCAAATACACACATTCAACTCTTTGAATGATCATCTCCTTTTCTTATACTAATTTGTTCAATATGCAAAATTATTTTCATGTAAGTCAGTATACAAAATTTATTAAGTAATATTTCGGTTCTATACAAAACATTATTATTATAAATAGAACAACAATTGTTCTTAATTATAATACCAAAGATTTCATTGTCCAACAATAAAATGGAAATAATATTTTTAACAAGAGCTGAATCTGACAATAACAACTTATTGACTTAATAGATTTGCCGTAGGCATTGCTAAACTATAAGTTTCTATGGCTAATATGGCAACCTTTGCTACATTTCCCACATAGGATTACTTATATTTGTTTAGCTTTCTACTACTGCTTGGTCCTTCATAAATCTATATTTATGATAACCAAAGTCGGTATCCAATACCCAAGTAGAACCTTGACTTAAAGAAAATTTATTTTAAATCATGAACAAATTTGTATTTGTAAGCAAAACTTCACTAAGCTTCTTTGGTTAGCCTCTGCAAGATGCTTCTTGCGAGTTTCTTTCGATGTCGGGCTTATTGTAGTGGAAGCAAACTCCTTTTGCTATCCGTATCGATTTTGTTCTTATTATCCTTTATTTTTGCCTTTCTATATACCTTCTTTGAATCGTTCTTCTTTTAAAAGATCCTTTGGCCCATACCGGTAAGACATGGTCTTTCTTGGTTGGAAAGTGACTCTCATCATTTTTCAACATGTTAAGCAAATCATTGAAGGCGATATCTAGCTTGTTTATATGAAAAATTCACAACAATTGTGAAAGGAGTAGGGAGTGAGTGCAAGATCAAATCTTGGCTCAACTCTCCATCCATGACAAAACCAGTTGTCTAATTGATTAATCAAATTGATTATGTTAAGAACTTTTATGCATCTTTATAGTGCCATTGGCCATTCTAGATCGGAAGAGCTCCTTAGATGTCGATATCTATCGGTCTACTTTCCTCACCATCAACTACTTGATGTGCGGGAATATAGTAGGAGCATCCATAGTTTCATCTTGTATTTGAAGCTCGTTACTCATGGATGCTGAGCATGATGCATTGAGCCAATTGTGCATCATCTTGCCACTTTCTAAAAGTAGCAATCTCTTCCTCGGAGGCATTATGCGCAACCATTGCGAGGATAGGCGTATTAAGGACATAAGATAGCTTTTGATACCATGAGAACTATTCTCAAATTCCTTAACCAATCTGTTTAATTGATGCGGTTAATTAACATCAAATATGTTTCGCAGTGATGATAGTAATTTTAGACATTGTAAAATTACGTAAATGAATTTGTAATTAACAACATTTTAACATACATTCTTTTATTAATTACCAAAATAATTTAGGTCTTGTTTTAAATTGGTATCTCCCACTATTTTCTTCAAACTATATTACCCTCACTTATATAGTTCGGCAAAATCTAATTAAAGATTTGCTAGTGAGAATAAGGATCCCATTTCAAATGTATATAGCCTTGTGGTGACACAACAAACTATATATAAATAAATAGGTAGACAACTTTTGTCAATTACATCAACTATGCAACTCCTTTTCTTTTGCCTCTTAGATTATTTTGATCAGTGGTGGCATATCAAGAATCAAAATTATCCAAGTTAAGTCGACCTAGCACTCCAAATATTCAAAAAAAGAAAAATATCATCCTTGTGGTGACACAACAAAACAATATTGTTCAATTTTCTTTATAAGCATCAAATGTGATAAATTAACATCTTAAATACTTAATACTTGCCTTGTGGTGACACAACAAACTCATATTAAATATTTAATACTCTATTAATTTTATCATGCTAGAAAGCTGACGTTCGATATTCCAAATATCTTTGAGCGCTTAGGACTTAATATAAAAAATTGAGGGGTTTGTTATTAATTTGTCTCATCTTGTTTGGCGCACATATATATATATATATATAAAATACGCGTATATTATATTAATGAGCATCTGAAGCATGTTTGCATAATATATAATATATATAGTATAAGCAGCATGCACATATAGAATACTATATTCTACACGGATTGATTATGGACTTTTATTCTAGTTTGGTTCACTAGAGCCACCAAGTGAACCAAAAGGTCAAACCCTAGGGGTGCAAGAAATAATATTTAAATATAACTATTACATTTAAACCGGGCTCCATTACAAAGCGGGTCTTCAAGCGCTCCTTGCTCCTTGATCTCCAATTTTTCAAAATTAATTCTAACTATTCCTATTACAAAACTATTTAAAATAAATAGAAAAACCTTGATCGTGATCGAGGGGAAATACATAGGAGGAGATAGAATTTACATTCAAAAAATTAGAGAAGGCAGTCTGTGAGACCCCATTTAATAAAACTCATACATTCATGCATCCAACTAAAATAAAATCCAATCACATTGGTGATTGTTCATAATCAATCTCATTTATTATCATACATATCACCATATGCATCAATACATAACATTCATCGATGAATAATAAACATTCAATATATATATTGATATTATTTAATGGGCAAATTTAGTTAGTATAAAATCTATTTTTGAATCAAAATAAACTCCTTTATTTTAATCCAAATTTAAATCAAAATAAAACTATTTTATTTTAATTTATCAATTTTGAATAAAATAAACTATTTTATTTTAATCAAAATCTTTAATCAAAATAAACTCCTTTATTTTAATTAATTATGGAATCCAATTCCATGTAAAAAAACTCCTTTATTTAAAGGAAACACAGATTCTCTTTCCTATTCACAAATAAACTCCTTTATTTTGAATAATATGAAATCTAATTTCATATCTAAATAAACTCCTTTATTTAAGGAAATAAGGATTCTCTTTCTATTCACAAATAAACTCTTTTATTTTGAATAATATGAAATCTTATTTCATATCTAAATAAACTCCTTTATTTAAGGAAAGATGGATTCACTTTCCCATTCACAAATAAACTCCTTTATTTTGAATAATATGAAATCTTATTTCATATCCAAATAAACTCCTTTATTTAAGGAAATATGAAATCCAATTTCAACTCTAATTAGTTATCATGGAATCCAATTATAACTCTAATTAGTTAGCATGAAATTTAATTTTAAAATTAAAATAAACTTTATATTTTAATATTAAAATAAACTTTTTATTTTAATTATAAAATAATTAAAAAAATATATTATAATATATATAATATTCAATTCGCTTCTCCCATAATTGGGATTCATAAATCTTCCTGGCAATTGAATCTATTGTTAGCATTGGGAATCAAAAGTATCGGGATACCTTTTTTGTTAAGCTTATTATTGATTTCCGTGAATCATGATACCAAGGAAGTTTATATATGCTAAAGAATATAACCAATCAATCATGCCACATAGGAGTAATAGTTAACTTTTTAACTATTTAACTAATACATATATATATATATATATATAATAGAAGCTAATCCTTTAATGAGAATCACAAAAATGACGGTTTTTTCATTATTAAAAAAGCCTTGAACGGAATGGTTAAAAAATCCATATATCAAGAAGCGAGATTCGTGAATTCTGTAAGATCGCATGATTCCTTGGTTTTTTTTTTATTAAATAAATTTTATACAATAAAATTATACCTAATTAAATTGTTCTAAACACATACCAATATACATATCAAATTAAAATAATTAATAATTCGCATAAAGGTTTGGCTCTGATACCACTGTTAGGTTTGTAATATTCTAGAACGCAATCAAATTGCATAAATAAGCGGAAACGTGTAAAAATCAGAGTTTAAAATTTTACAAACCATAAACCCGGATCACCATTTATGCACAATTATTAATTAAACGAAAAGAAAGAACAAGAATCATATCCTTGAAGATCGAGCTTCCTCAGTACAAGTTCACCTCGATCCTTTTCGCGTTCAACTTGAATCCACCGGGTTTGGTTTATTCCTTTGATCGGCGTTAGCCACCCAAGTGTTTGGCCTCAGAGGTGATCCACCAAGGAAGAAGAAGAAGGATTCAAGAAGATGGGTGGTTGGCTAAACCCTAGTTTTTCTATCTCTATAGAAAAGGCGTACTCTCCAACCATTGGAATTATAACGTAGTTTTAATATACGATATAAGACTCCTCTTATAAAGATATCAAGTAACCCTATTAAAATAAGGTATTATTTAATTAAACCCTTTTAATTAAAGGGCTCCCCTAATCTTATTAGGGATAATTAATTAAACTCCTTTAACTAATTTTCCTTCCTAATCAATTAGGAATAAATGAAATACTTATATTAAATTAATTCCTAAACTCTTTTAGAAATTAAAATAATAATAATAATTGTAATAATATTAATAAGACTCCTCTTATTAATTTATATTTAATATTTCTAAAATATTAAATAATAAATATTAAGCTATTTAATTTATTCTATCACCATAGATTAAATTAAATATACTTAACTATATTATTACGATTATGCCATTAACTTCTTAAATAATTATTCTTCCTTTTATGGTGTGACCCTTTAGGTTCCATATTATTAATAGGTTGTGAATAAATCAATTAGAACAATTCTAATCTTATTTAAATAAATAAATTAAACAATTAATTTATTTAAATAAATAATATTTATTCTCTGATAGGGATAAGCCTCCTAACGATCAACGACTTTCCGGATAATATAGATTTCAACATTAATCATAAATGAACCTTTGAGTAAATAGTTCAAAAATACAATTCAATCCTTCCACCATCTGATGTCCCAATTAAATATAAGGCATGGAATTCTTTGTCAAGTCTTATTTTATTTAATTATATGTATTTCGACTCTTAAATGCACAACTCAAATAATACAAATTAGAAACTCCTTTCTAATTTCATTTTGCCTCGCCGAGGACTCTTTGGGTTGTCATTTATCGAATCACATAGGACATTTCTCTTCTTTTAATAGAAGTGGTTGATTCTTTATTGATCATACATTATCTCCATGTACAACTTATTATACCCAAGCATACCCTTTGATATACCCTAAAGGTCTTAAGGAATAAGTCAAAGTATAACTCATCATACACAAGATACTATGATGATCTCAAGTCAAGGATCACTTGTACTACTATCACTCTGAGGAATTCCTATTGATGAACAAGTAAAACTCCATTAGGTATTCCTTAGCGAGCCCGCGTTCGATTGAACTTATTCTCTAATAAGCACCTACATACTTGCTTTAGTGTCTTCACACAAATGATCATGAGATCAATCATCCTCATCCGATGAGCAAGCAACGTATGTACCAATCTATCCGGATTCACTAATCCCCAATTTAGTAATCAATGATTGGGAACTATTTTAGTTTTAAGCTTTCTAAGAATTTAGATCTCATTAGAATGATCATCATCATTATTCTAAAAGCATTGCTTAAAACTATGGGTTTATCACATATTATAAAAGCGACATCATGTAGATAATTAAAAGCCTTTAATAAATTAATATTTTTTATTAATAAATGAATAAGATTATTACAAAGTATATGCTTTATCATCAAACATGATTGGCTTGTGTGCATACTACTTTCACTTTCTCCATGAAGTGACATTTTTCCTAATTAAGGACCAGGTTAGTATCCACGCATCGTTTCAACACTAAAATCAGATTTTTCAAACATAAATCAAAGTTATCACTGAACACGGAAAAGTCATCCATAAATAAATACCTCAAATTACATTCGACCATATCGGAGAAGATTGCCATCACGCACCATTGAAAGGTTTCGATGCATTACATAACCCAAAAGACATCTACCGAAAATGCAAACGCATCAGTAGGGGCATGTGAATGTAGTTTTCTCTTGATCCTCGGTGCTATGGCAATTTGATTATACCCGAATATCCATCCAAAAGACAAGAGAACCGATGTCCCGCTGCTTTATCCAACATCTCGATCAATGAAGCAGCGAGGGAAGTGATCCTTGCGTGTGGCTTTATTCAGCTTGTGGTAGTCCATACATATTCTCCATCCTGTAACTGTTCTAGTAGGGATGAGCTCATTAGCTTCATTCTTTACCACTGTTATACCCCCTTTCTTTGGTACGCACTGTACAGGACTCACCCATGAACTGTCCGAGATTGGGTAAATAATGTCGGCATCCAACCATTTTATGATCTCCTTTTTCACCACATCCTTCATAATGGGGTTTAGCCTTCTTTGCATCTCAATGGTTGGTTTTCCCCCTTTTCCATTAAAATCTTATGCATACAATATGATGGACTAATTCCCCAAATATCCGCTATACACCACCCAATTGCTATTTTGAACTCTCGCAGGACCCGTAGCAGTTTCTCCTTTTGCGTGTCAGTTAACTCCATCGAAATAATAACTGATAGGGTAGCCTCTTTTCCCAAATAAGCATACTGCAGATGGGATAATAGTGGCTTTAATTCCAACACCGGTGGCTCTTCTATCGAGGGTTTGAACTTTTTACCTTCCGTTTCGGGCATCTCAAGAGTGTCAAATGATTGATTGCTTTTTCGAAAGACAGATGATGTATCTAGCCATTTGACATACGCAATGTCCTCTTCAATGTCATAGTCGTCTGTCCTGAGCAAAATGGATTCAAGGGGGTCCTCCGAATAATTTCCACTGAACTTGTCATTAATCAATTCCTCCATGATATCAACCAGCAAACATTCACCTTTTTTCTTTTCGATAAGACATTGACTTAAAAACATTAAAGATGACCTGTTGATCTTCAACTCGCATCGTCAATTCACCTTTTTTCACATCAATCAAAGTTCTACCCGTTGCTAAGAATGGTCGCCCCAGAATAATTGGGATTTCGCTGTCCACTACACAAATCCAAGATAAATAAATCCGCGGGGAAGATGAATTTATCCACTTTAACTAAAACATCCTCAACAATACCTCGTGGATATGTAACCGATCGATCCGCCAATTGCAAACTGATATTTATCGGTCATGGAGCCTGAAGTCCAAACTGGCTGTAGACGGACAATGGCATCAAATTTATACTGGCCCCCAAATCACACAATGCTCGTCCCGAAAATAAATTTCCAATTTCACAAGGTATATTAAAGCTACCTGGATCTTTAAGCTTCGGTGGTAACTTATTCTGAATGATCGCGCTACATTCTTCGATCAATGCCACTGTCTCGAACTCTCCCAATTTCTTCTTTCTCGACAAAACCTCCTTCATAAACTTAGCGTAACTCGGCATTTGTTCCAAGGCTTCGGCAAAGGGGATGTTGATATGCAATTTTTTGAAGATATCCAAGAATCGTGAAAACTGCTTATCCAACTTGGATTTTTGAAACCTATGCGGATACGGTATGGGAGGCATTGTGATTGTTGGTTCCAATTCTTTCTGCTCTAAGGTCTCATCTTGACGTTTTTCGGTGTCCACAACTTCCTCTATTTCACTTGTTGCGTTGTCCCTCTTTTCCCTATCCGTGACTGTCTCTTGCAAATCCTTTCCACTTCGTAGAGTTACAGCCTTACAATGCTCATCTCTGCCCGGATTTTTCTCTGTATCACTCGGAAGTGTTCTAAGTGGTCGGTTATTCAGTGCCTATGTTATCTGTCCCACTTGATTTTCCAGATTCTTTATCGACGCACTTTGACTTTTCATATTCAGCTCTACTTGATTCAATATTTTGTCTTGTTCCTCGTTCTTCTTTTCAGAAGCTCTAATAAATTTTTCCAAGGCTTCTTCCAAACTTGATTTCCTCTGTGGTTGTTGTTGAGTCTGATTTTGAAATCCGAATGTGTTTTGTTGTCTAGGTGCTTGAGCTTGAGCTTGATTGTTACTCCATGAAAATCCTGGATGATTTCTCCAACCCGGATTATATGCATTTTGATTCGGGTAAGGTTGGGTAGATCGGTTATAACTCCCTACAAACTATGCTGATTCAGAATTTATGGAACATTGATCCGTAGCATGACCCCTAGCACATAATTCACAAACCATTGCTTCCTGTTGTGTGGATGGTGGACTCCATGTTTCCATTTTCTTAGCTATCGCGGCCACTTGTGCTGCTAATGCTGTCATTGGATCCACTTCAAACTTTCCCGGTGTTTTAGGAGGGTTAGATCTATTCATGGGCCACTGATAGTTATTGGTGTCCATTGTTTCTAACAGCTGATATGCCTCATCAAAATTCTTAGACATGATCGCTCCCCCTACCGTTGCATCAATACTGGCCCTTGTGGACGCGTGCAAACCATCGCAAAATATCCCCAACTGCATCCACTGCGGAATTCCGTGATGTGGGAACTTACGGAGCATATCCTTAAATCTTTCCCACGCCTCATATAATGATTCTAAGTCGAACTGTGCAAAGGTGTGAATATCATTCTGTAGTTTTGCCGACTTCGCTGGTGGGAAAAACTTAGCTAGAAATTTTTAAGCTAAGTCGTCCCAAGTTGTGACTAAGCCAGGAGGCAAAGAATGTAACCAACTTCGCGCTTTATCTTTCAAGGTAAACGGGAACATCCTCAAGCTTGTAGCATCTTCCGATACATTGTTGAATTTGAAGGTGTCGCAAACTTCCAAGAAACTTAAGATATACTCATTAGGATCATCTATCGAACTACCCCCAAACTGACATGTATTCTGAAGCATCTGAATTATTCCTGGTTTGATTTCAAAGCTATTTGCATTGATTGTCGGTCTCCTAATACTCGACTGTATATCTGTTACATTTGGCATGGCATAGTCCCTAAGAGATTTCTATTCGTCCCTTGTCATGTTCACTGGAATTTCTTGTTCTGCCAGATTTTCTTCCACGGGTGACCCCGCACTATTCAACTGCAATTTTCGGAACTTCCTTTCTATATCGTCTGTATAAGGAAAAAGTTCCTTTTTCGCCCTTGATCTAATGTGCATACACTCGCAAAGAATTCCTGCAAATACAAGAAGAAAAATAAGAAACGTTTAAATTAAGACTGAAATGATTATAACTAATATGGAATTAAGATTAATAAAGAAGTTCCCCAGTAACGGTGCCAAAAACTTGTTGGTCGATTTCACAATCAATGAATACGTGCAAGTATACACGGTCAACAAGTAATAAAGTGATAAGAAAAGTATCGTTCCCACAGAGAATTCTAATTAATAAATTCCAAATACTAGCACTATATCAATTCAATTTTATTTAAACAACCAAAAATTGTGATTTTTCAAATTAAGAAAACTAGATTAACAATTAAAAGAGATTAGTCTAAAAGAAAGCAAATAAACAAAACTACGATTTGAATGAATGTATTCAGATAAATAAGGATTAAGACTCCAATATCCCCAATTATGAACTATAAATCAATTATCCAATTATCCCAATTATTATGCCTATTGAATTGTTAACAGGAATTCACAAATGCCAAAAGTCATTTTCCAAGTGATCAATTTCCTTCTATTTAATCCAGATTAATCTTGTTATATTCCTATGCAAAACAATTGAATTAAACTCCTTTCAATCCCAATTCCTTATGTGTTACATGCGGTGAACAGATATTTCCATTCAATTCACAAACCTAATTATTCACTTTGCAAATAACTAAGTCACATGTTATCAAGCCTAGTTCTAACCCTAGAATTCCTCTTTCAATTCCTTCTAGAGTAACAAGGTAATTACTGGCCAAATAATTAATCAATAAATACAAGGCAAGATAAACAATTCACTACAACACAAATAATTGGAATAAATCAAATAATTAATTCATAGGCATAAAAGGTTCAATTGAAATCTTAATTAAAGAAATTAGTTCATAACAGAAATTAAAACCAATAATCTTTTGCAAATCATCCTTAAAAAATTACACAAATTGAAAAGAATAAAGAAGAAGAAAAACTCCAAGTGAAAATCTTCAAATTCTCCTCTTGACTCCATGATCAGCCTCCAATTGTGTAGATTAGGCCCCTACTTCAATGGAAATAACCCTTATATACTTCTCAATTTGTACTACAATCCTTTTCAAAAGCAACCTCTCCAATAGCCTCCTATTATCAAGTCAAACGGATAGTCAAACGCGTTCCTGGTCAACCAAGATCACGGCCCAGCGCCCCGGCACTGGGAAATGAACTACTTTGAGCGCCCCGGTGCTGAGGTGCAGTAAATTACCAAGATGCCCTTTTTCAACACAAAATCCCCCTTATTGCTCCTACAGCTCCTGCATATGTAAAACAACACCTAAACACGGTAAAAATAATTTTAAATGACCTGAGAATGCATAAATTTAAGCTCAAATATTTCCGATTCATGGGTATATTACCCAATCATCAGTTCATTATTATTAAAAAAAATTAATCAAATCAAAAATAATAGTTAGTTCTCCTTGCATGAGTCCAACTGTTAGATAGTTCAGTTTATTTTGGCCAATGATGAGATTGGAATTGAATAGACAAGTATTGTACTAATTATTAGAGCTTTGATGTGATTTCTTGTTATGAATTGAATATTTTCCTGTTTGAAACTGGTATAATCAAGGTTAGCACATTAGAAACAACCTTGTTGATTGATTGAGTTTAAATTGATACATAATGGGACTCTAAAGGATAATGCTAGTTTAAATGAAAGAATGACAAGAATAAGTAGTGATGGCTAAAGTTAGACAAGAACCTAAGTTTGGGGGTATATTTGGGGGTATATAAACTATATTGTAAAAAAAAATAAAAAAAAAGTATGAATAAACACCGTGGCGTACTTGTCTAGTTTTGTGGCCTTTGTTACTTGAGTAAGTAAGCCCGAGGAGATTGTCTTTACACCTAGCGCCCTAAGGTCTTAATGGTCTGGGAGTCGTTCGTCAAAAGCTCGTTAAGATAGCATTAAAAAACCTAAGGGAATAAGACATTGCATAGCTATGTGTATATAAAATAAAATTAAAAAATGAATAAAACGGGAAATAAGAGCAAAAAGCCCCCGTAGATGAAAAATAAAGCATAAGTATCCCATGTTAACCCTCGATATTGGTAATTGTTTGATTTTAGTTGAATCTAGCTTGTTTTTGGATTTCTTGAGTTTACACTGTATGATGCCTTCAAAAAGACTTGTTATGTGTTAAATTTGATTTTATATCAGTTAACATTGTTATGGAGCACACACGCACTATATTAGTGATAACAGTCTAAGATTTGATGATTGATTGGGAAGTTACTGATGAGTTTTGATATGATGTATTATCATGTTTACTTGATTTCTCTAAGGCCAGTTGAATAGACTTGTTTCTGTCATTACTGCTGGATTCGTAGGCATGTAGATTAGTTGCATTGCATACCATTGTTGTTTTATTGTGTTGCTTGGGGACAAGCAACGGTTTAAGTTTGGGGGATTTTAATAAGTGGATTTTATATACACGAATGGGTGTCCATTTCATGCTTATTTGTTGCTAATTTCCTATGTTCATATTCGTTTTTACTTGTTTATTGTTATTTTATGTGTAAGATGGTTGGTGCGACAATTAACGAAGATTTGGAGTCATTTGGAATCATTTGGAGTCAATTCGGTGCAATTTTGGAAGAAGTCATGAAGCAACAGTTATCATTCAGCAGAATAGACCCCCGCCGGGGCAGGCTTATTTGCCTTGTACACCCCCACCTGGGCGGGGGGTCTTCATATGGAATTATCATAATGGTAGTCCACCGGGGCGGGGGGTGTTGAATCATGAGTTTTGTGTTCTACTTGAAATTTTGTTGGAACATGGGTGCTAAGCGTTTGGATTGTACATGGACTTTAGTTGGCTTGGAACTTGTTTTACATTGTAGAACGTCTTCGTAGCTTTTCAGAATATCTTGAATCATTCTAATCGGAGTTCGGATGCAAGAGTTATGATCTTTGTACCAACGGACGTCGAACTTCGCTGTTTTGGTTAGCCATTTTTATAACAGTCACTTCCAGACCAATTTCAACCTTCATCCGGCCAGAATTTCTCAATCCTCAAAGAATGCAAGTTGTAGATCTCGTCGATATCTTCGATTAGATAGGTGGCAGGCCCCGTAACTCCTCCCGGATCAAAAGTTATGGCCGTTTTACTAGAGGACGCTGTGACAAAAAATGAAGCCCGTCGGGGTGGGCTTTTCCTTAGTAAAACCCCCGCCGGGGCTGGCATACCAGCTGCCCAGAAGAACCATAGCCCACCGGGGAGGGCCCTTGACAAGCCTAGACCCCCGTCGGGGCGGGGGTACGCGTAAAAAAGGTGGTTTTTGGGAAAATTTGAGTCCAAGAAGGATTGTTTCGATCCAATTGACTCAAGGACTTGCAAGAGGACTTAAAGACATGTAAAAAGTCTTATAAAAGGAGGAGAATAACAAGGATTAGAGGGGAGATTAGAGGAGAAATACGATTCCATTAGATTAGATTAGATCAAAACACTAGTTCTAAATAGTTTTGGAGATTGAAGCAACTTGGAGACCATTGAAGATTCAAAGTAGGAGCGAGGAGGGAGCTTCAAATCTACAGACAATAGATTATATCTTCTCATCTTCTTTTATCTTTGTCTTTTAATGTGTATTCAATTGTGGATTCTTAGTTTTAATTCAATAATCATGAACTAATTCTTTGTTTGAGGTTACTATGGATCTTATCGTGTAGTTTACTTTGATATGCTTCTTTGTTAGTCGTATTAGCTATATTTGGATTGTCTATTATGATTTGGATGTAATTGCTTAATTGCCTAGCTAACAATTATCGTGATAATCTATATGAACTCGAGAGATGAAGTATAGATTTAGATCTAATCATGATAGTATATGTTTGTGATTTCTACATAGATGGAATTCATGATTCGTGTTTAGGATAGAGATATGCCTTTACGCCATATGTAGTCTAATAAGAACTTGTGCTTAAACCCTTTTTAATTGTAATTCACATAGAGATATAGTAGATTAGTTAATTAGGGTGTTCAATTTGATTCTATCATCTGTGGATTTGATTTGATATGAATATGGTGCATTGAGAGATGGCCATATTTTACTTTCGTGTTCTTGATTAACAATCCAATATAGATAACGTGGCTTAACAGGAAATGTATTGACTTAAATGAAATAATAAGTGAAATTGTAATCTCGAGTCTTCATTATCTTGTTTCATTCTAGAGATAATTAGTAATATTTAATTAATTATTTTAAAATATTAAATCATTCGTTTAAATAAGATTAAATTGGTTAAGAGTTAATATTTGGTAATTTATATTAACTAATTCTCTGTGGGAACGATACTCTACTTTTACTTTATTACTTGTTGAGCACGTATACTTGCGTGTAGTGCGTAATTAGATTTTACCCAATAGGTTTTTAACTCCTGAAGTTCAATAGGAGCCATTTGATATGGGGCTTTGGAAATGGATTTTGTACCAGATTCAAGGTCGATACAAAATTCAATTTCACGCTCTGGGGGTAGGCCAGGAAGTTCTTCAGGGAATACATCAGGAAATTTATTAACAATAGAAATATCATTCAAATCTGACGTATCTTTATTTAAATCTGTGACATGGGCTAAGAAAGCTTGACATCCGTTTTTCAATAAACGAATAGCTTTATGACTTGATATGACAATGATTGATTTTATTGGTTTGGTTTCTTGAATTCGCATAATAGGTTGGTTAGGAATATGAAAGCTAACAACCTTACGAAAATAATCAATTTTAGCATGATGAGTAGTTAACCAATCAACCTCTAAAATCACATCAAATGCAAATATTTTCAAAGAAATAAGATCGACAGGTAACGTGCGGTTACCGATTTGAATCAAACAAGACTTATAAACCGTGGATGTAATGAAGGTTTCTCCCAACGGAGTTTCAACAGATAAGTCAAAGTCTAATTTCTCCGGAGTCAAATTTAAACGTTGAGCGCAAGTAGGAGAAATAAAGGAATGGGTAGAACCGGAATCAAATAAAGTATAAACTTCGCTAGAGTTTATGATTAGCTTACCCGTGATCACCTCGTTCGGATTCCTCGCTTTTTGGGAGGTTACGACAAACGCTCTCCCTTGAACTATTCGGTTTTGTCTTATTCGGGACATCCTTTGATGCCTCCATCCCATTTGGACTTGACTTTGGTGCACGACAAAAATCGGGCTAGGTGACCTTCTTTTCCACAATTATAACACGCTTTTGGTACGCATCGATGCGAGTTTGGACTTATGTGTCATTCCTCCACATTTGTAACATACGACCTAGGTGGTCGTTCTCTTTCCTAACAACGGTCTTTGGTCGACGCGTCTTTCCATCCTTGTTGAATCTCCTCTTCTTGAAATGTCCACTCTTATTGTCATGGCCATGATTACCACCGAAGTGATTATCATTTCTAGCATGTTGACTCCCTCCACGTTTGTTGTCACCGCATCGATGACTGCTACCACTGGTATTATCAACTTGTCAGTTGCTCTCTCTTGGTTGGGTTGACTCATTATCACACTCCAATAACTAAGCCTTATTCACAACATCTGAATACAAACACAGTTTGTGAGAAATTAGGTATTGACGTATCTCGGGTTTCAAACCTCTTAGAAACATCCGCGTCATTCTCTCCTCATTATCAACCAAGTGGGACATAAACCGAGACAACTCGGTAAACTTAGCTTCGTACTGCACCACGGTCATATTATTTTTCTCAAGCTTGATGAACTCTACCTCCTTCATGTGACGAATACTTTCAGGAAAGTACTTGTCATTGAATAGCTCTTGGAACTTCTCCCAAGACATTTTGAATGCGACAGGTTGATTACGCTTTATAGATTCCCACCAGTAATCTGCCTCTGTTCGCAACATGAAGGTGGCAAAGGGAACCTTTTGCTCCTCGGAGCATCCCAAGACATCAAATATCTTGTTGATCTGCTTTATCCACGTCTCCGCCTTAAGTGGTTTTGGCTCTCTAAAAAACTTCGGTGGTCCCAGCTCCTTGAACTGCTTAGCATTGACCGTTCGAGAGTTGTCAGTGTTTCCACCTGCATTTTGGACAGGAGCCGCTTTTGCCTGATGTTGCATGAATTGCATAAAGCCTCTGAACATCCCATCGTTCAACATTTCATCGGTGTTATTGTTTACATGAGGATTATTATCTTCCTGTTGTACATTATCCTGGGAATTAATCCGTGGCCACCGTCCCAGCTGGACTTGACTTTGGTGCACGACAAAATTGAGCTAAATGACCTTCTCTTCTTGAAATTTCCATTTCTATTATCTTGGCCATGATTACCACCGAAGTGGTTACCATTCTTGGCATGATAATTTCCCCCACGATGGTTATCATTGTTCCGATGGCCGTTACCACCTGTACGATTATTATCGTGTTGTTGGTTGTTGCCTTTTGGTTGTGCTGACTCATTATCGAGCTCCAATAATTGAGCACTATTCACAACATCTGAATATAAACAAAGTTTATGAGAGATAAGGTATTGACGCATCTCGGGTTTCAAATCTCTTAGAAACATCCGCGTCATTCGCTCCTCATTATCGACCAAATGGGATGCAAACCGGGATAACTCCGTAAATTTAGCCTCGTATTGCGACACGGTCATATTGTTTTGCTCCAACTTGATGAATTCCACCTCCTTCATGTGACGAATACTTTCGGGAAAGTACTTGTCGTTGAACAACTCTTGGAACTTCTCCCATGATATTTTCAGATGCCATTTTCAAACATTGTCACAAAACAAGGGTTAATTAACATAGCACATATTATCCATATACTCTGACCGACTAGTTAAATACCAAATAAACTTAGGTAGGTCATACTAGTGAAGGAATTCCCCGTCTCTCCCCTCCTAGTTCTTATCTCACATCTCAGCCAGGGATCATATCCCTAAGCTTTGATACCAACTGTGACGCCCCCAAAATAGGTATACATCACCTATTCTGAGTCGCCAAATACATGGTACAAAATACAAATACAAACTTAACTATACAGCTGTCGTGTAAAATACGACAAAACATAAAGTGAGAGTTTAAACAAGAATACTGCCTTCTAGACAATATCCATTCTCAATGGAGTCCTCATAGATAGTATACAAACTCAAATTCAGTCCTCGTTACATTTATTGTCACACTATTTAATGTAATAGTGAAGACTACTAATGCTATCATCATCCGACCGTCACTCCGTTCCCGACTCATCCCAAATATATTCTCATTTCCTGAAGAGAACAGTGAAGGAAAGGGTGAGCTCAACTAGCCCAGTAAGAAATATTATGACTAAGATAATGCAGAATAAATTATCATTAGTCTTCAACAATGTTAAACTTATAAAATACAATAGACATCAAGTTTAACTGCAGCGGAACAAGCAATCCATTAGAAAAGTCAAGTAGAGAATAAATTCTACTATCTTCTATGATTTAAAAAGATTTTTCATCAATTTTTATCGCTGAGACTCAGCTTAATAAATAAACCACATCATTGAATCATCCCTGCTCTACGGGCCAAGGACATTCATTAAATCATCAATGGTCATGACTATACCGAATAATCCCTGGTCATAATCATACCAAGTCCATCTCTGTACGTAAGCCAAAGATATACAACAATAAAACCAATAATCAACAATCCATCTTTGCACGTAAGCCAAAGATATACAACAAGAAAACCAATAATCAACAATTCATCTTTGCACGTAAGCCAAAGATATACAATTCAATAATCAACAGTCCATCTTCGCACGTAAGCTAAAGATAACTTTCATCACCATATAAGCATGAGGATGATGACATTGATATAAGCATTAATCAAACTAAAACAAGGATAAATATTAAAGACTTTAAATTTATCCAAATATTATTAACCACTCATAATCTAATATTATTAATATCATGACAATATTTTAATCACCTCTAAACTTATAAACAATTTATTTCAATTGTTTACACTTTACCAAATAATACATTTAATCATTCAAAGAATGCCATAATCATAAGATTTCATCACCAATGATCAAATCCCTTATCAACAATCTACATATACCTTATATAGGATTTCCAAGCCATAAAATCCTATTTTCCAAACTTTTGTTACTTCACATAACATATTTAACTCATATGTTCAGAATTAAACTATTTTTATGAAAAATACCAAATCAATCCCAAAAATATTTCTTTTCTGGGATTTAGCATAATATAGTCCCATAAAGAACATATATTTTTCCCGAAATTTTTAAAATTCATTTACTATTTTTCAAAAATTAATTTCCAATTAATTCTTTAAGAAATTAGCTACCTCAAGTTTAACTCCAAAAATTCCCAAATCTTGGCAGGATCTTACACATGTTAACGTGAGCTTCCAGTTTAAATTTCATGGTCATCGGAGTTATAGAACTCCGGTTATAGCATTTTTCGTCGGAAAAACCTAAATATTGAAATGGTCATAACTTGCTCATTTTAAGTCGGAATGAGCTCATTTTTGGACAGGAGGTTCTTTATACCAAATACTTTCATGTCCCAAAAGGCTAGAATTTTTCTCACAAATTAAGTGATCAAAACAGCCCTTCTAAAATCTGGACAGTAGCATTTCGGTAATTTCCAGCTTTTGACTCCTTTGCTAAAATCAGTCCACACTAAAATCTACAACACCTTTTCCAGTGATTCCACTTGAAGATGCTACAAAACTCATAGATCTAACTCTAGAACTTAACCACACTCAAAAATTCAAAATATAATAGGAGATATGGTCAATTGAATTTCATGTTCCATTTTCACCAAAATCTGATTTTCAACCCTTTGTGATTTCTAAGAAACTTTCATGTTTTCACATAATAACCAACATAAATCATTATAACACTTACTAATACTTCATATACCCATGATTTTGATCAGTCCAAAGCTTTTATTATGACTCTCATCATAATCAACGTAACCAGATCATTTCCACAATTTCATAAGGAATGAATATAAAGGATCATTCACCATGCATGTGGTAATCCACATAAACAGGTTATTCCAACAGAATAATAAATAATGGAATAACAGAAGGATTCACCATGCATGCGATAGAGACCGCACAGATAGGTTATTCCCAACAGAATAATAAAGACGGAACCAGGTCCGGCGTAAAATGCACAGACAAGATATTCCAACAGAATAATAAAGACGGAACCAAGTTCGGCGTAAAACGCACAGACAGGATATTCCAACAGAATAATAAAGAATGGAATAACAGAAGAATTTCACCAAGTATACTACGTATACAGGTTATTCCAATAGAATAATAAAGAATGGAATAACAGAAGTTTTCTTCATGAATATGAAAGAAATAATACCCCTTACAGGTACAACGAATAATATCCCTTACCTCAAAAGAAGACTGGATACTGGAATAGTGAGGGAGCAGACTTCTCTTCTTCTTTCTCTCAATAATTTCTCTCTATAATAATGGCTCTAAAGCTTTAGTGAATTGGTAAGAAATGAAGGAAGAATGAGTTTCTATTTATAGGAAAATATAGTTTCGATAATTGCACGTTTTGGGGCTTGAAAAATTACAGTACAATACCTCCAACTTTTCTTTCATTTTTAATTCAGTCATCCAAGTATTATCAAACTTGCACCACCTCCCTTAATAGTAAATCATGTGAATCAATAGTAAATCATGTGACTCAATAGTTCTAAACATGTGAAAAAATTAATTACAGAATAGTACCTCCATTTATACCTCCATTTTTAACTTAGTCATGCAAGTATCATCAATCTTTCACCAACTCCCCTAATAGTATAAGAATGTGATTCAATAGTACACACATGTGAACAAATAGTTATATGAGCATGTGAATTAGTAGCAATTAATTGTTCATTTACCCTATTAATTACCTGGTTTATCAATATAACCCCCGACATCAATTATCATCGGAATAGATGTCGATTTCAACTAACACCAATAATCCCAACACAATGGAACTATCAAATTCATCTTTAATCAACACGAACTTATTATCATTAATATCATAACTCACAATATTTAACAACCAGGTCATTCCCAGGAAAGAGGGGGCTTTCCAATAAGGATTTCTCCCTATTGGCGGGCAATTTGGTGACCAAACCTCTCCTCGACAGAACTTCTAAACATTGTAAATATTGTAATTTAATAATATGAATAACTTTTTCGTCTCAATTATTGATTTAATAATATATCATATAATGCAGATGATACTGTGACAATAATCGAATCAATAATATGAGAGATATGATGCAGCAATTACTATAGCAATAATTGAGTATAACTGAGTGACTTATCACGTAAGCATCAATAACCAATACTGTGTGCTACTATACAACCACGCGTATTGTTGTACTTTTACTACCGAGTAGTTCAACAGTTTTAACGGTAAAACTTCCGCCGTTATTTTCATAAAAATAATTCTGTCATTTTATTACTACGACAATACTTTCGTTGTTAAAACGAATATTCCCCGACCAATCGAATATTTTATAACAACTTACATACTTTGTAAAAATTTATAATTACTACCCAAAACTATAACATTATGTCAAATCCATACCATAATATTTAAAAAAATATTTCGAGAAATTTAAATCTTTATTCATAAAATTTGGGGTCTCACATTAATTATACAACAGTCGTGTAAAATACGACAAAACATAATCTAAGAGTTTTAATAAGAATATTGTCATCTAGACAATATCCATACTCAATGGAGTCCTCATTACATTTATTGTCACACTATTTAATAGAATAGTGAGGACTACTAATGCTATCATCTGGACCGTCACTCCGTTCCCCGACTAGTCCCGGCTACGTTCTCATTTCCTAAAGAGAACAGTGAAAGAAAGGGTGAGCTCAACGAGCCCAGTAAAAAATATTATGACTAAGATAATGCAGAATAAATTATCATTAGTCTTCAACAATGTTAAACTGATAAAATATAATAGACATCAAGTTTAACTGCAACGGAATAAGCAATCCATTAGAAGAGTCAAGTAGAGCATGATATCTACTATCTTCTATGATTTAAAATGTTTTCATCAATTTTTATCGCCGAGACTCAAAGATAATAAATAAACCACATCATCGAAGTCATCCCCGCTTTTCTGTGCCAAGGATATTCATTAAATCATCAATGGTCGTGACTATACCGAATAATCCCTGGTCATAATCATACCAAAAACTGTCCATCAAGGCACTACAGGCTACTGAGGACTTTTACCACATCATTACAGGTCATGATTATACCGAATAATCCCTGGTCATAATCATACCAAGTCCATCTATGCACGTAAGCCAAAGATGACTTTCATCAAAATATAAGCATGAGGATGATAACAATGACATAATAATTCAATAAAACAAGTTCAAGGATAAATTTTAAAGATTTAAAATTTTAGTTTATCCAGAAATCAATAACGTCCAAATTGTCAACATGATACTTCTTTGTGGAGTAAAATTCAAGAATGCTCAGAAGAATATTTCCATGAAAAGATACCGGATGAAGCGCAAATATCCAGGATATTCTACTAATTTCATGGAGTATAGAAGCCAAAACTTTAACCAAATGAGTATCATAGAATATATGAAGCGCAAATGGATTTTTTTCACCGCCATGCGGCAATCCCACGCATACGATCATATCCACAATTTAATAAGGAATGAATATGAAGGATCATTCACCATGCATGTGATAATCCACATATGTAAAGTTATTCCAATGTAATAATAAAGACCGGAACGTGTAATACGTAATCGCATGCACGAGGATATTCCAATGTAATAATAAGGAATGGAATAATGTAAGAATTCACCGTATACGCATGCGATATCGATCGCATGCATGTGTTATTCCAATAGAATAATAAAGAATGGAACTGTGTCATGCGTAATCCGCATGATAGGATATTCCAATGAGAATAATAAAGAATGGAATAATGTAAGAATTTCACCGTGTATGTGGTACTTCAGATGTATAAAAGTTATTCCAACATAATAATAAAGAATGGAATAACAGAACAATTTCACCATGTATGCGGTACTTTACATAGACTGGTTATTCCAACATAATAATAAAGAATGGAATAACAGAAGCTCTCTTCATGAATACGAAAGAAATAATACCCCTTACCTTAGAAAGAAACTGGATACTGGAGTAGAGAAGTAGCAGACTTCTCTTCTTCTTTCTCTCTATAATTTCTCTCTATAATAATTGTTATATAGCTTTAGTGAATTAGTGAGAAATGAAGAAAGAATGAGCTTCTATTTATAGGAAAATATAGTTTTGATAATTGCACATTTTGGGGCTCGAAATATTACAATACAATACCTTCAACTTTTCTTTCATTTTTAATTTAGTCCTACAAGTATTATCAAACTTGCACCACCTCCCCTAATAGTAAATAATGTGAATCAATAGTTCAATCATGTGAATCAATAGTTATAATCATGTGAAAATACGAATTACAGTATAATACCTCCATCTATACCTCCATTTTTAACTTAGTCATGCAAGTATTATCAATCTTGCACCAACTCCCCTAATAGTACAAGAATGTGAATCAATAGTACACACATGTGAACAAATAGTTATAATCATGTGAATTAATAGCAATTAATTTCTCATTTATCTGGTTAATTACCCGACTGATCAGTAAAACTTCCAGACATCAATTAATATCAAAATAAATGTTGATTTCCACTAACACTAATAATTCCAACATAATGGAACTATTAATTTCATCTATAATCAACACGAACTTATTCATCATTAATATTATAATTCACAATATTTAACAACCAGGTCGTTCCCAGGAAAGAGGGGGCTTTTTGATAAGGATTTCTCGTTATTGGCGTGCAATTAGATGACCAAACCTCTCCTTGATAGAACTTCTAGACATTGTAAATATTGCAATTTAATAATATAAATAACTTTGTCGTCTCAATTATTGATTTAATAATATATCATATTATGCAGATGATACCGTGACAATAATCGAATAAATAATATGAGAGATATGATGCGGCAATTACTGTAGCAATAATTGAGTATAACTGAGTGACTTCTCACGTAAGCATCAATAATCAATACCGTGTGCTACTATGCAACCACAGCGTATTAATGTACTTTTACTAAGGGTAGTTCAACAGTTTTAACGGTAACACTTTCGCTGTTATTTTTATAAAAAGATAATTCTATCGTTTTCTAACTACGACAATACTTCCGTTGTGGGGTCCACCAATGATTGTGTCATCGTACAAATATTTCCTATTAAAACGAATATTCCCCGACTAATCGAATATTATATAACCACTTGCTTACTTTGCAAAATTTGTAAATATTACCCACAACTATAACATTATATCAAATCCACACCATAATATTCAAAAATATATTTTGAGAAAATTATTCTTTATTCATAAAAGTTGGGGTCTTACAATATATCCATTTTGTACTCCTTTCAGCCTGCAGAATATACAGATCCTGCATCTTAGTCTGTTTTCCTGGCAGGGATCGGAGATCCGTTAGATATATTGCCTTGTACAGGGCTCAGCTCACCCTACAGCTTCATCACTCATGCTCCGGGCATGGATTATCTCCCTTTAGCTTGTTTGAGGGGCATGATTACTTACCTCCAACTGGCCGTGATGTGTCAGTTTGACCAGTTCCAGGACTTCCATCCTTTTGAGGGGGCATTGAGTCAGCGCATAGCTTCTGGCCACTTATCAGCAGAGGATAGATCCAGGTTGTATGCCTGTTGGGATTAGCGTGAGCTAGCTGCATTTTCCGTTAGCCATCCGGGTTGTTCTGCAGAGTATTCCTCATGGATAGAGACACAGATGACATTAACTATGGCAGTATCCACAGTGCAGGGGATTGATTCCGATGATGGGGAGCCTATGGAGGAGACTTATATTCCCATTGAGGAGGATTTGTCTACTAGGTTGCCACTAATTGTGATGGATTCTCCCACTATAAGTGCTACTGTGATTCAGCATTCAGCACAGTATCTAGAGCAGAGTCTACATCTGATGACCTTTGAGAGAGATCAGGCTAGGGACTTGATGTTGACAGCTCCTGATGGGAGAGACGCCACTCTATTAGAGAGTGACGAGGCCAGATCAGCCAGAGATGCATTAATTATAGAGAGGGATACAACCCTATCTGCCCGGGATGTGGCCGTCACAGATATTACTTCAGTGAGATCCCTTACAACTGGCATCCATGCTGATATGAGTGCATACATTGATGAGCATCATGCCACCATGCAGTTAGCCTTAGATCTGCTAGCTCGTGTAGATACCATTAGGCAGGAGTTTGCAGCGTTACCTCCTTCTTCGGAGAGGGATGATATGTTAGATCTGATAGTACGCATACATACAGATCCGTAGATAGACTTGTATTTTTCTACACAGGCTAGCTTAGCCATTTTGTCATGTACAACGCATATTGTATATATCAAACAGCATTATATATGACAGGGAAATATATTTTGATTCACTTCCCTTTCAGTTGTGCCTTGATACTTTCTTGATATTTGTTTGTTTCTTCAAGGCCTATGATCTTGATGCATTCTGAACTCATCCTTGATGTGTGGACATTGAGACGTCGCAAGATCTTTTAGAATAGATCATTGATCTGTGTGTATCCCTACCATCTTTGGTGTCTTGGGACTGGTTTCTGTATGTAGATGTGGAGAGGAGTGTGGCTTTTCCTCTCTAAAATTGACCGCACCACAGATGGTCGCCAGTACTCCTATTTAAGAGGAGCCTAGTTAATTCCATCTCTTATGGATTAGTGTTGCTCTTTGAGGCACAACCGCAGCATAGATGGTCGTCGGATCTCCTATTTGTGAGGAGAGGTCAGGTAGTTCCATCCCTTTGGTCTAAAGCCGATGAAATGTGGTGGATTGAAGTTTGATCCCAATACCAGATGACAAGTCTTTATGTTTTGGTAGGGGGTTAGACCGAACCATAAATAGTTGTCTATGTACTCCTATTGAAGTGGAGATCAGGTCTGCATAGTTTGAACCTAGTGTAAGAGGTTCAACGCTAAATGGTGTAAGGGTAGAAATGTTTTTGTTGTTTTTATTTTTGTAGAGAAAGGGAAGAAATGATTTTGTTGTTTTTATTTTTGTAGAGAGAGGGCAGAAATGTTTTTGTTTTTTTTATTGTGATCGGGCCATAATGAATATGGTTTCCTACATACTCCCGGGTATCAAGGAGATCAGGTCGACGTAGTTTGCCCCTCAGGACGATTTGTAGCCGAAGAGAAGTCTGAATCCCATGTGCAGGCTGAACTGCGGGGGAAAGAAAGTTTGATCCCATGTTTGGGACAAACTGCAGGTGTGAAAAAGTTTGATCCTAAGTTCAGGACAAACTGCAAGTGTGAAAAAGTTTGATCCTAAGTTCAGGACAAACTGCAGGTGTGAAAGGTTCAATCCCTGGTGGGATAACCAAAATTGTATGAAAGGTTTAAAATGAGGTGAAACCAGGCTGGTGGCTTGAAGAATATGTTTCCCTGAGGGGCAGAAGAGTATGTAAAAAAAGAGAAGGGTTAGAAAAGTAGAATGACTGGTGATCTGATGATCCAAAACCAGAATGTTTGTTTGATGGTAACCTCAGACATAGTACCGTTTCACGGTGTCTGAGTTAATAAGTAATGGAAATTCATCATCGTCCATTTCCTGTAGTCTGAGAGCGCCTCCTGTCAATACCTCCTTGACAATAAACGGGCCCTCCCAGTTTGGAGCGAATTTTCCTTTAGATTGATCTTGGTTGTCAATGATCTTCTTTAAAACCAAGTTATGTTGTTTAAACTGTCGTAGCCGGACTTTTCTGTTGTAGGATCTGGGGATCCTTTGTTGATATAACTGACCATAGAAGATAGTCGCGATTCACCTTTCGTCTATTAGAGACAATTGGGGATATCTGTCTTATACCCATTGGTCTTCATCCAGCTGAGCGTCCATCAACACTCTGAGGGAATCCATTTCCACCTCTATGGGGAGCACTGCTTCCATCCCATAGGCTAATGAGTAGGGGGTTGCCCCAGTGGAAGTATGCATTGAAGTTCTGTAGGCTAATAAAGTCACAAGCAAAAGGTCAGGCCATCCTTTGTGATTGGCGGACATCTTCTGCATGATCTTCTTGATGTTTTTATTAGCCGCTTCAACAGCACCATTCATCTTTGGATGGTAGATGACATAGTTAAGGTGTTTGATGTGGAATTTACTGCATAACTCCTCCATCATTTTGTTGTTGAGGTTCTTAGCATTGTCTGACATAATTACCTCTGGTTGTCCATATCGACAACTGACATTGTTTCTAATGAAAGCAATAATGACTTCTTTTGTAACTCTGGAGAAGGAGGTTGCTTCTACCCACTTGGTAAAGTAGTCGATCATGGTGAAGATAAACTGATGCCCATTACTGGCTTTGGACTCAATGGGCCTGATTGTTGGGTAAAATCTATATACGCACAACACGCAAGTATACGTGGTCAACAAGTAATATAGTAATGAGTAGAGTATCGTTCCCACAGAGACAAATTAGTAAGAAACTTAACCTTACAATTACCAATTTCCTATTAATCCTAGTTTTATTAAACTATTTAATTCAATGATTAAAATTATAGAAACTAAATTAAGAAACAAATAAACTACCACAAAACAATCACAAATATCAAAATCTGGAATTTAAAACAATTAATGGAGAATTAGACTTATGATTTCACCCTAAGCTTCACTCTGATTTCTACACCTTTATTTCAATTCAAATCACTATCCCAATTCATTAATCAAGAACATGAATGTAGTACTAGCCACCTCTCGATGCACTAATACCGTATTAACTTAAATTCATAAATTAGATAGAAATAAGTTAAACACCTTAATCAACTAACTCACTATATCTCTATGTGAATTATAATTAAAGAAGGTTTAAGATTAAGTTCTCTATCCGATTACATGCGATGTCAAGCATATCTCTACCTTAACATTTATCAAGAATCTGCTATTCACAAAATTCATGAACACACGCTATATTAACTAAGTCTAGATTCGAATATCCTCTCTCGATTCCATACAAATCCACAAAGAATTGTTGATTAGGCAATTCATAAATTCAAGCTCAAATTAATATAGATAAACTGGAAAATAGCTTATTAAACTGGAAATCAAAGTTTACAAAATCATCGTTTCACTTAAGGATCCACCATAAGCCTAAAATTTGAATTAGTTCATTATAAATGAAATAACAATTGAATAATTCAAAGATAACATTCTTTCAATTAAAAATAAAAGACTAAGGAAAAGAATAGTGAAAAACACCCTTCACGTAGCCTAAATCTACAATCGTCTCGAAAATCTCTTCAAAATCTTCCTCCAACGCTTGCTATGAAAAACTGGAATTGATCTTCGTATTTTGCCTTGTGTATTATTTAATTCGTTGTTAATTGAGTAATAAACATCCAACACATTTTTTATTGATTAATTCCATGCCCAATAGAGTCCACTTGCCATCCAAATGCTAGAGTTCATGCCCTAGCAGAGTCCAAAATAAAACAGGAGAGTTCACCAGTCGAGACCCCCCGCCACGGCGGAGGTACAAGCCTAAAACAAGCCCGCCCCGGCGAGCACCCTTTCTGTTAGTTGCGGTTGAAGACCCCCCACCCCGGCGGGGGTACATAGGCAAAAAGGGCCCTCCCCGACGGGGGTCTATTCTGCCAGATGACTTTGCTAACTTCATGATTACTTCCAGAAATGCTTTAATTGACTCCAATTCTTCGTTAAATGCCACAACAACCACCCTACACATAAAAGAACACAAAACAAATAAAAACGAACATGAAAACAAGAAAATAGCAACAATTAAGCGTGAAATGGACAACGATTCGTGGATATGAAATCCACTTATCAAAATCCCCCAAACATAAATTGTGCTAGTCCTCGAGCACAAAACAAACTATATGCTATGCAATGCAATGCAATGAGATAGAATGAATATAATCTATATGGTTTCGAATCCAACAATATCGCAGAATCAAAATTATCTCATCGGCCTCAGAGAAAACAAGCAAACTCTACAATATTAATCACAAAAACCAATCCACAATTCCGTATTAATTCTCAAATCTTAAACCATCATCACTGGTATAATGTGTGTGTGTGTTCAACATCCATGATAACTGATACGGACTCAAATTTAATATATAATCAATTTCTTAGAAGGAATCATATAGCGCAAACTTAAAAATTTCAAAAATAAGCACATTCCAACTAAAACTAAGCAATACCAAAATCAAGGGTCATGCAGGGTACTTATACTTCATTTATATTCAATATTTTTTTTTCACACGGGGGTTTTTTGCTCTTTTCCCATTTTTTTTAGATACACACATGACTGTGCAATGTCTCATCCCATTAGGCTAACAGTGCAACTCCTTAGCGAGCTTTCGACCAATGACTCCCAGGCCATAAAAGACCTTAGGGCGCTAGGTGTTAAGACAATCCCCTCAGGCGTACTTGCTCAAGTAACAAAGGCCCCGAAACAAGACTAGTCACGATATATAATCTCTTTTTTTTCTTTTTTATAGATAAAGCTTATATACCCCACATATAATCCCAAACTTAGGTTCTTGCCTAATTTTCGCCTTTACTGCCTATCCTTGTCGTTTTCTCATTTACCCTAGCATTATCCTTTAGAAACTATTTATGTATCAATTTGAACTGACCAGTCAACAAAGATGTTATTAGCGTGCTAACATTTTTATACCAGTTTCAAACAAGCACAAGATTCAATTCATAACGGAAATTATATCATAGTTCTAATAATCAATGTTGTATTGGTTAACTTATTCTCAATCTCATCATTGGCCCACAACTAACATGAACTACAACACTGCTGGACATATGCAAACACAATATTTAACTAAATATTTTTTTCTTCATTTTTTTTAATATCATAACATAACAAAATGCATAAATAACGGAATTAAAAACAATGCAATAACAAAAATAACCTAAGCTATTATGTATGCACTTAAGCTATCATGCAACTATGTGACTTATATGTACGCAACATCATAATTCCTAACTAATATGCAAAACTAGAATGCAATGACAACTATAAGCCTAACCAATAACATATGCATGCAAACAAGAATTTAAATCCCCCAAACTTAAGTAATACAATGCCCTCATTGGATGAATAATCGCAATTTAGTGTGTGAGGACTTCCCTGCAATCGCCTAAGTCTGGGGAGTTAGTGGTTGATCTTCTTCTTCTGAATCACTTGGTGGAAACCTTGGCATTGGCATGGGCTGCTGATATGGCAATTATGCAGCTGGATTGAAGCTCTGAAGTGTAGTATTGAGTGACGCGAAAGATGCGTTCATAGCATCAAATAAGTGGTCTTGCCTCAATGTGAGTCGCAGCATCTCCGACGTGCGGCCTTGTTGTGCACATCCATTTGACGTTGAAAGTCAAGAAAATGAGGACTGGATAATGCATCGGTCTACGGTACCTACTCGGTTTCTTGATCTCCCATAGCCTCATCCTCATCCTTTGACGTGTCTGTAACATTAACTTCTTCCTCCGAAGCTGATGGAAAAATAAAACCCAGTCCTCGCGGATGGGAATCACCCCCGGCCCATACTAAATACCGTGTTATCATTCTGGAGTCTAGCAATGCAAGCGGCATATGTGTGGGCTAATCATCAGACCATCTCACACCTGCTTAGTGACACAACCCACATATGAGTGATGGGTATGGCAAGCCGCCCGAAAAGTTTCCACGTAAGCATCGGCGGATGGAGAAAAAATAATGGCCCCGATGTCAATGATGAAGTCTTGCACAATCGCGTATAGCAGTAACGCCTTCTCTTTGGTCATGTTTGAGGTGTGTTGAGGCGGATACAGTTTAGCACATAGGAATGCGTGCCAAATTTTTCCATACCGATTGAGATCTTTACTATGGAACACTGTGCCTCCCTTCCGACCTTTGATCCATGTTATTCCCGGTTTAGTCATTTCCTTGAGTATTGCTTCATAGTCCGGATCAAAATCATGTAGGTGGGCATATTGGCATTATCGAGGCACTCACATCTGATAATAGGTGTTTATGGCATCAGCATTGAACGGGACCAAGCGACCCCGCACATAAGCGTTGAAGGGGGCTTTATCCTTGGTGTTTGCATAAAACTCCTTAACTATGTTGACCAGGGCGAGTTCCGGCTCTTCAATGAATTTATTCCAACCCTTCTGATTGATTTACTGCATCATCTGCCCATCGACGTGATCCAGTGCCAACCCCCGCTCCGATGTAAGGGCTTTGTCATTATATAATCGTACTGTTCGGCGGCGGCAGCACTTATAAATCTCCGGCGATCGAAGGTCTGTGTCAGTTGTGCGGGACTTTAACTCTCTCCCCTTTGGCATTTCGATGTGGGTTGTGAAGCCATTTACTCTCAATTGCCTTAACCACAGTATTTTCCCCTCAAACTTGGTTCACACACACTGTCGAACACTTGGTGGGCACAGACAATTCTTCCCCCAAACTTGTTGATTTAATGTGGCAAATTGGGTGAAAGAAGTTTAATAATATATAGTGTTGTGCTTGACCCTCAATTGCTCTTAAGTAGCCTCTATGGATGCCCTAATTCGCAGACTTGTGGGATGTAGTTGAAGAGTTTTATGAGGAATTTGGGATGAGATGGGAAAATATATAGAGGTGGTGTGATGTAAGGAAGTATTGGGTTGGAGTGATGGGGAGAAGTAAAGGAGTATTGGAAATCGTGGGTTTAAAGTGGGTGTAATGGATGGTTGGAGTTGTTGATGAAGTAGTGGAGAAGTGGTGGAATTGGGAAGGAACCATGTAACTGCCGAATAAGTCTGTCAAGTTCCAGGACCCCCGCCCCGGCGGGGGGGGGGGTATTAGGCTTGGACAGCCCGCCCCGGCGGGCATAGACTCTATTAACTAGAATTGGGACCCCCACCCCGGCAGGGAGTGCAAGGCTAAATAGGCCATTTTACGTGGCATGCCTTTGTCGAATTCTGGGGAGACCCCATACAGCGAGGGGTATATAAAAAAAAGCCACGCCGACGGGCATGCCTTCTGCTAAATAACTTTTTTTCTCCTCTTTTCTTCATGCGATGCCACTCAATGTTCATTTCCCCATCCTGCAAGCCATGAAACATACAAGTTAATAGATTGTTGATCACTTGGATCATGATTGAGAGATTAACAAGACGTTACAATGTAATGGCTAATTAATAAACTTATTATACTTAACAATTAAGCCAAACTATGATTTAACATAAAATACAAATAATTACGAATAAAACTATGAAAAAGAAAAGAATGATTGGGTTGCCTCCCAATTAGCGCTTGATTATAAGTGGTTCAGCCTGACTACTTCCTGTTCATGGTACGTTGGATAATGTGATGGTGATGACATCTATGTTGGACTCACCACCCCAATAGTGCTTTAATCATTGACCATTGACATTGAAAGTTTCTAAGGGATTCCAGCTGTAGAGTTCAACGGCGCCATGAGAGAACACCCTTTTATGGTAAATGGTCCCGACCATCTAGACTTAAGCTTTCCTGGGAACAATCTCAGCCGTGAGTTAAACAAAAGGACTTATTGCCCCGGCTCGAATGTTCTGTGCATAATTTTTTGGTCGTGTCATTTCTTGAGCTTTTCCTTGTATAACTTGGAGTTCTCGTAGGCTTGAAGGCGAAATTCGTCGAGCTCATTTATTTGCAGTAATCACTTTTCCCCTACAGCTGCTTGATCAAAATTGAGTTTCTGAATCGCCCAATAAGCCTTATGCTATAGTTCGACTAGTAAGTGACAAGCATTTCCGTACAGTAGTTGATATGGTGACATCCCGATTGGTGTCTTATACGAAGTCCGATATGCCCATAATGCATCATCCAACCGGAGCAACCAATCTATATGATTTGGGTTCACCACTTTTTCCAAGATTTTCTTGACTTCCTTGTTCGACACCTCAGCCTGCCTACTAGTTTGGGGATGATAAGTCGTAGCTACCTTGTGGTTGAACCCATACCTTGCCAATAGAGCTGTAAATGATTTATTGCAAAAATGAGTACCTTCGTCACTTATAATTGCTCTTGGCGTGCCAAACCTAGTGAAAATGTTCTTCTGTAGGAATTTAAAAACCATCTTGGCATCATTAGATGGGAGTTCTGCAGCTTTAACTCACTTTGATACGTAATCCACTGCGAGTAGAGTGTACTGATTGTTAAGTGACGAAGGGAATGGCCCCATGAAATCGTTGCCCCATACATCAAAAATTTCAACTTCAAGAATTGTTTGTAGAGGCATCTCATTCCTTTTCGAAATGTTGCCCACCCTTTGACATCTATCACATGTTTTGACAAACTGGTGGGTGTCCTTGAATAGTGTTGGCCAATAAAACCTAGATTGTAGCACCTTTGTTGATGTCCTCTCACTACCATAATGATCGCCATATGCAGATGAGTGACACTCATGCAGTATGTTCTTCACTTCACTGTAGGGCACGCACCTTCTAATCATTTTGTCTACGCACTGCTTGAATAGATAAGGTTAGTCCCACATGTACCATTTTATGTCGTGAAGAAACTTCTTTTTCTGTTGTCTTGTGAGATCAGGTGGAAGAACGTTGCTCACTAGATAATTTGCATAATTCGCATACCAAGGAAATTCTGTATTTATCCCAAACAATTGCTCATTCGGGAATGAGTCGTTGATTTCACACTTGTCTTCTTTCACTTTCCCTTGATTTTCCAGCCTAGATAAGTGATCGGCGACTTGATTCTCCGTCCCCTTTCTATGCTTTATTTCTATATCAAATTCTTGAAGAAGAAGAATCCATCGGATAAGGCGCGGCTTAGCATCTTTAATCGCAATTAGGTACCGAATCGCCGAATGATCCGTGTAGACTATCACCTTAGTTCCAATCAAGTATGCCCTGAATTTGTCGAATGCATACACCACTGCAAGCAATTCCTTTTCCATAGTTGTATAATTTATTTGTGTCTCTGTGAGCGTTTTGCTTGCATAATATATGGCGTGAAACACCTTCTCTCTGCGTTAACCCAAAACAACCCCAACTGCATAGTCACTTGCATCACACATTAGCTTGAAAGGCATATTTTAATCCAGTGCGATGATCATGGGGGTTGTAGTTAACTTATTCTTCAACAACTCGAAAGCCAACTTACATTCCTCATCAAAATTAAAAATAGAGTCCTTCTCTAAAAGACTCACAAAGGTTTTGCAATTTTCGAAAAGTCCTTTATGAATCTTCTGTAGAACCCAGCATGTCCCAGAAAACTTCTAATTCCCTTTACTGAGCTTGGTGGAGGCAGTTTCTCGATTGTTTCCAACTTAGCTTTGTCAACCTCTAGTCCTTGAGCCGATAACTTATGGCCCAAAATTATGCCCTCCTCAACCATAAAGTGGCATTTTTCCCAGTTAAGTACAAGGTTCGTATCCTTGCATCGTTGTAACACCATAACCAAATTCCCTAGGCAAGTATCAAAATTGTCCCCATAGACAAAAAAGTCATCCATGAATACTTCCACGTTTTTCTCTACCATATCTGAGAAGATGGTCATCATACACCGTTGAAAAGTAGCAGGTGCATTACATAAACCAAATGACATTCTCCTAAATGCGAATGTGCCGTAAGGGCACGTAAATGTAGTCTTCTCTTGATCTGATTATAGCCTGAGTATCCATCCAATAAACAGTAGTATTCATGTCCCGCCAATCTGTCCAACATTTGATCAATAAAGGGTAGCAGAAAATGATCTTTTTGGGTTGCCTTATTCAACTTCTTATAGTCCATGCAAACCCTCCAACCTGTCACTATTCTTATCAAAATTAGCTCGTTATCCTCATTCTGTACCACGGGCATTCCCCCCTTTTTCGGCACACACTAAACTAGACTAACTCACTTACTGTCGGAAATCGAGTAGATGATACCGACATCCAACAATTTTAGAATTTCCTTCTTTACAACTTCCTTCATAATGGGGTTAAGTCGTCATTGTTGCTCCACCGTCGGTTTTGCATCATCTTCCATCAGAATCTTGTGCATGCAAAATGAAGGGCTGATTCCCTTTATATCAGCTATCATCCAACCTATCGCTGATTTATGTTCCCTAAGCACCCTCAACAACTTTTCTTCATGCAAATCATTAAGTGCGGCAGAAATAATAACAGGTAAAGAATTTGAATTGCCTAAATATGCATACCTGAGTTGTTTAGGGAGTGGCTTAAGTTCCAAAGTTGGTGGCTCCTCCAATGACAGTTTCAATTTTTCTATGGCTATCTCCTCCGTGTGCAAAGGTTCAAATGGTGCTCTGAATCGGCTAACTCATGGCAATGAATCTAGCATCTGTAAGTAGTCCACAAATTCTGGGTCATCGAACTCTTCATCCCCCAATAATGTTGTTTCTAATGAATCGTTGACCAAACTTTTGCACATGTCTTCACTGATAATCTGCTCAATTATATTCATCCTGAAACATTCTTCCTCATTCGTAGGGAATTTCATTGCCTTGAACACGCTAAATTTTATTTACTGATCTTGGACCCTCATAGTAAATTCGCCTTTTTGTACGTCGATGAGTGTCCTACCCATAGCCAAGAAAGGTCTCCCTAGGATAATTGGGATGTTCTTGTCCTCCTCAAAATCTAGAATAATAAAGTTCGCGTGGAATATAAACTTATCCACTTTAACTAATATGTCCTCTACTATGCCTCTTAGATATGTGATTGAATTATCCGCCAACTGTAATGAAATATTCGTAGGCTTTGACGCGGGCAAACCCAATTCTGTGTATACTGACAACGGCATAAGGTTCACACTCGCCCCCAAATCACATAAACACTTATTAAATGACATGTTCCCGATCGTGCATGGAATAGTGAAACTCCCTGAGTCTTTCAGCTTTGGTGGCAACTTCTGTTGTAACACCGCACTATACTCCTCTATTAATGCCACTGTTTCAAAGTCTTCCCATTTCTTTTTCCTTGATAGAATCCCTTTCATGAACTTTGCATAACTCGGCATCTGCTCTAGAGCTTCTGCAAACGGAATGTTAATCTGAAGTTTCTTGAAAACTTCCAAAAACTTCGTAAACTGCTTATCTAATTTCTGTTTTTGGACCCTCTGCTAAAACGGTGGTGGAGGATATACAACTGGCTTATCATCTAACTTTGTTTTCTCACTTTGCTTATCCTCACCCTTGTTTCCTTTAACCACTTTCCTGTCATCAACTTTTTCATCTGATATCGCTAAATTTTCTACATCTTTACGAACGAGATATTTTCCACTCCTCAACGTAATTGTCTGACACTGTTCATGGTTTCCCTTCGAATTTCTCTCGGTATCACTCGGTAGGGTCCCTTATGGCCTGTTATTTAATGCCAAGGCAATTCGCCCCATCTGATTTTCCAAATTCTTTATGGCCATTGCTTGGTTTTTCATCGCTGCCTCATTGCTTATTATGTACTTCGACAACAACTCCTATAAATCTGATTTTCTTTCCTGATGTTGAGCCGGTTGTTGGTGATTTTGAAAACCTGGGGGATATGACGGTCATGGAGCTTGATGTTGCTGATTATTGCTCCATGAGAAAATTGGGTGATTCATATTCCCCTAGTTATAAGTGTTTTGGTACATATTCTGTGGACCCCTGTTGTAGCTACCTATGAACTGAACGGACGCTGGATTGATTGCGCATTGATCTGTAGGATGGTCACCCGCACACAATTCACACACGACCGCAACCTGATGTACCTGAGCCCTTGTCATGGCATCCAACTTCTTGGACAGCGTAGAAATTTGTGTTTGTATTGCTGTCACCCCATCTACTTCTAACACCCTAGTCACCTTTGTCTGTGTCATTCTTGCTGTGGGCCACTGGTAGTTGTTAGCCGCCATTGTCTCAATCAAAATTTAGGCCTCCGCATAACTCTTAGCCATGAATGCTCCACCCGATGCTGCATCAATACTGGCCCTGAGATTCCCATGTAGTTCGTTATAAAAAGTATTCATTTGCAGCCACTTAGGCAATCCATGATGCGGGCACTTTCTGAGCAACGCCATGTATCTCTCCCATGCCTCATATAGCGACTCCCCATGTTGCTACTCAAACATTGTTATCTCATTCCTCATTTTTACAGTTTTCGCCGGTGGGAAAAATTTGGCAAGGAATTTCTGAGCTAACTCTTCCCACGTAGTTATCGATCCTAGTGGTAGAGAGTGTAACCAACTCTTCGCCTTGTCCCATAAGGTGAATGGGAACAAGCGAAGTCTTACCGCATCATCTGACACCCCATTATACCTGAAGGTGTCGCAAATCTCCAGAAAGCTGACAAGATGTTCATTCGGATCGTCATTTTCCAATCCCCCAAACTGAACTAAATTTTGGATCATCACAATCGTCCCAGGCTTGATTTCAAATGTATTTGCCGTAATTGCAGGCCTGGTGATGCTCGACTGCAGTTTAGTCACCTTGGGTGTGGCGAAGTCCCTTAACACTTTCTGATCTTCAGCTGTCATTGCCTCTTCTTTCTCAGAATTTTCAAAGTCTTGCCTCGTTTCCTTGATCCACTTACTTAACCTCTGGAACCGTTTCTCAATGTCGTCCTCAAAAGGCAGCAAGTCTAGATTTTTGGATTGAGTTTGCATAAACCACTTCAAAAACCTGAAATAAGAGAAACAAAACAAAAAAAAATTAAAATGTTTAAGTAAAACTGGATTAATTAAACTAATATTGTAAAAATATTAAGATCTATACTAAATATTGTCCCCGGCAACGGTGCCAAAAACTTGTTGGGTAAAATCTATATACGCACAACACGCAAGTATATGTGGTCAACAAGTAATATAGTAATGAGTAGAGTATCGTTCTCACAGAGAAAAATTAGTAAGAAACTTAACCTTACAATTACCAATTTCCTATTAATCCTAATTTTATTAAACTATTCAATTCAATGATTAAAATTATAGAAATTAAATTAAGAAACAAATAAACTACCACAAAACAATCACAAATATCCAAATCTGGAATTTCAAACAAATAATGGAGAATTAGACTTATGATTTCACCCTAAGCTACACTCTGATTTCTACACCTTTATTCCAATTCAAATCACTATCTCAGATCATTAATCAAGAACACGAATGTTGTAAGACCCCAACTTTTATGAATAAAGATTAATTTCTCTCGAATTATATTTTTGGATATTATGGTGTGGATATTATTTAATGTTATAGTTGTGGGTAATATTTACAAATTTTGCAAAGTACGCAAGTTGTTATATAATATTCGTTTGGCCGGGAAATATTCTTTTTGTCGGAGAATATTCGTACGACGGTATAATCATTGGTGGACCCCACAACGAAAGTACGGTCGTAGTTAGAAAACGACAAAAATATTTTATGAAAATAATGGCAGAGGTTTTACCGTTTATCTTGTTGAACTACCCATTAGTAAAAATGCGATGTCTGGCGTGGTTGCGTAAGAGCGGTGATTGATTATTGATGCTTACGTGAGAAGTCACTCGGTTATACTCAATTATTGCTACGATGATAACGTGATCATATCTCTCATATTATTGATTCGATTATTGTCACAAGATTATCATCTGCATAATATTTTATATATTATTAAATCAATAATTGAGATGACAAAGTTATTCATATTATTAAATTGCAATATTTACAATGTCAGAAGTTCTGTCGAGGAGAGGTTTGGTCACCTAATTGCGCGCATGATAGGGAGAAATCCTTATTGAAAGCCCCTCTTTCCAGGAGCGACACGGTTGTTAAATATTGTGAATTATAATATTAATGATGAATAAGTTCATGTTGATTAAAGATGAATTTGATAGTTCCATTGTCTTTGGGATTATTTGTGTTAGTAGAAATCGACATTTATTTCGATAATAATTAATGTCTGGAGATTATATTGTTCAATCGGAATTATTAAGGGCACTTTTAGGTTTGAAAGTACTATTCACAAGTTACTATTCACAAGTTACTATTCATGAGTTACTATTCACAAGTTACTATTGAGTCACATTCACTTAATATTAGGGGAGTTAAAGAGATTGATGATACTTTGCATGACTAAGTTAAAGATGGAGGTATAGATGGAGGTACTATATTGTAATTAATTTTTCACATGTTTAGAACTATTGAGTCACATGATTTACTATTGAGTCACATGATTTTACTATTGATTCACATGATTTACTATTAGGGGAGTTGGTGCAAGTTTGATAATACTTGGATGACTGAATTAAAAATGAAAGAAAAGTTAGAGGTATTGTACTGTAATATTTCGAGCCCCAAAACATGCAATTATCGAAACTATATTTTCCTATAAATAGAAGCTCATTCTTCCTTCATTTCTCACCAATTCACTAAAGCTTTAGAGCCATTATTATAAAGAGAAATTATAGAGAGAAAGAAGAATAGAAGTCTGCTACATTTCTATTCCAAAGATCGACTTCATTCTAAGGTAAGGGTATTATTCTTTCGTATTCATGAAGAGAATTACTTTCTTTCAATACTCGTAAGAGTTGTTATTCCATTCTTCATTATTATGTTGGAATAACCTGTTTATGCGAAGTACCGTATACATGGTGAAATTCTTTTGTTATTCCATTCTTCATTATTATGTTGGAATAACTTTTTGTTTATCTAATCACCGCATACATGGTGAAATTCTTCTATTATTCCATTCTTTATTATTATGTTGAAATAACTTTGTTTATCAAGTACCGCATACATGGTGAAATTCTTCTATTAGTCCATTCTTTATTATTCGTTGGAATATCCATCGATGCGAATTTCATGGGACACAGTTCCATTATTTATTATTCGCATTTATTATTACGCCGGAATATCTTATGTCAATGCATTTTACTGTTGGACTGGTTCCATTATTTATTATTCGCATTTATTATTACGTCGAGAATATCCTGTCTGCAATGCGTTTCGTGGGACTGGTTCCATTATTTATTATTACATTGGGAATAACTTTATGTCGTATGGTCTCTATCGTATACATGGTGAATCCTTACATTATTCCATTCTTTATTATTACATTGGAATAACTTTCGTGCGTGTGGATTACCACATACATGGTGAATGATCCTTTGTATTCATTCCTTATTAAATTGTGGAAATGATTTGTATACGTGGATTACCACATGGCGGGTGAAAATCCATTTGCAGTTTCATATATTCTTCATTATACTCAGTTGGTTAAAGTTTTGACTTCTATACTCCATGAAATTAGTGGAATATCCTTGATATTTGCACTTCATCCAGTATCTTTTCATGGAAATATTCTTCTGAGCATTCTTAAATTTTACTCTACAAAGAAATATCATGTTGACAATTTGGACATTATTAGTTCTTGGATAAATTAATTCTTGAACTTGTTTTATTGAATTATTATGTCATTGTCATCATCCTCATGCTTATATTGTTATGAAAGTCATCTTTGGCTTACGTGCATAGATGGACTTAGTATGATTATGACCAGGGATCATTCGGTATAATCATGACCTATAATGTTATAAATGATATGGTAAAAGTCCTAAGTAGCCTGTAATGCATTGATGGGCAGTTTTTGGTATGATTATGATCAGGGATTATTCGGTATAGTCATGACCATTGATGATTTAATGAATATCCTTGGCTCGTAGTACAGGGATGATTAGAAGATGTGGTTTATTTATTAATCTGAGTCTCAGCGATAAAAGTTGATGAAAACATTTTTAAATCATAGAAGATAGTAGGTTTTATTCTCTACTTGACTCTTCTAATGGATTGCTTATTCCGCTGCAGTTAAAATTGATGTCTATTGTATTTTATCAATTTAACATTGTTGAAGACTAATGATAATTTATTCTACATTATCTTAGTCATAATATTTCTTACTGGGCTAGTTGAGCTCACCCTTTCTTTCACTATTCTCTTGAGAAAATGAGAATATATTTGAGACTAGTCGGGAAAGGAGTGACGGTCAGAAGATAAGCATTAGTAGTCCTCACTATTCTGTTAAATAGTGTGACAATAAATGTAATGAGGACTCCTTTGAGTGTGGATATTTTCTAGATGACAATATTCCTATTAAAACTCTCAGTTTATGTATTGTCGTATATTACACGACGGTTGTATAATTAAGTTTGTATTTGTATTTTGTAACATGTATTTGGCGACTCAAGATGGGTGATGTATACCTATTTTGGGGGCGTCACAAATGTAGTACTAGCCACCTCTCGATGCACTAATACCATATTAGCTTAAATCCACAAATTAGATAGAAACAAGTTAAACACCTTAATCAACTAACTCACTATAACTCTATGTGAATTATAATTAAAGAAGGTTTAAGATTAAGTTCTCTATCCGATTACATGTGATGTCAAGCATATCTCTACCTTAACATTCATCAAGAATCTGCTATTCACAAAATTCATGAACACACACTACATTAACTAAGTCTAGATTCGAATATCCTCTCTCGATTCCATACAAATCCACAAAAAATTGTTGATCAGACAATTCATAAATTTAAGCTCAAATTAATATAGATAAACTGGAAAATAGCTTATTAAACTAGAAATCAAAGTTTACAAAATAATCGTTTCACTTAAGGATCCACCATAAGCCTAAAAAGTGAATTAGTTCATCATAAATGAAATAACAACTGAATAATTCAAAGATAACATTCTTTCAATTACAAATAAAAGACTAAGGAGAAGAATAGTGAAAAACATCCTTCACGTAGCCTAAATCTGCAATCGTCTCGAAAATCTCTTCAAAATCTTCCTCCAATGCTTGCTATGAAAAACGTGAATTGATCTTCGTATTCTACCTTGTGTATTATTTAATTCCTTATTAATTGAGTAACAAACATCCAACACACGTTTTATTGATTAATTCCATGCCCAATAGAGTCCACTTGCCATCCAAATGCTAGAGTTCATGCCCCAGCAGAGTCCAAAACAAAACAGGAGAGTTCACGGTCGAGACCACGCTTTGTATGTAAAAGCCTAAACAGAGCCGCCTTGCCGCAATACCCTTCTGTTTGTTGTTGTTGAAGACCCCCGCCTTGAAGTACATAAAGTAAAAGGACCATACGGTGGTCTATTTTGCCAGATGACTTTGCTAACTTCATGATTACTTCCAAAAATGCTCCAATTGACTCCAATTCTTTGTTAAATGCCACAACAACCACCCTACACATAAAAGAACACAAAACAAATAAAAATGAACATAAAAAGAAGAAAATAGCAATAATTAAGCGTGAAATGGACAACGATCCGTGGATATGAAATCCACTTATCATCGATCACATCTATTCCCCACATTGAGAAGGGCCATGGTGAACTCATATTGTGGAGTTCCCTTGGAGGGGCGTAGATAGCATTCCCATGAATTTGGCATTAATAGCACCTCTTGACGTGATCATCACAGTCAGCTTTGAGCGTAAGCTAGTAATGCCCTGTTCTGAGGATTTTCTTAACAGGTAGGGGTCCGTTCATGTGTGGGCCACATACTCCACCATGGATTTCATCCATGAGCCTCTGAGCTTGGTCTTTGTCCAGACATCTAAGGAGTCCTAATCCTGCATCTCTTTTGTAGAGTGCATCTCCGCTCAGGTAGAATTTCATAGCCAATCGATGGATCCACCTTTTTTCAGTCGA
Organism: Panax quinquefolius; assembly: GCA_020205615.1. Taxonomy (NCBI): domain Eukaryota; kingdom Viridiplantae; phylum Streptophyta; class Magnoliopsida; order Apiales; family Araliaceae; genus Panax; species Panax quinquefolius. The sequence goes on along the minus strand of CM035154.1, from coordinate 100,435,889 downwards.
GCTCACCTCAGCGGGTGTAGATCCATCTCGCAGATATTCCTTGATATGAACCAAGAGTGTCGGATGGGAGGTAGCTCATCCAATACTTCTCCAACGTAATTCCCATAGGCTGGAACCTTTTGTAGGGCCAATGGGATCCTTGGCGTGTTTTCCTTGTCATGTATGTTGATCAAGGAGGCCAAAGTTGCTAGCACATCCGCAAAATCATTCCTACTCCGAGGAATGTGGAGGATGTTTACTTCTTCAAACTCTGAAGCCAACTATAAAACTTGCCAATGGTAAGGAAGTAAATGTAGCTCTTTGGTTTGATAGATTTCCGTGGTTTGTTTGATTACCAACTCCGAATCCCCAAAGACAGTTAACCGTCTGATGCCCATTGAGTGAACAAGTTTTAGCCCCATGATATAGCCTTCATACTCGATTGTGTTGTTAGTGCTAACAAACTGCAATTTAACGACGACAAGATACTGCTCCCCCGTACCGGACACTAGAATTGCTCCTTCTCCAGAACCTTCTGTGTTAACAGCTCCATCAAAATACATTTTCCACATATGGCATGCATCGTACTGATGGTGTTGCTGAATTATCATGACCCCTTTATCGGGGAAGTATGTTTCTAAGGGTTTGTAATCCCCTGCGGGTGCGGTGGCCAGTTAATCCAAAATTCCTTGTCCTTTAATGGACTTTTACGTCACGTAGACGATGTCAAATTGTTGTAGAATTAACTGCCATCTGGATATCCGACAATTCAATATGGGCTTACTGAACACATATTTGAGAGGATCCATGCAGGATATGAGATAGGTTGTGTGACCATGGAGGTAATGCTGTAACCTCATGGAAACCCATGCTAAAGCACAACAAGTCTTCTCAATCAGAGTGTACTTGTGTTCACTAATGCTGAATCTTTTGCTAAGGTAGTTGATAGATCGCTCTTGGCCTCTATCGTCTTTCTGTCCAAACATGCAGCCCATAACATTGTCATTAATGGATAAGTACATGAACAGGGGAACATCATCCTTGGGAGGTACCAAAATAGGAGCATTAATAAACTGCTCTTTGATTGTAAGGAAGGCTTTCTGACACTCATCATTCCATTTCATGGAGGAGTTCTTCCTTAATAGCTTGAAGATGGGCTCACAGGTTGCTTTGAGTTGAGAAATAAACCTGCTAATGAAGTTGATTCTTCCCAAAAATCCCCGTATTTCCTTCTCTGTCTGAGGAATGGGCATTTCCTTGATGGCCTAGATTTTGGTGGGATCCAGTTCAATTCCTTTGTGGTTGACTAGGAAACCTAGCAACTTGCCTAATTTAACACCAAAGGCACATTTGGTTGGATTCAACTTCAAGTTATACTTACACAACCTGTTGAAAAGCTTTCTGAGATGGTCTAAGTAGTCTTCTTCCCTTCGGGATTTGACAATGATTTCACCCACGTAGATCTCTATCTCTTTGTGCATTAAGTCTTGGAAAAGAGCCATCATAGCTCGCTGATAGGTTGCTCCGGCATTGATGAGGCCAAATGACAACCGTCTATAACAAAAGGTTCCCCAAGGCGTGATGAAAGAAGTTTTCTCACGATCCTCCTCAGCAATCATAATCTGATGATACCCCGCGAAGCAATCCGCAAAGGAGTACATGCCGTATTGAGTAGTATTTTCAATGAGAATGTGGATAAATGGTACGGGAAAGCTATCTTTACGGCAAGCTTGGTTCAGATCCCGGTAATCCACGCAAACTCGCACCTTTCCTCCTGGTTTAGGCATGGGGACTATGTTTGATATCCATTCAGGGTATGTAGACACCATGATGATACCCGCTTAAAATTGTTTCACAATTTCTTCTTTAACCTTTAAACTCCACTTAGGTTTCAATTGCCTGAGCTTATGCCTGACTGGCTTAAATCCCTCTTTAATGGGAAGGCGATGAAGGACAATGTCAGTGGACAAACCCACCATGTCTTCATGAGACCATGCAAACACATCCTAGAATTGGGTTAGTAGCGCAACCATGTCATTCCGTTGGTTTGGGGTGAGGTCTAAAGCAATCTGGATTAGCTTAGGGTTTTCTAAGGTTCCGAGATTAAAAGAGGTGGTTTGATCAAGGTTAGGTTTAGGTTTGTCTTCGACCCATTCCTTAATCTCCTGAGGTATCTCAATGTCCTCTTGTACTTCCATCAAGTCTGAGTCCAACTTTTCATCAAAGTTACAGTCCTTGTGGAGAAAAGGCACCTCATCAGCAAGTACATGCACATCTTAATTCAGAGTCCTGAAACAAAATATGCTTTCACTTAATATATGAAGCTGTTTAATCATACAAAGTGTTAGCATGTACTGATAAAACGACTTCTAATATTGTACTGAAAAGTAAGCAGTTAAAGTTATCTACAGGGCAGATGGAATTTTTGCTCGTTTTACCCTCGTCGACCAATGCACGGAGTGCTGCTCCAATTGTCGAGGGTAAAGTCTTGATGGACTGCAGTGATGGAAGGGCTATCATCGTCCTCCTTCTCCCTAATGATGACCATGATGTCTGGGCAATCATCGTCTGGGGTGTATCTGTTTATATGCTCATCACGGACAATGATACGTATGCCTGACATCATCAGGGTGATGTCTTGTTTACGTTTCTGTTCCCTCTCTTCCACTTTGGGATCAGGAATCAGGACCTCTTTTACTTTAACCAGTACTGGTTTGGGAAATAGCATAGCCATAATATGGGCTGGCACTTTTACCTGAGATTGTATCAGCTCAGGAGTTGCAGGTGGAGAAAATCATTGTGTGGCTGAAGTTGAAGGAAACTGTTTATACTTATGAGGATTCTTGTGACTGGAGCTAGAAGAATATCCTAATCCAGCTGTCCCTGTTTGACTGGGCACTTGAATCGGGTGCTTAATACCCTGATGATCTTTGCCTAACCCTTGTCCAGGTTGATGACCCAACAACATCATCTCTTGAGTAGCCGACATAACCTCGGCAGAAATCTTGGGTGTGAGCGGTGGCGCCCCAATGGGATGGTAATGAGTGTTGCTCACCTCCAGAGCGTGAAAACTGACCGGCTTAATTTTTGAATTGAAGCTGATTAATGGCATATCACTTTGTTCCGGACATTCCGGCTCAGCATTAACAGTGACTAGGTTATTGTTGATAATGTACTTGAGTTGCTAATGAAGGGTGGAAGGGACAGCTCTGGCCATATGAATCCATGGTCTTCCCAATAGCAGGTTGTATCCTGTGGCTATTTTGAGCACGTGAAAGGATACAATGAATGTATGTGGACCAATCTCCACTGGTAATTCAATTACTCCAACGGCATTTTGTCGGGACCCATTAAAAGCTTTGATAACCTTATGGCTACTTTTGATCCTCTTGGGGTTGATATTCATCTTCTCCAAGGTAGCATAAAGGCAGATATTCAGAGATGAACCTCCATCTATCAAGACTCCTCCAACCATGTATCCGGAGGACAAAACTGCTATATGCAACGGCTTGCAATGACCGGTCCCTTCAGTAAGTATATCGTCATCAGTGAAAGATATCACATTATTGTTGAAAATGTGATCAACCAGATGTTGGAATTTTTCCACATCCACTGATTTCAGTAAATGGGCTTCTTTCAAGACCTTTAGCAATATCTTCTTGTGATCTTCAGAAGCGAAAACCAAGTCCAATATGGAAATTTGTTGTGGAGCTTCTTTCAAGCTTAAAACCACTTTAGCTTCGTTATGGCCCATGGTACGGAGAAATTCTTCAATCTTCTCAATGGGAACTTTCCCATTTAATTTGATGGTGGGCTTCATCACCCGATGGGGAAGATATAGTGGATTCTCCTTCGACACTGCAGTAGTAGTATGTGAAGTAGATCATTCAGCCTACTCATAATTCCATGGGACTTTGTGTAGGCTGACAACAGGATACTGTGGTCTGAATGGGAAGTTAATTGGCTCTGGTGCAGCCACTTTCAAAGGATTGTCAACACCTTTGAGTTGAATTGCTTGTATTGTGGGTGGTTTAGCAGCCACATCATCCTCAGCGAATATAACTACTACGCCATCCTTCCATTTTATAGGACATGTGTTCCCACTCTCGAGTAACAAAGTGTCATAAATACGCCATTTTGCGAGGACCATTGTCAATTAAATTTTGAATGAGGTGGCGGAGTGCCCAGCATTCTTCTGTGTTGTGACCGCGAGAGTGGTAGTGATATTGGCATACTCCCTCAGAATTAAATCGTCTGGAACAAAGATTGATTGGAGGTAGAAGGGATGTAATTCTTCCTTCATTGATCAACATCTGAAATATCTCCTCCATAGGTTGGCCAAGATATGTAAATTCCCGTTTGTTGGCAAACTCCCGACGGACTTTGACACTTGCTCTTTTCGTAACTTTATCCTCTAGTGTTTCACTTTCTGAAGGTGAGGATGGAATATTCATGACAAAAGGAAGGAGACTAGCATGCTCCTGACTGATTAATTGGCGTGTGACTTGATGTTGATGAATCACCAGTTCTGCCAATTGATCTAATTATTTGTAAAGAGCCTTAATCTTATGCTCCATCATAAACTGGAACTACGCATAATCCCATCTGTCAGCACCGTCTTTGCTGGTCTAGGAAGATTTAACAACATAATTGGAACTTTGTCCACTGCTCTAATTAATCATATTGACCTCTCCTTCTTTGTGTTGAAGAAGAGGATTGTCTTGCACATGAGGTTGGTCGGGTTTAGTCACAACAATCTCCCCAATATCGATTAAGTCTTGGATCTTGTGTTTCAAGGCCAAACAATCCTAAGTGTCATGTCCTGGTTCCCCAGCATGATAAGCACACTTCCGAGTAGCATTGAAACCCTTCCCATTCCAGTTGGCTGGTGGAAGAAGATGTGTAATTATATTCTGAGTAGTCAGAAGAGTAAGGATATTCTCGAGTGAGTCCCCTAAGGTTGTGAACACTCGAGGGCGTCTGACTTCTCTACCTTTAGGCAATGAAGGGTTTGAAGAATGTGCTTGCAAAGGGGAGTAGTTTCTCCTCTGAATAGGCATATTCTGATTGCCTTTTTGACCTTTTAGTATCAAGGAAACATCTTCCTCTTTCTTTTTATGGACCCTCCAGTGGTTGTTGCCATAAGTTCCATACTGGATGTGCTCAGCAACTGCTTTAAGAGCGGCTAGGTCTTGAATCTTTCCTGACTTCAATCCCATCTCAGCCATCTCTCCGTGTTTGATTATTTCAGAAAATAGTTTACCAATGCCAGCTAAGACTCTTTCATAGAAAAGAGCTTCTTGTATGTCTATGAAGGTCATGACCATTTCTAATTCCGTCATGGAAGGAATAACTTGAGCAGCAAGGCACCTCCACCTTTGAGCATACTCTCTGAAAGACTCATTAGACTGTTTCTTGACCTTGGTAATTTGGTACCGGTCAGGAGCCATCTGAGATTGGAAGCTGTACTGAGTGAGGAAGGCATGAGCTAGTTCCTCCCAGCTATGGATCTTTGAGTTGTCTAATCTAGTATACCATGATCGGGATTCTCCAGTCAGACTCTTTCCGGAGCAAATTTGCATTACGAGCTTCTCGTCCTCTGTATAAGATCCAAGTTCTCCTATAAATATCTTCAAATGTGTATAAGGATCCCCTAACCCATCATACTTTTCAAAGTCAGGAGTTTTTAACTTCTCTGGATAATGAACACCAGGAAATATACAAAGGTCGACATATGAAACACTCCCGTGTGTTCCAATTCCTTTGATAGAACGGATGGTTTCCTCCATTTGAAGGACTTTCTTCCTGATATCACCAGTGTCTGGATCTTCTTTAAGATGGATGTTTTCAGGAATTTTGTTGGTCGTATCCAACTGCAGTTCAGGATTTGTTTTGTATGAACCTTGTGCTCCTCCTTATGCAGAAGATTCTGTATGTACGGGTATTCGCGAACCCTGAGTAGATTGGTGTAATTCTTTAAGTAGAACAGCCAAATCTGTGATTTGCTTGCTTAATCCGTCAAACTCTTCTCGAGAGACAGGAGCAGGATTTGACTGGTCAGATGAAGACATGATTGGCTGTAGGCTCGTGGCCTTTTTGGATTTTGAGCGGGTAACAGGCCCAATTGTTTCCCTACAAAAACTTATGTAGTTTAGTCTCAGGGAATGTATAAATGTTTACATGCTATCATAGTGTTTCCATTTTAGGAATATTATCATGGAAAACGGGTGTCATTTGATAGCATGTCATGTATTAATATGCATGTGTAAATATTCTTCATATTTTCCATTACATAAATGAACATGGAATAAAATTAAAAGTACTTGTCTTTACAAGTAATTAAAAATGGAAAGCATGAAGAGACTTTCCTCCGCATTTGGTTTATCAGAGGCTGACCTATCTTAGGTTACTCTCGTGGCTTTTTGGCATGAAGGTTCTCAGATCATCGCAATCTACTCGACTAAAAGTTAATCCGGTCTTTTAACTAGAGCGAATCTGGGTGGTGCCTTTCCTGAGCCTCGTTGGAATTAGTCTTCCTACGAGTCCAGTAATCAAATACCGAAAGGATAGCCTCCTGGTGGAGGAACCACACAACATACATTCACATACAACGTGTCTCACCATTTATGAAAATGACGACATGTGCGAAGCACTAATATCACAGATAGATATATTTCAGTGCAGTAAATAAAATGCATTCGTACACATTCATCAATAATGTAAATGCAACATTCACACACAAGCATATAAAAGTTTTGAAAAGCTTGTAGTAGCGGCTTAAGCCCTCTTACTGGATTCCCTAGCGGAGTCGCCACCTGTTGATGTTGGGATTTTTATTTGTCCCTTTTCTGTTCTTGTTCTTTGGTGTTCTCATGTTATGTGAGATTTGTTTGAAAAAACAAGTGAAAAAGGTCCGACATGTATATGTTGTGATTTTATTTATAAAAAGTCATTGGTTGGTGTTTTTAATGGTTGCACCAATGCAACCGAGAAAAGGTTTGCACATTGACCCGGTGATGTGACCTTTGCTAACGAATCGCTAAAGCAAGAGATTCATTTGGGTTAGGGCTTGATTATGCGGAGGAAGGTGTTAGGCACCCCAGACATCCGTGTTACCATGATGATTTAGCCACTTTTCAAGAAAGCTGTTATATGAATGTGTGTGTGTGTGGGGGTCAATGTCTTTGTTATTTGGAAGTAGTGTGAGGCCTCATTCGCACCTATATACACAGGGTTTGAATTTGTATGAAAAAATCAGTTTTAAACATGATATAGCAATGAGGTTTTGTAAAAGAGGTTTTTCAAACCCTGTGCTCAATAGTAATTGAGACCTTTTCATACTTCCGTTTTATTATTAAATGTTCGACTAGGTTGCTTTTATTTTCGAGATGCGAAGAATCTTCGAGAAAATAATATATAGCAGTGCTGAACTCTTCATGGGCATGAAAGTCATCTAAGGAAATTCAAACGCCGTGAATAATTTACAAGCTGCTTACAGCTGAAAGATGTCCATCACATGAACTGAATCTAGATTCAGTAGACTGAATCTGTGATCACATGATTCCTAGGCTCACATGATGTCGCAGTTTATATAAAAAGCAGTAAGCGGTTATATATATAAAAGTTATAAATATATATACAGACATGATCAACCACCACGAAGCACCTCCATGGAGGATCAGAAATGTAAATATATAAAAGCGGAAGATATATATAGAGACAAGATCAACCACCACGAAGCACCTCCATGGGGGATCAGAAATGTAAATAAAGCAATAAATGCGATCAACCGCCACGAAGTAAACTATAAGCGGGAATAAATGTAAAGAAAGCAATAAAAACGATCAACTGCCACGAAGTAAACTCCAGGCGGGACGGAATGTAAATAAAGCAATAAAAGCCCACAAAGTAAACTTCAGGCCTGACAAAAATGTAAATATATATATATATAAGCGGTAAACGCACAAGATATATATCAATCCCAGCTCAGTTTATCATTTCAGTGATTTATCGATATATATATATATATATATATATATATATAAGCAAATAAACGCTCCGGACATAAGTCCAGGCTCAATTGAGGCATAACTCGATAATGTTAGTCCATATATATAAATAAATATATATATATATATATATATATATATATCGTATGCGAAATGAAAACCACGGACGAAGTGCAGGTATACACAACAACACGACTCTCAATGTGAAGAAGAGAAGTGTGCAGTGCAAAAGATGAAAGAAAGGCTTTATAGTGTGTAAGAAGGCTTACGGTGGTACGCCAAAGAAGACTTCTATGACTTTAAGTGGATGAACACTCGACTCATTTGTAAAAAATATAGCTATATGTGAGCTTACAAGTGTTTAAAATGAGAAAGCACTAAATATGGGGTGTGTACAGAGCAAATTTGACAGGGCTTCCTCGCCTTTTTTTTCTTGAATATGGCCACCCCAAGCCCTATATTTATAGAGCTGGGAGCCGCAGGTGTACCTGTGGTAGCCGCAGATGCACTGCTTGGTGCCGCCGGTGCCCGGCTCTCATGAGTCCCGTCGTCTCAAAATGCACGTGCACGCTGTGTAAGCGTGATGTCCTTCGAACTTGCAGAACTTCAATTCGAGCATCCGATTGAGGTGTATAAGACCTGTTTTAGACTACTGTTGTCAAGAGCTACGCAATGACATGGGATTAGAGGTTGTACGAAGTCAGAAAGATGGAACCATGTCTTATCTCTTCAAGCTTCAAATTATATCCGCTGTGCTGCCTTGCGTAGTAGTCACTCGGGATTGCAACTCCTTGGTTCTTATGGGAAATTGTTGTGTAGAATGTATGTTGATTGTTGTTTGTTAAGACGATGCCATGTGGGGTTGAGGTGGCAATTTGATGACTTTGCCCTTCACCAGGGTTATCTCCGGTTTTGGCTGATAAAGCAAACGTTGCTCAAGGCTATCTCTGAGATTAGGCTGCTGCAAATGTTGAATGCCCTCAGGGTTGTCTCTGAGGTGTGCCTATCCTCCCAGGGTTATCTTCGGGTTTGTGAATTGAGTGCCTCGGTGTGAGTCCCGAGGTTGAAGCTGACTGCATGGGTTGAAACGAGCATCTCCGGGGTTATCTCCGGAACTACAACTGCACTTCTTGGGGTTATCTCCAAGGTTGATATTGTCTTTCCCGGTGTTGTTTTCGGGACTGAGACTGAACATCTCGAGGTTATCTCCAAGATGAATCGGCCTTCTCCGGTGGAATTTCTGGTATTTGCACTACTTTCCCCAAGGTTATCTCCGAGGTGGGGGAATGATACTTCTGGTGTATTTTTCGGGGTTAAAACTAAACTTCCGGTGGTATTTCCGAGATTAAGCTGAGCTGTCTTCCAGGGTTATCACTGAAAGAAGATTCCGCACTTCTTGCAATGTTAGTAACAGGTAGGCGGAAAATTTCTAGTGTCTACATTAATCAAGAACACATAAGTATATATGACCATCTCTCAATGCATCATACTCAAATCAACTTAAATCCACAGATGATAAAATTAAGAAGAACACCTTAGTTAACTAATTCACTATATCTCTATGCAAATTACAATTAAAAAGGATTTTAAGCACAAGTTCTTTATCATATTACATGCGATGTATAGGTATATCTCTATCCTAGACATATATTATGTATTCCAGCGCCATGCAGAAAACACAATCATATGTTATTATGATCATATCTAAATCTATAATTCATCTCTCGAGTTCATATAAATTATCACGATAATTGTTAGCTAGGAAATTAAGCAATTCATCACAAATCATAATAGACAATCCAAGAATAATCACAATAATTAATAGAGAAGCATACTAAAAATAAACTATGCAATAAGCTCCATTGTAATCTTAAACACAAGATTTAATTCATGATCAATGAATTAAAACTAAGAATCCACAATTGAATAAACATTAAAAGACAAAAATAGAAGAAGAGAAAAAGAGAAAAAGATAGAATCTATTGTCTGCAGATTTGATGCTCCCTCCTTGCTCCTACTTTGAATCTTCAATGGTCTCCAAGTTGCTTCAATCTCCAAATCTCATAAGAACTAGGATTTTTGGTCCTAATCTACTCTAATCTAATTTAATGGAATCCCTACTTTTCAATCCTTGCAATTCTCCTCCTTTTATATGCCTCTTCATATGTCTTTTAGTCCTCCTGGAAGTCCTTAAACAATCAGTTCAAACCAATCCTTTTTGAACTCAAATTCTGAAAACTCATTTTTTTTCCCGACACCCCCACCCCGGCGGGGGTTTTTGAACTGGATAAGCCTGCCCCGGCGGGGGGTGATTATATAGTTGGCCTTGTACCCCCACCCCGATGGGGGTTTCCTTTGTAAATATGTCCGCTCCAACAGGATGGGGGGAGGGTATGTCTCTGCAGTTCTAATTTTACCTTTTGCATGCCATTTCTCGTCATAACGTCGCCATTCTACCACCATGCCTCGTATTGCACTCCTAAACATAAAACAAACACAAAACAAGTAAAATCGAACTTAAATAGACAAGAACAACACAGATTAAGTCCAAATCAGAAGCTGATTCGTAGGTATGAAACCCACTCATCAATGGTAAAAACCTGATTCAATGGTGAACTTAACAAGGAAGACGAAGGCCACCAAGAGCAACCTCTTTACTCTCTGCTTATCTTCCGCTGCTTCTAATATCATCATCTTCTTCTTTTTCTTTTTATTTCCTTATTTGTTCTCCTTATTCCTTCACCAATATCCCAGATCTGGATACCCAAATTTGACACAACCATCATTTGAAAAAAGATAATTAAGAATTTTTAAGAATTGGTCGAAGTATAGAACTCGTTATTGCAAATAACCATTGTCTCTCCAGTTGCTTCATCATCGTCGATTCTTACTTCCATCATCACGATTCTCACTCCCATCGTCCTCGATCCTTTTACATGATTTATTTTGAGATAAGAGTTCATTAGATTGAGACGACGGAGAAAGGGGAGGGCAAGAGGCTAGTGGTGGTGGAAACGAAAAAAAGATGTTGAAAATTTATCTGATAAAGGGTTTAAATTGTATGAATCATGAGTTTAATTTTTATTAAGTGAGTAAGTTTTTGTCTTATGTATTAAAATATATTTGTTTTAATACATATTATATTATGTCAACAAAAAAATATTGAGATTTTTCTTGTTATGAAGTCTTTTTTAATTATTATTATTTTAAGTTTCTCCAAATTTATTATTTTTTGTTAAACATTATTTGATATAATTTTTAAAGTCAACGATATTTAGTGTCAATTGTATTTAGAAATATTTTAATTTGAGATTAAGTGAATTTAAAAATATTTTAATTTGGGGTTAATTGTATTTAGATTATTTTAATTTGGGGTTAATTGTGCTTAACAATATTTAAATTTTTTATGAAGTCAAACCGTATCTAAATACGGTCAAATCGTATAAAACCATTTGGCTTCAACCGAGTTGTCACTCGGGTCAGATATTCAGACCAATTTTGGTCGGAATCTGAATTTGGGGCTACATTGTATGAAATTAGGTATTTTATGTAGTAAATTGTAAGCCTAAATACCTTGGGTACCGAATTATAAATTTGATGTTACTTGATGTAATAGAAGTGTAATTAGTCCTTTTACAATTTAGGTGGGCAAACATAGACAATGAAAATTTAAAGATTAACTATATCCCATCAAATTTTTTTCGAGCAAGTATAAATTATGAAAAACTCATATCTTAACAATAATCTATCAAAATCTCTTAATTAATATATAATCACATAAGAACTATAAAATAAATGTATTTAAATAACGAACCATGAAGACGAAATCAATTAAATATAAAAGCATAAATAATAGAAGAGATGGAAAATATTATGATGAATAATTATTTAATTTCATCTTCATCCTATATTAAAGAAATTAACTAGACATGAAAATAAATAAACTAAATAAAATAAAGAAGAGAAGACATAAAAATAAAATGAGAAAACTCTCTTTAATTAAGGGTCATTCAACGACTGTACAATGAAAAATTAATTTAATCTACTCCTACTCCTAACCTAAACTAATAGAAATACCTAATGTTCCTCTCTCTTAAACCAAAGACATATTTATAGGGAAAATAATTTTGTGCCCTAATTTAGATTCATTCAACTTGGTCTCTTTTGTTCTCTCTTCTTTCTTTCTTGACTTCAATCTTTATATGGTAATCCTCCAAGATTCTTTTTTCATGTGGTTTTTCTTCTCATTGTAAGATTCTTCTTGGATATTTTCTTATATGAATAAAAGCATTAAATATCGCTTGATAACAAGATTTTGACTTTATTACAACAAAATATTAAATCTTATAAAATAAAATAAAATATATTAATTTAATAAAATAATATAATTAAAATGAAAAAATTAGGGATAATAAAATGTATGAATTATGTTTCTAACAATGCTTTTGAGTAATTCAAATACATTATTTTAAATATTTATTTCACATTTATTAAACATCAAAGAATAACAATTTATGAAATATATGACCTTTTACCCTTTGATAAATAACCTTTTTTTCTTTCTTTTTAATTACACATAATGATTAGTTTAGTCGGTGAATAACGTCATCAATTTATAATGTTATATGTTTAATTGCAATTTATAATATTATATGTCTAATTGAACGTAAGTGAAAATTTTTTATCAATTTATAACATTATACGTAAAATTGAACGTAAATAAAAAAAACTTTAAATTTGATTATCTGATATAAAATTAAAAGAGTCATCATTGAAATAAAAAAAAAATCAATATTTTATAGTAATAATTTATATTTAAAGCTTATTTATAAAGTGTGCACATACGACACTCTTTCTTTTTTATAAAGAGCATACCACAAAAAATTTAAAGATTAAAGCCAAAAACATCATCTTTCAAAAAAAAATATATGAAGAAATCACGGTGGACCCCATTTGGATTACACATAAATTGTTAACTTGTAAATTACCTGCACAGAGAAAAGACATTCCTTGTTGAATCGATAGAGCGATTCGACATTGGGGAGAAGATGAGGAAGGAAGACACCGTAAAGCTGATCAGTGCCGAGGGTTTCGAATTCATAATCGACAAGAAAGCCGCCGTGGTTTCTCAGACCATTCGTAACATGCTTACTTCTCCAGGTGCCTCTCCCTTCGCCCAATTTATACTTAGGTTTTCTAATTTGATGATTTGAAACTAAATAATTTCTTTTGTTATTTGAGGATTTCATTTTTTTTATGATAATTTTTCCTCTTTTTGTCATGGTGATCTGAGTAATTTTCTGGAGTTGATGTGTTTTCAGGGAGTTTTGCTGAGACAGAGCATAGAGAAGTGACTTTCCCAGAGATTAGCACTACAATTCTTGAGAAAATCTGCCAGTACTTTTACTGGTCTCTTCAATATGCCAGGTTTTTAATTGTACTGATTTTTTTTATTTCCTATTACGTTTCTTTATACCCTGTGTCTGATGCTTTGTTATGGGTAAAATGGATAAATTGAACGTTCATTTTTTGTGTTTCATTATTTGATTCTTTTATTGAATTATGTAAATTTGGAATTCTAGACATTTATATTAGAAATTTAATCTCGATATCATTTGTTTTACTGATATTGTTGGTATTCTGTTTCAGTTGTTATATACTCAATTTGTGAAACTATATGCCTTTGGTTTTATTTTATAAGGTTGAAAAGGATATACCACACGGACTGGTTAGGGAAATTCGTTTTTGTTTTTGAAGTTTGGATGATAAAAATTTACAGAATTGATGTGACTGGTAATTCGTATGCTACCCACAAGGTTTCTGATGGGATGAGGCTTGCAATGACAACTGTTTATTATCTTGTTTGGAGTGCCTATCATCTCCTTGAAATCAGTGGATTTTTTAAGAAAGAACGGTCTACTGCACAATAAGAACATAAAATTATGAAAACTATGGGAAGATGAATATGCCCAGTACTATATTATGGCCTGGAGAGGGAGAGGGGGAGTTTTTTTTGCCACCACCAATCCCAAAGTTAAATGTGACAATGATAAGATCTAAAGGTCCTAAAGATACAAATGGGCCACATAAAGACACAAATGGGCAACATAAAGATACAAATGCCTAGATCGAGTGAATTCAGGTATTAACTAGAAGGCGTCCACATGAATCGATCTTATAAGCGCTATATTATTAACCATGTGTGTTGTGTATATTGATTTGAATTACAACATGGATGTATTTAATAGCTTCTTTATTTCAGATAGTTTGAGATTCTTTGAGGCTTGTAGTACTAGCTAAAAGTGAAGATCGTTCCCAAGCTTGCACTCACTTGATATCTGAACACCATACTAAGGCCTGTGTACTAAAGTTCCTTTGAGTTACTACTTACTAGATGAGGTTTGGTTGGCTTGACTAGGATAAAGAGTTAAAGGACTGAAACTTTCAACTAGAGGGCTCTTCATTAATATAATCGTCTTCTTTTGCAACAAATTTCAACGATATGGAGTGAAAGTCAGGGACGCTGGGTTGTCCGACCAGAAAACAGAATAGAGTTTAGTTAACCATATCTTAAGTCCAGCTGTTCAGTCCAAATAAACATGTCCAGATTGACCTTCGACAATCTTGTTGTGGTTTTAATATATGAGGCTAACACGGACAGGTATTAGGCTAGCGATGCCAACTAATAATCCTATTACTTTAAGTAGTATGTGTCTGAAATTATTACATCTCTTCCCTGTGACTTTTTGATGACGGTTACACCTTACTGGGATTCTAGATGCATTTGCTGTCATTCTACCTTTAGTTGGCTGATGAAGTGTGTGTGGAATATGTGAACAGAATGCATGGAAGGGATGATATCCTTGACACCGAATGAAACATCCATATGAATGATCTATTATTTTGCAGTTTCGAATACTTCATGGTATGGTTTCCTTGAAAGGTTTTTCCAATGAAATGTTAGCCTTATAATTGACCAGTAAGGTAACACATTTGACATTTAAAAATTTAAACGAAGAAACATGCTTTGAAAGATTGATATATTTCCTAAATCCATAAGGACCATAACACCATTTGTGAATAGAATCAATGCTTTTAGATGTTTTGGTGAATTTTTTTGTTAAATCTGGAACTAAATTGGAAAGAATTAAAGCTCAACTGCTTCAAACAAGGATTAACGTCTGTATGCATCTCCTTGAAGTTGCTGGATTCTTTACTCTTCCTGATTTTTATGTTGTCATGGCGTGTGTGTGTGTTTATATATATTTATATTTCTTCTTCCTCTTGTCCTCTCAGTCCATTAATTTTACTTAGATTTTTGAGTCTTCCATTTTGACATACAAGAAGCATTCTTTTTGTCAGTGGAAAAGAGAGTGAGTTCCACATTGAACCTGAACTGACTTTGGAACTGATGATGGCTGCTAATTATCTGCACACTTGATAGAGTGAGTTCTTTTTTGCTTTTGCTTCCTAAAAAAGTCCTGATGTGCTTAGTGAGCCTTTTCATTAATTTATTTTCATAAGCATGTGTGATCATGTATTTTACTTCCTTATGGTAGTTGTTAGGTTGGTATTGAAGAGTAGATTTCATTCTTTTGTTGTAATATTTTCTGCAAGTGTTACTTCTATCTATAAATATGTTACCTTTTACCTTTTAAAAAGAAATTACATTATTTTTGTCCATTTGTCCTTTATCAGATGCTTAACTCATAAGTATTTAGTAATTGCATTCTTTATTGATACCATTTTTATAATATTTCTGTTTTGGATTTTTGTATACAGGATACTTGAGGATTATATTGTTGCTCAAGTTCTAAAGATTTGAAAGTATTATATCAGCATTTTCGCTACCAATGGGTTAGGTAGTATATTGGTCTTTTTTTAATACAATTAGAGTTATTTAGGAACAGATTTATGTTACTGGATTGATTGCAAATACTTGAGACTATTAACATTTGATGAAGATACATAAGAATGTACCATTTGTTTTCATGGACGGATAAACAAATTGTGGTCATATCTTTCTATGTCGAGCTGAACTTGGATTTCTGTTACGTTTAACCTGATCTTATTCAACATTGTAATTAATTAGTAGTAGTTTTCTAGTAAATTTCTCGTCTTATTCATGTGGGAGTTAAGGTTTTATCATCCGTTGAGGGGCTTTTTCTTGGACAAGGATCCTCCTCTCCATTACTATTCCTCTTAAGATTGTTATGTTGCATTTTTTTTTTACTTCTATTGCTTAGAGATTTTATGAAAGAAACGAAGCCTTTTCGGCCTCGTCATGTGAATGATTAAAATTTGTATGATCACTAACCGAGTAAAATTTTATGCTGATCTGCCTATTAGTTCTCTATGGAGAGCTGACATTGGGGTGTGTTCAGTAAACTGAAAAACTTGGTTAGATGTCTAATGAGATTTTTAATGTTGAATATGAAATTTAGTGTACTTACTTCTTAATGATATCCCTATTAGTGTGGTGGTTTCAAAAAAAGAAAAGGAGTAGCCAATCTGCCAATTTAAATGAAAAACTCGTTGCCAAAGTAAATTTGTGACCATAAAGGGTAATATATATATATATATATATATATATATATATATATATATAACATGTATATATTATGAATTAAAATTATAAACAAATAATTATATACATACCTTACATTATAATTATAAGGTACTATTGAGTTTATAATTTTAAAGAAAAAATTAATTGTATAAAATATTTAAATTATAATTATCGGTATGAAATAAAACTATAAAAATAATTATAACTTTATTGTGTCCAAGTAAATCTTAAAAGAAACAAAAACAAAACTCATGCATATTTAGTTCTACCTATAATAGTTTTTGATTCTCAATAACAAATAAATATGAATACCACCTATTACATGCCAAATAAAAAATATTCGTCCATTTTAAGATCTTAATTAATTACCAAATCAAATTCATATTTAGAACAATATAAATACATTCATTATAATTATAAACGAATGGTTATATACACACCTTTCCATATCTTATTACAAAAGGAAACTGATATTTTCACATGTAAAAGAAATATTTTTACATGAGTCTCTCTCTCTCTCAAGAAGGTGAAACTCACTCACTATTTATCTAAGATGGATCATATGAAAATATCAATTTTTTATATAAAGATATCAGTTTTCTTACAAGATCATATTGAGATTATAATTTTAAAAAATGCATAAACTAGATACAAAAAATATTTGGACTAAACCCTAAACCTTAACTCCTAACCCAGAAACATCCAATATGAAATTAAATTATAAAAATAATTCTCGCTTTACTTTAACTATCTATATCTAAAGGAAAAAATAATAATTTTTCATTTGTTTCAAATTATAAGATTAATATTATTTTTAAAAAAATTAATTTTAAATATTTTTAAATTCAAAATTGATATGAATTTATTTAATTTATATCAAAATAATTATGAATATTATAAATTACTTAAAATTACTGTTAATTATAATATTTATTATTTTCAAATATAGATGAATTATGTCAATTTTAAATTAAAAAATCTTATTAATATTAGAATTTGAAACAAATGGATTGATCTGGCAAACGAGCCGGGATATCGGTGGGCCGAACCAAAATGACCCAATTTTTTTTGGGATGAAAATATGAGGCCCGTGGTTCGGATTAGGCCAGGCCAGCCCGTGGTTTTTTTTAACAAAATGATGCTCTTGTTAAGAATCAAACCTAGACCTCCCCCACTCCTTAAATAAATGCTCAAATCAACTGTAAGATCCCAACTTTTTATGAATAAAGATTTAATTTCTCTAATTATTATTTTGAATAATAAGCTGTTGATTTGATATAATGCTTTACTTATGGGTGAAATGTGCAAATTTTACAAAGTAAGCAAGTTGTCATAAAATATTCGTTTGGTCGAGGAATATCCGTACGACGGCGCAATCATTGGTGGACCACATAACAGAATATCTGTCGGATATAGAAAGTGACAAAAATAACCTTTTTATAAAAATAACGACAAAACTTTTACCGTT
Source organism: Panax quinquefolius (assembly GCA_020205615.1). Taxonomy (NCBI): domain Eukaryota; kingdom Viridiplantae; phylum Streptophyta; class Magnoliopsida; order Apiales; family Araliaceae; genus Panax; species Panax quinquefolius. Next base: position 100,417,864 of record CM035154.1, on the reverse strand, counting down.
AAGCTCGTTAAAATACCCTATTGATAAAAGTACGAGAATACGCCATTTGCCAGATCAGAATAATACCAGTATTGCACAATATTTCTAATTATTGATTCTTACGTAAGAAGTCACTCAGTTTCGTTCAATAATTGCCACATTAATTGTTACATAGTATCTCATATTATTGATTCAATTATTGTCACAGTATCATCTGCACAATATTTTATATTACTAAATCAATAATTGACACGACACAATTATTCATTTATTAGTTAGCATTATTAGCAATGTTTAGAAAGTTCTGTCGAGGAAAGGGGTTGGTTATATAATTGCGCGCTAATAAGGATAAATCCTTATTGGAAAGCCCCCTCTTTCCTGGGAATGATCTGGTTGTTAATATTGTGAGCAAATAATATTATTTATGAATAATTATTATGTGGTAGATATTGGTTCAATTTTGATAAATGAACGAATTTGTTGAAAGTTTGAAAATTATTTTTTCCAATAAAATATTCATTCAAATATATTATTAAAATATTATAAATTTTTTAAATGATAATATAATTATTATAATATATAATTTTCAGCATGTAAATAAAAGTGGAGTGAAGGTTATCATTTTTATTCCTTACGTGCACTCCTCCTTTGTAAATGGGTGGAATAATTCCCCTGCAATCCTTTGTTTTCCAAAATAGCGTGGGCCCTCAAAATGTAAGCTTCCTTTTTAAATTCTCCTGTAGAATCTTGTGTTTTCCAAATTGTGGGCCTTATGAGTTAGGCATTGATGAAAAATAAGAGAGTTGGGCGAAGAAGAAGGTTATGCAGGTTAGGCAAAGAAAAAAGAGAGGAAAGTTAGGCAGTTGTTTTGATTTTTCCTCCGTGGTGCGCTATAAATAAGGGGTAACCTCTCCTTCCTAAAACACACCTTCAATATCAGAAATTTTTATTCTATAGTATTATGAGTATTTCTCTGGAGTATAAGGATACTTTGAGTGTAGCTTTTTGTGCTAGATTTTCTCAAAATAATATCCGATATTCCAGTCAACTCCAGTTTCTACTAAGGTAAATGATATTATTTTATTTCAATACTCGTAAGAAATATTATTTTCTTTCATACTCCATATTATGAAAGTAAAATTATTTCATTTCATATTCCTAAATTTAAACTTACTACGGTAAGTATTGCTTCTATACTTCTTGAAATTAGTAGAATATCCTTGAGATTTGCGCTTCATCTAGTATCATTTTACATAAATATTTTTCTGAGCATTCTTGTTAAATCTTAATCTTTTCATGCCGGGATACTATTCACGAAGTACTATTTATGGGATACTATTCACCCGGGGTACTATTTACGACAAAAATTAATTTCTTTTCTGTCCAAATTATTTTGATACATGAGTATTATTCTTGAATTTTACTCCACAAAGCAGTTATCATGTTGACAATTTGGACATATTTGAACTTAGGATAAATTGAATTAGAATTCCCTAATATTTATCCTTTATCTCACTTGATTAAATCTTTATATCATTATTATCATCCTCATGCTTATACTAGAAGTCATCTTTGACCCGTAGTGCAAAGATGGACTGTTGATTAATATGATTATGACCAAAAATTGTGTATTGGTACAATCATAACCTTTAATGTTACAGATAAGGTTTGTGGTTAAAGTCCTCTTTGTCCCGTAGTGCATAGATGGATAGATGTTTGGCATGATCATGACCACTGGTGATACTAACGTATATCGTTGGCCCGTAGTGCATGGATAATTCGTTGATTTGAAATATTTATTGAATGATATTACAGGGATAAAATATTGATGATGAACTTTTAAATCATAGAAGATAGTAGATATCATGCTCTACTTGACTCTTCTAATGGATTGTTGTTTCCGCTTCAGTTGTACTCTAAAACTTGTTATCTATTGTATTCCATCAGATTTTTCCCTGTTGAGGACTAAGGATAATTTTTTCTATATTATTTTAGTCATAATATTCTTTACTGGGTTAGTTGAGCTCACCCTTTTCCTTTTTGTTCCATTGTTCTTCTCAGGAGGCGAGAATATAGCTGGGACTAGTCGGAGTGTGGAGTGATGGTTCAAGATGGTTATTATAGCAGTCCTCACTATTTTGTAAAATAGTGTATTAATAATTGTAATGAGGAGTTTATTTGAGTTTGGATATTGTCTACAAGATAATATTTGTATTAAAATTCTCAGCGTATGTGTTGTCGTATTTTGCACGACAGTTGTATTAATGAAGTTTGTATTTGGTTTCTGTACCATGTATTTAGCACTCAGAATGGGTTGTGTGGACCTATTTTGGGGGCGTCACAGTTGGTATTAGAGCTTAGGGATATAATCTCTGGTGGAGATCAGAGATTAGAACTAGGAGGGGAGAGACGAGTAAAACCTTCGCTAGTGTGTCCTACCTAAGCTTATTTGTTATTTGTTTTTGGTCAGTCAGAATATAGGGTTAACATGTGGCATGTGATTTTTTTTTATTTAACCCTTGTTTTGTGGCAGTATTTGACAATGGCATCAGAAAATTTTGAGATGAGAAATGGAGCACATGCGACCATTGAGACACCGACAATCAACAACTAGGATAATGTGCATCAAGAAGGCAATAATCCTCATGTAAACAACAACACTGACCAAATGATGAACGATGGGATGTTTAGAAGCTTTTTACAATTTATGCAAAACCAGACGAGAGAGACTCCTGTTCAAAATGCAAGTGGAAACAATGGTAACTCACGACTTGTCACTGCTAAGCAATTCAGGAGTTGGGACCGCCAGAGTTTTTGAAAAAGCCAGAGCCACTAAAGACATGGATTAAGTAGATTACCAAGATATTTAATGTCTTGGGATGCACTAAAGAGAAAAAGGTTCCATTCGCCATCTTTATGTTGCGCGGAGAGGCAGATTACTGGTGGGAATCTGTAAAACGTACTCATCTGTCCGCACTTAAGATGTCTTGGGAGAGGTTCCAAGAATTATTTAACGACAAGTACTTTCTAGAAAGTATTCGTCACATGAAAAAAGTGGAATTCATAAAACTTGAGCAGAACAATATGACTGTATCGCAATACGAAGCAAAGTTTGCAGAGTTATCCCGGTTTGCATCTCATTTGGTAGACAATGAGGAGCGGATGACACGAATGTTTCTAAGAGGTTTGAAACCCGAAATTCGTCAACATCTTATCTCTCATAAACTTTGCTTATATTCAGATGTAGTGAATAGGGCTCAGTTATTGGAGCGGGATTATAAGTCAGCTCAACCAAAAGAAAGCAACCGGCAGCACGTGAATAGTCATACCAGTGGCAACAATCATCGAAGCAGTGATAGCCAACGTGCCAGAAATGGTAACCACTTCGGTGGTAATCATGGCCAAGATAATAGAAGAAATGATTCAAGTGGAAATTTTAAAAAGAAAAGATTTAACAATGACGAAAAGACATCGGCAACAGCACCAACAACATCAACAGTTTTTAGGGGAGGAGAGAGACCGCCAGTTAGATGCTACAGATACGGAGAGGAGGGACACATAAGTCCAAACAATTCACAGCATTCTAAGGTATGTTTTAGTTGTGGAAATGACGTTCACATAGCCCAATTTTTTCCGTTAGCGAAGTCAAGTCTAGCTGGGACGGTGGCACCTAAGGCGGCTACGGACAAAACAAAGTCGGTGGTTCAAGGGAGAGCGTTTGTCGTAACGTCCCAAAAGGCGAGGAACTTGAACGAAGTTATACCGGTTAAGCTAATTATAAACTCTTACGAAGTCTATACCTTATTAGATACCGGTTCTACCCATTCTTTTATTTCTCCTGCTTGTACTCAACGTTTGAACTTGACCCCTGAAAAATTAGACTTTAACTTATCTGTTGAAACTCCGTTAGGAGAAACCTTCATTACATCCACTATTTATAAATCTTGTTTAATTCAATTGGTACCATCACATTACCTATTGATCTCATCTCTTTAAAGATACTTGCATTTGATGTCATTTTAAGAATTGATTGGTTGACTACTCATCATGCTAAAATTGATTATTTTCATAAGGTTGTTAGTTTTCATATTCCTAACCAACCTGTTATACGAATTCAATCAACCAAACCACTAAAGTCAATCACTGTCATATCAAGCCATAAAGTCATTCGTTTATTAAAAAATGGATGTCAAGATTACTTAGCACATGTCATGGACTTGAACAAAAATACGTCAGATTTGAATAATATTTCTGTTGTTAATGAATTTCCTGACGTATTTCCTGAAGAACTTCTTGGCATACTCCTAGAGCGTGAAATTGAATTTTGTATTGACCTTGAACCCGGTATAAAACCCATTTCCAAAACCCCATATCGAATGGCTCCTATTGAACTTCAGGAGTTAAAAACCTAACTACAGGAGTTGTTAGACATTGGTTTCATTTGTCCTAGTACATCTCCTTGGGGTGCTCCTGTTTTATTTATAAAGAAGAAATATGGGAGTATGTGACTTTGTATTGACTATAGGGAGTTGAACCATGTTACCATCAAAAATAGGTACCAATTACCTCGCATTGATGACCTGTTTGACTAGTTGTAAGGTGCTAAATACTTCTCAAAGATCGATCTTTGTTCCGGATATCATCAGTTAAAGATTAGAACTGGTGACATTCCAAAGACTGCTTTCAGGACTCGGTACGGGCATTATGAATTCCTAGTCATGTCTTTTGGATTGACTAATGCTCCCGCGACCTTCATGGATATGATGAACCGAGTATTCAAGGAATATTTGGACCATTTTGTAGTTGTCTTTATTGATGACATCCATATCTACTCCAAAAGCCGTGAAGATCATGAGCAACACTTGAAGCTGATAATCCAAAAGCTTTATGAAAACAAGCTATATGTCAAGTTGAAGAAATGCGAGTTCTGACTTGAGAAAGTAGCATTCCTTGGGCACGTGATATCAAAGTATGGAATTTTAGTGGACCCGACAAAGATTGAATCAATACAAAGTTGGGAGCAACCTAATTCAGTAACCGAAGTACGTAGCTTTCTGGGCTTAGCTGGTTATTATCGGAGATTCGTAGAAGGATTTTCTCGAATCGTTACTCCATTAACTCAGCTTACTCAAAAAGATACAAAATTCGGATGGAGCGAGGAATGTGAGAAGAACTTCAAAGAACTCAAGAGAAGACTTTTTTCAGCACCTGTTCTGACAATACCATCAGGTTCGAAGGGATTTTTCATCTACAGCGATGCTTCAAGCAGAGGTTTAGGATGTGTTCTCATGCAACATAGGAAAGTCATAGCCTATGCCTCATGACAACTCAAAAAATATGAGAGGAATTATCCTACTCATGATCTAGAGTTGGCAGCAGTCGTTTTTGCGCTAAAGATCTGGAGGCACTACTTGTGTGGGGAGAAAGTGGAGATCAATACAGATCATAAAAGCCTTAAATATTTCTTCACCCAAAAGGAACTCAACATGCGGCAACGATGATGACTCAAGCTGTTGAAAGATTACGACCATACCATTCAATACCATCTTGGAAAAGCAAACGTGGTAGCTAACGCGTTGAGTAGAAGATCATATGTGGGTACGAGTGCGATATTGTCAACACAAAGGCCCATTTTGTAGGACTTACAAAGGATGGAGATAGAGTTAAAAACTCCAGGGACCCACGTGATGATGTCAAATGTGACGCCCCCAAAATAGGTATACATCACCCATCTTGAGTCGCCAAATACATGGTACAAAATACAATAAAAACATAATTATACAACTTTCGTGTAAAATACGACAAAACATATGCTATGAGTTTTAATCCAAATATTGCCATCTAGACAATATCAACACTCAATGGAGTCCTCATTACATTTATTATCACACTATTTAACAGAATAGTAAGGACTACTAATGCTATCATCTGGACTGTCACTCCGTTCCCCGACTCGTCCCAACTATATTCTCATTTCCTGAAGAGAACAGTGAAAGAAAGGGTGAGCTCAACTAGCCCAGTAAGAAATATTATGACTAAGATAATGCAAAATAAATTATCGTTAGCCTTCAACAAGGTGTTAAAGCGATACTGATATAACAAACATCAAGTTTAACTACAAATGAACAAGCAATCCATTAGAAGAGTCAAGTAGAGAATAAAATCTACTATCTTCTATGATTTAAAAGGTTTTTCATCACTTTTATCGCTGAGACTCAGCTTATTAAATAAACCACGTCATCCATGTACTACGGCCAAGGATATTCATTAGTATCACGACCACAAATTATCCATGCACTACGGGCCAAGGATATTGGTGTTTTCATCAATGGTCATGATCATGCCAACAACTTTCCATCAATGCACTACGGGCCAATGTGGACTTTTACCACATCATTTGTAACATTACGGTCATGACTATACCAAATAATCCCTGGTCATAATCATACCAAGTCCATTTATGCACTACAGGCCACAGATGACTTTCAACATAATATAATCATGAGGATGATGACAATGACATAATAATTCAATAAAACAAGTTCAAGAATTAAATTTTAAAGATTTATAGGTTAATGTATCCTGAACTCAAAAACGTCCAAATTGTCAACATGATACTGCTTTGTGGAGTAAAATTCAAGAATACTCAGAAGAATATTTTCATGAAAAAATACTAGATGAAGCGTAAATATCCAGGATATTCTACAAATTTCAAGGAGTATAGAAGCCAAAACTTTAACCAACTGAGTATAATAGAATATATGAACCTGCAAATGGATTTTCGCCCACCATGCGGTAATCCACGTAGATAGATCATTTCCACAAATTAATAAGGAATGAATACAAAGGATCATTCACCATGCATGTGGTAATCCACATAGACAGGTTATTCCAACAGAATAATAAGTAATGGAATAACAGAAGAATTCACCATGCATGCGATAGACCGCACAGACAGGTTATTTCCAACATAATAATAAAGAATGGAACCAGGTCATGCGAAATCCGCATAGATATGATATACCAACATAATAATAAAGAATGGAATAACAACAGAATTCACCTGGCATGTGATAGATCGCACAGATAGGTTATTCCGACAGAATAATAAATAATGGAACCAGGTCAAGCGTAATACGCACAGACAGGATATTCCAACAGAATAATAAAGAATGGAATAACAGAAGAATTTCACCATGTATGCGGTACTTCGCATAGACAGGTTATTCTAACATAATAATAAGGAATGAAATAACAATAGCACTCTTCATGAAGATGAAAAAAATAATACTCTTTACCTTAGAAGAAAAACTAGATACTAGAATAGAGAGGTAGCAGACTTCTTTTCTTCTTTCTCTCTATAATTTCTCTCTATAATAATTACTCTATAGCTTTAGTGAATTGGTAAGAAATGAAGGAAGAATGAGCTTCTATTTATAAAAAAATATAGTTTCAATAATTGCATATTTTGGGGCTCGAAATATTACAGTATAATACCCTCCTCTTTTCTTTCATTTTTAATTTAGTCCTACAAGTATTATCAAACTTGCACCACCACCCCTAATAGTAAATAATGTGAATCAATAGTTCAATCATGTGAATCAATAGTTATAATCATGTAAAAATACGAATTATAGTATAGTACCTCCATCTATACCTCTATTTTTAACTTAGTCATGCAAGTATTATCAATCTTGCACCAACTCCCCTAATAGTACATGAATATGAATCAATAGTACACGCATATGAACAAATAGTTATAATCATGTGAATTAATAGCAATTAATTGCTCATTTATCCGGTTAATTACCCGATTGGTCAATATAACCTCCAGATATCAATTATTATCGAAATAAATGTCAATTTTCACTAACACTAATAATTCCAACACAATGGAACTATTAATTTCATTTTTAATCAACACGAACTTATTCATCATTAATATTATAATTCACAATATTTAACAACCGTGTCGCTCCCGTGAAAGAGGGGCTTTTCGATAAGGATTTCTCTTATATTGGTAGCGCAATTAGATGACCAAACCTCTCCTTGATGAACTTCTAGACATTGTAAATATTGCAATTTAATAATATGAATAACTTTTTTCGTCTCAATTATTGATTTAATAATATATCATATTATCCAGATGATACTGTGACAATAATCGAATCAATAATATAAGAGATATGATGCAGCAATTACTGTAGCAATAATTGAGTATAACTGAGCGACTTCTTACGTAAACATCAATAATCAATACCGTGTGCTACTATTCAACCACGCGTATCACTGTACTTTTACTACTGGGTAGTTCAACAGTTTTTAACGATAACACTTTCGCCGTTTTTTTTATAAAAAGATAATTCTGTCGTTTTCTTACTACGATAATACTTCCGTTGTGGGGTCCACCAATGATTGTGCCTGAAAGTAGTATGCACACAAGCCAATCATGTTTGATGATAAAGCATATACTTTGTAACAATCTTATTCATTTATTAATAAAAAGTATTAATTTATTAAAGGCTTTTAATTATCTACATGATGCTGTTTTATAATATGTGATAAACCCATAGTTTTAAGCAATGCTTTTAGAATAATGATGATGATCATTCTAATGAGATCTAAATTCTTAGAAAGCTTAAAACTAAAATAGTTCCCAATCATTGGATTACTAAATTGGGGATTAGTGAATCCCGGATAGATTGGTACATACATACGTTGCTTGCTCATTGGATGAGGATGATTGATCTCATGATCATTTGTGTGGAGACACTAAAGCAAGTATGTAGGTGCTTATTAGAGAATAAGTTCTTTGAGAACGTGGCTCGCTAAGGAATACCTAATGGAGTTTTATTTGCTGTCAATAGAAATTCTCAGTAGTGATAGTAGTACAAGTAATCCTTGGACTTGAGATCATCATAGTATCTTGTGTATGATGAGTTATACTTTGACTTATTCCTTAAGACCCTTAGGGTATATCAAAGGGTATGCTTGGGTATAATAAGTTATACATGGAGATAATGTATGATCAATAAAGAATCTACCACTTCTAATAAAAGAAGAGAAATGTCCTATGTGATTCGATAAATGACAACCCAAAGTAGTCCTTGGCAAAGCGAGAATGAAATTAGAAAGGAGTTTCTAATTTGCATTATTTGAGTTCATGCATTTAAGAATCGAAATACATATAATTAAATAAAATAAGACTTGATGTAAATTCCATGTCTTATATTTAATTGGGACATTGTATGGTGGAAGGATTGAATTGTATGCAGTAACTATTTACTCAAAGGTTCTTTTATGATTAATGTTGAAATCTATATTATCCGGAAAGTCGTTGATCGCTAGGGAGGCTTATCCCTATTGTAGAATAAATATTATTTAAATAAATTAATTGTTTAATTTATTTATTTAAATAAGATTAGAATTGTTCTAATTGATTTATTCACAACCTAGGTTTAATATGGAGAACCTAAAGGGTCACACCATAAAAGGAAGAATAATTATTTAAGAAGTTAATGGCATAATCGTAATAATATGTTATGTATATTTAATTTAATCTATGGTGATAGAATAAATTAAATAGCTTAATATTTATTATTTAATATTTTAGAAATATTAAATATAAATTAATAAGAGGAGTCTTATTAATATTATTACAATTATTATTATTTTAATTTCTAAAGAGTTTAGGAATTAATTTAATATAAGTACTCTCATTTATTCCTAATTGGATTAGGAAGGAAAATTAGTTAAAGGAGTTTAATTAATTATCCCTAATAAGATTAGGGAGCTTAATTAATTAAAAGAATTTAATTAATTAAAACCCAATTCCTTAATTGTTAAGGTGGGTTGCCCACATCTATAAATAAGAGGAGTCTTATTATGGGTGTTGTGGGTTGTTGAATTTTACAACGACATAATTCCAATTTGTTGGAGAGTACCTTTTCTATAGAGATAGAAAAACTAGGGTTTGAGCTAATACCCTTCTTCTTGAATTTTCTTCTTCCTTGGTGGATCACCTCTCAGAGGCCAAACATATGGGTGGCTAACGTTGATCAAAGGAAGGAACAAAACCCGGTGGATTCAAGTTGAAGCGAAAGGATTTGGAGGTGAACTTGCACACGAGGAAGCTCGATCTTCAAGGGTATGATTTTATTCTTTATCTTTTCGTTTAATTAATAATTGTGCATAAAGGGTGATCCGGGTATATGGTTTGTAAAAAATTTTAAACTCTGATTTTTACACGCTTCCGCATTATTTTGCAATTTGATTGCGTTCATGAATATTACAAACCTAACAGTGGCATCAGAGCCAAACCTTTATGCGAATTATTAATTGTTTGATTTAATATGTATGTTGATATGTGTTTAGAACAATTTAATTGGGCATAATTTAATTGTATAAAATTAAAAAAAAAAAAAAAAACCGTGCTGCTGCTTTATTTTTTTTACAGGATTAACAAGTTTTTGAAGCAGTGCACGGTTTTTGAAAAAAAATAAAATAAAATAAAATCAAAAGGACTTCATGCAATTTTTTTTTGGCTAGTACACGTGGGTTGGTTGTTACTCTTGAAAATCGTACATGCCTTGAATGAAAAATCATGGGGCTTAATGTTAACAGGTTACACTTGGTGGCCCACGTGAATTAAAAAAAAAAAAAAAAAAAAGCAGGTCACGTGAATAACCAAGGAAGTACCAAGCAAAGGATTATTCCTCCTGTAAAACAGCTGTCAATTATGTAATATACATGCATATGGTTATGTCCATTATTTGAAAGTTGTTTTATTAATATAAATAACTGAATGTTGCTGGGTATTTTACATAGTGCACGAAATAGTAAGCAGAGGAGATTATATATATAATATATATATTAACATAATATATATTTATATATATATATATATAATAATTTTTTTTAATTAAAATAAAAGTTTATTTTAATCTTAAAATAAAAAGTTTATTTTAATTTTAAAATAAAAAGATTTATTTTAATTTTAAAATTAAATTTCATGCTAACTAATTAGAGTTGGAATTGGATTCCATGATAACTAATTGGAGTTGAAATTGGATTTTATTTTTCCTAAAATAAAGGAGTTTATTTGTGAATAGGGAAGTAAATCCGTATTTCCTTAAATAAAGGAGTTTATTTAAATATGAAATAAGATTTCATATTATTCAAAATAAAGGAGTTTATTTGTGAATAGGAAAGAGAATCCTAATTTCCTTAAATAAAGGAGTTTATTTAAATATGGAATAAGATTTCATATTATTCAAAATAAAGGAGTTTATTTGTGAATAGGAAAGAATATCCGTGTTTCCTTTAATAAAAGATTTTTTTTTATATGGAATTGGATTCCATAATTAATTAAAATAAAGGAGTTTATTTTGATTAAAGATTTTGATTAAAATAAAATAGTTTATTTTATTCAAAATTGGATAAATTAAAATAAAATAGTTTTATTTTGATTTAAATTTGGATTTAAATAAAGAAGTTTATTTTGATTCAAAAATAGATTTTATACTAACTAAATTTGCCCATTAAATGATATCAATATATATATTAAATGTTTATTATTCATAAGATGAATATTATTTATTGATGCATATGGTGATGTGTATGATAATAAATGGGATTGATTATGGACTATTGAATTAAATGTGATTGGATTTTATTTTAATTGGATGCATGAATGTATGGGTTTTATTAAATGGAATTCACAGATTGCCTCGTCTTCTCTAATTTTTCCTTAATATAAATTCTATCTCTCCTCCATGTACTTCCCTCGATCACGATCAAGGTTTCTATTTATTTTAAATAGTTGTGTAATAGGAATAGTTAGAATTAATTTTAGAAAATTAGAGATCAAGGAGCAAGGAGCACTTGAAGACCCATTTGTAATGGAGCCCGGGTTTAAATGTAATAGTTATATTTAAATATTATTTCTTGCACCCCTAGGGTTTGACCTTTTGGTTCACTTGGTGGCTCTAGTGAACCAAACTAGAATAAAAGTCCATAATCAATCCGGGTAGAATATAGTATTCTATATGTGCATGCTTATACTATATATATTATATATTATGCAAACATGCTTCGCATGTTCATTAATACGACAGCGTATTTTATATATATATGTAAATGCGTGCTAAACAAGATGAGACAAATTAATAACAAACCCTCAATTTTTTTATATTAAGTCCTAAGCGTTCAAAGATATTTGGAATATTGAGCGTCATTTTCTAGCATGATAAAATTAATAGAGTATTAAATATTTAATATGAGTTTGTTTGTGTCACCACAAGGCAAATATTAAGTATTTAAGATGTTAATTTATCACATTTGATGCTTATAAAGAAAATTGAACAATATTATTTTGTTGTGTCACCACAAGGATGATATTTTCTTTTTTGAATATATGGAGTGCTAGGTCGGACTTAACTTGGATAATTTTGATTCGGATGTGCCACCACTGATCAAAATAATCTAAGAGGCAAAATACAAGGAGTTGCATAGTTGATGTAATTGACAAAAGTTGTCTACCTATTTATTTATATATAGTTTGTTGTGTCACCACAAGGCTATATACATTTGAAATGGGATCCTTATTCTCACTAGCAAATCTTTAATTAGATTTTTTGCGAACTATATAAGTGAGGTAATATAGTTTGAAGAAAATAGTGGGAGATACCAATTTAAAACAAGACCTAATTTATTTTGGTAATTAATAAAAGAATGTATGCAAAAATGTTGTTAAATACAAATTCATTTACAGAATTATACAATGTCTAAAATTACTATCACTGCGAAGCATATTAGATGCTGAATTAACCAGACCGAATTAAACAGATTGGTTAAGGAAATTGAGAATAGTTCTCACAGCTAAAAGGCTATCTTATATCCTTAATATGCCTATCCCTGCAATGGTTGCGAGATAATGCCTCGAGGAAGAGATTGCTACTTTTAGAAAGTGGCAAGATGATGCTGATTGGCTCAATGCATCATGCTCGCATCCATGAGTAACGAGCTTCAGCGTCAGCATGAAACTATGGATGCTTCTACTATATTCCTGCACATCAAGTAGTTGATGGTGAGGAAAGTAGAACTGATAGATATCAGATATCTAAGGAGCTCTTCCGATCTAGAATGGCCAATGACACTATAGTACAGACAAAAGTTCTTAACATAATCAATTTGATTGATCAATTAGGACAACTGGTTTTGTCATGGATGGAGAGTTGAGCCAAGATTTGATCTTACACTCACTCCCGGACTCCTTTCACAATTGTTGTGAATTTTTCATATGAACAAGCTAGATATCGAAACTTTCTTTGATTTGCTTAACATGTTGAAAAATGTTGAGAGTCACTTTCCAACCAAGAAAGACCATGTCTTCTTGGTAGGGGCCAAAGGATCTTCGAAAAAGAAGAACGATTCAAAGAAGGTAAGCGAAGAAAGGCGTAAACAAAGGATAATAAGAACAAAAGCGTCACGGATAGCAAAGGAGCTTGCTTTTCAACGCAATAAGCACTGACAATTGGAAAGAAAGCTGAGAAGCATCTTGCGCAGAGGCTAACCAAAGAAGCTTAGTGAAGTTTTTACATAATACGCTTTTTGTTCATGATTGAAATAAATTTTTCTTTAAGTCAAGGTTCTACTTGGGTATTGGATACCGACTTTGGTTATCATAAATATAGATTTATGAAGGGACCAAGCGAAGTAGAAAGCTAAACAAATATAAGAAATCTATATGCGGAAAATGTAGCAAAGGTTGCCATATTAGCCATAGAAACTTATAGTTTAGCAATGCCTCACGGGAAAAATCTATTAAGTCGATAAGTTGTTATTGTATTCCAGTTCTTGTTAAAATATTATTTCCATTTTATTGTTGGACAATGAAATCTTTGGTATTATAATTAAGAACAATTGTTGTTCTATTTATAATAATAATGTTTTGTATAGAACTGGAATATTACTTAACAAATTTTGTATACTTGACTTACATGAAAATAATTTTGCATATTGAACAAATTAGTATAAGAAAAAGGAGATGATCATTCAAAGAGTTGAATGTATGTATTTGTTGAAATACAAGTGTGAATTATTTGAAAGGTTCAAAGAATTCAGAAGTGAAACAAATTGGCAAAGTATTAAGATTCTTTGATTAGATCAAGGAATAAATACTTGTGCAATAAGGTTCTAGATCATCTCAAATGGTTTTCTCATAATGGACACATCCTGATACACAATAATTGATTGATGTATCTGAATGAAAAATCGTACCTTGTTGGACATGGTGCGGTTCATAATGATTTTACCGACATTCCAGTATCCTTCTAGGGTCATGTCCTAGAAATGGCTGCATATCTACGAAAAGGTAACCTCAAAATCTAGCCCCAAGACTCCATAAAAGTTATGGACAGGGAGGATTCCTAATCTTAAGTATGTTAAGATAAGGGGTTGTCCAACTTATGTGAAAAAGTTTCGAAGAATAAGCTTGGGACAAGATTTGACATGTATAGATTTGTGGGACATCCTAAAGTAAGTTTAGGGTATATGTTCTATAATTCTACTTAGCAAAAGGTGTTTGTTACGAAACACACTGCCTTCTAAGATAAATGTGTTTATCATTAAAGGGGCTAGTGGGAGGATTATAGATCTTGAAAAGTTCATGATCCACAAAACACTATAAGTCAAATAAGAGGAACCTGTAGATAGACCTATTGTACCACAACCAAATCGTAAGTCTGGAATAGTACCGAAGATACCTAGGAGGTATGGATTCATCATGGATGATGATGATGAGGTACGCATCATAGAAGATGATGATCCAGAGTTATATACGATGAGGAAAGAGTTCTAGTGTGTACAAAAGGGACAGTGGGAGCGTCGTGACATTCCTAATATTATATGTTGATATACTACGGATAAGGAATGATATACTAATGCTACAATCAGTAATGATAAAGTTGTCTAAACATTCCTCCATGAATGGTTTGGGAAGAGTATCTTAATTAGGGATATAAATCTATATAGATAGATACAAGAGGATGCTCGACTTAACCCAAGGAACGTATATTCATTTGATGCTAAAGTCGTTTAGCATGGCAAACTCCAAGAGATGTCTCATGTTGATGAGCCATGGAGTGTATCTCTCTTAATAGTCCCCATAGACTCCAAAGAAGAGAGATCGCATGAGTGACAATCATGTATGCAATGAAATATACGAGACCGATGTTGACGGTCATATATCTCGAGAAGATCATCAGAAGGCAGTGAAAAACATCTTAAAGTTCTTAACCCAAGCACTAAAGATGTGAGCATACATGGTGGATCTGAATTAAAACTAGAGGGCTTAACAGACTCATGTTTTTCAGACATACCAAGATGACAGAAAATCCACTTCAAGGTAAAGCGTTATCTTGAATAGTGGTGCAGTGAATTGGAAAGGTTCCAAACAGCAAAGAGTTGCTGGTTTAGTGATAAAGACAAAGTATATAGCTATAAATGAAGCTACAAGTTGATTGTTTGGATTAAAAGTTCATTACAGAACTAGGAATAGTTCCTAAGTCTCATCTTGGATCTAAACATGTGTTGTGGCACTTTCATTTAATTATTAGAATCATTGAAAGATGGGAAATCACTATAGAGATAGTGGACTCTCAAGAACAACATTACATATCCATTAACTAAAGCTTATCCAACAGCAGGATAATCGTCACTTAGAGAAGAAGAGTATAAGATACCATGACGATTGGCTTTAGTGCAAGTGGGAGATTGAAAGTAGTATGCACACAAGCCAATCATGTTTGATGATAAAGCATATACTTTGTAACAATCTTATTCATTTATTAATAAAAAGTATTAATTTATTAAAGGCTTTTAATTATCTACATGATGCTGTTTTATAATATGTGATAAACCCATAGTTTTAAGCAATGCTTTTAGAATAATGATGATGATCATTCTAATGAGATCTAAATTCTTAGAAAGCTTAAAACTAAAATAGTTCCCAATCATTGGATTACTAAATTGGGGATTAGTGAATCCGGATAGATTGGTACATACGTTGCTTGCTCATTGGATGAGGATGATTGATCTCATGATCATTTGTGTGGAGACACTAAAGCAAGTATGTAGGTGCTTATTAGAGAATAAGTTCACTCGAACGTGGCTCGCTAAGGAATACCTAATGGAGTTTTATTTGCTGTCAATAGGAATTCTGTAGTGATAGTAGTACAAGTAATCCTTGGACTTGAGATCATCATAGTATCTTGTGTATGATGAGTTATACTTTGATTTATTCCTTAAGACCCTTAGGGTATATCAAAGGGTATGCTTGGGTATAATAAGTTGTACATGGAGATAATGTATGATCAATAAAGAATCTACCACTTTAATAAAAGAAGAGAAATGTCCTATGTGATTCGATAAATGACAACCCAAAGAGTCCTTGGCTAAAGCGAGAATGAAATTAGAAAGGAGTTTCTAATTTGCATTATTTGGAGTTGTGCATTTAAGAATCGAAATATATATAATTAAATAAAATAAGACTTGATGAAATTCCATGTCTTATATTTAATTGGGACATTGTATGGTGGAAGGATTGAATTGCACGGTAACTATTTACTCAAAGGTTCTTTTATGATTAATGTTGAAATCTATATTATCCGGAAAGTCGTTGATCGCTTAGGGAGGCTTATCCCTATTGTAGAATAAATATTATTTAAATAAATTAATTGTTTAATTTATTTATTTAAATAAGATTAGAATTGTTCTAATTGATTTATTCACAATAGGTTTAATATGGAGAACCTAAAGGGTCACACCATAAAAGGAAGAATAATTATTTAAGAAGTTAATGGCATAATCGTAATAATATAGTTATGTATATTTAATTTAATCTATGGTGATAGAATAAATTAAATAGCTTAATATTTATTATTTAATATTTTAGAAATATTAAATATAAATTAATAAGAGGAGTCTTATTAATATTATTACAATTATTATTATTTTAATTTCTAAAAGAGTTTAGGAATTAATTTAATATAAGTACTCTCATTTATTCCTAATTGGATTAGGAAGGAAAATTAGTTAAAGGAGTTTAATTAATTATCCCTAATAAGATTAGGGAGCTTAATTAATTAAAAGAATTTAATTAATTAAAACCCAATTCCTTAATTGTTAAGGTGGGTTGCCCACATCTATAAATAAGAGGAGTCTTATTATGGGTGTTGTGGGTTGTTGAATTTTACAACGACATAATTCCAATTTGTTGGAGAGTACCCTTTTCTATAGAGATAGAAAAACTAGGGTTTGAGCCAATACCCCTTCTTCTTGAATTTTCTTCTTCCTTGGTGGATCACCTCTAGAGGCCAAACATATGGGTGGCTAACGTTGATCAAAGGAAGGAACAAAACCCCGGTGGATTCAAGTTGAACGCGAAAGGATTTGGAGGTGAACTTGTACCTGAGGAAGCTCGATCTTCAAGGGTATGATTTTATTCTTTATCTTTTCGTTTAATTAATAATTGTGCATAAAGGGTGATCCGGGTATATGGTTTGTAAAAAATTTTAAACTCTGATTTTTACACGCTTCCGCATTATTTTGCAATTTGATTGCGTTTATGAATATTACAAACCTAACAGTGCCATCGTACGAATATTCCCTGACAAAAAGAATATTCCCCGACCAAATGAATATTTTATAACAACTTGCATACTTTGCAAAAATTTTCACATATCACCCTTAACTTTAACCCTTTATCAATTTAACCATTTACGAAATAAAATAATAATTATAAGAAAATTGAATACTTTCATTTCATAAAATTCGGGGTCTTACAATCTCCCCTCTTTATGAAATTTTGTACTCGAAATTTACGTACGTACCTGGTATGATGAGGATACCTTGACTTCATTTCAGATTCTAACTCTTGAGGTATAACCTTTGAGTGTTGAATATGATCCTTCTTATCCAAGATTTTAACACGTATCTCCTCATACGTTAAATCTTCTGCTATCTCGTCTAGTTCTAATTTAATAATGTGGTTCGAGTCATCCACATATTTACGTAATATCGATACGTAAAAAAAAACGTTATGAACACACGACATACTTGGCGGTAAAACGAGTCTATAGGTTACAGTTCCTACTCGATCAAGTATTTCAAATGGGCCAATTAAATCGAGGGTTGAGATTTCCTCTCTTCGTCGATTTTTGCTTCTAGAATAACGCCCTCTTGAACCTTCTTCTTCATATTCATCAGCTTCAGGTGTGTAGTTTGAGCGGCTTTAACTTTATCAATTAAAGTCGATTCTACTCGTATATTCGTTATTTTCACGTGGGTCCCTAGAGTCTTTAACTATATCTTCATCATTTGTAAGTTATATGAAATGGGTCTTTGTGTTAACAACGTCGCACTCGTAAACGCATACGATCTTCTACTCAATGCATCAACTACCACGCTCGCTTTTTCCTCGATAATATTGAATAGTATGGTTGTAATCTTCAACAGCTCGAGCCAACGTCTTTGGCGCATTACACGTTCGTTTTGGTTGCAGAAATATTTAAGGGTTGAAGAAATGGGTTTTCAGATCGGGTCGATACAAAATTCGATTTCACACTCTGGGGTAAGCCAGGAAGTTCTTCGAGAATACATCAGGAAATTTATTATCGATAGAAATATCATTTAAAAACTGTGACTCTCATCCAAGACTTGGATAACACGTCACATTGATACCTATCAACTTGCCATCGCTATTCACGACGTCCCCTACGGATATTCTGGCTTCGGTGCATTCCACACAAGGAAGTTAACAACGAAAGGCTCAGGGCTCTTTACTTATGGCTTGATATGATAATGATTGACTTTAGTGGTTTGGTTGCTTGAATTCGCATAACAGGTTGGTTAGGAATATGAAAGCTAACAACCTTACGAAAAGCATGATGAGTAGTTAACCAATCAATTCCTAAAATTACATCAAAGGTAAGTATTTTCAAAGAGATAAGATCGACAGGTAATGTGAAAGTGTCGATTTGAATCAAACAAGATTTATAAACAGTGGAGGTAACGGAGGTTTCTACTAACAAAGTTTCAACCAATAAGTCAAAGTCTAACTTCTCTGGGGTCAAATTTAAACGTTGAGCGTAAGCAAGAGAGATAAAAGAATGGGTAGAACCGATATCTAATAAGGTATAAACTTCGCAAGAATTTATAATTAACTAACCCGTGCTAACTTCGTTCGGGTCACTCGCTTTTTGAGAAGTCACGAAAAATGCTCTTCCTGAAACCACCGACTTTGTTTTATGTCGTCAGATCCCTTTGGAGCCACCGAGTCAATTTGGACTTGATTTTGGTGCACGACAAAATCAGGCTAGGTGACCTTCTCTTCCATAATTGAAACACGCTTTGGACTGCACCGTCCCAGCTGGACTTGATTTTGGTGCACGATAAAATCAGGCTAGGTGACCTTCTCTTCCATAATTGAAACACGCTTTGGACCGCTGCGTACAGTTTGGACTGATGTGTCCCTCCCCTCCGCATTTGTAACATACGACCGACGGTCGTTCTCCTTCCTTAACAACAGGTACTGGTGTTGACGTCTTTCTATTATTATTGAATCTCCTCTTCTTGAAACTTTCACTTCTATTATCTTGGCCATGATTACCACCAAAGTGGTTACCATTTCTGGCATGATAATTTCCTCCACGATGGTTATCGTTGTTCCGATGGTCGTTGCCACCGGTATGATTATTATCGTGTTGTTGGTCGTTGCCTTTTGGTTGTGCTGACTCATTATCGCGCTCTAATAACTGAGCCCTATTCACAACATCTAAATATAAATAAAGTTTGTGAGAAATGAGGTATTGACGTATATCGGGTTCCAAGCCTCATAGAAACATTCGTGTCATTCGCTCCTCATTATCGACCAAATGGGATACAAACTGGGATAACTCCACAAATTTAGCCTCGTATTGCGACACGGTCATATTGTTTTGCTCCAACTTGATGAATTCCACCTCTTTCATGTGACGAATACTTTCAGGAAAGTATTTGTCATTGAAAAATTCTTAGAACTTCTCCCAAGACATCTTGAGTCCGTCAGCTGGGTACGTTTTATAGATTCCCACCAATAATATGCATTTGCCCACAACATGAAGGTGGCAAAGGGAACCTTTTGCTCCTCGGAGCATCCCAAGACATCAAATATCTTGTTGATCTGCTTTATCCACGTCTCCGCCTTAAGTGGTTTTGGCTCTCAAAAAACTCCGATGGTCCCGACTCCTTGAACCCATTTAGCGGTGACCGTCGTCCGAGAGTTGACAATGTTTCCACCTATATTTTGGATGAGGTTTGCTCTACTTTGATGTTGCATGAATTGCATAAAGCCTCTGAACATTCCATCGTTCATCATTTGGTCAGTGTTGTCGTTTGCATGAGGATTGTCGCCTTCCTAATGCACATTATCCTGATTATTGATCTATGGAGACTTAACGATCTCCTGTGCTCCATTGCTATTTTCAACATTCTCGGATGTCATTTTCAAATACTGCCACAAAATAAGGGTTAATTAACATATCACATATTATCCCTATACTTTGACCGACCAATTAAATACCAAATAAACTTAGGTAGGTCATACTAGCGAAGGAATTCCCCGTCTCTCCCCTCCTAGTTCTTGTCTCACATCTCAGCCAGGGATCATATCCCTAAGCTTTGATACCAACTGTGACACCCACAAAATAGGTATAGATCACCCATCTTGAGTCACCAAATACATGGTACAAAATACAAATAAAAACTTAATTATACAACTGTCGTGTAAAATACGACAAAATATATGCTATGAGTTTTAATCCAAATATTGTTGTCTAGACAATATCCACACTCAATGGAGTCCTCATTACATTTATTATCACACTATTTAACAGAATAGTGAGGACTACTAATACTATCATCTGGACCGTCACTCCGTTCTCCGACTCGTCCCAGCTATATTCTCATTTTCTGAAGAGAACAATGAAAGAAAGGGTGAGCTCAACTAGCCCAGTAAGAAATATTATGACTAAGATAATGCAGAATAAATTATCGTTAGCCTTCAATAGTGTTAAACTAATACAATATAACAAATATCAAGTTTAACTACAGCGGAACAAGCAATCCATTAGAAGAGTCAAGTAGAGAATAAAATCTACTATCTTCTATGATTTAAAAGGTTTTTCATCACTTTTATCATTTGAGAAATTTTATTAAATAACCACGTCATCCCTGCACTACGGCCAAGGATATTCATTAGTATCACGACCACAAATTATCTATGCACTACGGGCCAGGGATATTCGTGTTTTCATCAATGGTCATGATCATGCCAACAATTGTTCATCAATACACTACGGGCCAATGTGGACTTTTACCACATCATTTGTAACATTACGGTCATGACTATACCGAATAATCCCTGGTCATAATCATACCAAGTCCATCTATGCACTACAGGTCACAAATGACTTTCAACATAATATAATCATGAGGATGATGACAATGACATAATAATTCAATAAAACAAGTTCAAGAATTAAATTTTAAAGATTTATAAGTTAATTTATCCTGAACTCAAAAACTTCCAAATTGTCAACATGATACTACTTTGTGGAGTAAAATTCAAGAATGCTCAGAAGAATATTTTCATGAAAAGATACTGGATGAAGCGCAAATATCCAGGATATTCTACTAATTTCATGGAGTATAGAAGCCAAAATTTTAACCTACTGAGTATAATAGAATATATGAACCTGCAAATGGATTTTCTTCCACCATGCGATAATCCATGTAGACAGATCATTTCCATAATTTAATAAGGAATGAATACAAAGGATCATTCAGCATGTATGTGGTAATCCACATAGACAAGTTATTCTAACAGAATAATAAAGAATGGAATAACAGAAGAATTCATTATGCATGCGATAGACCGCATAGACAGGTTATTCCCAATAGAATAATAAAGAATGGAATCAGGTCATGCGAAATCTGCACAGACAGGTTATTCCAACAGAATAATAAAGAATGGAATAACAACAGAATTCATCAGGCATGCGATAGGCTACACAAACAGGTTATTCCAACAGAATAATAAATAATGGAACCAGGTCATGCGTAATACGCACAAATAGGATATTCTAACAAAATAATAAAGAATAGAATAACAGAAGAATTTCACCATGTATACGGTACTTCACATAGACAGGTTATTCCAACATAATAATAAGGAATGTAATAACAATAGCTCTCTTCATGAAGATGAAAGAAATAATACCCCTTACCTTAGAAGAAAACTGGATACTAGAATAGAGAGGTAGCAGACTTCTTTTCTTCTTTCTCTCTATAATTTCTCTCTATAATAATTGCTCTATAGCTTTAGTGAATTGGTGAGAAATGAAGGAAGAATGAGCTTCTATTTATAGGAAAATATAGTTTCAATAATTGCACATTTTCGGGCTCGAAATATTACAGTATAATACCTTCCTCTTTTTTTTCATTTTTAATTTAGTCCTGCAAGTATTATTAAACTTGCACCACCTCCCCTAATAGTAAATAATGTGAATCAATAGTTCAATCATGTGAATCAATAGTTATAATCATGTGAAAGTATAAATTACAGTATAGTTCCTCTATCTATACCTCCATTCTTAACTTCGTCATGCAAGTATTATCAATCTTGCACCAACTCCCCTAATAGTACATGAATGTGAATCAATAGTACACGCATATGAACAAATAGTTATAATCATGTGAATTAATAGCAATTAATTTCTCATTTATCCGGTTAATTACCCGATTGGTCAATATAACCTCCAGACATCAATTATTATCGAAATAAATATCGATTTTTGCTAACACTAATAATTCCAACACAATGGAACTATCAATTTCATCTTTAATCAACACGAACTTATTCATCATTAATATTATAATTCACAATATTTAACAACCAGGTCGTTCCTAAGAAAGAGGGGGCTTTCCGATAAGGATTTCTCCTTATTGGCGCGCAATTAGATGACCAAACCTCTCCTTGACAGAACTTCTAGACATTGTAAATATTGCAATTTAATAATATGAATAACTTTGTCGTCTCAATTATTGATTTAATAATATATCATATTATCCAGATGATACTGTGATAATAATCGAATCAATAATATGAGAGATATGATGCAACAATTACTGTAACAATAATTAAGTATAACTGAGTGACTTCTTATGTAAGCATCAATAATCAATACCGTGTGCTACTATGCAACCACGCGTATCACTGTACTTTTACTACTGGGTAGTTCAACAATTTTTAACGGTAACACTTCCGCCGTTATTTTTATAAAAAGATAATTCTGTCGTTTTCTTACTATGACAATAATTCTATTGTGGGGTCCACCAATGATTGTGCCATCGTACGAATTTTCCCCGACAAAAAAAATATTCCCCGACCAAACGAATATTTTATAACAACTTGCATACTTTGCAAAACTTTTCACATATCACCCTTAACTTTAACCCTTTATCAATTTAACCATTTACGAAATAAAATAATAATTATAAGAAAATTGAATACTTTCATTTCATAAAATTTGGGGTCTTACATCAAATATATGAGTAAAATTAACTTTAATCGATGAAGTTAAAGCTGCTCAAGTTATAGACCTAGAGCTGATGATTATGAAGAAGAAAGTACAAGAAGGTGTCATGCCAGAAGCAAGAATCGACGAAGAAGGAATACTTCAAGTCAACTTCAGACTTTGTGTTCCTAAAGACTCTGATTTGAAGTATAAAATTATGATGGAGGCACACAATACACCGTTTACAATCCATCTTGGAAGTACTAAAATGTATCGTGATCTTCGATATATATTTTGGTGGAGCAATATGAAGAGAGAGATCGCAGAGTTTATCTCAAGGTGTTTAACCTGTCAACGTGTCAAGGCGGAGCATCAAGTACCAAAAGGTTCATTGCAACCACTTGAAAATCTAGAATGGAAGTGGGAGCACATCACCAAGGATTTCGTTACCGGTCTTCCGAAGGTTTCTCAAGTCATAAATGTAATTTGGGTCATTGTCGATAGATTAACCAAGTCTGCTCATTTATTGTCTATAAGAAAAACTTATTCACTTAAACCCCTTGCTCGTATTTACATAAATGAGATTGTGAGATTGCATGGTATGCCAGTATCTATAGTTTCTGATCGAGACCCAAGATTCACTTCACGATTTTGGGTTAGCTTGCAGAAAGCTATGGGCACTGATTTATGATTCAGTTCTGCATATTATTCTCAGACAGACAGGTAATCGGAGAGGACTATTCAAATTCTTGAAGATCAATTACGACTCTGTGTCCTAGACTTCAAAGGAAGTTGGGACAAGTAATTGTCATTTGTGGAATTCTCCTACAACAACAATTATCAAGCAAGTATAGGCATGGCTCCATTCGAGGTGTTGTGTAGATGACAATGTCGTTCTCCAGTATGCTGGGACGAGGTGGGTTAAGCAATGTTATTGGGACCAGAAATGGTACGCATGACTACGTAAAAGATTCAAATGATCTGGCAATGTATATAAACTTCACAAGATCGACAAAAGATTTATGTTGATCTTCATCGAAGGGACGTGAAATTCAATATTGAAGATCATGTATTATTACGTGTTGCTCCATGGAAAGGAGTTACAAGATTTGGAAAGAGAGGAAAGCTTAACCCTCGATTCATTGGTCCATTTGAAATCCTCGATCGAGTAGGAACTGTGGCCTATAGACTAGCTTTACCGCCAAGTATGTCTCGTGTTCATAACGTTTTTCACATATCCATGCTACGTAAATATGTGAAAGACTCGAACCACATTATTGAATTAGGGCCAGATGAGATAGCAGAAGATTTAACGTATGAGGAGGTACCTGTTAAAATCTTGGATAAGAATGAACATATTTTACGCTCAAAGGTTATACCTCAAGTCAAAGTTTTATGGAGAAACCACGATATTGAGGAAATGACCTAGGAGTTAGAATCTGATATAAAAACAAGGTATTCTCACCTTTTCAACATACCAAGTACGTACATCAATTTCAAGGAAGAAATTTCATGAGGAGAGGTTGTAAGACCCCAACTTTTTATGAATAAAGATTTAATGTCACTAATTATTATTTTGAATAATAAGTTGTTGATTTGATATAATGCTTTAGTTATGGGTGAAATGTGCAAATTTTGCAAAGTAAGCAAGTGGTCATAAAATATTTGTTTGGTTGGGGAATATTCTTTTCTTGGGGAATATCCGTACGACGGTGCAATCATTGGTGGACCACATAACAGAATATCTGTCGGATATAGAAAGCGACAGAAATAACCTTTTTATAAAAATAACGACAAAACTTTTTTACCGTTAACTGTTAAATACCTGGTGATAAAAGTATAGTAATACGAGTGGTTGCACTATAGCATACGGTATTGGTGAAGATTTCGATTATTGATTCTTACGTAAGAAGTCACTCGATTTCGTTCAATAATTGCCACAGTAATTGTTGCATAGTATCTCATATTATTGATTCAATTATTGTCACAGTATCATCTGCACAATATTTTATATTATTAAATCAATAATTGACACGACACAATTATTCATATTATTAGTTAGCATTATTGGTAATGTATAGAATGTTTTGTCGAGGAAAGGGGTTGGTTATATAACTGCGCGCCAATAAGGATAAATTCTTATCGGAAAGCCCCCTCTTTCTTGAGAATAATCTGGTTGTTAATATTGTGAACTTATAATATTATTTATGAATAATTATTTTGTGATGGATATTGGTTCAATTTTGATAAAAGAAAGACTTTGTTGAAATTTTGACAATTATTTTCTCTGATAAAATATTCATTCAAATATATTATTATAATATTATAATTTTTTTAAATGGTAATATTATTATTATAATATATAATTTTCAGCATGTGAATAAAAGTTGAGTGAAGGAAATCATTTTTATTCCTTCCGTGCACTCCTCCTTTGCAAATGGGTGGAATAATTCCCTTGCAATCCTTTATTTTCCAAAATAGTGTGGGCCCTCAAAATGTGAGCTTCCTTTTCAAATTCTCCTGCAAAATCTTGTGTTTTCCAAATTGTGGGCCTTATGAGTTAGGCATTGATGGAAAATAAGAGAGTTAGGCGGAGAAGAAGGTTAGGCAGCTTAGGCAAAGAAAAAAGAGAGGAAAGTTAGGCAGTTGTTTTGATTTTTCCTTCGTGTTGCGCTATAAATAAGGGGTAACCCCTCCTTCGTAAAACACACCTTCAATATCAGAAATTCATATTCTATAGTATTGTGAGTATAAGGATACTCACAATACTATAAAATAAGGATACTTTGAGTGTAGCTTTTTGTGCAAGATTTTCTTAGAATAATATCGATATTCTAGTCAAATTCAGTTTCTACTAAGGTAAAGGATATTATTTTATTTCAATACTCGTAAGAAATATTATTTTCTTTCATACTCCATATTATGAAAGTGAAATTATTTCCTTTCATATTCCTAAATTTAAACTTACTATGGTAAGTATTGCTTCTATACTCCTTGAAATTAGTAGAATATCCTTGAGATTTGCGCTTCATCTAGTATCGTTTTACAAAAATACTTTTCTGAGCATTCTTGTTAAATTTTAATCTTTTCATGATGGGGTACTATTCACGAAATTTTATCCACGGGGTACTATTCACTCGAGGTACTATTCAGGACAAAAATTAATTTCTTTCCTGTCCAAATTATTTTGATACATGAATATTATTCTTGAATTTTACTCCATAAAGCAGTTATCATGTTGATAATTTGGACATATTTGAACTCTGGATAAATTGAATTAGAATTCCCTAATATTTATCCTTTATCTCACTTGATTGAGTCTTTATATCATTGATATTATCCTCATGCTTATACTGGAAGTCATCTTTAGCCCGTATTGCAAAGATGAACTATTGATTAATATGATTATGACTAGGAATTGTATATTGGTACAATTATAACCTTTAATGTTACAGATAAGGTTTGTGGTGAAAGTTCTTTTTGGCCCGTAGTGCATAGATAGACATGTGTTTGACATGATCATGACCACTGGTGATACTAACGA
Source organism: Panax quinquefolius (assembly GCA_020205615.1). Taxonomy (NCBI): domain Eukaryota; kingdom Viridiplantae; phylum Streptophyta; class Magnoliopsida; order Apiales; family Araliaceae; genus Panax; species Panax quinquefolius. The sequence goes on along the minus strand of CM035154.1, from coordinate 100,390,726 downwards.
ATATCCTTGGCCCGTAATGCATGGATAATTCGTTGATTTGAAATATTTATTGAATGATGTTACAGGGATAAAATATTGATGATGAACTTTTAAATCATAGAAGATAGTAGATATCATGCTCTACTTGACTCTTCTAATAGATTGCTGTTTCCGCTGCAGTCGTACTCTAAAACTTGTTGTCTAGTGTATTCCATCAGATTTTTCCTTCTTGAGGACTAAAAATAATTTGTTCTATATTATCTTAGTCATAATATTCTTTACTAGGCTAGTTAAGCTAACCCTTTTCCTTTTTGTTCCATTTTTCTTCTCAGGAGGCGAGAATATAGCTGGGACTAGTAGGGGTGTAGAGTGATGGTTCAAGACGGTTATTATAGCAGTTCTCACTATTTTTTAAAATAGTGTATCAATAATTATTATGAGGAATTTATTTGAGTTTGGATATTGTTTACAAGACAATATTTGTATTAAAACTCTCAACGTATGTGTTGTCATATTTTGCACGATAGTTGTATTAATGAAGTTTGTATTTGATTTATGTACCATGTATTTGGAGACTCGGAATGGATTGTGTGGACCTATTTTGGGAGCGTCACACCAACTGAGTTACAAGAGTTTTTTTTATTCTAAAATCACTATATACCTTACAACATCTCTTTTTAAACTTTTTGTTTTAAAATAAACCTTGCTTTTCGATTGAAAAATGCAAATATCACAAAAAAAAAAATTGAATGAAATCACATTCATATATAATCTAATAGTTTGGCAAAAATATTATTAAACCAATTACATCAATGTCTCTACCATATCTCACCCAAAACAAAACAAATTTACTATATATTTTGACGTGAATAAAAATATCATCGAATTGAGAAAATATGTCAGAGATAAAAAAAAAAAATTAAATTCAAGGCTGGTAGAGTTAGCCGTCACAACTCACAAGAATAGACTAGTTAAGTTAGAGACAAAAAGTAATATTTAAATTTTAATTTTCAAGGGAAGAACATGCGGCATAAATGTAATTACTCAGAGTTTTATGGATGAACAAAGAAGAAAGAACGTCATATTAATAGGAGCGTCATATTAATAGGAACGTTGTATAACAATAGTAGAAAATAAAATGGATGAAAATATGATTGAATAAAACAAAAAGTATTAAAAAGAGATGTAGTAAGGTATAGAGTAATTTTAGAGTAAAATACTTTTGTAGCTCAATTGGTTTAAATATTTGTTTGAGTGAGAGAGGTTTAGAGTTTGATTCTCTAAGGAGAGTATCATTTTGTTTTAAAAAATAGTCCGCGGATGGGCCACAACAGACCGGACCAAAATAGTCTAAATTCTTATGAGTTAAAAAAAGTTAAACTCAAAGTCCAATTTTTACGGTTCAATCCGATCTGACCCGCGAACTTGGACCAATTTTATCATGTCTACTAATGGAATACTTAAACTAATATATACATATTTAGTTTAAGTATGATAAATTTTTAATAACAAATAAATATTGAAGTTTTTCTAATTAATGTAAGGAGTGGAATGAAAGAGGAGAGCAGATTCTCTGTCCCCAAATTCCTTGTTTCCTTGTGTTCCTCCACTTAAATTTTGACACATAGTCTCTTACTTAACACTAATTAATTTTAAAATTAAATAAAAAAATATGTGTCAAAATATAAATAAAAAGACACAAAAAAAATAAAAAATTTAAGGACAGAAGATCTGCTATCAAGAAAGAGGAGGAAAAACAAGTATTGCCGATTGGAAACATAAAAATGACCAGATGATAACTTGTCTTTTGTGGGTTTTTGGTGGATTCTAGGTAGTATTTTTATGTATTGTTGATTAGTTTTTGACTTTTTCTAGTTATCTTATCATGGGGCCTTCACTAATGTGTCAATTTCTCATTTGGTAAATTATTAAAATAAATTACTTTTTGTGAGGTAAGTACATCAAAACAACTCTGTACGGAAGAAATTTCCAAAATATAGGTTAGGGGAGTCATGTTGTTGAGGCTACCTTCAGCATTTATTCGTGATTAGTTGTTTTGAGTTGACTTGTGAAACAGGTGACTGAAAGTTACTTTTTTTTTTTTATATGAAATTCCTATAATTGCTTGCAAGTTGAAATCAATCAATACTCTCTCTTTAACAAAAATAATACCATTTAGTTAAGTTTTTGTTATATAAAAAGAGTTTATTGCTATAAATTTGTTATTGGTCACCACTACTAAATTAATAAAATTTACTTTTAGAGAAGCACATAGAACAAAATACATCTTTAATAAAAAATAATTACAATAATTACAATTTTTTATTAACAATAATTACAATTGCACGATGTCTATGAATACTTGTGAAAAAATGTAAAATCCACGTAGACTAGTTTAATTTCCTGATGTTCTTAATATATAATTTATGGTCATGTTTAATTTCTGGATAACAAAATGATATAGAATGAAAGATTATTTAAAATCATGTGTAATCCGGTATTATAATCGCATTACGAGAGATTAAAAATTTATGGACAAAACTAACCTTTGTCTTTTCTAATATGATTAACTTATCCTTAAATTAGATTGAATGTCATTTAGTCCTTGTTTTTTCCATTCAATTCCGTCCTTAGTTGTGATTGATTATCTCTAGCAGAAAAATTCTTGAATTACTACTATATTTACTGGCTACTGCTCCAACTAGTGTTAATGTATAATATTGGCTTTTATTTGTATTTTTCGTCTGAAAGTTGGGATTTTTTTGCTTTGGCTTTTGGTAATTAAATATTTTAAAACTTCAAACTTGGGAAAAAAAAAATACTAGTATCCAAAAAAAAAATACGTTGAAACTTGAAACAATAAATCCTGATTTTATATAGTACAGAAATTTATTTGCTAGTTTTAGTAAAAAATAAAAGTTTATTTCTCACTTTTTATTTAATTGTCATATTAGTTTTGATCATAGTGTACGTATGATATATATATATATGTTACTAGCGATAATCGTATGCACGAAGGCGTTGTATAGATTATAGATTATTGACTTGTGAAAATAAATTTTATACATATTAGTTATACTTTAACACAGGTTATAATAATTATCATTAACTAAAATTAAATGAATATAGGTTAATTATGAACTTAAAGATGTCCCAACTAACTTTAAAAAATCAATATTAATATTATATGTTGAATGGGGGTATTAGTTTAAGAAGAAATTATAAATGAAATAATTAAAATAAGAACATTTATGCCTTCAAATTCTTAATCCCAATATCATTTAATAATAAAATATATACTCCCAATGTCACTTAAAAATAAACCAAATGATAATAATTTATTATATTATAATTTTTAATAATTCTTATCGGTTTTGAGTTTAAAAATGTCTCACATTATGTCTTAAAAAGATAAATCAATTTCTAAGATTACTAATCCTAAAAGACAAAAAGGGTAAATACTCTATTGTAGTTGTCACATTTTCATCATTTAGCCATTAATCTTTAAAAATATGCTAATTAGCCATTATGTTAAATTAATTAGATGTCCGTTTATTTATTGTCTACTTAGCATTTCTATAAAAAATAATAAATCTTAACAAATGATATGAAAAAAATAGTAAGCCACATGAGATATTAAGTTGAATCCTGTGAGATGAATTGATATACTTATATATATGTCACTTTTTTATCTTTTCTTTATCTCTCTATTGTCACTTTATCTTCTTCATCTTTCATCTTCCTAATGTATTAGTCCGCCAGATCTCTTCAACCATCATCACCCGTGTTTTTTAAAGATTCATCATGAACATCTCCTCCCTAGCCATTGTCTAAACTCCATAGCCAACGTTTGTAACTAAAATCATATGACCCATTTCTACATATTTTTATAATTGTAGATCTGAAACTAAAAAATCACAACTTTTTTCCATAATACATATATATGTGTGGGTGTATATGCATCTATCTTTACCAATTTGAATTTTGAAGATTATTGGATCTAAAGAAACAAATTTTGAGAGTTGTGCAGGTAGTTTGGGTTCAAATTAAAACCCAAATTAACTTTTTCACCAAATTAATTATAAGGAAACTTGAGAAAGAAAATGAAGATTTAAATTTTGATGGTGGAAGGTGGTAAGATGAAGATCACCTGTAGTAGACCCTGATGCAGGGAGATGGTGAAGAGAAAGAAAGAATAGGTAAAGGGGAAAAAATGAAAAGAAATGTTGTTGAAGAGAGCAAAAAAAAAAGAAAAGAAATTAATGTTCATTTTCTGAAAAAACAAATCTTGCGTACGTGGGTGAGGAGGCAGAATCGAGGCTGAGAGAGTGAGATGATGGATGTGGGTTTAAATTTTTGAGAGATAAATTCTTGACCGTTGAATGTTGAAGCCCCAAATGATTTTAGATCGTTGGATGTTTAAGTCTAAATTGATTTGAGGCCGTTGGATGTTGAAGCCTTGGGATTTGAGCCGCTCTATTTTATATTATAGATAGTTGTGGTGTATACTAAATGATATTGCCTCTATTCTTGAGTATACACATGATTCTCGATTATTCATTAACTATACTTAAGAATATGACTTTGTTAAGTTATACATACAACATAAGGCTTAACTGGTCCTTTCCTGCATATTTGAATAAACTTGTTAATCACACTTGATGTGTTTTGTCAATAGTCTTCCCCTTTTTTGATAATGACAAAACCTTGTAAAATTTAATCAAATAATCAACAGTTAAAGGGTTTCATAATAACCACAAAGTAATTCACATAATAATAATAATAATAATAATAATAATAATAATAACCATCAAGACAAATATTTAGTTATTTTAAGACTCCAATTTTTGATAAATAAAATTGAATTTCATCTATTAATTTTTCTGAAATAGTAAGGGGTGGATTTGGTTAATGTGGATAGTTATGGGTAAAATGTGCAAATTTTGCGAAATAAGCAAGTGGTTATAAAATATTCATTGTTGTCGGGGAATATTCGTTTGGTCGTGGAATATTCTTATTGTCGGAGAATATTCGTACGACGGTGCAACCATTTGTTGGCCCCATAACGGAAAACGGTCGGATGAAGAAAACGACAAGTTTTAGTTTTTATAAATGATGACGTAGTTGTTACCGTTAACACTATTGGAATACCTGGTGATTAAAATACAGTAATACGCGTGATTGTACAGTAGCACACGGTATTGCACAATATTCTTGAATTATTGATTCTTACGTAATAAGGAACTACTCAATAATTGTTACAGTAATTACTGTTCAATATTTTATTTTATTAATTCAATAATTGCTACGTTGATATTTTATATTATTGATTCAATAATTGTCACTGCACATTATTTTCCATTATCAGATCAATAATTCATATTATTTGAATAATATTATTAGATAACATTATTGGCAATGTCTAAGGAAGTTCTATTTAGGGAAGGGGTTTGGTCACCTAATTGCGCGTCAGTAAGGAGAAATCCTTATCGGAAAGCCTCCTCTTTCCTAGGAACGACCTGATTGTCAATATTGTAGTTCTGCAATATTATTTGTGAATAATTAATTGTTGATATATATGATAAGAAAATATTTATTCAATGTAGATTTAAACGGAGGAATTTTTAGCATGTGACATTTGTTGAAAGTTGATATTTTATCTTTTTCGATAAAATAATTCATTCAAATATATTATTATAATATTAAATTATGGTAGTATGATGTGATTATATAATAGTATGATTTTTATAATTTGAGTGGTAACATTATTATAGTAAATGCATGATATAAAGTAAAATGAGGTGGAAGAGAACAAATTAAATTTGAATTCGTACGATATAAAGAAATGATGTCATCGGAGCGATGAGGTTTGCAATGATGTCATCAGAACGATGAGGTAAGCGACAATGTCATAGATTATGGTGAAAAGACAAAGAATGTAACGCCCGAGAAAATCAGATTTTTATGAGAATTAAATTTTTATTTGATTATGTGGATTAAATGAATTTAATTAATTATTTATGTGAGTAAGCTATGTGAAGGTCGTTCTATGACCTAGAAGGTGCGAATGTGGTTAGGATTTTGGCCACGTGATAGAATTAATGTGTTTGAGTTTCCAAGACGAAAATAAAAGTTTTCCGAGAATTTTTATGAAAAATACTATTCACTGATTTGTGCTCGGGAATTATTTTTGAACTTCCGAGAAATGCTTAATGATAGAATTCTAAGACGAGATGGAATATCCAATAATATTTCAGTTATGGAAAATGTAGTTTTTTGCCTGTGGACTTAATTCGAGAACGTTAGGAAAAGTAAAGTGTTAATGAATTAAAGCGATGATCGTATAATACGTAGGTATTATACGAGGTAATGAATATGATTATAATACGAGGTATTATACGAGTACGTATGAATGATGGTATGCCGTATATGAATATATGAGTTAGAATACGAGAATAATACGTAAACAATACGTTATAAGGCTTTAAGCCAAATGTAATGAACGTGCAGGATTGTGTAGGAAATTGTAATATCAAATTAGAATTATGATAAAGCTCAAGTGTAGGAATGGATAAGTCCAATATGAATTAATGAACAAGCCCAATGTTTATTTAATATAAGCCCAAATTATAAGTTAAGTTAATTAAGCTAAAAGCCCAAAGTAAGAACCGGATCCGTGGATCGATCCAATGGGTAAAGATAAACCATGGGTAACCCAAAGTGGTGGCCAAGTAAAGTACTTGGTGTCTAAGCAAAGGATAAGTTAAGTAATGACCAAGTAAAGTGCTTATGCTTAATGGTTAAGTAAAGTGCTTATAAGTGATGAACAAGTAAACTTAAGGGCTAAGTAAAAGATAAGTTAAGTGGTGAGCAAGAAAATAATGTAATGAGCAAGTTAACTTAGTACTTAAGTAATGAATAGTAAGGAGGTGATTAAGGAGGTGGATGGCTTATTGACTATTAAGCCCTCACTTTGAGATTTCTATAAATAAGAAGGATGCTAGCTCATTTGTTGGTTGTTTCATTTCATCCAACATCATAATTACTTATTGGTTAGAGAGAAAAAGCAAGAAAAGCTAGATTTTATAATTCAAGAAGCAAGAAGAAGAACAAAGCTTAATCAAGTGATCTTCAAGGGTAAGATCCTAAACCATGAATCTCTTTCTCTTCAATTGTTAGAGAAGTGAGTAGTGGTAGGACTTGTATGCTAAGAAGAAGTAAGAATGATTAATCAAAGGACTTAAGTTTTAATAAGCCGTGAATAAGCAATTCATTCATATATAAGTTATGAACTAAGGAAGAACTTGTAAAGTGTTTACATGAATAAAATTTGTATGATTAGAAGATGTGAGGATGATGGTTAGAGACATAAACTATGATAAGTCATGTGAAGTGAAATCATAAGTAGTTTATACTTGTATAAGTTATAAACTCATGAAGAACAAGTAATAACTTATCATGTAAATAAGTTAATGAAATATGCATGATAAGATGTTAGTATAATGGATAGAATCCATTTGAAACGATGAACAAATCATAAGTAACGAAGTTATGACGGAATTCACGAGTTCGGACGATAATCGTCGAAATCGTGAAATTCTCAGAATGGAAGTTAAATTTTGATATTAAGCTCGAAAACGTTGGTTTTCGATGGAGTATAGTCTCATTTGGCATTCTAGAGTTGCGGACTCGAAAATGACCGAATTTTAACTTAGAACGAAGAAACGAGCGTTGAACGTTCACGAACGTTTATCATTTTCGTTAAAATGAACTAAATGGTGAATTTCGAGTTAACAAAGTCAAAAATGAAAAATTCTTGTATGAACACGTAGAGTATGTAATTGGTGAACTAAGGGCTTTTAAATGAGCCAATTCAGACTTATAACGAAGAAGTTATGAGCCCAGGAATCTCACCTAAGAAATTAACTGCAAATTTTCCTGGTACTAATGTCATGCGATTGCAGCTGCGAGACATAGCTTTATGAACAAAGTAGTAGCGCCGGAAATGAAGGGATGGCTCTTTGGAGTTTTACATACGGCCGCCAACTCTAGTTATAATACTCACGCCACATGTACAGCAGCGTGTCTGATGAGGTAGAAATCTTGAAGAGTGGCGCCGCAATGCCACTATAGTAAAGGGATGCTGCGCCGCGGCGCCATCAAGAGAATTTTGTTAACCAAGTTGATTGTGAACCCAATGGTTTGCAAGACAAGTATAGGACATGTAATTACTTAATGAACTTGATAAGACCTTTCCTAAATCACTTTTATAGTGATAACTTTAGGAATTTAATGTTTTTTTAATGAGTAGTTAAACAAAGAGAGAAAGTATAAGAAAGTAAACGGTATGGAATAAGTGTACTTAACCAATGATGATCGAGTCTCGGTTAGTAACGTAAGAACGTTAGTAAGCCATAAGGAAGATTAATAAGTCGAATTGACCTTTATTAATGAGGTAAATTCACTTAAGATATAGAAGAGAAAGAAGTTGGTAAGAATGATGTAATTTATAACGGCAAGCCGGAACCAATAATAGCAAATCTAATACATGATTAGATTGAGAAGAAGGGTAAGATTCATTAGGAACCATGTATGTTCATTAATGACCTAATGTGGTATGTTATGTGGTTATGTGTTGTAGAGACTGTAAAGACTCAAAGGGAAAGTAATTTTTCTTTGTAGCAGAGAATATTTGAAGGCAAGTTTTCTTAACAACATCTAACCTTCGTGTTAGCCAGGTTTTCAATGATTCATGTTATGAGATGCATGAATGGTTTTAAAGAAAGGGTTGATGCCAGTTTTAACTCGGCTAGACTAATCTTGAAAGATTGATTGATTTATTTACAAGTCTTTCAATATAGAATTGATAATGCTATCCTACGCCAATTGTTTGGTATGGATTCAAGGTAAGCTTTAATATGAATAAACAAATGTATTTTACATTGATTATTCGATGGGCATGCGAGGTTGCCAAAACTAAAACGTAAATATATTTAACAGATGAGTGTTGATCAACATAGAGTACTATAGGCTGATCACCTAGAATTGCTCGTAAGAAATATCAGACTTACGGTCTTAGTATCGGGTTATCCTTTTCATGAATAAAAGTTAAAGAGAATGTTCATGGTCTGTTAACCTACTCAAAATTCCAAGCTAGTATACGTACTTCGGAATTGTTTTATGAGATGAGAAGTGCTATTAAATGTTTCATAGTACTTCATAACTATTGCTCAATTAATGAAGAATAATCATATGATTCTCGAAGTGGTATTTATATATTATATTGTTAGACTTGTTGAGCTAGTTATGCTCACTTCTTGCTTGAATCATATGATTGCAGCTAAGGTTGAGCGAACCGAGGGTTCCAGTAGAGATAAAGGCAAGACAAAGATGAATGACTAGTTTATTTTGTAATAGACTAGTATGTTTGTATGAATTTTATTACAATGAACACAGAATGTAATGGTGTCAGAACTTGGGAACGAGATGTATTATTATTAATGTAATAAGAATGTCGTTGATACACATATTTTAATGTTGTTTCAATAGAATGAATGTACAGTTATGAGTACCTTGTAGCACCATCTGTTGGGTTGGAAGATACCCGAATTTGGGGGCGTCACAATTTTACCCTTACTCTGCTAAGCCTATAAATAGAATCTCATTTCTTCATTATTTTTTACCAATTCACTAAAGCTATAGAGAGAGAAAGAAGAAGCATATTCTGCTATTACACTAGTGCAGTCTTCGAATTTTTATTAAGGTAAGGGGTATTATTTCTTTCGTATTCATGAAGAGAGTTATTTCTTTCAATACTCGTAAGGGTTGTTATTCCATTCTTTATTATTCTGTTAGAATAACTTGTCTACGCAGACTACCACATGCATGGTGAAATCCTTTTGTTATTCCATTTCTTATTATTATGTGGGAATAACATGTCTACGCGGACTACCGCATGCCTGATGAATAACCCTTCGTATTGATTTGTTATTAAATTATAGAAATGATCTGTCTACGCATACTACCGCATGACAGTTGAAAATCTATTTGCAGTTTCGTATATTGTTCATTTCAAATTCCTAACTCTAAACTTACTATGATAAGTATTGCTTCTATAATTCCTAAAATGATCAGAAATTCTTTGAGTTTTGCGCTTCATCTAATTTCATTTCACTGGAATAATGGTCTAAACTTTCTTGTGAAATTTTTACCTTTTCATGTCGAGGTTATTATTCACGTATACGACACTATTCACGTATATGACACTATTCACGAATACGACACTATTCACAGAAAAATTAAATTTTCTTTTCTTTGTCCAAGTTGTCTATTATGATTACTATCTTTGATTGTATCCATGTTTTGATCTTCATTCTTGAATTTTGCTCCACAATTGATTATTATGGAGTATTTTTGAACTTGGATAAACTAAAGTACGAATCCCTAATCTTTGTCTTTTTATCTCATTAGATTCATTTTTTTTAAAAATATTTTTCATCATCCTTAGTCCTAAATGGTGATATAACTAAATATCTTTGGCCTATAGTGCAAAGATGAATGATTATCTGATGAATATCTTTGGCCTGTAGTGCAAAGATGGACAGGTATTGAGATGAACATGACCAACTGATGAATATCTTTGGCCCATAGTGCAAAGATGAATATTTGATTAAAGATGTATATTGATTGATGTTACAGGGATAAAATATTGATGATGGACTTTTAAATCATAGAAGAGAGTAGATTTTATTCTCTATTTAACTCTTCTAATGAATTATTATTTTCGCTGTGAATATTGGTCTAAAACTTGTTGTCCAGTATATTTTATCTGATTTATTGAAGGCTAACGATAATTTGTTCTACTTTATCTTAGTCATAATATTCTTTACTGGGATAGTTGAGTTCACCCTTTTCCTTTTTGTTCCATTTTTCTTCTTAGGAAGCGAGAATATAGCGGAAACCAGTTGGGGTATGGAGTGATGTTTCAAGATAGTTGTTTTAGTAGTCCTCACTATTTTATAAAATAGTGCATCAATGATTGTAATGAGGACTTATTTGAGTGTGAATATTGTCTAGAAGACATTATTTGTATTTAAACTCACAGTTTATGTGTTGTCATATTTTGTGCGACAATTGTATTAATGAAGTTGCAATTGTTTCGGTACTATGTATTTGGCGACTCAGAATGGGTGGTGTATATCTATTTTGGGGGCATCATAGTTGAAAATCTTGAGACACTACCTGTATGGGGAGAAAGTGGAGGCACTAGTTGACCTCACCCTTTTCTTTTTTGTTCCATTTTTCTTCGTAGGAAGCGAGAATATAGCGGGAACCAGTCGGGGTATAGAGTGATGTTTCAAGATAGTTGTTTTAGCAGTCCTCACTATTTTGTAAAATAGTGCATCAATAATTGTAATGAGTACTTATTTGAGTGTGGATATTGTCTAGAAGAGAATATTTGTATTTAAACTCACAGTTTATGTGTTGTCGTATTTTGTGCGACAATTGTATTAATAAAGTTGTAGTTGTTTCGGTACCATGTATTTGGTGACTCAGAATGGGTGGTGTATAACTATTTTGGGGGCATCACAATTATCATATCCATAAACATCCCAAATAAATTTCCCAGGTTAATGCTCTTCAAAAACACATCTAGGTTCAAAACATTATATGGTCTTAAAAATATATAAATTAAAATAATCGTAAATTATGTAAATTTAAACTAAGATGCATGTAGTGTGTATGTGAGTCAAATCTCTCTAAGCATCATTCTTCTTAGTGTAAAAGTCCTTTGCGCTGATGGTGAACACTTCTTGTAACAACCCAAAAAATCGGATTGTCCAGAATTTAAGATTTAATGAATTACTTATTAATAAAATGGATTTTTATTAATAATATTCTGTGCTGTGTCTATTAATCATTCTATAACCTAAGATGATTATAATATGGAAGGATTCTGGCTAGGAGCTAGACTGAACGAGTAAGAATTTTCAAGATGAAAATAAAATTTTTCCGTGAACAAAAATATTTTTGAGGAAAAGACGAAATATGCACTATTCACCCGACGAAACCCTAAGGGTTATGGTTTGAATAACCTAAGCCTTTTTGAGAGTTTGGTATGTTGAAATGACATTCCGTCGAAAGATTTGACGATAATATATCGTGAAAAATTAAGTAAGCCGATAAAAGTTTTTCTCAAAAAACGTGCAGAAATTAGACGAAATAAAAACGACGAAAAGTACTGTTATGTACTTTTCATTCGTTTAGCTACGTTAGGGGAAAATGTGAAGGAAAACGCTTAACATCAAAAAGTGTTTTTTTTTGTTTTTTCGAGATTCGAAGAATACGTAAAAGTTAATCGATAAAGGAAAGATGAAATATCCAAAAATATTTGGATTCCGAGAATCGCAGTTTTTGAACTGTCGAACGAATTCCGCAAGACGGAAGCACGTAGATTCCAGGCTTCGTGAATAGTAAGGAGGTGTGAATAGTAAGGAGGTGGGAATAGTAACTTTGGGGCGAAATAACTATTTTACCCCTAACCTTGGTTTTCTATATAAGAGAGCCTTAGCTCATTTGTTGGTGATTTTGAAAAATTACCAACACTTGAGAGAGAGAGAGAGAGAGAGTTCGGATGAGGAGGGAAAGGAAGAGGAAAAGCTAGCCCGAGTGCAAACTTTGTCCAACGGAAGAAGATTAAAGGAGAAAGGTAATCCAAAACCTAGTTCAATATATATTTTCTTTAAGTTTTCTATGTTAGAAACATAGCTTAATGAGAATAGAAGTAAAAAATGTTAAGAATGATTTCATATGGTTGAAATCATGAGAAAAAAAAAGAAATAAGAATTAGAAGTTTAGTTTATAAATTTCTTAAGAAAGTATAAGTTTCGTAATGAATTTGAACGATCCGAATGAATCATATGAACGATTCAGGGAAATAAGTAAGGAATTGTGTTCTATAACACTGAATTCTAAGAAAAAGTGAAATCATAATCAAAGTATGGATTAAAAATGAAGAACTAACGAAGAACGCGAAGAACACGAAGAATATTAATAACGTAAAACGAACGAGTAATGGAATTTAAGCCAATCGAATGGCAAGTTAACGGATTCAGAATAAATTTCTGTCTGAGGGAAGTTGAAGTACGTAAGATAAGGAAAAGAATAGCTTTGAAACGACCTCGTTCCGAGTTATAACAAATAAGTTATGAGATTGTGAAGTAAGCATCTAAAAACAGTGCAACACTTAGAAATTTTTTTCCAAGTTTGATGTTTGGCGCCGCAGCGCCAGTCATGCCTTGGAAGGTGGCGCCACAACGCCAGCTCGGGAAGGAACCTACTGGAGAGTTGCATTGTAGTGCGAGGAAAAGAGAAGGGAATCGGCGCCGCAATGCCGATGCATGGCAAGGCTCAAAGAAGAGCTTTTAATTGCTTAACTCTTGGGGAAAGTGTAAGGGAAGATAAAGAACATATAGTTCGCCTAATGTAACACTTAAACAAGTGATTTAAACCTTAAATTAAGGTTGAATAGAAAGATTGAACGAGATTAAAAGATAAAAAATGTAAACACAAATTACAAAACTGATATCCGGGGACCGTAGTCACGATAAAATGAACGTGAGGGATTGCTATGATTGTGATTCCTTAGACGTTGAGTGACGAGGGTAATGTATAACATTTTGATGTTATGTTGTTGTAGTAAGAGTTACGAGTAAAGCGTATAGATGCTATGAACGTAATGCAGTTGCGATGAATGACCGGTCTTAGCATACAACGAACCGTATGGCTTCGACATTAAGAAAGAGTAATGAACGTGGGGTTCATGTAATGGAAAACGAAAGTAGTAAGTAAGATATGAATTATCAAGAAAGCCGTAACGAACGGTATTAAAATTAATGAAAGCCGAATGTGAGTCAGATGGAGAATGTTAGAATGAAATGTAAGCGTTAAACACTTTAACTGACGTGAAGGTTGAGTGTACGCGAATATTAAATGGATAGAACCTACACCCCGCGTATGGTTTGATCGTAGGGTAATGAAGACCAATGATTAAACCTGTGAATGGTGAAGAACTGAATTAAAGACAAGTACGCATAACGTAAAGAAGCCGAGTTAATAACTTGGATGACGTTCCGAGTCGAATGAACCAGATGTTGAAAGAAAATAATAAGGTAATGTAAAATGCTTAACGCTATGAATGCGTAGAAATAATATTGAATAATTGTTCTGAGTATACAAAAGTCTGTATGACTTAGACGATAAAGAATGAATCCTGAGGTATGACATTTAGTTTACAGAAAGCCATAAGGAATAAGAAATTGACTTAACGAACATTATTGTTTTAATGGTTCAGAGAAGTTAATATAAGTTAGGTTGTGGTACAATCATAATCTTTGATGGTTGACATTTGGGAGCTGGGCTAAACAATTCCTTCAGAGAGTGGAGGTATATACGAAATTGGCAACCGATCTAACTCACTGTGAAAGACAGTGTAGATGAGACGGAAACTTGTTTGTTGGTTGTTTATGGGAAACCACTCAGAGTACCATATGGATTACTAGTAGAGACATGATGTGTGCTAAGTCCTAGAAAAGTTATAAGAAGAAGATAAGAATGTAAATAATCTAAGATGATGATCGTATGAGTTAAGACATCTTTGTATGTCATGAAGCTATAAAGCGGTAAAGAAAGTTGTCGCGTAAACTTAGATTTCAAGAACGCGAACCCTAAGAAGTAAAGTTAAGCTTAAACCAATGCGTAAGTCAAGTATATGACTAATTGGTGTATGTGTTATTTTCTTATGTGCTATATAGGAATTGGAATGAGCAGTTTAGCGTAAACTGTAAGTTATAGCTATGCGTAAGGTAAGTTTTCTAACTTCATTTATATTTGAAATGAATGCTAGTTTCTTAAACTTCTCAGATGTTGAACATGAGAAGTTTTACTGATGTGAAAATGTGTAATATTTGTATAAGGTGGTAGAATGTATGTGGCCTTGTGCCATAATTTTAACACTTTGGTGTTTCTATGAGTTGATCTGTTCTATGATTGAACTATTCAATATGAGAATGTTCTGTTTATACATGAACTGTTATTATTAAGTCTGTGCTAATGATTCTAGCCAGACAAGATGTGTATGAAAAAGGTAGAAGATTGAAAGTATTTCAATGTGAATGTGATTAATGTTTTAAAATGATAGGAATTAGAAGTATTCCTATTATTCAAGCTAGCTGCTTCATAACCTTTGTTTAGTTATTGAAGTCTTAAAAGAATGTTTAAATTCTTGAGGTTGTTTATTCAACTGATATGACTTACTGAGCAATTGAATGCTCAGACTTGCTTTAAATAAAAACATTTTCAGTCAACGATGTTAGAAAAAACTTAAGGATCCCGTAAAGATCAAGCTGATCGGTATCCAGAAGAAGTGTCATTCTGTATATGAATGAGCGTGAAGATCAAGCAAAGACTTGTAATGTAGAATAGTTTAATTAAACTATAGACTGGTTTAATGAACTGTTATGTATCCTTGGTGGCGGATGAAAGCCACTCATGTAAGATGTAAAGAATAATATAATTATCATTATTTGTAATGAACGAGGTTATAAGGTATTAGAATCTGGGATTTGAGAATGTATGTTGTTATATTTAGCTATATAATGATGTATGTTTGGAAAGAAGTGGGATCGTGACGTACGAAATCCGTGTGTGAAAATAGATCAGATTTTGGGGTGTTACACTTCTTCTGCGCCTGCCTCTGCGCCTGCCTTAGTAGTTTAATGAGAGAGAGAAGCTGAACTTTAATAAGAAAGTAAGAACTCATAAGTGTTTACAAAGTGCAACAAAATAACTAGAGCACTTTCATCGACTTAATTTACTAGTATAAAAAGCTTTATTTATAGATTACTACAATAATCTACTATCTTCAACATAATTTTAGCAACAATAAATCTAAACTGACCCCTTAAAATTAGCAACAGAAAAATAACCAAAACAAATAGAGAAAAACTAGTTCTAGCAACATTTGACTTACTAATCTACTAAAGACTAGTTCTTAAATTTTATTAAATACTAAACTAAAAGAGCGTTTGTTGGTCCATGTAACTAGGAATGTAGTTGGTGATGACTTCTAACACTTCCCTTCATCACCAACTCTCTATCCGTGACTCCAAGCTCCTTTCTGAATTTAGAAAGTTTTTTCCAGCAAAGTCCTTTGATTAATATATTAGCCACTTGGGCATCTGTGGGAACTGATTCGAGAAATTTTTCCTGTGGTAGAACCTTTTCTCAGATAAAGTAATAGTGAACTTCTATGTGTTTAGTCCGAGCATGAACACGAGATTTTCAGCTAATCAAATTGCACTTTCATTATCACAGCAAATAGTAATTATATTAGAAGTAACTTGATTCAAATCTCTCATCAATTGGACTAACCAAACACTC
This sequence comes from Panax quinquefolius, assembly GCA_020205615.1. Lineage (NCBI taxonomy): Eukaryota > Viridiplantae > Streptophyta > Magnoliopsida > Apiales > Araliaceae > Panax > Panax quinquefolius. Next base: position 100,374,307 of record CM035154.1, on the reverse strand, counting down.
TCTTGAGCTGCCATTGCCATTACTCGATATTCAGCTTCAGTGGTAGACAAAGATACTGTTGGTTGTCTCTTACTACACCATGAAATGGCACCAGATCCGAGACTAAACACAAATCATAGTAGACCTTCTAGTTTACTCATCTCCATCATAATCAACATCACAAAATCCTATTATTTCACATTTCTTCTCGGCTTCATAAAATATATCACTACTCAAAGTTCCCTTAATATACCTTAGAATCCTATGAGTCGCATCAAGATGAGATTTCTTTGGCTTTTACATGAATCGACTAATGACACCAACTCCTTGAGCTATATCAGGCCTAGTTAGAGTTAAATAAATAAAACTCCTAACTAGTTGCCTATATATGACTGCATCTTCAAGATCTTCTCCTTCGTCCAACTAAAGCTTTTCATTTACTTCCACTGGTGTTGATATGTCGTTGCAATTAGCCATTTCGAACCGTTCAAGCATACTTTTTGAATAATTTTCCTAACAAAGAAATATTCCTTGCTTGACATGATCTACTTCTAGTCCCAAAAAATGATGGAGTTCTCCTAGCTCTTTCATTTGAAAACAAATTCCAAGATTTGATCTAATCCTTGTAATCTCAATAGTATCATCTTCTGTTAATATTAGATCATCAACATACATAAAAATAATTTAATTTCTACCATTAGTAACTTTCACAAACAAGCTATAATCATATGAGGCAAGAAAATACCCATTTGCTTGTAAAAATTCAGTAATTTTACCATACTAAGCTCTCGGAGCTTGTTTCAAACCATATAATGCTTTTCAAAGTTTGAAAACATATTGAGGGCTCTCTAAAAATCCTTTAAGTTGCTCCATAAAGATTTGACGATCAACTTCAGCATTTAAGAACACATTTTTCACATCGAGTTGCCATAGTTTCCATAAATGGCTTGCAGTAAGAGATATAAAAAAGATTAGGTCTGACTTTAAGATTTAGGAGTCCTTTGACTATCTACTTGTTCATTATGACCTTCAACTTTGAGTACCAAACATGAGCAAGACCAGAATGGCACAAGTCTACAGTATCATTCTTTCAATTTTTGTCAATGTTAGCTTCTTGCACTGATATCACACAAATTGAATCTACTCATTGGCATTCCAGATATATGCAAATCTTTATAAATTTTGACATCATCTGGACCAAATATAACAAAAGTACTTGAACTCGTTATTTGAGACATAGATATCAAGTTCTTTTTCATATTTATAACATGATATACATTTTTTAGAAAAACACTCATCACCACAGTCTAGACTGTGTGCAGTATCACCAATATGAGTAATTGTTAATTTTGCATTATTAGTAGTGACTACCATATCCTTTCCAGTATACTCAACTTTTGTTATGAACTTGCGCTCATCTCCAGTTATGTGGTTGGAGCACCCAGAATCCACTATCCAGTATCTTTCATAGTTGGGTTGACCTCCAATGATCGAAACAAAAGCACTTCAATCATCTCGCAGTCCACATTCTGTTTATCATCATAAGAGTTAGCAGAATTACCTTCTTCAAATTTTCTTCTTGGTGCAGTGCAGTCCCTTGCCACAATTATAACAGTTCCATGTCTTCCTTATATTCCAATTCTGACCTTGTTTTTCTAATTCACCATTTTTTCAAGCTTCCCTTCCTTGAGAGCTTCCCTCCTGATAGACTCCACGGCATGCTTGCGTGAGGTGGTCGTCACCCGGATCGTTTCTAGCACAGTTTTTGTGTGAATTGCTTGCAACACCTTAACCCCTCATCTATACTTTAGACGGTAATCTTGGTATAATTGCTCGCGTTCGAAATCTGCGTTGAATGGACACCAACGACACCTTGACCCCTCGCTTATATTGAAGCGGTAATCTCGACACAATTGACGATTGATGCGGTAGAAAGGCCCACACTTGTTATGAATTGTTGTATGATATAAGTCAAATTGAATATCAAAAGAAATAACTAAGAAACTACTAATTTCTTAGGAATTCTTCAAAGAACCAAAAGTAGAGAATAACTTCACAAGTTTATTGAATAATGAATAATGTATAATGTGTTTGAGTACATCAACTTGAACCTCTATTTATACTACTCAAAACAATCCTAATAGGAATTTATAAACTATAACCCTAATTTCTATAAGGAAATAGAAATCAATTTGGAAAAGAAATTCTAATTAAAAGAAATCCTAATTATAATAGAATTTAAAATTAAGAATCCAAATAAAAAAAGAATCCTTCGCCGCGTGAACATAAAGTCTCTGCCGCGTGATTGAGCTACTAAATTCCGTGTACTATTAAAATTGCTATGGTCCAGCAGCTTGATGATGTAAAAAAAATGTGGCCCCACCAAAATAATATGCTAACATGCTGAATCATTGCTCCATGAATATTAATGTTGAAAAGCTACTTGAATTGCTTAAGTCTGATATCATGAAGAAAAAAAAACGCATGGCCCATTATCAAACAACGTTGCCAAGTAAACTGCGGCCCACATGAAATTAATTAAATCATCCCATTCAATTGCATGTAATATATGTGGACTTTGCTAAAAAGATTGGACTTGTATTAAATTGACCCAAATTTGTGTCTCTTGCTCTTTTGCCTCCTCTTTGGATTTTCTTACGTTAGCTTCAGCCCAAACATCTTGGATCAATCCATTGAGACCTTTTTTAAACCTCTTTGTTCTAGCCTTGCTTGATCCCCACGTCCCTTTAGTTTTGTTGGAATCCACGCATGCCATGTCCTCATCATTCCTCTCCTCTTGAAAAGGATTTGTCCACAAATCGTCACCTACATCAAATGGACTTAGAGTAGTAACGTTAAATGTAGCACTAACATTATACTCACCTGGAAAATCCAATTTATATGCATTGTCATTGATACGCTCGAGAACTTGAAATGGACCATCTCTCCTCGAAAGCAATTTCGAACGTCTTTGAACTGGGAATCTTTCTTTCGCATATATAACCACACCCAATCTCGGGTTCAAAGATCACTTGATGTGATCCCCTTGGCGCGTGCTTGATGTATTGTTCCGTCCTCCGATTCGATGTTTAGTCGGCTTTTTCATGAACTCGTTTAACAAAATCGACCTTTTCTTTCCATCCATGTTAGTATATTGAGAAAATGTGTAATGGTGATAAATCCAGCGGTGTCAAAGGATTAAAACCATATACAATTTCAAATGGAGAAAAATTAGTAGCAGAATGAACAAAACGGTTATATGCAAACTCAACATGTGGTAAACATTCTTCCCATTGCTTGATATTCTTTTTAATGATAGCCCGTAATAATGCCGACAAAGTCCTATTTACTACTTCAGTTTGACCGTTAGTTTGTGGATGACAAGTAGTTGAAAATAACAGTTTAGTACCTAATTTACACCACAAGGTCTTCCAAAAGTAACTTAAGAACTTTGTATCTCTATCAGAAATAATAGTTTTAGGCATACCATATAAGCGCACAATCTCCCTAAAGAACAAATCAATGACATGAGATCATCATCGGTTTTATGACATGGAATAAAATGTGCCATTTTTGAAAATCTATCCACGACCACAAATATTGAATCATAACCATGCTTAGACCTAGGTAAAACCAACACAAAGTCCATAGAAAGATCAATCCAAGGTTCATTAGGAATAGGCAATGGTGTATATAATCCATGGGGTTGAACAAGAGATTTAGCTTGGCGACAAGTAATACATCTATCACATATTCTTTCTACATCTCATTTCATATGAGGCCAATAAAAATGTTCTTTTAAAACAGCAAAAGTTTTATCTACACCAAAATGTCCCATTAAACCACCCCCATGTGATTCCCTAACCAATAACTCACGCAAAGAACATGTGCAGGAATACATAGTTTATTTTCACGAAACAAGAATCCATCAATTCTAAAGTATTTACCCACAACATTCTTTTCACAAGTTTTAAACTCTTCACCAAAATTAAGGTCATTATCATATAACTCTTTAATTTGTTCAAACCCAAGCAATTTTGTATCAAGAGTATTTAACAAAACATACATACGAGACAAAGCATCTGCAACGACGTTCTCCTTACCTTGCTTATATCGAATAACATATGGAAATGTCTCGATAAATTCCATCCATCGTGCATGTCTTTTGTTCAACTTGTGTTGACCCTTCAAATATTTCAACGATTCATGATCGGTGTGGATCACAAACTCCTTAGGCCACAAGTAATGTTGCCATGTCTCCAAAGCTCTAACCAAAGCATACATCTCTTTATCATATGTAGGATAGTTCAAAAGTGCATACCACTCGACTTTTTCGCTAAAATCGCCCTTTGGTTTCCCTTCTTCCATCAACACAGCTCCAATCCCTAGACCTGAAGCATCACACTCAATCTCAAAAGTTTTAGCAAAGTTAGGCAAAATAAGTAAAGGAGCATTTGTCAATTTATCCTTAATTAAATTAAATGATTTTTCTTGTTCATCACCCCACTTAAAGCCCACATTTTTCTTGATGACCTCGGTCAATGGTGCTGTAATCTCACTAAAATTTCGAACAAAGCGTCGGTAGAAACTTGCGAGTCCATGAAAGCTTCGTACTTGACTCACATTGGTGGGACTCGGCCAATCCCGGATCGCACGTATTTTCGCCTCATCAACTTGGACTCCCTGTGAACTCACAACAAAGCCAAGAAAAACAATTCTATCTGAACAAAATGTGCATTTTTCCATGTTAGGAAATAACTTTTCTCTTCGAAGTACATCTAAAACAGATTTTAAATGCAATGCATGATCTTCCAAGTTTTTGCTATAAATCAAGATATCATCAAAATAAACTACGACAAATTTTCCAATGAATGGACGCAAAACATGGTTCATTAATCTCATAAAAGTGCTCGGTGCATTAGTTAAACCAAAAGGTAATACTAACCATTCATAAAGACCATATTTAGTTTTAAACGCTGTTTTTCATTCATCACCTTCTGGCATTCTAATTTGATGATAACCACTTTTTAAATCAATTTTTGAAAATATGCAAGACCCATGTAATTCATCTAAATGTCATCTAAACGAGGAATGGGATGCCGATATTTTACCGTAATGTTATTTACCGCTCGACAATCGATGCACATCCTCCATTTTCCATCCTTTTTCGGCACTAGAATCACCAGAACTGCACACGGGCTCATACTTTCTCTCATGAATCCTTTCCCCATCAGCTCGTCAACTTTCCTTTGTAACTCCTTCGTCTCCTCGGGATAACTCTGATAAACTGGACGGTTTGGAATCGTCGCACCGGGAACAAAATCAATTTGATGCTCAATTCCCCGAATAGGTGGTAGTCCATGAGGAAGCTCCTCGGGAAATACATCTTTGAATTCCTGTAAAAGAGATGAAACAACACTAGGCAAAGAATCATTAGCGTTAGTATTCAAAAGCGCCTCTTTATACCGAAGTAAAATCATAGGCTGTTTAGAAATCAAAGCTCTTCTCACATCACTCTTTTTTGCCACTATATTTGTTTTTCTCTCATCTTTCTTTTTCTCTCTTTTTTTTCTTGATTTTTCTTTTCTTCACTCTCTTTTCTTTGTACATAATCTTTCTGTAAATGAATTTGATCTTCATGTACTTGTTGGGGTGACAAAGGCCTTGAAAGAGATCTTCTTCTTGTCGTGAACAAATGAATATCGTTAGTAAACCCGTCATGTTGAACCCTCTATCAAAGCGCCATGGTCTACACAACAATATATGCCACACTGCATGGGCACCACATCACACAATACCTCATCAATATCTGAGCCAATAACAAATGGAACTAACACCTATTTGGTTACTTTAATGTACGCATTATCATTGAGCCACACGCAAACGATACATATTTGCGGATGTTTGGTAGTAGGTAACCCCAATTTCTCCACCATCGTAGTGCTTGCCACATTTGTCAATTTGCCTCCATCTATGACTACACAATGATTTTCCCATTCACAAGACATCCAGTATGGAATAGATTTTCCCCTTTATTCTTTGCGCTCTCCTCCTTAACCTGCGTACTAAGTGCTCTTCTTGTAACCAGAATTTCACCATGTATCGCATCCTCACCTATCTCCTCCAACGGTGGCATAGAATCAGTGTCGCTCTCTTCCCCCTCGGTCTCCACATCTCCATTGTCAAGTAACAACATTTTTCTCTGATTTGGACATTAGCTAGAAATATGTCCCCTGCCTTGATACTTAAAGCATACAATATCCCGATTACTACCAAAAGAAGGTTGTTCAGTTTTACCTTGAGTTTCTCGGCTAGTCGATCCTTGCTTAGGTTCCACATTTGGCTTGAATGCAACTGTCTTTTCCTCTCGCTTTGCCAAATTAGGTCTCCATGATGAACTAACATTAGATTGTCCTCATTGTCCTCCTCGCCTCTTGAGTTATTTCTCTATCTTAGTAGCCATATGCACCAGTTCTTCTAACTCCAAATAATATTGTCGTTCAACCAAGTCTGCAATCTCCCAGTTCAGTCCTGCCGAGAACCTAGCCATCGCTGTTTCATTATCCTTAATCACATTAGCCTGATCCTTCAACATCTCCATCTCCCTGTAATATTCATCCACACTTCGACTTCCCTGTTTAAGAGTTTGTAAACTACGAATGATCTCCCGTTGATAGTATGTTGGTACAAACCTCCTTTTCATGATAGCTTTCATCTCCGCCCAAGTCGTAATTGGCCATTTTTCACACCTTCTCCGATTAGCTGTCAACTGATCCCACCATATCAATGCATATCCAGAAAATTCTGTAATGGCCAGTTTGACTTTCTTGAGTTCTGAATAGTTGTGACAGTCAAAGATTCGCTCCATCTTGATTATCCAATCTAAATAAGCCTCAGGATCACCCGTGCCTTGGAAAGCTAGAATCTTCATTTTTATGCTATCCAAATTGCCATCTTCTCAGTCCTGACCTCTTCTTTCCCTAGCACCTCCGTGTCTTTGATGTCGAAAATTAGATTCACGATCTTCATTTGCCTCTTGTCCTCCTTTGTAAGGGTCTTCCTTTCTTGCGCCAGTTTGTTGTGTCCTCATCTTGTTTTTCATCCCAAGAGTGTTTTGGGATAGCTCAGCCATAGACACCCTCATCTCTTCTAATTGTTTTTGCATTTTCTCCATAGTCTTTCTCAATCTTCGATCCCATTCTTTATGCATAACCTCCATCTGGAATTTCAATTCAGCTGTTGAGGGTTGTTCCTCATAAGTTCCTTTATCCTTCGAGTTAGACATATTTCCTGCAAAATAAGGGTTAGTAGAAAATAGTTTCCTCACCACTTCCTTACGTGTTTCGCTCGAATCAATGGTTCACTCGTGTATACTCTCAATAAATTGGCTTTTACCCTCGATTAATCTCACCACTGAGCCTTTTACCTCAAATATTCTCTCTAATAGGTTCTTATTGAATTCCCTAGCAAAATTCTTAGTTTTACTAATCAATTCAAAATTACTTATCACGAAACAAAATTATAGATGGTGTAACTATTAGAATATCACAAAAATCACCAATCGATTGCCTTGTACTCCTCTTGTATGCTTCAGATTTGTAAATTGTAGCTCCATTTCAGAATTGATGATGATGGAACGATATAAAAACTTCGTTGGAATTTGATGTTTTGATGGTGTGCTACAAGTTTGGTTAGCACAATGAAAATAGAATATGATTTTTTTTTTTACAATATATATTTTGACAGAAAATTAAAGATAAGTAACTTGCTAGAAAGGCTTAGCTTTGATACCAAATGATAGACTCCACGGCACGCTTGCGTGAGGTGGTCGTCGCCCAGATCGTTTCTAGTACAGTTGTTGTGTGAATTGCTTGCAACACCTTAACCCCTCGTCTATACTTTAGACGGTAATCTTGGTACAATTGCTCGCATTCAAAATCTGCGTTGAATGGACACCAACGACACCTTGACCCCTCGCTTATATTGAAGCGATAATCTCAGCATAATTGACGATTGATGCGGTAGAAGACGCCACACACAACTATGAATTGTTGTATGATAAGTCAAATTGAATCTCAAAGAAATAACTAAGAAACTACTAATTTCTTAGGAATTCTTCAAAGAACCAAAAGTAGAGAATAACTTCACAAATTTATTGAATAATGAATAATGTATAATGTGTTTGATTACATCAACTTGAACCTCTATTTATACTACTCAAAACAATCTAAATCCTAATAGGAATTTATAAGCTATAACCCTAATTTCTATAAGGAAATAGAAATCAATTTGGAAAAAATTCTAATTAAAAGAAATTCTAATTATAATAGAATTTAAAAATAAGAATCCAAATAAAAAAAGAATCCTTCGCCACGTGAACATAAAGTCTCTGCCGCGTGATTGAGTGCTAAATTCCGTGTTCTATTAAAATTGTTATGGTCCATCAGTTTGATGATGTAAAAAGAAACGTGGCCCCACCAAAATAATATGCTGACATGCTGAATCATTGCTCCATGAATATTAACGTTGAAAAGCTACTTGAATTGAAAAGCTACTTGAATTGCTTAAGCCTGATATCATGAAGAAAAAAAAACGCATGGCCCACGTGATGATCAAACAACCTTGCCAAGTAAACTGCGGCCCACATGAAATTAATTAAATCATCCCATTCGGTTGCATGTAATATATGTGGACTTTGCTAAAAAGATTGGGCTTGTATTAAATTGACCCAAATTTGTGTCTCTTGCTCTTTTGCCTCCTCTTTGGATTTTCTTGCGTTAGCTTCAACCCAAACATTTTGAATCTGAACCTCTTTGTTCTCCACGCATGCCATGTCCTCATCACCTCCTGTCCAACTTCCCTACTTGAGAGCTACCCTGCCAAACTTTTGATTTTGCCTTGTGTTTGTAGCCTTTTCATGTGAACAAGGCTTCTTCATTTACTTTCGTAGATATTCCAGCTATTTGTTTGACAAGACTTTCTTGATTTGCTAGCTAACTTTCCAACTCTAGCAAAGATGGTTGAACATGCCATCCTTGAATGGTTGTGATGAAGCCATTATATTCTGGTTTCAACCCACGAAGAATTATTCTGCGTTTACAAGCATCAGTAATTTTAGAATCTTTATCTAGCTGAGCAATATCACTACAAATTCCCTTTACCTTCATAAAGTATTATGAAATTGTTAAGTTCTCTTGAGAAACTGATCCAATGTCATTCTCAAGCATTTGTAACCTTGCAGTATTTGTTTTGGAAAATAAGGTTGCAAATGATTCCCAAGCTTCTTTCGGAGTAGTGACCTCACGGATGTGATCCAACATTGATTTTTAAATAGTCGCCTTTATCACAAACATTGCTTTCCTACCTTGATCTTCCACTTTCTTAAACCATCATCTTTTGTTGGAGCCCTAACGTCAGCCCCGCTAACAATCTCCCATAGATCTTGACCCTGGAGGTACGACTCCAAACATGACTTCCAATAGTCATAGTTTGAGTCATTCAGCTTCTCGATCCCTGCCACGGAATTGGCGAGATCCATCTCTTTTAGCTATCAACTCACACGCACCACAACTCTTCTCCCAGAGAATCAACTTGGATCTGATATCAAATGAGAGAGAGAAACTAAACTTAAATAAGAAATCAAGAACTCAAAAGTTTTTACAAAGTGCAACAAAATAACTAGAGCACTTTCATTGACTTAATTTACTAGTACAAAAAGCTTTATTTATAGACTGCTGCAACAGTCTACTATCTTTAACATAATTTTAACAACAATAAATCTAAACTGACCCCTTAAAATTAGCAACAGAAAAACAACCAAAACAAATAGAGAGAGACTAGTTCTAGCAACACTTGACTTACTAATCTACTGAAGACTAGTTCTTCAATTTTATTAAATACTAATCTAAAAGAATGTCTCCATGTAACTAGGAATGTAGTTGGTGATGACTTCCTACAATTTCTGTCTCATCCTATTCGATCGCCTCTATTTTGACCATCACAAAAATTGACTCAGTCACCTCAGTATTTAAAACTTTCATTCTTTATATTAAAAAGAATTAAAATTTTAATGTTCCTTTTTTTAAGCGTAGAACATGAATAATGAATACTTTTTAAAAATCAAGATACCTTCCATATGAATCTTTCCAATTTTGGGTGAATTTTTTTAAAGACAAAGCTGGAGTTATTTTCCATTCATTTACCTCACTTTCTCTCCTTTTAAAAAAGGTCACGAACATGACATTTAAAAGGCCAAACTTTAAAATTCTTTCAATTTTTTTTCGTTTCTTCCCGTTTTAAAACCAGTTGATAATACCTAAAGGTCTTGAACGATAATTATGTTGTCATAAAAAAATATATATTTGTAGACACTTTTACTCTTTTTCCTTATTTTTAACCGCGATTTGATCTTTCAATAACATTTATTACTCTAGAACCATTATTATTTCTCTGACATTATCAATGACCTTTTTAAAACTCAAACACAATGTAAACAATTCTAAAGGTCATATATATATATGGGCAGTGACAAATACCATTTTTACCTTCCATTACAATTATGAACGACTATGATTAAAAAACATACCTCACTATCCGCTAGAATGACTAGCGAATATGATTAAAATTTTCAAAAAAACTAGACTTACTAGCGGATGCATATTAACAGTGAAAAGGAATTGGGAATTAAGGTTGTGAAAGTGAAAAGGAATTGAGAATTGGGGCTGCGATTTCTCTTTGCGAATTGGGGTTGCTGCGAGTTACGATTTGTTCCTACGAATTAGGGTTGACGTGAGCTGTGATTTCTCCCTGCGAATTAGGGTTGATGCGAGCTGTGATTTCTCCCTGCGAATTAGGGCTATGAAAGTTTGGGAATTAGGGTTATAAAAGTGAAAAGGAATTGAGAATTGGGGCTGCTGCGAGCTGCGATTTCTCCATGTGATTAGAACTGTGAAAGTGAAAAGGAATTGAGAATTGGGGCTGCTGCGAGCTGCGATTTTTTAACCCAAGTTTATGTTGCTTTGTATAAAATTTATGGAGTTGGATAGTTTTGTTTAACAAGAAATAAAACTGAACTTTCAGTTTAATTTGCTTAACACACGTTTCCGCCTTAATCGGATCCAACTTTCCCAAAAACTCTGGTGGTCCCAACTCTTTGAACTGCTTGGCTGTGACAAGTCGCGCGTTACTATTATTTCCACCCGTATTTTGTACACGAGTCTCTTTCGTCTGATATTGCATGAACTGTAAAAAACTTCTAAACATCCCATCATTCATCGTTTGATCGGTGGGGTTGTTTACAGGAAGAACCACTACAAGAAAAAGGTCTATCAATGATTAAATATATCGGTGACCGCATATCGGTCATTGATAGTCTTACTAGCTTATCGATATCGTGACCGACCTATAATCCGATCAGCTAAGTGATATCCGCGACCACAGTCGGTCGCTGATCGGTCGCTAGAACAAATTTCCCACCCAAAATTGGCGAAATGTTGGTAGCGTAGTTTTTTGCGACCCATTTGTAATCAAATGACCGCACGCGGTGTTGATAAGTCCATGTCATTAAAAAAATCGCCGACCGCATGCGGTCGCGAGATAATGATCATTGATCATCCTAAATGAAATCGAGATCGGGCATTAAACGCGACACGAACATAGAAGGAAAAAAAAGAGGGAGCTGCGAAATAGAGAGAAGAGGGAGAAAGGGGGGAGAGGAAGAGGAGTTCAGTCGTCGTCGCCGCCACCGCCATTAAACCACCTACCACCACCGCCTAAGGAGATCAAAATTTTCAAACGAGTGAGTTTGATTGAATCTTCTAAACAGGTATTTATCTTCATTCATTGTAATTTCTTGAATAGTGCTTGAAATTGTATGTGAATTCTTTGGATTAGGCGATTGTGTGCATGAATACACCGTGTATTGGGTAATTCGTTTAGTCACCTATCAAATTGGGTAATTTGTTTTTGTTTTAAAATAGGTTTTTGTCATCAAATCTGGTAACCCTAATCTGGGTATTGGGTAATTCGTTTAGATTTTTGTTGTAATTTGTTTTTTAGTATCACAATTACTCCACACAAATAGAATTTGATTATTATTGCTTGCTTACCATTGTTGTGCTAGTGAACTATTATGACAAAAGTCCACAACAAATTATCTCATTTAGAAAACAAAATGGAATGTAATAACTGAAATTTAAATATATAAATATATATATATATATTGGTTAGATTAGATTAAATCTTTGGTATGTATTTATATTGGTTAGATTAGATTAAATACTATTAAATTCTTCAAGTAGTTGTTCGATTTGATTGGGTTTCCAAATTTTACAATTTTATTTGTTGAATGTGGTGTGTAAGTGATTTGTATTGGAAATTTGTATTTCTCTTGGTTTGTGTCTTGGGTGCCTAGAAATGTCCATATATGCATGTCGTCGTGCATGTGGCTAGTCCATATTTTAGGGGAGACTCTGGCGAATTTTTTTGAAGTATTATAAGTATAAGTTTGAAAAATGTTCATAAGTATTATAAGTATAAGTTTGTAGTTGAATTTTTTTTACCTCTTTTATTGTGAACATTTTTAGGTTTAAAATATATAATAACTTTTGGTTATAGGAAAGCTATGCCCATTATTGAAATAAAATGAGAAATTGAATTGTTTGAATATCGCGAGTAGCTTAATTTTAGTAATTCACGAAGAAATTGGGTTACATTTATATAGAGAACCACAGTGTCGCTTATCAATTGGATATAAATATATTGGTGATCCACTAGAGCCTATTAAAGGGGCATTGAGGTGATGGGTGGGATTGGGGCGCGATGCCAAGCTTAAGCTATGCCAAACCTCACGAGGCCAAGCCAAGCTCGGTTGTCGACATGGTAAGCTATTGGGGGTTGTTAAGCCAAAATAGGCGATCTTAGGAAGCTGTTAGTGTAATAAGAGAGAAGGTAACTAGACACACTTGGTTAATAAAGAGAATTTTTTGGCTATAACGAGAAAAACAAGGGTATTTAACACTTATGTATACAAGAATAAAGCTATAAAATGTTATAGAAGCTATAAATTGCTTAACCAAGTTGTGACTATCCCAAAACATAAAAGATTATAAAAAGGGACCGTGAGGGGTATAATCTTAAAACATGTTAGCGAGGGCCTTAGATGGACTCTTCAATTCTTGGCGTGAAGCCTTAGATGGAGATAATTTTCTTAAGAAGAAACATTTCAATGCATCTGAATACCAACCAAATATGTATTACTGATATAGAGCTAGAATGAATGAAATACCTTACGTACGATTAACAATAAAAACAAATTTAAAACAAATTAAAATAAAATAACATGATATAATATAAAGTTTCTCATACTGCATTAATTTGCATTCATTCGTTAACATTGAGTATGCTTAAATGTTAATCATATGCTTACAAGTATGCTCAAGTCATATGGTTACAAGTATGCTCAAGTCATATGCTTACAAGTATGCTCAAGTCATATGATTAATAAGCTCATGTTGTCTGTAGTAGGTACCGTGGAATCATGGACCTCTATTCAGACCGTAGTTGAATGGCACGACGAAAGTCAAGTGCCCAGATAAATCTTCTGATTGAATTTTAGATTTGGTTGCAAAGTGTTTTTGGAGTATGCGTATAGTCACCCGAGAATGTATGAATGGTAAGTCGTGAGATCACGATGTCCATGTTTAAAGTGTAAGAATGTAAATTATATGGATGAGAGACATGGTAAACTATCATTTTCTTGTTTACGGGTTTATGAGAAATTACGAAGAATCTTTGGTGGGCACATGGGCAGAGAAGAGATGGTGTCATCACACAAGTACACAATTCGAGGCAAAGTAGTACTCATCATTATGAATGAAATGGTCCATGATATTGCAGGGGCGATTTTGATTGGGAGCAAGCGAGAGAGCAACCTATGAATTACGATGCCAAAGACTTCTTTAAGTTGTTAGGCGAGGGTAGCAAGCCATTGTGGCATGGTTGCACCAAACACACTACATTGTCTGCAGTGGCGACATTACTTAACATTAAATTTGATCACAACATGAGCCATGAGTGTTTTGAGTCTCTCTTGAAGGCAATTAAGAGTATGTTGCTGACGGTGAGAAATTACCAGTAACTATTACTTTTGTAAGAAAATGGTGAAGAAGTTGGGTCTTGGATACCAAAAGATCGATCGTGTCCCCTTGTTGCATGTTGTTTTATAAGGAAAATGAGCGGATGACAAGGTGCACGTTTTGCGGTCATGATCGGTTTAGGCCTAATAAAGAGGTGTGACTACAAAAAAATCAAGTATACCGTTTAAGATTCTAAGGTATTTTCCAATAACACATCGGCTAAAAAAGATTGTACATGTCTTCAAGATCAATTTGAACATATGAGTTGGCATGCGAAATCTCCAAACTAAAGATGGAGAACTAAATCATCCATGAGATGGGGCGGGGCTTGGAAAGATTTCAACTTAGCACATCCCGAATTTGCATTGGAACCTAGAAATGTGAGGCTTGGATTGTCCACCGATGGTTTCAATCTGTTTGGCCACCACTCATTTGTTCGTACTCATGTTGGCTTTGTGATTGTTACTCCGCATAACTTGCCTCCTTGGATGTGTGTAAACGACCATACTTATTTCTTTCACTCGTGATTCACGGTCCTAAGAGTCCTGGAAAGAACTTAGATGTTTACTTGAGACCCCTTATAGATGAGTTAAAGGTATTGTGGGAGGATGGAGTATACTACACTCGTACTCCAACGAACCATTTGTTTTACCAACTCAAACAGTACAAGTATACTACACTCTTAGTCCTGTTAGGAAAAGGGATAGACCGCCTACAGATTGACAAGTTGTAATTTATACTCTCGCGGCGTAGTCGTGTAGAATTAGTTGATGGGGAGATTTACCAAGAAGCGAGATGCTTCATAGTCGGACTATAATAAATGTGGAGGACGACACAATGAAGTAATCCAGTTAGATGGTGGAGATGAACCACATGAATTAGATCTGAGTCAATACTTGTGTCGGATGACATTGATAATCGAGGAGGAAGAGTTATTGGTAGAATCGACACGAGAATCGGGCGGATGATGGTTATGAATGCAACACGTATATAAGATGATTCGAATCGGACATTGACACTTGAACTCATGAAATGTATGTTTAGCAATACATGTTTTTTTTATATCATCATCATGTTTATGTACTAAACTATTTAAATGCAACTTTTGTTTTTGTCATTTTATATTCATATATATACATGTTTATATCATCATCATCATGTTTATGTACTAAACTATTTAAATGCAACTTTTGTTTATTGTCATTTTATATTCATATATATACATGTTTATATCAACATCGTGTTTATGTACTAAACTATTTAAATGCAACTTTTGTTTATTGTCATTTTATATTCATATATATACATGTTTATATCATCATCATGTTTATTGTCATATATACATGTAATCAAATATGACTCTAATAACATCTTGAAATTTGTAATATACAGATGGCTTACAAGCGGTATGAGAAAAAGCGGCTTGGGTAGGGGGCCTAATAATGTGCCCAAGGCCCCTACTAATCCCGATGATCGGATTCTTATTGATTCGCCCTCCTCCGAAAAGACGACGTCGTCCGTATATATCATTTATATAAAAGCATTTAAGATTCCATTTATTGTATATTGGTAATGTTTTGATTGATATTATATTGGTAATGTTTTGTTTTGGTCTTATTGTATTGAAAATTTGTATATTTCTCTTGGTTTGTGTCTTGGGTGCCTAGAAATGTCCATATATGCATCTTAGTCGTGCATGTGGCTAGTCTATATTATAGGGAGACTATGGCGAATTTTTTTAAGTATTATAAGTATAAGTTTGAAAAATGTTCACAAATATTATAACTTAGATGTAAATTGCTTTAATATATGCTAATTGATGTTGTATATTATAGTGATTTTTCAGGATAATAAGATCGTCAAGTGCATATCACATACGTGTTTACGTAATTGGCTGCACTTGTGATTACGTATGAAAACACACTATCGCCCCTGAGGATCTTTGTTGAAGGCGTAATTTGGTATGTTTTTTTTAATTATGACAAATAATATTAATATAATATTCAAAGGATAATTATTTAGTAATGTTATTATTGTTTTTTATTTGCGTAAGCGGTATAGATGGGAGGACGCCATGAAGCTTCGAGTGATTGAGACATTATTCAGCAAAGTGCTTGTGATGCGCACTAAGGACAACTTGAATAAAGAACGACGAAAAAAGCCATTCACAATGTCGAGATCGACCATCCGAGCCGTGGAGAGGATTATATGCACGCGAGCATAGCCCACGGTGGTGCACCCGATCTATATAAATTTGAGATGTGTGCCCAATGGATGGAAGTCGAGAGCTGGGTGAAAAGGCGAAAGATTGCCGCCACCAATGAGCCTCGGGTGTATTCGATGGTGAAAAGGCTAAAGGAACATACAAGGGCGGCAAGTATTTCACGATTCTTGAAGATATCAACTTTGCCCGCATGCGTATTTACAAGTTTTAATATGTTTACAATCATGAATTGTAGAAAATATCCCATTTTTACTTAGTAATATTGTCTTTGTTTTTGTATAGGAGTCTCGGTCTCAAGGTCACCTATCCATTGGTTTGGATATGTACGTGGCCACCCGTGATGGTGCACTGAGGCTATCCGGATAAGCGGTAATAAGTTTTAACAACTTTGATCTTGTTTATTAATACTTACAAAATATTATTTTTAACTATTTAAGTGTTAACATGATGACGAGGATACTTATAAGCGTTTATTGAATGAAGCGCTTATCTGAAGGCACTCCACGTCGCCTATTGATCAAGAGTTGTGGGAGAGGCGTCTATTGTGAAGAAGAACTACATTAAAGGTCAAGGACAACGACAGCGCCCATCCTTGATGGCTCGGTGACTCTGCTACCCAGTCTTCCACGGTCATCGAGTCATCCAAATTGCTCATACTCCGGTGTTGTGAGAGCTATATGTCAAGATCGAAATCTTTTGAAGATCTTTGGCGGGCACACTGGGGCTCTTGATCGAGGAGTTAGTCAAAAGCGATGGCAGCGTGCAGCAGTGAGAACGACATGGGGATGGCGGACGAGGTATAAAATTAATTTGTTGTATGTATTGTCGTAATATATACCGAAGATCAACATATTTATTATATTTGTAACTTGTTTTATTATTTTGTTAATTACTGAAGGTGATCGAGGAGGGATGACGCTTGACATAACCTTGTACTTATATATTCATTATTTGGATGTTTGTATATATGTTACTTAAACAAGTTTTGAAATGTTATTATATTTATTCAAATCATATTGGTTTTTAAAGGTTTATATACTAGTTTGGTGTATGTGTTGGTGGGACGATGGATGTTTATATTGTTTTGTATGTTGTTTATCTTGGTGTGTATGTGTGTTGGGATAAGCGGGTAGAAAAAGCAGTACGAGTTTTTGAAATTACGCAAAGCAATGACAAAAAATCTGGTCGTAATTTTTTTTCATATCGATTGTGTGATGCGGTCATTTGACCGAACGTTATTATGACGACCTGATCGTCGACCGTGGGTGATCGTTGATAATGGTCGCCGACACGTGGACCACGTCGACTTTTGGCCCTGGACCATCTCGATTTCATTTCAATGACCGAATTTGTCATTTCGATGCCGCTTATAAGCGATGTTGATATCTCGATGTCGCTAATAGTGGTCGTTGATGTGCATCCCAATGACCAGATTTTATCTTGACGATTATCGGTGACCGCGACTTTCAATCATGAGATAGCTATCTCGCCACTAGAGTCTTGATCATTGATAAAGCGATCACCGATAAGCCTTTTTGTTGTAGTGAACATTGCCGTCCTGTTGCACGTTCTCCTGGTTGGTGATTAAAGGTGTCTCCACGGTCTCGTTCACTCCATTGCTAACATTTTCAACTGCCATTCTCAAATACTGCCATAAAACAAGGGTTAATTAAAGAAATTGACATTCCACATTGTTGGGTCTCCAATTTTTAGTTTTATTTTGATGATAACAATAATTTAATAAATTAATTAATTAAAAGGGTAGAATCCTCTCCATAAGATTTTTTTTTAATTATAATTGTTTTATTTATCTTATTTACTTTAACCAAAAATATTTTTTAAATTTTATTTAATTGATTTTTTTGATCTTGATGTTTTAAAATGTTAAATCAATTGGGTCATGCATTATGGGACAAAAAGTCATATGTTGATCATCAAATGCTTGGTTGACCGAATTTGAAAAGAAGATGAAGATTTTGTTATGTGGGCAATTTTTATTTTCTTTAATTAATTTTATTATTTAAAAAATCTCAAAAATTATTTTATTATTTATATATATATATATATATATTATAATATTAAGTATAGCATATGTGTGTAAAATAAGTTGGCAAAATGAGACATTTTTTTGGGACAAAACATTTGTCTATTTCGTGGCTTATGCTTGAAGTTTTTGAAGATATGTGAATTTAATGTTTGCATATGTGCATTGTCCAAAAGTAAATATGATGAGATATGGAAATATATAATAAATGAATGTGCATATATATATATATATATATATATATATAAATAAGCGTGTGTGTTTATAAATGTGCCTTGACCAAATTTAATGAGAGCATTTAATAAGTTGGCTAAAATTTGCATGAGCAAAATATTTTTATTTCATGCAAGCATACATCATGAAGAATTAAAAATATATGTACATATATCTTGCATGCTTTATATACCAAACATGCATGTATATTATCTAAAGTGTTATATATATATATATATATATATATATATATATATATATATATATATACAGTGGGATCAAATCATACTCCTTATCTTACTCATCATCATGTACTCTTAGTTTAGCGGCGGACGTGACGATTTGGTCATACAACCATAAATCATACTTTTAGCGACGTTATATGTTGTTCGTCGCTAAAAGTATGACGACGATTGATATATATAAAATAATCGTCAGTTAATCGCTAAAGGAGTGTGAAGCAATAATAAGATAAAGGTATGTATGATTGATCCTCACTGCTATATATATATATATATATATATATATATATATATATATATATATAAACTAAAGCATGCATGCATTTGTCTAATTAATATGTTATCAATATATATGTTGATCCATGCATGCATTATACCAAAGCACATCATATATATTGCTGACAAGAAGTTTTCAAAACTGTGTGATGGACTTTTGAAATTAAAACATGTGCTAGCAAATAGAACGAGGTCAAAGAGAATAAATGCTAGGTTGATGGATTTTTGCCTAGACTGAATATGAAAAACTTTCGCGTAAAATGTTTGTTTCATCTAGACCGTTTATTTCAAAATTCATTCACCTAAACCATACATTCAAATTCAGATTTTTAAAATTACACTTTTGCCTCTAACCTCAAAAATCTATAAATAGGAGGCTTTCCTTTCCTTTTCAACTTGCCAATTCACTTTCAAGAAAAACTTATTTTTCTCCTACATACATTCTCTCTAAAAAGCTTTCTCTATCTCTTCTTACAAAAGTTCTGATTATTTGAGAAGAAGAAATTGGTCTAAGCATATTGAGATAAGTTGTTTGATTTATTTTATTTGAATTATCTCTTGCTTATTTATATTTATAGATATCTGAATATAAATTGTTATACACAATTCTATATATCTATATTTCATATATTTATCAAATAAAAAGGATACTTGGTGGCGTATGAAATACTTGAGATAAACCTCTCACGAGAGGAATCCGAATAAATCACGATTCCTTATAGTATTAAGTGACACTATTTATAAAAGTTCACATAATAGATAAAATATTTTTATATATTATTTGAGTTAAACAATAATATTTGTTATATCAAGTATTGCTTGGCGATTTATTTATTATACTTGATATACGTCAAATCACAAGTATTTGTTCATAAATTTATTTATTCATAAAATACTTGTTACATAATATAAAAGTTATTTATACTTTTATTTCACAAACTTAAGTGAATATATACTCGCTTAATTAGAAGCATATTTAATTCAAAGCTTAAAATAACTTATTTTCTTACTCGTAAGTATTTTCACTCTAAAAGGTATTTAAATTTAAAGTGACTTTTTCTTTACTCATAAAGAATAAATAATTCTTTATAAATTTGCATTAAATTTATATATCTGTTTAAATGAAGCATTTTTGAGTAAAAGCAAAAATTGACTTATTTAAGAAGCATCTTTTCACACAAAATATAAAAGTTATTTAAACTTTTATAAAAGCACATAATTTACATATTTGCTTACACAGAAGCATTATTTAATCTAAGCACAAATTACTATCTACTTACAAAGAAGCATATTTTCTCAAGTATAAAAGTCTTTGAACTTTTATAAATACATTTGCTCTTTAATTGATATTAGCTTATTTGAGAAACATTAATCTGTACTAAATTATATCTGCTTATTTAAGAAGCATCCATATGTACTAAATTCTTATCTGCTTATTTGAGAAGCACATTATTGTAAAATCATTTGTAAAAAAGGAGAAAAGGTCAGAGTTAGTTTATTTTATGTACCTGTGAGAAAGACGAGTAATTTTTCGACCAAGACCAGAGTCTTAGAGAGGTCAACGGGAAGTTGGGTCTCTAGTGTACTTGTGAGGTGAGGAAGAGGCTGTTGTTTCAAGACCAGATTATAGAATAGAACTGAATTCAAAAGAAGTACAACTAAGCTTGAGGAGGGAGCTGGGAGCTTGCTGTCCAAGATAGATTAGTTAGGAATAGTTGGAAGTTTTGTTAGTTCCCACTAGGCACAATAGATCTAGAAGGGGGGGCGGGGGTGAATAGATCCTTTTAATTCCAAATACTTTTCTAGTTTATTTTGTATTGCTAATAATTTAGTATGTGACAAACATAAGAATCTTTTCAAGCACAACGGAATAAGTAAAAGATCCCCTTCATTGATATATTCATAATCATACATACATTGTTCGTAGAGTTAGTTCAGTGTTAAGCAATTAAAACATACATAGCAGTTATAGCAGTTAATGTACATAATGTAAATGATATAAAGTAAAAGACACAAAGGGTTTTAAGTGGTTCAGAGACTAAAGCTCCTAATCCACTCTTCTGCTTTCAACTAGCACGATTTCCACTAAGGAAGGGCAGCACCCTGAATCACTAAGATTCCTTCAAGGCCAGCAGCCTTGGGACTTCAGTTCACTAAGAACTCTCAAGGCCAGCAGCTTTGGAACTTCTCTAGTTCCCTTGGACCTCTTCAAGCCCATCAGACTTGGAATCTTCATTTAGTCCCTTCGGACAAGGACCCTTCAGGCCCTGGCTTCTTGTTGTAGTTGTTGATGTTGTTGGTGCTGAGCTGCTAAGATGTCATTAAGCTCTGAACATCTTTTGTACTTAGTAGCTTGGTGTGGTCCTCTTTGCATTCTGCTTCGAGTCTAGACCACATCTTCTTTGGTGAAGCCGATCTTTACTCTTTTCTGCTCATCTTCATCTGATGTCAGCTGTGCACCATTACCATCTGGATTTGCTAAGTCTTTGAGCTTTTGGTAGACTTCTTTTGGCACTTAGCAATCCCTGAACCCTTCTTGAATGTTTTGCAGACATGACTTGTTCAGTTTCAGCTTTAGGTTCATGGTGATTCGTAGAGTGGCTCTCCTGATCTTCTTTGTACTCTTCCACTTTTTTGAATGCTATCTTCTTGGCTTTCTCGGCTCTAAGCTTGGTTGCCATCTTTAATGGCATTCTCATATTTGTTGAGTGAAGCTCTAATCCATTTAAGTCCTTCTTAAAGGCTGCTTCACTTCCACCTTGGTAGTCTCAATATCATTGAGACTTGTTCTGTTGATCTTTTGGTGAAACTCGTAGAGTCAACAATAGCATTCAACAACTTAACGATTTTGCAACACAGTAGTCATTAGCAACTCTTAATCTTTGAGGTTCTGTTGATTTATACTCCTTCCCAATCTTCCTGTTAGAATATAGCCATTGGAAGCTATTTGAATTGCCTCACAGATCTTGAGTTATTTGACGTAGACTGCAGATGTGACATGACATCCCCTTTTCCGACTTTCTGACACTGCAGTCTACTGTTTCACCTACCCTATCAGAGATGTCACTTTCATGTCTCGGGCAGGTAGTCAACTTTATTTCTTCCTTCTGATTTTTAGATCAGAGGTTGTCCTTTTGCATCGATGCTCTCAATAAGCTCTATTCAAATATCAATCTTCAGATTGAGCCGCTGTCAATGCCTCAATCTTTAGTTGTTCGAACTCTACGATTCTGATGCATATTTTCTTGGACCTGATCATAGTGTCTTGTTGACTGTTGCTTCTTGACTTGTAGAATTAACATTACGATATTGAAGAGTGTTCATTAGATCTCTAATATGGAACACCACTTCCTATTCTTGTGCAGTGCTTTAATACTTTTGTTTGCCTCGACTATTCTCAGATTCTGATGGCTTGACTCCTTTTTCTGGCCCCTTCTGAATAACAAGACACTTCAGATTTGTGGCGTGTCCAGCTCGCTTTCTCCTTGTGATCTCCCATTCACTTATCATCAATGGACTGACCCAATGCTTAATCACTTTAGCCTTGTTATTCAGAGGCTGACCAGTATCTTTGTGTATACTCCATCAGTTTCTTCTTTATTTGGCAAACACTACGATCTTGGTTACTTTCAGGATCGTTTCCATCTTTCTACTTGACAGCCACTGCATATGCTGACTTTTCTTAGTCAGTAAATGAAGTCTTCTTATGATCATCTTGTGGAAGACTTTACCTTAAATGGCTTCTCAACTCAATCTGGATGCTGATTGAGTTGATGCTTAGATCTTCTATTAGCTTTCATACCATTCGTTGAGTGCTCTCTGGCTTCCTTCAGGTGAGATGTATCTTTGCATTACCAACCAGAGGCTTCATTCCTTTGGATATTCTGGGAGTACTCAATTGTTGAGAATCGTGTTTGCTCTATGATTCTACTGTGGCCTTGTGAGCACATCTGTTAAGATCTTAGCTCTGCATTCCATGATTCAGCTTCGGCTGTGCAGACACTACGACTTTGAGATCAGATCTTGAGACTACAATTTTTGTCGTTGTGCTTGTTGTCATCATCTGATCTTGCTCGACTACGATCTCTGCCTTTGATATGATCAGTAGACTCTACAATTCTGAGTGCAGTCTACGATTCTTAAATTGGCTTTGACATTAGTAGACTCTATGACTCCGAGTGTAGTCTACGATTCTTGACTAGCTTTGGCAGATGCTCGGTCGGCTCGGTTGGCTCATAGGCAGGCTGTCTCTACGATTCTGATCATGACTTCCTCAGCAGACTACGGCCCTGAGGAAGTTCTCCTCGACACACTACGATCCTTCCTCGTCTCTTCTGGAAGTCTATGAACTCCGAGATCTACTATCTTGCAGACTACGATTCTGCCTCAATAGCTCTCGAGTTTTCCTTGATTCTCCTGGCAGACTACGATTTCTGGTGTAGTGCTCGACGATCAGACAAGCCTATCTATTACATCATAAGATCAACCTAACATGCTTGATCTTTCTATATTTATAGTCCTTGTACATCATTTTTTTTCAAGGACTTTACAAAGCTGTTTTGCTTATATAGGATCAACCTAACACATTTGATCAATTCATTCTTAGTACTTGTACATATGTTTCTATTATCTATCAAAGGACTTTACAGCTTTTCTTAATGTAAGCATGCTTACATATTCATTCATATATATATATATATATCATAATCAAATCATATGTAAATAGGAATATCATTCACATGCTTATTCATGACAATCTTCCCTATTTGATTATGACAAAAACAATAAGTGCATATGCATGTTATGAATGAATCTTATATACAGTGAGCAGCTGTATTTCTAAAACAGATAATCATGAATGTCATTTATAATGATGTGGAATTTAATACACTGACATTTTACATCCTGGATCCAGAACATACCTAACTAGTTAGAGATGTACCTCTTTGGTTCCATGTATGCTTCCAGGATGTCTGTTGATCAGCTATTCATCTGTTTGATTCCTTTGCTCCTGCTCCCCCTAGGATGTGGAGCTATTCATTTCTTCTTCTTCTGGTTCTGGCTCCCCCTCAGCCTTAGGCTCATCATCCTTTGGCTCCCCCTTAGATGATGATTCAGCTCCCCCTGGTGTTGTCTTCTTCTTTTTGTTCCTTTTGCTCTCCTTGATCTTTCTAGAGTGCCTCTTATTCTTACCCTTTTTATGCGTCTTTTTCTCCCCCTTTTTGTCATTAATCATTTGGGAGAGCTGCTCCATTAGATAAGAGGAGTTACCAACTTCAATCTTGAGTTCTTGTTAGCTTAACTCAAGTTGCATAGAGAAGGATTGATTCATGTTGTCAATCTTGTCAGAGAGGACTTTTAGTTGTTCTTCATTTGCTTTTTGTGCTCGTAGAAGCTTCGAATTTTTGATCATGTATGGCCTTGAGATAGATGTGATCTCTCTTCTGATTTTAAGAGATACTTACGCCATAGAGGTTTGGATTCTCTTCTTGGGCGGGTTATCTTCATTCTGTTGTCAACATCTTTGACTCTTCATTGATTAGAGATATCTTCTCAACCAGCTCAGCAGAATTTCTCAACAGCTCCTGCTCCATAGGAATTTGGTCATCTGGTCTGGAAATTTCTTATGGAACACTAGCTTGGACTCTACGATGTTCATCCTTGGACAGATTTTCGAAAGTGTTGATAATCTAAAAAATCATTGAGTGCCAATCGGTATTGGAAGATGAAGGGATTTTGGGCAACAGTGCTTGAGCATATGAAGGCTTCTCATCTTGAATTTTAACACTATCAGTGATAGAGTTAATAGTCTCTACGATTAGTGTCTTCGTCATATTCCTTTTTCCATCAGAGTCCACTCTACGATCATAAGGAATATAATGATTTTTAGCATATTGGTAGAATTTGTAGTGGGGCTTGTCATTTATCGTCATGGTTGCAAACTTCTTTACCCTTGGGAAGTTTTGTGACACCAGCTCTAGATTTGGAAATTGAGAATAGCACCAACTGAAGTATCTCTCATCAGCATTAGTATGTGCCTTCAACTATGGCATCCACGGGAAGAACCATCTCATCGGAAGATCTTAAGAGTTATACAGTATTGTTGTGCAGTCTAATTCCATGTTTTTCCAGTTGTGAAGT
This sequence comes from Panax quinquefolius, assembly GCA_020205615.1. Taxonomy (NCBI): domain Eukaryota; kingdom Viridiplantae; phylum Streptophyta; class Magnoliopsida; order Apiales; family Araliaceae; genus Panax; species Panax quinquefolius. The sequence continues at coordinate 100,349,053 of CM035154.1, read as the reverse complement.
ACTTCATCTGTGGTCATTCTTACAACTCGAAGTTGTTCATTTCCATGATCTATCCATCTTGCTGCTGGTTCAGCTGGTGGTTCATCAAAGACTTCCACTACAATTCTTTTGCTAATTCTGGCTGGAGAGAGAACATGATAGTATTCTGGTTCCTTTGATTCTTGATGTGCAGAATCAGAATCTTTCTCTATCTCTTCCCTTGTTGAGCCTGAATCTTGCTGATTCCCTTCATCAGATTTATCAGTGAATTCTTCTTGTTTGTCTTCATTTTCAGAGCCTTCTTCAGCAATATCTTTCTTGGAATCTTCTTCTCCAAAGCTAGTCTCATCTTCAGCACTTTCTTCCTATGACTCATATTCCTCATCACTTAATTCAATGACTTCGGTAGAGTTGTCAGTTTTCTTTTTGGAGGCAAATTAAGCAATCAATCTGTAGCTTTTTCTTCTCCTTGGAGGTTCAGCTATGGGAGAATCAGACTCTTCTTCTTCTTCAAACTCTGAGGCCTTTGAGTCATCAGGAAAGTTTTCTTGATGTTCATCATTGGTAGGGGAAAATATTTCTTTTTCGATCTCATCATCTTTTGATTCATAATGAGAGCTTATTTGAACATTTGCATTTGGAGATTCGGATGGGTCATTTTGCAGCTTTTCTTCAACTTTAAAGTGATTACTCTGAGAATTGGCCATAGGACTTAAATATTCTTCTTCATCAGCAGAGTTTACATCTTCTTTTATAGATCCAGCTCCACCTTCACTGCTGGATCTAATCTCCGGGGATTCAGTCTTGAGATCATCAATTTCCTTTTCTTCTTTTGACTCTGTGTCCTTTTCTTTGTTAGATGTTCTTCCTTGGGGAACTGGAACTGATTTTTTCATCCCTTTTGCTTTCTTCTTGGGTGGTTTTTGGAGTAGTCTGTTACTCCTTCTTTTTGGATTTTCAGCAGTTGATGCTGATTTTTCTCCTGCTCCTTGTTTCTTCTTGACAATGGAGACATGTCTTGACGAAGCCTTTGCATTCTTCACATTCTTAGGCTTCTTCTTCACCGATGTAGCAATAATTGATGCAGATTCATTAGACTCAGAGCTTTCCACCTCCTTTGCTTTTCTCTTCTTTGTAGAGACTTTTCTGCTGTTTCTAGTTTGTGTTAGCCTCTTGTTTTCCTTTGGGTTTTTCTTCCAATTCACAAACAGTTGTGGAGACATTACTTTGTGCACATTAAGAGGTTTTCCCTCATTATCCTTGATCTTGCTTCCTAGCTTCTTCTTCATCACTATGCTTAGCAGTCTTCCATGAAATACTTTTATAAGTGGTTTATCTGTAGATTTCTTCAACTCAGCTTTCTCTATCCATTTGGAGATTTGATCGAACAGGATAACTCCAAAGTTGATTTGCTTCTTCAGAACTATGGCAGACATAATCTTCAGCTTCTTGATCGAAGCGCGATTGTCGTGTGCGGTGTCTTTAGACAAGATATACATTTTCCCACTATCTCAGCAAGGAACTCGAATTCCTCATGAAATTCCTTCTTCTTCATATCCATCAGACTAGGGTTTCTTTGGTATCGTATTAGCCTCTTGCCTTCTTCAATATCGACTTCATCCAGATTTATCAGACCTTGATTGGGAAACCCTAGACATTGATTGATGTCTGATGCTCTTATCTTCAGACTAGATCCTTTCACCTTAGTAGTCAGAAGCCCAGAGTTCGTTGAAGAATTTGAGTAGAACTGCTTCACTAGCTCTGTATAAACTGGAGTGTTGGCTTCCAGATACTCAGAAAACCCATCTTCCTTTACGAGTTCAAGTATGTCCTTGAACTTTATCTCCGATTCTTCAAAAATTGTAAAGCCGAGTTGAATACCCGTTATAAATTTCCATTCTGCCATTTGAGGAGTTCAAGGTATATGGTATGTGATTCGGAGAGATTTAGCTGAATGTGATTTGGGCTTTAGAAGTTTGATTGGTTTGGCTTCGAAGAGGATTCTAGGGTTTAAAAAAGGGAGGGAGAGAGGTTCAATGGGTTCTAGTAACTGTTTATAGATTTTGAATTTGTCTTTATGGCATTTCCTTCTTACGCTGCATACGCTATGACGTGTCAACTAGCCATTGGTTGCACGATGCCCAGTAATGAGTTGTAACTCCCCATTAACTTTTCATTTATATGTCTCTTTTGGAAGAGTAAACGTTTGATTGATGTGGATTGACCGTTGACCTCTTCGGTTCATAGAGTAGCATGATAAGGCAACTATGGACTCTACATTTTTCTTTGTTGACTCAACGATCAACTTTTGAGAGATGATGCAGTGGATGGTTTTTAACATTACTTTTCATCTTAAACCTGCATGGCTCAACTACTGATGTACTTCATAAAGTCTTGGGCACTTTTCTTCATCAAGTCATCTTTCTAACCTGCATTTGAACTTATCTCCCATAATCTGAATGGTTGAGCAATTTTCCTATTCTTCCAAGCTCCTCATGAGTTGGAGTAGCCTCTTGTAAGACTGCAGTCGTCGAGTTTGTTTCTATGATCGCTGAGGTTGTACTACGATCTTTGAGGTTATATCACGATCGTTGAGTTCTCACAAACTTTACTCTGCGATCGTTGACTGTCTTGGTCCTTGAGATGAACTTGGTCAAGCAATCCTTCTGGGTTAAGGTAGCTCAGGAAGGGCCAACCTCTTAGAATGAGCTAAGGGTCAGGTTTGTCCCTGAGGCGCTTTTCAGATGAAGTACTTTAGGAGTAGTTTGCACTGATATCTCATTTGACCTTTTCTGGTGGGGAGGTCCTATCCCAACTTTAGACAATTACATTTGCTATAATCGTGGTGTCCTTCTACTCTTACACTACGATCAGATGTTTGATCGTAGGCACTCCACGATTTTTAGTTGGGTGGATGATGAGTTATCAGTAGTACATTTTGAGACGTTCTTATTGACTATGGATCTTCATTTGGTTCATCAGCCACAAAGTTTTGGGACTCTGTAGCTGGTACATTGCTTCATAGAATGTTTCAGTGTTGTTGTTTCTTAATAGATCACTGCTCCCCTATGGTTGATGCTGTCTTTTCAGTGAGGTGTGATTTCTTTTTCTTCATGTACATTAGGAAGCATACCTGCATATCTCCTTCTGACTAAAATCATTAAATCTTCTTATTTCGTAGAAATGGGCATCTTCAGGGTTGATCATTCTACGATCCTTTGAAAGCACTACGAACGTAGTCTTCCTTGTCAGCTTATACTCGTGACGTTCTGCTCCTGCAATAAGTTCCTAATGTTTGATGCTCGATAGTCCTCTGATGTGAGCTTCCTTGAGAACAAGTTTTTCTTGCTTGAGCATCTAAGAGCCCTCTTTTTTCATCTCTAGTTGAGTGGCATGCTTTTATATAAGGGTTTGCAGCCATTTGAGCTTTATTTAGATTAGCTCAGCAGGTCTTCAAGGACAGGCTTTGACATGTAGGAGGTTTGTCAAAATTATTTCTGAATAGCCCTAAGCCTTCTGCTAGTTGACTCTTCTTGACTGAAGTCTTTTGCTTTAGCATTCCTTAATGTGGTCTGATAGACCAAGTACCTGCAGGTTATTCATTTCTAATTTTTGGTACCCATGGTCAAATGGGTCCCTGCTAGGTTAGTTTACCAAACCCATGTTCCTCATATATTTGGATATTCATCATATTGATCACCAACATTCATATTCATGCATGCAAATAATTTAGATAATACATTTTGAGATGCATGATGGTGAGTGTGTTTGAGATTTGCTATTTTAATACAACACTCTTTTTCTTTGATGGTTTCATCATTTGCTAGATTATGTTCACAGGGTTTAAATGTTCACAGAGTGAGAATCAACTCTACAATTTATTTGTATCTGGTTGATTCATGGAGGTGATCAGTTTCTATGAATCTTCAAGATGCTCTTGTAGAACTGATCATACTCTGTGTGTTATTAAACACTTAGACCATAGGTTGTACATACATACTAACCCATCAACAAAGATTACTTCACATAAAATTATTATAACCTGTGATGCTATTATGACCATTTCAGATTTCTTTCAAGATGTCATCTTCAACCTAAAACTTGGATGGAGAGAAAGTTTATAGGCATTTGAGTTTCCACCCCCAGTGTACTTTCTCTCTTCACCTTTTTAGGTAGATTATGATTCCTTGAAAGAATATTGTTATAGTTCATAAGAAGGTGCAGTCATGATGTACATATTTATATAAGTGAGGAACCGTACCTTTTTACTGTCAGTTTTTTAACAGTCATTTATCTAAGATATACTGAGTTTAGGCATTGATGTGCATAGTTTCTCAATTTCTCCTGACAGCTAGCTGCTCTAGTAGACCTTCAATCAATCAGTCGTGGTCTTGAAGATGCAAGCTAAGAGAATATCAGCATCATTAATTCTTTGACATCCTTGAGTTCACAAGGTTTACATCCAGCTGTAGGTTGGACAGACACATGTTTGAGAAGTTCTTCTTGCTTCTATGGATAAGCATTACTTAGCATGTATGGCCTATTCATCTCTTCAGGCTGGTGGATGTTTAACTCTTTTCTGTTAATGTCATTTGAGCTTTCTAGCCTAGTCTTCAAAACGACAAGATTGACTACGAGCAAGGATTGGTCTTGTTGATATGGCAATTAAGAACATGGACCAATCTGAGCAGCTTCAGGTGTATATGCACATTTACCTGTACACAATATTTCCAACGTGTGAGCTCATCTGCATATAACAAGTGACTTACTACTAGACTAAGTTTAGAATAATGTTTATGCCTAGGACTGACTCAAAGCGATTAGCTTTTGAATATAGCATGTGAACACCTTTCCGATACCAATTGTTAGTTCGGTGAGCACAATAGATCTCTAGAAGGGGGGGGTTGAATAGATCCTTTTAATTTTAAATACTTTTCTAGTTTATTTTGTATTGCTAATAATTTAGCATGTGACAAACATAAAAATCTTTTCAAGCACAACGGAATAAGTAAAAGATCCCCTTTATTGATATATTCATAATCATACATACATTGTTCGTAGAGTTAGTTCAGTGTTAAGCAATTAAAACATACATAGCAGTTATAACAGTTAATGTACATAATGTAAATGACATAAAGTAAAAGACACAAAGGGTTTTAAGTGGTTCAGAGACTCAAGCTCCTAATCCACTCTTCTGCTTTCAACTAGCAGGATTTTCACTAAGGAAGGGAAGCACCCTGAATCACTAAGATTCCTTCAACGCCAGTAGCCTTGAAACTTCTCTAGTTCCCTTGGAACTCTTCAAGCCCAGCAGAGTTGGAATCTTCATTTAGTCCCTTCGGACAAGGACCCCTCATGCCCTGGCTTCTTGTTGTTGAAGTTGTTGATGTTGTTGGTGCTGAGTTGCTAAGATGTCATTAAGCTCTAAACATCTTCTGTACTTAGTAGCTTGGTGTGGTCCTCTTTGCATTTTTCTTCGAGTCTGGACCACATCTTCTTTGGTGCAGCTGATCTTTACTCTTTTCTGCTCATCTTCATCTGATGTCAGCTGTGCACCATCACCATCTGGATTTGCTAAGTCTCTGAGCATTTGGTAAACTTCTTTTGGCACTTAGCAATCCCTGAACCCTTCTTGAATGTTTTGCATATATGGTTCTGCACTTGTTCAGTTTCAGCTTTAGGTTTATAGTGATTCGTAGAGTGGCTCTCCTGATCTTCTTTGTACTCTTCCACTTTTCTGAATGCTATCTTCTTGGCCTTCTCGGCTCTAAGCTTGGCTGCCATCTTCAATGGCATTCTCATCTTTGTTGAGTGAAGCTCTAATCCGTTTAAGTCCTTCTTCAAGGCTGCTTTACTTCCACTTTGGTAGTCTAACTGTCATTAAGACTTGTTATGTTGATCTTTTGGTGAAACTCGTAGAGTCAACAATAGCATTCAACAACTCAATGATTCTGCAACATACACTACAAGAAAATCAGGCTATAGCGACGGTCGCCGACCGTCGCTATAGATAAAAAGACCGTCGCTATAGGATATAGCGTCGGTCGGCGACCGTCGCTATAGAAGCCGTCGCTGAAACCTATAGCGAGTCTTTTTGCTTATAGCGACGGTCGGGCATCGTCGCTAGAAAACTCCACAAAACGCGGCTTGAAGGTTTTTCTGAAACCGGTAGGAAAGTGGATATATCTGCGTGCCATGACCGTCGCTATAGAAGATTTAATTTATGAGCTATTACGACGGTCACGACCGTCGCTATAGGTGAGAGATTTGTTTGTGAGCTCTTCATGACGGTCGTGGTAGTCGCTATAGGTGAGATTGGCTATGAGAGCTATCTATGATTGTGCCGTGGCCGTCGCTATATCTTCCCAAATTTTTAAAGAACATCTTGTTTCTATACAATAATTTTTATTTATTTTTACTGTTAAGAAACATAACCACATTCAACCATCCAATCAGAATATAACATTTACAACTAAAAGAATAAAACAAATAAAGTCTATTAATGTATAATATCATCTAAATATACATAACCATCCAAAATACTATTACTATGTATCAAAGCAAGACATAACCAATAAAGACATTTAACATATTTTTAGTATCACATCTAACAAATTTTCATCAAAAAATAGTGTTACATATAACAAATTTCAATGAAGACGTGACATGTCACACGGGTCCTCTATAGGATTATTTGATCCGCTAATATCACCATTATCTCCTTACGTATCGATCCTACAAATTAATTATCAAGTGAACTTGTTAATCCATAAAAACATAATGATAGCCCCAAAAATTTAAGTATAAGTGAAATGAGAGAGAGCAACACGATTGTTGGATTGAGCATTTGAAACCGATGAATTCTTCATAAATTACGTCATAATTGATAATAGTTCATCCACTTTCCTTGCAGTATCATCTCCTTTTTCTCACACCTTTTTCAACTCAGCTTTCAATTCTTGATTCTCAAGTTGTACCTCATTATTTGTGTCACGAGGCCCCCAAGTGTTTGTAGCTGTGGCACCAACTCCACCTTGTCGAAGTCTACCATGTCGCTCTGGTCCAAGAACTTGTGCAAGTATATCATTCCGTCCTGTACTACTGCTTTCACCAGTCGATTCTTGAGTCTTCTTTAACTCAATAATTTTTTCCTGTGAAAATATATAAGGCAAATTATACACAACTTAAATATACAAGGCAACTTAAATATACAAGGCAATTCAACATAACTTAAAGAAGAGTAGCAAATAATAGTAGTAATTCTGTTATGTTATTCTATTATTATTTTTAATCTTGTTCGAAAGTAACTTACAAGATATTCTATTCCACTTACTTAAATGTTCCTTCTTTCTATATTGGTTACCTATTTAGACATTGTTCTTGAGATACCATCTTGTATTTAGCTTCACGAGTATTGAAAATTAAAATAATTACACTACAACAATGAGTATTGAATTTTAAAGAGTGAGAGATTGATTTTTCATCATTGCCACATTTCCTTTGCTCTTCCTCATTGGTTTCATAATTATATGCAAACAACAAACATATAGCTTGAAAATTAAAATAATTACACTAATACAAACTAGAAGAGAAGTAACACTATATTTGTTGAGGTCTATGTGATATTGTTTCCCTTATATTCTTTTTCACTTTATGAAAAGTCTTCACGAGTTGTTCATTCCCGATCTTTGGGGAGAGAATTAGTCCGATAAATGTCAAGTTCATGACATCATATGTTTAGCTAGAAGCTGCATGTATGGCTATTTTGACTCTACTTATAAGGTTGAGCGTGCATTGCTTTGTCCCATATACAACATGTTCAATGACATTAATTTAGTGTGTAATATAGTAGCCGGCAACTATTTATGTAGAATCATTCAATTTAATTTATTCATTAAATGCGTGTTTTTATAAAATGAAATGGTCTCTATTTATGCTTACTAATTTATTTTGTTGATCTTTTGGGAATTTGATACTCTAGTTTAGTGACTAATTTATTAATGAACAAATTAAAGGTCTATGCTTCTAGGAACATATTAAAGTAGGAAGTTTTCTTGGTGCCTCCATAATGTGACTTAACTATATTCTTGTAGGGATCACGGTATTTAGAATCTGAAAAGGCCAAGTTTAAATTCATGTAAATGAATGCTCTAAAACAAGCTCACACACACATATGAGGATAAAGAGTTAAAAAAACCCATTGTTTGAGGATTGATAAACACGTACCACATTCGAGGATGCTCCGGTAGAAATTGAGTTATCACTTGAGTGTGGGATTGTATATACATATCTCTTTCGATCAATCTCTTTTTTATTTATTTGGTACTACAAATAAAACAAAAAATAGTTCATAATTAATAATAATACTCTATTTATAAAAGTCTAATACATGATTAACGATAAAAATATTGAAATAACATCAAATATTACCAATTCATGTTTTTTTTGGAATTGATTTAGTGCCCAATGTATGACCTACCAACAAATTTTTCCGATTTTCACAATTTTTTGTTGCTATATCCCGCATTGTATGTATTTATAAATTAATAATAATATATAACAATAAGTAAGAATTGATAATACATAAATTAGAATAAACACAACTCTCATGCATCATCAGTTAGCCAATAATCAACCAACATGACCCATTGATTAGGATTTACTCGATCATTGTTGATAGTATTCGCCATCGATTTGGCACGGTCACGAGCACAAAATTATTACTCTTTAAGTTAGACTTCCAATCTCTCCACCTATTGTTCATGATAGTCATCAGCTTTTCTCTTAGCATTGGGGTGATCTGTGGTAAATCGTTTCTACAACAAACAAATTTACACATATATTAGTTTGTTTCAATGTGCTTAATGTCAAATTCTATAAAATGGTATGATTAATAACCTGAATTTCATCCCAAGCCCTTGTCATGTTAGCCTCATCATATTGGACCATGTTGGAGTACTTATTGGAAAAAATTCTCCATTCATGAGCAAGACAACACGAGAAAAGTGGTTAACTTATTGGCCTCTCCCCCAACAGGTTGACCATTTGCATCATAAATTACTTTCTTGGGTGCATCGATATTTGACCATAATTTTGCTCCCATCGTTGGTCCACGCTTCCTCTTAGGTCGAGAACCTAAAAGAGAGAAAGAATCAAGATATATGAACTAAACAAAACTAAAATATAACATGAGGAACAACTTTCAAATGGTATACATAGATATATCAAGATATTGAAGTTTGGATTCCATTTTGCAACTATCAAACCAAGTTAATTCTCATGACAATGCAAGTATAAGTGTAGATATATGCATGGTACCTTCAACATTCTCATGAATACTTTCCTCCTCTACATGTGGTTCATCGGCATGGATCTCATTATCATTAATTTTCGGGCCATTGGAACAGTTAGCACGAGATCTAGACGTTCTATTAGAAGCCATTAAAGCAACCTGAGAAACAAAAATATGAATGTGACACTCGTAAGAAAAGTTATTAGTTAAATCTAATGAACAGTAGAGCTTTCACAGTTATTAGTTAAATCTGAAACTAAGTCCCCAAAATTAACAAATACATCTAAATGAAATACATCTGAAAATAAGTTGGCTAGCTAATACAGAAATTTATAGACACCAAGGTGGGGCAGGAGGGCAGCAGGTAGTCCATTTAATTTCCAGTTTAGTCCAATTTGATCTTTAAATCTACTTACATTGAAATGTTAACAAAGAAGTGTATTTAAAACACTAATAAGATGATGTAGAAAACAAAGTAAAAGCTATACTACATCTTTTGATATTTGCTAGATATTTGCTAATAGTCTAGATATTTGCTAATAGTACAAGGAGCACCAAGATATAATATCAAAAACGGATCTATCAAAGTGTAACGGTTTCTCTTTTGGAGAAAATGGAAAAAGTGTAAAAAATAGATCTATCAATTGTGATGTTTATCCTCTATATTCTTCGTCATCTTCATTTTCCTCACTATCACCCTCCTCTTCATCTTCGGGACCCTCATCTTCTCCTTCATCTTCGTCTTCGTCTTCGTCTTCGTCTTCGTCTCCATTCTCATCTTCATTTTCATCAACAATATGTTCAATCATTCGTCTTTTGAAACGAGATGTATCAATTTGAGATCCTAGTTTTTTCGCTTACTTTCCTAGGTCTTTTTCGTCCATTTTCAACTAATTCAAAGATCAACGTCATTCCTAACCCAATTTATGTTTTCAATATCAACTTCTGCAACTGGAGTGATGAATTCTTCATTGGTATTGGGTAAATCGTCACTATCAGAATCTACTTCAGCATCTTCACATAAATCTCTCGGCTTTGTTCGTATAACCACACGCCAATTGTTATCCCTTTGATCATCAACATAAAATATTTGTTGAACTTGAGCAGGCATTACAAAGGGCTCATCGGTTGAACCAAACTTTTGATGATTTACAAGCGTGAAGCCATAGTCATCAATTTTGACCCCTCTATCACGTGCTAAACTGTCATACCACTTACATTTGAATAGAACAACTTTGCCAGATCCATAATAATCTAATTCAACAACATCTTCCAAAATACCAAAGTATTCAACTACATCTTCCTTAGGATTTCGATCTCTAGCAGATGAATATCCACGATTAGTTGCTACCACATATACCCCACTATTCTGCGTTCTCCTCTTACTCTCACAACTTGTCGAATGGAATCGATACCCATTTACCAAATAACCGTCTCCTCTCCAACCTATCAAATTTGGGCCAAATGCAAGAGCTTGAACTTCCTTTGAAGCATCGTTATTCATAGTTGCCATCTACAAAATGGTAGCGATATAAGCAAATTCCATCAATTTATTAATAATAACCATTACAAAATTTTGCATAAAATTACGTTCAAATAATGTAGTACTTACATAATTCTTAAACCATTCAAGAAATTCCTTTTTCTTAGCATTGTCAATTTCCCTTGGCGTCGGTTTTTGCTTACGCTTTCCACGTCGCAACATATATGAATCTTGCCAAATACTACAAATAAATAAACAAATTAAACAAATTTTTTTTTGTCATAGCTAGTTGGCTAACATAAGTTATTAATATTTCGAACAATAAATGTCATTCTTTATTTACTCACCTTAGATATGACTCAACCTCTGTACAATTAAATAGCACATACAGGTGTGCACTCTTGACATCATCGCTACATAGAGTACAAACTTTTGGGACATTAAGAAATCGACCTATGTTTCTAAATACAGAGAGAATCTCTTTTCCTTGTTCATATCCAGCTTCATTTCTTCCAACTCGTTTCCATGCAGCATTGTTTTGACTCAAATATCTTGAGCAAAATGTAACACATTCTTCAGCAATATACCCTTCTACAATTGACCCTTCTGGACGACTTCTATTGTGAATATACCCTTTTAACTTGCCCATGTATCTTTCAAAAGCCCACATTTGTCGATATTTAACATTTCCAGCTATCTTCGCCTCTTCATTGAAGGTGGACACACAAATGAACCATTATATCAAAAAGAAAGCGGAGGAAACACCATCTCAAGCTTGCAAAGTATTAACGGAATTTTTTGTTCAACCGTTCATAATCTTCCGATGTGTTATAGTTGGAACATAATTCTCTGAAGTAGTTATAAAGTTCAATTATTGTTGAAAGCGTATATGTACAGGCAAAATTCGATTACATCGTATTGCTATTGGAAGTAATTGTTGCATTAAAATATGGCAGTCGTGACTTTTAAGACCTGAGATCTTGCCCCCCTTCAAATTGATGCAACGTGAAATATTTAAAGCATATCCATCAGGTACCTTAACATTTTTCAAAACTTGCAAGAAATCATGTCTTTCTTTCTTAGACATTGAGTAGCTTGCAGCCGGCAAAAGGTACTTTGAATTGCTTGCTTGCACGGGTATTGGATGGAACTCTCTTCGTATACCCATTTTCATCAAGTCCAATCGTGCTTTTAAATTATCTTTTGACTTTCCTTGCACACTCAACAATGTCCCAATCAGGCTATCATAAATGTTTTTGGCAATGTGCATTCCATCTAGATTGTGGCACAACAAAAGTATCCGCCAATATGGCAATTCAAAGAAAATAGATTTCTTCCTCCAATTATGTTTTGAGTCATGGGGAATGGTCTTCGTGCTAGTGGGTGTCTTTCCAAAAGTGACATTAATAGCATTAACTTGTTCAAGAATATCAAATCCTGATGGCACCACCGGAGCTTCACTATGGTCACATTCTCCGTTAAATCTTCGTGTATCAAACCTATAACTATGACCGACTCGTCGAAAACAACGATGCGATATAACATTCCTTACTTTTGCAATCTACAAGAACGAGTGTTCATTTGACATGATGGACAAGCTAACTTACCTTTAGTACTCCAACCAGACAACATAGCAAGAGCTGGAAAATCACTAATTGTCCACAACAGTGCCGCACGCATTTGGAACTTTGTACCATTAGATGCATCATACGTTTCAACCCCATTACTCCATAGTATCTTCAACTCCTCAATTAAAGGTTGCATATATACACGTCAATATCATTACATGGAGAGTTTGGACCGGTATTAACAATGGAATGATAAAATACTCACGCTTCATACACATCCATGGTGGTAAGTTATATACAACAATTGTCACCGCCATATACTATACACGGTGACCCATAGGTAAAGGACTCATGCCATCGGTGGACAATCCAAAGTCTTACATTTCGATGTTCTTGAGAGAATGTAGGGTACATTGTATCCAAATGCTTCCAAGTGCTGCAGAGTCAAATTTGGATGACGATTCACTCCATCTTTCCGTCGCTTTACATGATGCCACGTCATGTATTTTGCAGTTTCTACTGAGACATATATAAATAGCCTCTGCAATCTCAGAATTAACGCTAAATAACGTAATTGCTTCACAGCTACTTTGCTCCTCTTAGTTTTTGTATCTATTTGTGTCTTCTACGATACAACCATCTCGATGCCTTCCATCTCGATGATTTGCAAACTGTATAAGACTCTAATTTTCATTCTCCTCAAAAAAGAGCATACAATCATTCTCGCATGCATCAATCTTCTCATAACCAAACCCTAAATTTCCAACCATTTTCTTCATTTCATAAAATTATCGAGCAAGTGTGCAAATGATGGAAATGATGACTTGAACTTACTGGAGCAATCCATCAAAGGACACATCGGTCCATTTGCTAACATTTTATGATTGAAAAGCCATACAACGAATGAAAGGATCGCCTCATTTTCACATCCAGGATATAAAGGTTGATTGGCCTCGACATGTACTTTTGGTATTTTGAAGCTTGGTAATTTTAATCTACACCGTGATCCCTAAATATATCATTTACCATCTCGTGCATACGATGCTCATCTTGGATTGTGATGGTTCTTCGTGAACATCATCATTACTCACATCACGACAATCACATCTTCCCTTGATGCACCCAATTCGTGTAGCCAAACATAAATCCATCACAAATCAAATGTTCACGAATAGTAGCTCGAATCTGGTATCGGCCATTTACACAATTCTTACATGGGCAAGGAATTCTTCCCGTTACCATGCCCACTTTTTCGAAACCAAAGTCCAGAAATATCTCTATGCCTGCAAGATATTCTCTAGAATATCTTGGTAATTCCATCCACATCTTATCCATAATATTATGTCCCTAAATCAAATTGAACAACCATCAGAATGATATTGCGTATAGAAATCTATGCGCCAACCAAACTCCCAGTTCACTCAAACAAAACAAAAAAGGTGTATATATGTAAGATTTATGCCAAGTCCCTTCCACCACCACTCGGATATTCATATAATTGCTCCCTCCCTCCCTAAATTTACCACACATGCATTATTATATAATTAAATCAGGGTTTCATGATTTTAGCCCTCTATAACCATATATGCTCTAGTACCAAATTCTACTAATATACAAGGCTGCAATTACCAAAGAAAAAAAAAGAATGCAAAGTATATATGTAGCTTAATTAATTACTTGAGCATTATGGCAATTGCAACCCCAACCGGGAACCACAGAAAAGTATATGCAAATCCATCGATCCAACCCGACAACCACATAAAAATTTTCTTCACATCCTTCAACTTCTTCTTCTTCTTCTTGTTCACATTAATGAACTAATCCTCTTTAATTTCAATTCAATTATATTCTATCTCCTCAACTTAATTCTCATCATCATATCCCTAGAAACAAAATCTATCTGCAAACCAAACCTACTTGCCACAAATTTCTCTCCTTTGCCAAAACTTTCTTAATTACACTTCTAATTTCCGTGACTAGCTAGTTCATATACATACATTAATTCCTAGAAAAAAGCATATATACCGGACTCAAGCATATAACTTTGTGCATCATCGGTTAAAGTGAAACGAATGTTCACTGTGAAAACTTTAGAATGCAAAACAAATTTTGAAATACTAGAAATAGTAGGAACAAGATGAAGAAGAATGACTTTATTTATATCATTTATTTTCCAAACTACATGATACAATGAGCACATAGTACATCTTAGCCATGATTGATTTTGAGTCAGACTTGTATTAGGTATTGGTTAAAATCTCAGATCAGAAACATTATTCTTCTCTTCATATTCTTCTTCTACTTACTAATTATTTCTACTTACTAATTATAAGCCGACCCATCATTAATGAGATCATGGAATGTCCATCTCCGTGTAAAGAATCGAAGGAACTTTTGTTCCTTTGGCCGTAATCCTCGAGAGGAACAACAACAACCCTTGCATTCCATGGCGAATCCCAGAACCATGAAACACCCCACAGAAGGTTGTCCCAAAATTAGTAAATTTAGGGCTTGTTAGAGGGATGGGAGAAATAGAGGAAATCATAACAACTAAAGGGTAAATAAAATTAAAACCTAAAGAATGATATTATACACCTTCTCAAACACCAATCGATATGATCCTTTCAAGCCGGGACGGAGAGATGGAGTGAGACGAAGTTCGGCGGACACTCGATCTTGTGTTTCCTGTTCAAACAGCCAGTCAATATTATCCTTCCAAGCCGGACGGAGTGAGATGGAGTGAGAATACTGAAGAGGAGATGTAGAGTGAGTGAGATTCAGTGACTAAGATCGAGCGGATCGAGAGAGAGTTTGGTTTGGGGAAAGAACAATCTCGATAAAACGCCCCTTTGTGACCCTCGTTAAAATCCCAAAAAAAAGACCTATACCGACGGCCATATTGTGACCCTCGGAATAGAATACCTTCAGAGGCTTATACCCACGGTCAGACAGTGACAGTCGCTATATATATCTATTGCTACGGTTCTGCCCCGACCGTCGCTATACCTCGTCGCCATATCTTGATTTTCTAGTAGTGATAGTAGTCATCAGCAACTCTTGATCTTTGAGGTTCTGTTGATTTATATTCCTTCCCAATCTTCCCGTTGGAATATAGCCGTTGGAAGCTATTTGAATTGCCTCACAGATCTTGAGTTATTTGATGTAGACTGCAGATATGACATGACATCCCCTTTTCTGACTTTTTGACACTGCAGTCTACTGTTTCACCTACCCTATAAGAGATGTCACTTTCATGTCTCGGGCAGGTAGTCAACTTTATTTCTTCCTTTTGATTTCTAGATCAGAGGTTGTCCTTTTCCATCGATTCTCTCAATAAGCTCTATTCGAATATCAATCTTCAGATTGAGCCATTGTCAATGCCTCAATCTTTAGTTGTTCGAACTCTACGATTCTGATGCATATCTTCTTGGACCTGATCGTAGTGTCTTGTTGACTGTTGCTTATTGACTTGTAGAATTAACATTACGATCTTGAAGAGTGTTCATTAGATCTCCAATGTGGAACACCTCTTCCTATTCTTGTGCAGTGCTTCAATACTTCTGTTTTCCTCGACTGCTCTCAGATACTGATGGCTTGACTCCTTGTTCTGGCCCCTTCTGAATAACAAGATACTTCAGATTTATGGCGTGTGCAGCTTGCTTTCTCCTTGTGATCTCCCGTTCACTTATCATCAATGGACTGACCCAATGCTTAATCACTTTAGCCTTGTTATTCAGAGGCTGACCAATATCTTTGTGTATACTCCATCGGTTTCTTCTTTGTTTGGCAAACACTACGATCCTGGTTACTTTCAGGATCGTTGTCATCTTCTACTTGATGACCAATCTTGATATGCCGACTTTCCTTAGTCGAAGAATCAAGTCTTCTTATGATCATCTTGTGGAAGACTTTACCTTGATCGGCTTCTCAACTCAATCGAATCTTTGATTGAGTTGATGCTTAGATCTTCTATTAGCTTGTATGCCATTCGTTGAGTGCTCTCTCCCTTAGGTGAGATGTATCTTTGCATTACCAACCAGAGGTTTCATTCCTTTGGATTATTCTATTATTATTCCATTCTTTATTATTACATTTGGAATATCATCACATGCATGCTTTTTCTGTGGGACCGGTAAAATCTTTATTATTTTTTGGAATATCCACATCATGCATTTTACGTCGGACTGGTTTCCGTCTTTATTATTCTCGTTGGAATATCCTGCTGCATGCATTTTCTGTGGGACTGATTCCGTTATTTATTATTACATTGGAATAACTCGTCATGCAAAGTACCGCATGCATGGTAATTTCGTTGTTATTCCATTCTTTATTATTACTGTTGGAATATCACGTCGGTGCGTATTATGCACGACTGGTTCCGTTATTTATTATTACATTGGAATAACCTGCCATCATAAGTACCGCATGCATGGTGATTTCTTTTGTTATTCCATTCTTTATTATACTCAGTTGGTTAAAGTTTTGACTTCTATAATCCATGAAATTAGTGGAATATCCTTGATATTTGCGCTTCATCTAGTATCTTTTCATGGAAATATTCTTCTGAGCATTCTTGAATTTTACTCTACAAAGAAGTATCATGTTGACAATTTGGACGTTATTAGTTCCTGAATAAATTAATTCTTAAACTTGTTTTTATTGAATTCTTATATCATTTTCATCATCCTCATATTTATATTTTGTTGAAAGTCATACGTGGCCACAGTAGTGCATAGATGGACTTGGTATGATTATGACTGAGGATTATTCTATGTAATCATGGTAGTAATGTTATAAATGATGTGGTAAAAGTCCTCATTGGCCCGTAGTGCATTGATGGACAATTGTTGGCATGATCATGACCATTAATGAATACACAAATATCCTTGGCCTGTAGTGCATGGATAAATTATGGTCGTGATACTAATGAATATCCTTGGCCGTAGTGCAGGGATGATGTGGATTATTTATTAAACTGAGTCCCAGGGATAAAAGTGATGAAAACCTTTTAAATTATAAAAGATAGTAGATTTTATTCTCTACTTGACTCTTTTAATGGATTGCATGTTCCACTGCAGTTAAACTTGATGTCTATTGTATTTTATCAGTTTAACATTGTTGAAGACTAATGATAATTTATTCTGCATTATCTTATTCATAATATTTCTTACTGGGCTAGTTGAGCTCACCCTTTCTTTCACTGTTCTCTTCATGAAATGAGAATATAGCCGGGATTAGTCGGGGAACGGAGTGACGGTCCAGATGATAGTATTAGTAGTCCTCACTATTCTGTTAAATAGTGTGTTAATAAATGTAATGAGGACTTATTCTGAGAGTGGATATTGTCTAGAAGAAAATGTTTGTATTAAAACTCACAGCTCTCTTGTTGTATATTTAAGATTGTATTTGTATTCTGTACCATGTATTTGGCGACTCAGAATAGGTGATGTATACCTATTTTGGGGGCGTCACAGTTGGTATCAAAGCTTAGGGATATGATCCCTGGCTGAGATGTGAGACAAGAACTAGGAGGTCAGAGACGGGGATTTCCTTCGCTAGTATGACCTACCTAAGTTTATTTGATATTTAATTGGTTGGTCAGAGTATAGGGATTATATGTGATATGTTAATTAACCCTTGTTTTGTGGCAGTATTTGAAAATGGCATCCGAGAATGTTGAGAACATCAATGGAGCACAGGAGACCGTTGAGTCTCCACAGATCAATAATCAGGATAATGTGCATCAGGAA
This sequence comes from Panax quinquefolius, assembly GCA_020205615.1. NCBI lineage: Eukaryota > Viridiplantae > Streptophyta > Magnoliopsida > Apiales > Araliaceae > Panax > Panax quinquefolius. The sequence goes on along the minus strand of CM035154.1, from coordinate 100,330,981 downwards.
GGCGACAATCCTAATGTAAACAACAACACTGACCAAATGATAAACGATGGAATGTTCCGAGGCTTCTTGCAATTCATGCAACATCTGGCGAGAGTGGCTTCTGTCCAAAATGCAGGTGAAAACACTGGAAACTCTCGGACGGTCACCGCCAAACAGTTCAAGGAGCTGGGACCACTGGAGTTTTTTGGAGAGCCAAAACCACTTAAGGCGGAGACGTGGATAAAGCAGATCAACAAGATATTTGATGTCTTGGGATGCTCTGAGGAGCAAAAGGTTCCCTTTTCCACCTTCATGTTATGGCGAAAGAGGCGATTCTTTGGTGGGAATCTGTAAAGCGTACTCAACCTGCCACACTGAAGATGTCTGGGGAGAAGTTCCAAGAACTGTTCAATGACAAGTACTTTCCCGAAAGTATTCGTCACACGAAAGAGGTAGGGTTCATTAAAATGGAATAAAACAACATGACCGTGTCGCAGTACGAAGCCAAGTTTGCCGAGTTGTCCCGGTTTGCGTCCCATTTGGTTGATAATGAGGAGAGAATGACGCAAATGTTTCTAAGTGGTTTGAAACCTGAGATACGTCAATATCTTATCTCTCATAAACTGTGTTTGTATTCAGATGTTGTTAATAGGGCTCAATTATTGGAGCGCGATAATGAGTCAACCCAACCAAAAGAGAGCAGCCGATAAAATGATAATACCAGTGATAACAGTCATCGAAGCGGTGACAATAAGCGTGGAGGGATTAACATGCTAGAAATGGTAACCACTTCGGTGGTAATCATGGCCAAAACAATAAGAATGGACATTTCAAGAAGAGGAGATTCAACAATGATGGAAAGGCGTTAGCACCAAACACCCGTGGTTAAGGAAGGAGAACGACCACCTATCATATGCTTCAAATGCGGAGGGAGGGACACATCGGTCAAACCGCGCGATCAGTCCAAAGCATGTTATAATTATGGAAGAGAAGGTCACCAGCCTCGATTTTGTCATTCATAGAAGACAAATTCAAGAAGGATGGAGGCACCATAGGGCGCCCCGAAAAAGTCAAAGCCAAGAGTGCAAGGAGAGCGTTTATCGTGACCTCCCGAAAGCAAGGAACTGAATGAGGTCATCAAGGTAAGCTTATCATAAACTCTAAATAAGTATATACCTTATTTGATCTGGGTTCTACCCATTCCTTTATTTCTCCTACTTGCACTCAACGTTTAAATTTGACTCCGGAAAAATTGGACTTTAACTTATTTGTTGAAACTCCGTTGGGAGAAACCTTCATTACATCCACTGTTTATAAGTCTTGTTTGGTTCAGATTGGTACCCTCACATTACTTGTCAATCTTATTTCATTGAAAATACATGCATTTGAAGTAATTCTAGGGATTTATTGGTTAACTACTCATCATGCAAAAATTGATTGTTTTTGTAAGGTTGTTAGCTTTCATATTCCTAATCAACCTATTATGCGAATTCAAGAAACCAAACCATTAAAATCAATCACTGTCATCTCAAACCATAAAGCTATTTGTTTATTGAAAAATGGATGTCAAGCTTTCTTAGCTCATGTCACGGATCTAAACTAAAATACGTCAGTTTTGAATGATATTTCTATTGTTAATGAATTTCCTGACGTATTCCCTGAAGAACTTCCTGGCCTACCCCCCGAACGTGAAATTGAATTTTGTATCGACCTTGAACCCGATACAAAACCCATTTCCAAAGCCCCATATCGAATGGCTCCTATTGAACTTCAGGAGTTAAAGACCCAACTGCAGGAATTGTTAGACATTGGCTTTATTCGTCCTATTACTTCTCCTTAGGGTGCTCCTGTTCTATTCGTGAAGAGGAAAGATGGGAGTATGCGACTTTGTATTGATTATTGGGAGTTAAATCATGTCACCATCAAAATTAGGTACCCATTGCCACGTATTGATGACCTGTTTGACCAGTTACAAGGCGCCAAATTCTTTTCAAAAATTGATCTTCGTTCCGGATATCACCAATTGAAGATTAGAACTGATGACATTCCAAAGACGGCTTTCAGAACTCGGTATGGGCATTATGAATTCTTAGTTATGTCTTATGGATTGACTAATGCTCCTGCTGCCTTCATGGATATGATGAACCGAGTATTCAAGGAATATTTGGATCACTTTGTGGTCGTCTTTATTGATGACATCTTTATTTATTCCAAAAGTCGTGAAGATCATGAGCAACACTTGAGACTGATACTCCAAAAGCTTTGTGAATATAAGTTTTATGCCAAGTTAAAGAAATGTGAGTTCTGGCTTGAGGAAGTAGCATTCCTTGGGCACGTGGTATCAAGTCATGGAATATCTGTTAACCCGGCAAAGATCGAAGCCATTCAAAGCTGGGAACAACCTAAATCAGTGACCGAAGTACGTAGCTTTCTCGACTTAGCTGGTTATTATCGGAGATTCGTAGAAGGCTTTTCTCGAATCGCTACTCCATTAACTCAGCTGACTCGGAAAGATACAAAATTCGGTTGGAGTGAGGAATGTGAGAAGAGTTTTCAAGAACTCAAGAGAAGACTCATTTCAGCACCTGTTCTGAAAATACCATCTGGCTCGGAGGGATTTGTCATCTACAGTGATGCTTCAGGCAAAGGGTTAGGATATGTTCTCATATAACATGGGAAAGTCATAGCCTATGCCTCTTGACAACTCAAAGAATATGAGAGAAAGTATCCTACTCATGATCTAGAGTTGGCAGCTGTTGTCTTCGCACATAAAATTTGGAGGCATTACTTGTATGGGGAGAAAGTGGAGATCTTTACGGATCATAAAAGCCTCAAATATTTCTTCACTCAAAAGGAACTAAACATGCGACAACGACGTTGGCATGAACTGTTGAAAGATTATGATCATACCATCCAATACCATCTTGGAAAAGCAAACGTGGTAGCTGACGCATTGAGTAGAAGATCATATGTGGGTACGAGTGCGATATTGTCAACGCAAAGGCCCATTTTGTATAACTTGCAAAGGATGGAGATAGAGATAAAAACTCCAGGGACCTACGTGATGGTGGCGAATATACGAGTAGAAATGACTTTAATCGATAAAGTTAAAAATTCGCTCAAGCTCTGCACTGAAGTCGATGCATATAAGGAAGAAAGTACAAAAGGTGCTACGCTTAGGAAGCAAGAATCGATGAAGAAGGAATACTTCGAGTCAATTCCAGACTTTGTGTTCCTAACGACCCTGATTTAAAGTATAAAATCATGATGGAGGCGCACAACACACCGTTTGCAATCCATCTTGGGAGTACCAAAATGTATCATGATCTTCGACATACATTTTGGTGGGGCAATATGAAGAGGGAGATAACGTTGTTTATCTCAAGGTGTTTAACCTGTCATCGAGTCAAGGCAGAACATCAAGTACCAAAAGGTCCATTGCAACCACTTGAAATTCCAGAATGGAAGTGGGAGCACATTACCATGGATTTTGTTACTGGTCTTCCCAAGGTTTCTCAAGGCATAGATTCAATTTGGGTCATTGTTGATAGATTGACCAAGTCTGCTCATTTCTTACCTATACGAGAAACTTATACACTTGAATGTCTTGCTCGTATATACATAAACGAGGTCATAAGATTGTATGGTATGCCAGTATCCATAGTTTCTGATCGAGACCCAAGATTCACTTCACGATTTTGGGTTAGTTTGCAAAAAGCTATAGGCACGGATTTACGATTTAGTTCGGCATATCATCCTCAAACGGACGGACAATCAGAGAGGACTATTTAAACTCTTGAAGATTTATTAAGACTCAATGTCCTTGACTTCAAGGAAAGTTGGGACAAGTTCTTACCATTGGTGGAGTTTTCCTACAACAACAGTTATTAAGCAAGTATTGACATGGCTCCATTCGAAGCGTTGTATGGAAGAAAGTGTCGATCTCCAGTATGCTGGGATGAGGTGGGTGAAGCAACGTTGTTGGGACCAGAGTTAGTACGTATGACTACGGAAAAGATACAAACGATCCGACACCGTATAAAAACCTCCCAAGATCGACAAAAGAGTTATGCTGATCTTCATCGAAAGGACGTGGAATTCGATATTGGAGATCATGTGTTGTTACGTGTTGCTCCATGGAAAGGTGTTACGGGATTTGGAAAGAGAGGAAAGCTCAATCCTCGATTCATTGGCATATTTTTAATCCTCGATCGAGTAGGGACTGTAGCCTATAAACTCGTTTTACCGCCAAGTATGTCTCGTGTTCATAATGTTTTTCATATATCCATGTTACATAAATATGTGAAAGACCCGAACCAAATTATTGAGTTAGAACCGGACGAAATAGCTGAAGATTTAACGTATGAAGAGGTTCCTGTTCAAATCATGGATAAGAAGGAACATATTCTACGCTCCAAGGTTGTACCTCAAGTCAAAGTTTTATGGAGGAACCACGATGTTGAGGAAATGACACGGGAGTTAGAATCTGAAATGAAATCAAGGTATCCTTACCTCTTCGACATACCCGGTACGGTACCCTAATTTCGAGGGCAAAATTTCATAAGAAGGGGAGATTGTAAGACCCCAACTTTTATGAATAAAGATGAATTTTCTATAATTATCATTTTTAAATATTATGGAATGAATTTGATATAATGTTATAGTTGTGGGTAATATTTAGAAATTTTGCAAAGTACGCAAGTTGTTTATAATATTCGATTGGTGGGGAATATTAAATGCGACAAGACAATCATTAGTGGACCCATAACGGAATTATCATTCGGATTGAGAAAACGACAAAAATATTTTATGAAAATAACGGCGGAAGTTTTACCGTTAACTGTTGAAACACCCGGTGTTAAAAGTACAGGAATACGCGTGGTTGCATAGTAGCACACGGTATTGATTATTGATGCTTACGTGAGAAGTCACTCAGTTTTGTTCAATTATTGCTTCAGTAATTGTTGCATAGTATCTCACGTTAATTGATTCAATTATTGTTGATATTTTATATTGAGATAACAAAGTTGTTAATATTATTATTTGCATTATTAACGATATCTAGAAGTTCTGCCAAGGAGAGGTTTAGTCACCTAATTGCGCGCCAATAAGGAGAAATCCTTATTGGAAAGCCCCCTCTTTCCTGGGAACGACCTGGTCGATTAATAGTGTGAATAATAATAATGATGATGAAGTTTTGTTTTATTAGTATTATTAATGTAATAAAACAGAAAAGCTTTTTATATAAAACAGAATACTTTTATAAAGTTATTCGTTTTATTAGGCTAATAGTAAAATCTTTTTATATAAAATGAATACTTTTATAAAGTTATTCGTTTTATTAGACAATAATTAGAATATATTATATTTTATTATGCATAGTGTTTGTATAGTGCCTGCATAGTGTTTGCATAGTAAAATCTTTTTAAAAGTTATTCTTTTTATTAGATTATAAATAGAATATATTATATTTTATTGTAAACCAATCTGGACCGTCCGTTTAAAGTAAATCGATCTGGATTGTTCATGGATTGGTTACTATTCAGTCCATTCTTCTATAAATAGAAGCTCATTCCTTCATTATTTCTTACGAATTCACTGAAACTCTAGAGTGAGAAACTGTAGAGAGAATTATTCTTCTATCTTGAGCGTATTTCTTTAGCGTTTATGAAAACTTTGAGCGTAGTGCAAGTTTCTTCAAGTATATCCCCGCCCTACCGTCGGAGTACTATTCTTTATAAGGTAAGGTATATTATTTGTTGTACTCGTAAGGGATATTATTTGTTGTACTCGTAAGGGGTATTATTATTTTTATATTCATGAAGAGAACTTCTATTATTCCATTCTTTATTATTCTGTTGGAATAACCTGTATATGCGGTCTACCGCATACATGGTGAAATTATCTTATTATTCCATTCTTTATTATTACATTTGGAATATCACATGCATGCGTTTTACTTTGGACTGGTTAAAAGTCTTTATTATTCTATTGGAATATCCCATCTCATGACGCTTTTCTGTAGAACTTTGATTCGGTTATTTATTATTTCATTGGAATAACACATCTACGCTAAGCACCGCATGCATGGTGATTTCGTTGTTATTCCATTCTTTATTATCCTGTTGGAATATCACAGCCGGTGCGTATATACGCTTTGACACGGTTCCGTTATTTATTATTACATTGGAATAACATGTATACATCACAATACCGCATGCATGGTGATTTCTTTTGTTATTCCATTCTCTATTATACCTAGTTGGTTAAAGTTTTGACTTCTATACTCCATGAAATAAGTGGAAATCCTTGATATTTGTGTTTCATCCAGTATCTTTTCATGGAAATATTCTTCTGAGCATTCTTGAATTTTACCCTACAAAGAAGTATCATGTTGACAATTTGGACGTTATTAGTTCCTGAATAAATTAATTCTTGAACTTGTTTTATTGAATTCTTATATCATTGTCATCATCCTCATATTTATATTTTGTTGAAAGTCATCTGTGGCCTGTAGTGCATAGATGACTATGTAGTACGTATGACTACGGAAAAGATACAAACGATCCGGCAACGTATAAAAACCTCCCAAGATCGACAAAAGAGTTATGCTGAGCTTCATCGAAAGGATGTGGAATTCGATATTGGAGATTATGTGTTGTTACGTGTTGCTCCATGGAAAGGAGTTACGAGATTTAGAAAGAGAGGAAAGCTCAATCCTCGATTCATTGGCCAAATTTTAATCCTCGATCGAGTAGGGACTGTAGCCTATAGACTCACTTTACCGCCAAGTATGTCTCGTGTTCATAACGTTTTTCATATATCCATGTTACGTAAATATGTGAAAAACCCGAACCACATTATTGAGTTAGAACCGGACAAAATAGTGGAAGATTTAACGTATGAAGAGGTTCCTGTTCAAATCTTGGATAAGAAGGAACATATTCTACGCTCCAAGGTTATACCTCAAGTCAAAGTTTTATGGAGGAACCACGATGTTGAGGAAATGACTTGGGAGTTAGAATCTGAAATGAAATCAAGGTATCCTTACCTCTTCAACATACCAGGTACGTACCCTAATTTCGATGGCAAAATTTCATAAGAAGGGGAGATTGTAAGACCCCAACTTTTATGAATAAAGATGAATTTTCTATAATTATCATTTTTAAATATTATGGAATGAATTTGATATAATGTTATAGTTGTGGGTAATATTTAGAAATTTTGCAAAGTACGCAAGTTGTTTATAATATTCGATTGGTCGGGGAATATTCGTATGACGGCACAATCATTGGTGGACCCCACAACGGAATTATTGTCAGATTGAGAAAATGACAAAAATATTTTATGAAAATAACGGCGGATGTTTTACCGTTAACTGTTGAAACACCCAGTGTTAAAAGTACAGGAATACGCGTGGTTGCATAGTAGCACACGGTATTAATTATTGATGCTGACGTGAGAAGTCACTCAGTTTTGTTCAATTATTGCTTCAGTAATTGTTGCATAGTATCTCACGTTAATTGATTCAATTATTGTTGATATTTTATATTGAGATAACAAAGTTGTTAATATTATTATTTGCATTATTAACGATATCTAGAAGTTCTGCCAAGGAGAGGTTTAGTCACCTAATTGCGCGCCAATAAGGAGAAATCCTTATTGGAAAGCCCCCTCTTTCCTGGGAACGACCTGGTCGATTAATAGTGTGAATAATAATAATGATGATGAAGTTTTGTTTTATTAGTATTATTAATGTAATAAAAGCAGAAAAGCTTTTTATATAAAACAGAATACTTTTATAAAGTTATTCGTTTTATTAGGCTAATAGTAAAATCCTTTTATATAAAACAAAATACTTTTATAAAGTTATTCATTTTATTAGACAATAATTAAAATATATTATATTTTATTATGCAAAGTGTTTGCATAGTGCCTGAATAGTGTTTACATTGTAAAATATTTTTAAAAGTTATTCGTTTTATTAGATTATAAATAGAATATATTATATTTTATTATAAACCAATCTGGACCATCCATTTAAAGTAAATCGATCTGGACTGTTCATGGATTGGTTACTATTCAGTCCATTCTTCTATAAATAGAAGCTCATTCCTTCTTTATTTCTTACGAATTCACTGAAACTCTAGAGTGAGAAACTGTAGATAGAATTATTCTTCTATCTTGAATGTATTTCTTTAGCGTTTAAGAAAACTTTGAGCGTATTGCAAGTTTCTTCAAGTATATCCCCGACCTACCGTCGGAGTACTCTTCTTTATAAGGTAAGGGATATTATTTGTTGTACTCGTAAGGGATATTATTTGTTGTACTCGTAAGGGGTATTATTATTTTTATATTCATGAAGAGAACTTCTGTTATTCCATTCTTTATTATTCTGTTGGAATAACCTGTATATGCGGTCTACCGCATACATGGTGAAATTATCTTATTATTCCATTCTTTATTATTCATTGGAATATCCCATGCATGCCTTTTTTACTGGGACCTAGTTCCGTCTTTATTATTACATTGGAATATCCTATCTCATGCATTTTACATGGGACTGATTCCGTTATTTATTATTTCGTTGGAATAACTTTGTGTATCAAGTACCGCATGCATGGTGATTTCTGTTGTTATTCCATTCTTTATTATTCGGTTTGAATATCCTATATCGGTGCGTATTACGCTTCGACACAGTTCCGTTATTTATTATTACATTGGAATAACTTTACATCATGTCTAAAGTACCACATGCATGGTGATTTCTTTTGTTATTCCATTCTTTATTATACTCATTTGGTTAAAGTTTTGACTTCTATACTCCATGAAATTAGTGGATATCCTTGATATTTGCACTTCATCCAGTATCTTTTCATGGAAATATTCTTCTGAGCATTCTTGAATTTTACTCTACAAAGAAGTATCATGTTGACAATTTGGACGTTATTAGTTCCTGAATAAATTAATTCTTGAACTTGTTTTATTGAATTCTTATATCATTGTCATCATCCTCATATTTATATTTTGTTGAAAGTTATCTATGGCTTGTAGTGCATAGATGACTACGTAGTACGTATGACAACGAAAAAGATACAAACGATCCGGCAACGTATAAAAACCTCCCAAGATCGACAAAAGAGTTATGCTGATCTTCATCGAAAGGATGTGGAATTCGATATTGGAGATCATGTGTTGTTACGTGTTGCTCTATGGAAAGGAGTTACGAGATTTGGAAAGAGAGGAAAGCTCAATCCTCGATTCATTGGCCCAATTTTAATCCTCGATCGAGTAGGGACTGTAGCCTATAGACTCACTTTACTGCCAAGTATGTCTCATGTTCATAACGTTTTTCATATATCCATGTTACGTAAATATGTGAAAGACCCGAACCACATTATTGAGTTAGAACCGGATGAAATAACGGAAGATTTAATGTATGAAGCAGTTCCTGTTCAAATCTTGGATAAGAAGGAACATATTCTACGCTCTAAGGTTATACCTCAAGTCAAAGTTCGCACAGTCGATTGTTTAATACAAAAATGCACACTCCGTAACTTAAACATTCAATAAGCATTATGAATAAGACACAAGTGCAGTAACGGATCAAAAGACTCTAGCATGAAGAATATAAAACCTGACTCGGACAGTCCTTAATTACCTTAGGCTAATCAGAACTACCTATGAATGAGCTTTTGATCAGTGACTCCCAAGCCAGACGACTTTAGGGCACTAGGTGTAGAACACCCCTAAGAATCTAGTAACTCGAACAGAAAAGGCCATATAATCAACATAAGACAAATTAGACTTTACGCACCGAAGATTATAAAGCGAGTGCATTTTATGCTCCATCTCAATATCGGTCCTGCATTTATGGGCGAGTGCATTTTACGCTCCATCTCGACCCACCGCAAGACTTTCGATATTCAATCTTCAATAACAATTTATTTTTTTTTAATTTTTTTTATCTAATCATGCACGAATCCAAGATCCACAACTGTAAAAATGTCTAAGCCTTTTATTACCTTGGAAAAATGAAAATTTATAAGAGTGAACAATTGCTCAAAGAAATAACACGCGAACTCAATTTTGAAAAAAAATTACTAGTTAACACAGTTGGTCGGTGCTTGCTAGAAGGACGGATCAATAACAGTCTAAACTTATCAATTAAAAAACCCCTAACTCATACATGCATGACACAACTCTAAGAGATAGACCATAAAACTTGGTGTTTGTCATCAGCCATAATCAAAAAAATAATGATAACTATCACACCCTTGCTAAATAGCAGCTCAAAATAGGGTGAAAAGGCCATTCATATGGCACAAGCATCTAATCTGTATAAGCCCCAAAAAAGATGGCTATAAACCACAATCATGCTAAAAATAATCAAAGCATAAAGAAATAAAACCAAAAACAGTTCATGGCATCCATAATGATAAAAATTCAAGCATAATCCTGCAGTTCAAAAGAGTGCACCACAATACTGATAAATAAAAACATAATAAAGTACTAAAGTATGGCAATCCCAACATGGCAGTACGGAAATAAACAGATAAAAGATAAAAATACCCCCAAACTCGAGGTGAGCAATGCCCTCATTGCTAAAAATAAAGCAATTTAATACAAGAGGGCTTCCCTGGAGATCGTTCACTCAGCAGCAGCATCGGCATCGGCTTCATCCTCATCAGCTGCATCCTGATCAGCGTCGGTGGGCGGTGACGGTAGAGGGTAAGGTGGTAAGACAGGAAGTTCTGGAAACTGGTATGGCGTGAACTCAGTGCTCTCGCCACAATAGTCTGTATAGATGCTCTGTATAATGTTCACCACTCACTGATCTTTGCATCGCTATCTCCGCCTCTAAGCCACACACCTTTATGTGCCTCTCATTTGCCTCGTGCCTCAAACATCCTATTTACGATCATGCAAGAGGGTGAGGGATGCCATGATGTCTGCCAATAGACCCTGACTAGCTAGGCCTGCCTCAGGTGCTTGAGAAGGCTCTGGGTCTGCGGAAGGAGATGGTGTTGTAGGTGGTCTGTACCCTTCGCCCCTGACATGAGACTCTGCCCCGTCCCAAACATTAAAGCGTTTGATCGTCTGATGGTCAACGACAGTCATGGGCGGCGAAGCTATCTCTTCTGGGCCCCACTATATCCCTGCCTGCTTGCAAAATCACGTGATCACTAATGGATGGGGAACTCTCGAAGCGACGGTACTCTTGATTGCCTTAATGATCGAGTCATGGATGAGAACTCCAATATCCACGTTCAAACCCGTGACAATGGCGAATAATAGAATCGCCCTATCTTTAGTCACATCGCTCAGGTGATGGGTCGGGATCATGCTGGCACAAATAAAACTATACCACGCCTTCCCATAACAATTGAGTTCCGCAGACGGGAAGCTGGTCTTTTCGCTAGTATAATCATTTTTCTTCCAAGTCGTGCCGGGCTTACATAGCCTTCTAATGATATCCTCCAAGTCATAACTATGGATTCCCTGTTGCATATAATCATTACCCGCATAGTTGGGTACCCTGAACAGTGCATTGATGGCTTGACTGTCAAAAGCCACGGACCGCCCCCTGACTATAAACCCAGCAGGACCATCTGGACTGGCGTTTGCGTAGAATTCCCAAACTATAGATACCACTGCTGAAACGGGCGGTTTGGTGAAGTTTAGCTACTGTCGCTCGAGTATCATGTTCATGAGTTCACCATTTTTTCTATCAGGCCGCAACCCCCGTTCAGGAATTAAGTTGCGTCTGCCAAAGGAGTCTCTATACTGCTTCTAGGTTTCCTCACTGATAAATTTGGTGGAGTCCCAAGCCTGTGGTGCTGCGGACGACGACGAAGACCCTCCGACGCTCAAGCGTTGCCTCTTGGGAGCCATGTCAAAATTAGATAAGGTTCGATGCTAAAACAATCCTTTAACAGTGCCAAAATTCCCCCAAACTTAGGCCAAGAAGACCCCGGCAATTTCCAATATCAAACAGCCCCAAAACACTCAAATTCTTCTCTCAGACAATTTGCCGAACACCTTGTGTGCACTCCTCAAACCAGATTTGGACAACTTTTATTTGTGATTGATCTAACCCAGATTTCCGTCAGTGGAAATCGCACCAATACACAGCAAGAAAAACCCAAATCTAAACAGTGAATCGCACCAATAGTTTCTGATTTGACAGCAATCACAAAAAATTACCTTGAATTAAAGAACCCTAGTGTGAGAACTATGTGTGGGCGTTCACTCTGACAAGCAATTGATGGAGGCTCTTGGGTATTTGATGAGAGATCAATACTCAAACTTCTGTGATTGGGACTTTGATGGGAAAACAAAAGCTGTTTGGTGCTATGGTGCCGAGAGATGTCGAGGGATTGGGAAAGAAATGGAGAGGCGTGGCTGCTAAAAATTGCTCTAAAATTTTAAATTCTCGCTACTCTCATACCGCCATGGATTTGAATCCTTCTTTGTTTGGGCATGCGGTAACGAGTTAGCGATAGCTAAGTCTCGCTTGTGGTAGCCGCTTACGAGATGTCGTTTGTTGGATGGCGCTGCGAGGCGAGTTAGAAGAAGGAAGCATAAGCTCGTGGCCATGGCCATGAGATGCAACACATTGGTTGCGTTTACGGCGAGATACAAATCTTGCAAATTCTTATGCATTATCGCATGTCAAGGCAAAAAGAAAATCTACACACTACTAGAAAATCAAGATATGGCGACGAGGTATAGCGACGGTCGGGGCAGAACCGTAGCAATAGATATATATAACGACGGTCACTGTCTGACTGTCGGTATAAGCCTCTGAAGGTATTCTATTCCGAGGGTCACAATATGGCCGTCGGTATAGGTCTTTTTTTTTGGGATTTTAACGAGGGTCACAAAGGGGGCGTTTTATCAGTATTATTCTTTCCCCCAAATCAAACTCTCTCTCAGTTGCTCGATCTTAGTCACTGAATCTCACTCACTCTACATCTCCTCTTCAGTATTCTCACTCCATCTAACTCCGTCTGGCTTGGAAGGATAATATTAACTGGTTGTTTGAGCAGGAAACACAAGATCGAGTGTCCGCCGAACTTCGTCTCACTCCATCTCTCCGTCCGGCTTGAAAGGATCATATTGACTGGCTATTTGAGCAGGTATAATATCATTCTTTAGGTTTTTAATTTTATTTACCCCTTAGTTGTTATGATTTCCTCTATTTCTCCCATCCCTCTAACAAGCCCTAAATTTACTAATTTTGGGACAACCTTCTGTGGGGTGTTTCATGGCTCTGGGATTCGCCATAGAATGCAAGGGTTGCTGCTGTTCCTCTCAGAGGATTGCGGTGGCCAAAGGGAACAAAAGTTCCTTCGATTCTTTACCTCGAGATGGACATTCCATGATCTGTTAATGATGGGTCGGCTTATAATTAGTAAGTAGAAATAATTAGTAAGTAGAAGAAGAATATGAAGAGAAGAATAATGTTTCTGATCTGAGATTTTAACCAATACCTAATACAAGTCTGACTCGAAATCAATCATGGCTAAGATGTACTATGTGCTCATTGTATCATGTAGTTTGGAAAATAAATGATATAAATAAAGTCATTCTTCTTCATCTTGTTCCTACTATTTCTAGTATTTCAAAATTTGTTTTGCATTCTAAAGTTTTCGCAGTGAACATTCGTTTCAAATTAACCGATGATGCTGAGTTATATGCTTGAGTCGGTATATATGCTTTTTTCTAGGAATTAATGTATGTATATGAACTAGCTAGTCACGGAAATTAGAAGTGTAATTAAGAAAGTTTTGGCAAAGGAGAGAAATTTGTGGCAAGTAGGTTTGGTTTGCAGATAGATTTTGTTTCTAGGGATATGATGATGAGAATTAAGTTGAGGAGATAGAATATAATTGAATTGAAATTAAAGAGGATTAGTTCATTAATGTGAACAAGAAGAAGAAGAAGAAGAAGAAGAAGTTGAAGGATGTGAAGAAAATTTTTATGTGGTTATCGGGTTGGATCGATGGATTTGCATATACTTTTACGTGGTTTCCGGGTTGGGGTTATTAACGCCATGCCATAATGCTCAAGTAATTAATTAAGCTACATATATACTTTGCATTCTTTTTTTCTTTGGTAATTCTTGACCTTGTATATTAGTAGAATTTGGTACTAGAGCATATATGGTTATAGAGGGCTAAAATCATGAAACCCCAGAATTAATTATATAATAATGCATGTGTGGTAAATTTAGGGGAGGAGGAGCAATTATATGAATATCTCGAGTGGTGGGAAGGGACTTGGCATAAATCTTACATATATATATACCTTTTTTGTTTTGTTTGAGTGAGCGGGAGTTTGGTTGGCGCATAGATTTCTATCGCAATATCATTCGATGGTTGTTCAATTTGATTTAGGGACATAATATTATGGATAAGATGTGGATGGAATTACCAAGATATTCTAGAGAATATCTTGCGGGCATAGAGATATTTCGGACTTTGGTTTTGAAAAAGTGGGCATGGTAGCAGGAAGAATTCCTTGCCCATGTAAGAATGTGTAAATGGCCGATGCAGATTCGAGCTACTATTCGTGAACATTTGATTTGTGATGGATTTATGTTTGGCTACACGAATTGGGTGCATCAAGGGAAGATGTGATTGTTAGGGATGTGAGTAATGATGATGTTCACGAAGAACCATCACAATCCAGAAGATGAGCATCGTATGCACGAGATGGTAAATGATATATTTAGGGATCACGGTGTAGATTAAATGGTGAAGCTTCAAAATACCAAAAGTACATGTCGAGGCCAATCAACCTTTATATCCTGGATGTGAAAATGAGGCAGATCCTTTCATTCGTTGTATGGCTTTTCAATCATAAAATGTTAGCAAATGGGTGATGTGTCCTTTGATGGATTGCTCAAGTAAGTTCAAGTCATCATTTCCATCATTTGCAAACTTGCTCGATAATTTTATGAAATAAAGAAAATGGTTGGAAATTTAGGGTTTGGTTATGAGAAGATTGATGCATGCGAGAATGATTGTATGCTCTTTTGGAGGGAGAATAAAAAATTAGAGTCTTGTACAGTTTGCAAATCATCGAGATGGAAGCAGACCGAGATGGTTGTATCAGAGAAGACACAAATAGATACAAAAACTAAGAGGAGCAAAGTAGCTATGAAGCAATTACGTTATTTAGTGTTAATTTCGAGATTGCAGAGGCTATTTATGTCTGCAGAAACTGCAAAATACATGACGTGGCATCATGTAAAGCGGCGGAAAGATGGGTGAATCGTCATCCGGTGACTCTGCTGACTTGGAAGCATTTGGATACAATGTACCCTACATTCTCTCAAGAACATCGAAATGTAAGACTTCGGACGTCCCTTCGATGGCATGAGTCCCTTTACCCATGGGTCACCGTGAGTATAGTATATGGCGGTGACAATTGTTGTATATAACTTACCACCATGGATGTGTATGAAGCGGGAGTATTTTATCATGCCGTTGTTAATACGGTCCAAACTCTCCATGTAATGATATTGACGTGTATATGCAACCTTTAATTGAGGAGTTGAAGATACTATGGAGTAATGGGGTTGAAGCGATGATGCATCTAACGGTATAAAGTTCCAAATACGTGCGGATTGTTGTGGACAATTTGTGATTTTCCAGCTCTTGCTATGTTGTGCGGTTGGAGTACTAAAGGTAAGTTAGCTTGTCCATCATGTCAAATGAACACTCGTTCTTGTAGATTGCAAAGTAAGGAATGTTATATATATCGCATCGTTGTTTTTACGGAGTGGTCATAGTTATAGGTTTGATACACGAAGATTTAACGGAGAATGTGACCATAGTGAAGCTCCGGTGGTGCCATCGAGATTTGATATTCTTGAACAAGTTAATGCTATTAATGTCACTTTTGGAAAGACACCCACTAGCGGAAGACCATTCCCATGACTCAAAAAAATAATTAGAGGAAGAAATCTATTTTCTTTGAATCGCATATATTGGCGGATACTTTTGTTGCGCCACAATCTAGATGGAATGCACATTGCCAAAAACATTTGTGATAGCTTTGATTGGGACATTGTTGAGTGTGCAAGGAAAGTCAAAAGATAATTTAAAAGCACGATTGGACTTGATGAAAATGGGTATAAGAAGAGAGCTCCATCCAATACCCGCAAAGCAAGCAATTCAAAGTACCTTTTTTCATTTACCGTAATTTACTCGATGTCTAAGAAAGAAAGACATGATTTCTTGCAAGTGTTGAAAAATGTTAAGGTACTGATGGATATGCTTCAAATATTTCACGTTGCATCAATTTGAAAGGGGCAAGATCTCGGGTCTTAAAAGTCACGACCGCCATATTTTAATGCAACAATTACTTCCAATAGCAATCGATGTCAAATCGACTTGCCTGCATACATATACGCTCAATAATAATTGAACTTTGTAACTTACTTGAGAGAATTATGTTCCAACTATAACACATCGGAAGATTATGAACGGTTGAACAAAAAAATTTCGTTAATACTTTGCAAGCTTGAGATGGTGTTTCCTCCTGCTTTCTTTGATATAATGGTTCATTTGTGTGTCCACTTCTGTGAAGAGGCGAAGATAGCTGGAAATGTTAAATATCGACAAATGTGGGCTTTTGAAAGATACATGGGCAAGTTAAAAGGGTATATTCGCAATAGAAGTCGTCCAGAAGGGTCAATTGTAGAAGGGTATATTGCTGAAGAATGTGTTACATTTTGCTCAAGATATTTGAGTCAAAACAATGCTGCATGGAAACGAGTTGGAAGAAATGAAGCTGGATATGAACAAGGAAAAGAGATTCTCTCTGTATTTAGAAACATAGGTCGATTTCTTAATGTCCCAAAAGTTTGTACTCTATGTAGCGATGATGTCAAGAGCACACACATATGTGCTTTATTTAATTATCTGAGAGGTTGAGTCATATCTAAGGTGAGTAAATAAAGAATGACATTTATTGTTCAAATATTAATAACTTATGTTAGCTTGACTAGCTATGACAAAAAAATTTGTTTAATTTGTTTATTTATTTGTAGTATTTGGCAAGATTCATATATGTTGCGATGTGGAAAGCGTAAAAGCAAAAAACCGACGCCTTGAGGAAATTGACAATGCTAAGAAAAAGGAATTTCTGAATGGTTTAAGAATTATGTAAGTACTACATTATTTGAAGCGTAATTTTATGAAAAATTTTGTAATGGTTATTAATAATAAATGGATGGAATTTGCTTATATCGCTACCATTTTGTAGATGGCAACTATGAATAACGATGCTTCAAAGGAAGTTCAAGCTCTTGCATTTGGCCCAAATTTGATAGGCGGGAGAGAGGAGACGGTTATTTGGTAAATGGGTATCGATTCCATTCGACAAGTTGTGAGAGTAAGAGGAGAACGCAGAATAGTGGGGTATATGTGGTAGAATTACTCGTGGATATTCATCCGCTAGAGATCGAAATCCTAAGGAAGATGTAGTTGAATACTTTGGTATTTTGGAAGATGTTGTTGAATTAGATTATTATGGATCCGCAAAGTTGTTCTATTCAAATGTAAGTGGTATAGACAGTTTTAGCACGTGATAGAGGGGTCAAAATTGATGACTATGGCTTCACGCTTGTAAATCATCAAAAGTTTGGTTCAACCGATGAGCCCTTTGTAATGCCTTTCGAGTTCAACAAATATTTTATGTTGATGATCAAAGGGATAACAATTGGCGTGTGGTTATACGAACAAAGCCGAGAGATTTATGTTAAGATGTTGAAGTAGATTCTGATAGTGACGATTTACCCAATACCAATGAAGAATTCATCACTCCGATTCTGAAGTTGATATTGAAAACATAAATTGGGTTAGGAATGACGTTGATCTTTGAATTAGTTGAAAATGGACGAAAAAAAGACCAGGAAAGTAAGCGAAAACTAGGATCTCAAATTGATACATCTCATTTCAAAAGGCGAATGATTGAACATATTGTTGATGAAAATGAAGATGAGAATGGAGACGAAGACGAAGACGAAGATGAATATGAAGGAGAAGATGAGGGTCCCGAAGATGAAGAGGAGGGTGATAGTGAGGAAAATGAAGATGACGAAGAATGAAGAGGATAAACATCACAATTGATAGATCTGTTTTTTACACTTTGATAGATCCGTTTTTGATATTATATCTTGGTGCTCCTTGTACTATTAGCAAATATCTAGACTATTAGCAAATATCTAGCAAATATCAAAAGATGTAGTATAGCTTTTACTTTGTTTTCTACATCATCTTATTAGTGTTTTAAACACACTTCTTTGTCAACATTTCAATGTAAGTAGATTTGAAGATCAAATTGGACTAAAGCTGGAAATTAAATGGACTACCCGCCTCCTCGCCCCACCTTGGTGTCTACAAATTTCTGTATTAGCTAGCTAACTTATTTTCAGATGTATTTCATTTGGATGTATTTGTTAATTTTGGGGACTTAGTTTCAGATTTAACTAATAACTGTGAAAGCTCTACTGTTCATTAGATTTAACTAATAACTTTTCTTACGAGTGTCACATTCATATTTTTGTTTCTCAGGTTGCTTTAATGGCCTCTAATAGAACGTCTAGATCTCGTGCTAACTGTTCCAATGGCCCAAAAATTAATGATAATGAGATCCATGCCGATGAACCACATGTAGAGGAGGAAAGTATTCATGAGAATGTTGAAGGTACCATGCATTGTCATGAGAATTAACTTGGTTTGATAGTTGCAAAATGGAATCCAAACTTCAATATCTTGATATATCTATGTATACCATTTGAAAGTTGTTCCTCATGTTATATTTTAGTTTTGTTTAGTTCATATATCTTGATTCTTTCTCTCTTTTAGGTTCTCGACCTAAGAGGAAGCGTGGACCAACGATGGGAGCAAAATTATGGTCAAATATCGATGCACCCAAGAAAGTAATTTATGATGCAATTGGTCAACTTGTTGGGGTAGAGGCCAATAAGTTAACCACTTTTCTCAGTGTCTTGCTCATGAATGGAGAAATTTTTCCAATAAGTACTCCAACATGGTCCAATATGATGAGGCTAACATGACAAGGGCTTAGGATGAAATTCAGGTTATTAATCATACCATTTTATAGAATTTGACATTAAGCACATTGAAACAAACTAATATATGTGTAAATTTGTTTGTTGTAGAAACGATTTACCACAGATCACCCCAATGCTAAGAGAAAACCGATGACTATCATGAACAATAGGTGGAGAGATGGAAGTCTAACTTAAAGAGTAATAATTTTTTGCACGGTGGTGACCGTGCCAAATCGATGGCGAATACTATCAACAATGATCGAGTAAATCCTAATCAATGGGTTGCGTTGGTTGATTATTGGCTAAGCGATGATGCATGCGGGTTGTGTTTATTCTAATTTATGTATTATCAATTCTTACTTATTGTTATATATTATTATTAATTTATAAATACATACAATGCGAGGATATAGCAACAAAAAATTGTGAAAATCGGAAAAAAAAAATTATTGGTAGGTCATACATTGGGCACTAAATCAATTCCAAAAAAAGAAGCATGAATTGGTAATATTTGATGTTATTTCAATATTTTTATCGTTAATCATGTATTAGACTTTTATAAATAGAGTATTATTATTAATTATGAACTATTTTTGTTTTATTTGTAGTACCAAATAAATAAAAAAGAGATTGATCGAAAGCAGAGATATGTATATACTGATCCCACACTCAAGTGATAACTCAATTTTACCGGAGCATCCTCGAATGTGGTGCGTATTTATCAATCCTTAAACAATGGGTTTTTTAACTCTTTTTATCCTGTATGTGTGTGTGAGTTTGTTTTAGAGCATTCATTTACATGAATTTAAACTTGGCCTTTTTGATTCTAAATCGTGATCCCTACAAGAATATAGTTAAGTCACATTATGGAGGCACCAAGAAAAACTTCCTACTTTAATATGTTCCTAGAAGCATAGACCTTTAATTTGTTCATTAATAAATTAGTCACTAAACTAGAGTATCAAATTCCCAAAAGATCAACAAAATAAATTAGTAAGCATAAATAGAGAGACCATTTCATTTTATAAAAACACGGACGAATGAATAAATTAAATTGAATGATTCTACATAAATAGTTGCCTACTACTATATTACACACTAAATTAATGTCATTGAACATGTTGTATATGGGACAAAGCAATGCACGTCCAACCTTATAAGTAGAGTCAAAATAGCCATACATGGGTTCTAGCTAAACATATGATGTCATGAACTTGACATTTATCGGACTAATTCTCTCCCCTAAGATCGAGAATGAACAACTCGGAGAAGACTTTTCATAGGCGAGAAAAGAATATCGGGAAACAATATCACATGACCTCAACAAATATAGTGTTACTTCTCTTCTAGTTTATATTAGTGTAATTATTTTAATTTTCAAGCTATATATGTTTGTTGTTTGCATATAGGGGTATGCAACCAATGAGGAAGAAAAAGGAAATGTGGCAATGATGAAAATCAATCTCTCACTCTTTAAAATTCAATACTCATTGTTGTAGTGTAATTATTTTAATTTTCAATACTCGAGGAAGCTAAATACAAGATGGTATCTCAAGAACAATGTCTAAATAGGTAACCAATATAGAAAGAAGGAACATTTAAGTAAGTGGAATAGAATATCTTGTAAGTTACTTTGAACAAGATTAAAAATAATAATAGAATAACATAATGTAATTACTACTATTATTTGCTACTCTTCTTTAAGTTATATTGAATTGCCTTGTATATTTAAGTTGCCTTGTATATTTAAGTTGTGTATAATTTGCCTTATATATTTTCACAGGGAAAAAATTATTGAGTTAAAGAAGACTCAAATTTAATGAGAGTATTTAATAAGTTGGCTAAAATTTGCATGAGCAAAATGTTTTTATTTCATGCAAGCATACATTATGAAGAATTAAAAAATATATGTACATATATCTTACATGCTTTATATACCAAACATGCATGTATATTATCTAAAGTGTTATATATATATATATATATATATATATATATATATATATATATATATATATATATCAGACAGGATCAAGAATAGACCTCTTAAGTAGTAGAACTCTTTTAAATAATAGAACTTTATCAAAAGCAGCGTAGTTTTGATAAGGCAGCGATGGCATTTTGTAAATACCATGCCACCGCGTATTTAAAAATGCCACATGCTGCGTCTTATCAAAACTACGTCGTTTTGATAAAATTCTATTATTTAAGGCATTACGCTATTTAAGAATTCTATTCTTGATCCTTTTTGATATATATATATATATATCGGTAAAATTGGGCATATTTTTATTATATAAATTTGATATTTATATTTATATAAACGTATATATATATATATAGTAAATATGCAGTATGTTATATATATATATATATATATTATTATAATATTAAGTATAGCATGTGTGTGTGTAAAATAAGTTGGCAAAATGAGACATTTTTTTTGGGACAAAACATTTGTCTATTTCGTGGCTTATGCTTGAAGTTTTTGAAGATATGTGAATTTAATGTTTGCATATGTGCATTGTCCAAAAGTAAATATGATGAGATATGGAAATATATAATAAATGAATGTGCATATATATATATATATGTATGTAATCATATCATGCATATATATATATATATATATATATATATAAACGTGTGTGTTTATAAATGTGCCTTGACCAAATTTAATGAGAGCATTTAATAAGTTGGCTAAAATTTGCATGAGCAAAATGTTTTTATTTAATGCAAGCATACATCATGAAGAATTAAAAATATATGTACATATATCTTGCATGCTTTATATACCAAACATGCATGTATATTATCTAAAGTTTATATATATATATATATATATATATATATATATGTCCTATATTATATATATAAAAACTAAAGCATGCATGCATTTGTCTAATTAATATGTTATCAATATATATGTTGATCCATGCATGCATTATACCAAAGCACATCATATATATTGCTGACAAGAAGTTTTCAAAACTGTGTGATGGACTTTTGAAATTAAAACATGTGCTAGCATATTGAATGAGGTCAAAGAGAATAAATGCTAGGTTGATGGATTTTTGCCTAGGCGGAATATGAAAAACTTCCGCATAAAATGTTTGTTTCATCTGGACCGTTTATTTTAAAAATCATTCAAATAAACCATACATTCAAAATTAAATTTCTAAAATTGCACTTTTGCCCCCAACCTCAAAATCTTTAAATTGGAGGCTTTCCTTTCATTTTTAATTTGCCAATTCACTTTCAAGAAAAACTTATTTTTCTCCTACATACATTCTCTCTAAAAAGCTTTCTCTATCTCTTCGTACAAAAGTTCTGATTATTTAAGAAGAGAAAATTGGTCTAAACATATTGAGATATGTTGTTTGATTTATTTTATTTGAATTATCTCTTACTTATTTATATTTATAGATATATGAATATAAATTGTTATACACAATTCTATATATCTATATTTCATCTATTTATCAAATAGAAGAATACTTGGGCGCCCGCAAGGCTACGGAGATAAACCTCTACGGAGAGGAATCCGACCGTACGATTCCTTATAGTCTTCAATAACCTTTTATTGATATTATTTATATAAATATCGTAAAATAGATACGACACTATAGCTCAAAACAACACTGAGATACTACTCCAAAAAGAGTAGTCATCCGAACCGGATTTGAGAATCGTAGTGATCTATTGAAAATATTTATATAAATATCAATTGTGAAAATTATAAATTACGTATACTTGGTAGCCGCAAGAAGGCTACGGAATAAACCTCTAAGGAGAGGAATCCAGCCGCACGATTCCTTATAGTACCAAGTGACACTATTTATAAAAGTTTACATAATAGACAAAATATTTTTATATATTATTTGAGTTAAACAATAATATTTGTTATATCAAGTATTGTTTAACTGATTTATTTATTATACTTGATATCTGTCATCACAAGTATTTGTTCATAAATTTATTTATTCATAAAATACTTGTTGCATAATATAAAAGTTATTTAAACTTTTATTTCACAAACTTAAGTGAATATATCCGCTTAATTAGAAGCATATTTAATTCAAAACTTAAAATAACTTATTTGCTTACTCGTAAGCATTTTCACTCTGAAAGGTATTTAAATTTAAAGTGACTTTTCTTTACTCATAAAGAATAAATAATTCTTTATAAATTTGCATTAAATTTATATATCTCGCTTAAATGAAGCATTTTTGAGTAAAAGCTAAAATTGACTTATTTAAGAAGCATCTTTTCACACAAAATATAAAAGTTATTTAAACTTTTATAAAAGTGCATAATTTACATATTTGCTTATACAGAAGCATTATTTAATCTAAGCACAAATTACTATCTGCTTACAAAGAAGCATATTTTCTCAAGTATAAAAGTCTTTGAACTTTTTTAAATACATTTGCTTTTTAATTGATATTTGCTTATTTGAGAAACATCATTCTATACTAAATTATATCTGCTTATTTAAGAAGCATCCATATGTACTAAATTTTTATCTGCTTATTTGAGAAGCACATTATTGTAAAATCATTTGTAAAAAAGGAGAATAGGTCAGAGTTAGTTTATTTTATGTACCTGTGAGAAAGACGAGTAATTCTTCGACCAAGACCAGAGTCTTAGAGAGGTCAGCAGGAAGTTGGGTCTCTAGTGTACTTGTGAGGTGAGGAAGATGTTGTTGTTTGAAGACCAGATCATAGAATAGAAGTGAACTCAAAAGAAGTACAACTAAGCTTGAGGAGGGAACTGGGAGCTTACTGTTCAAGATTGATTAGTTGGGAACAGTTGGAAGTTTGACTATAAAACTTTGTAAAGGCTTCTCCGCCTGTTGAAGCAGTTTTTAATACTGATAGTAATAGGATCTCAATTCCTAGAGAGGAGCTTGAGACTGGACGTAGCAGCATACCCGGGATATATGTTGTGAACAAGATAAATCTCTGTACATTGTGTGATTGAATTTTTACTGTCTTGCATATTAATTTCTAACACTGCAAATTAATTATTCAAAAATTCAAAAAGGCCTTAGATAATTTTTAAATCTGTAATAATCTATTCAACCCCCCTTCTAGATTATTATTGGACTTTCACACATATTATCCCTATATTTCGACCGACCAATTAAACACAAATAAGCTTAGGTAGGACACACTAGCGAAGGATTTACTCGTCACTCCCTTCCTAGTTCTAACCCTAGATCTCCATAATCTCACCATATCCCTAAGCTCTGATACCAACTGTGAAGCCCCCAAAATAGGTACACAGAACCCATTCTGAGTCGTCAAATACATGGTACAGAAAACAACTACAACTTCATTATTACAATTATCGTGCAAAATACGATAACACATATGATGTGAGTTTAAATACAAATATTGTCTTCTAAACAATATCCAAACTCAAATAAGTCCTCATTATAATTATTGATACACTATTTTACAAAATAGTGAGGACTGCCAAAACAACTGACTTGAAACATCACTCCACACCCCGACTAGTTCCCGCTATATTCTCGCCTCCTGAGAAGAAAAATGGAAAAAAAAGGAAAGGGTGAGCTCAACTAGCCTAGTAAAGAATATTATGACTAAGATAATGTAGAACAAATTATCGTTAGCCTTCAATAAATCAGATAAAATATAATGGACAACAAGTTTTAGATCAATATTCGCAGTGAAAATAACAATTCATTAGAAGAGTTAAGTAGAGAATGAAATCTACTATCTTCTATGATTTAAAAGTCCATCATCAATATTTTATCCCTGTAACATCAATCAATATACATCTTGAACCAAATATTCATCTTTACTTTACGGGCTAAAGATATTCATTTGTATCACCAGTTGGTCATGTTCATCTCAACACATGTCCATCTTTGCACCACGGGCCAAAGATATTTATCAGGTAATCATTAATCTTTGCATTACAGGCCAAAGAAATTCAGTTATATCATCATTTAGGACTGAGGATGATAAAAAATATTTTAAAGAAACGAATCTAGTAAGATAAAATTACAAAGATTAAGGATTCGTACTTTGGTTTATCTAAGTTCAAAAATACTCCATAATAATCAATTGTGGAGCAAAATTCAAGAATGAAGATCAAAACATGGATACACTCAAAGATAGTAACCATAATAGACAACTTGGACCAAGAAAAGAAAATTTAATTTTTCTGTGAATAGTGTCGTATACGTGAATAGTAACCTCGATATGAAAAGGTAAAAATTTTATAATAAAATTCATACCAATATTTTGGTATAATGATATTGAAAGAAATAACATCATTTACGAAGAAAATAACATCCCTTGCCTCAAAAGAATAGTACTTCTGACTGAAATATCAGATATAATGCTGAAGAAAACTTGCACTGAATAGCAATCCTCAAGATATCTAAATATTCACAAAAATACGCTCGATATTATAGAGAGAAAACTTTTGATTCTGGTGTGATTTTCAATTCTAACTAAGCACCTTATTTATAGGAAAATGCCAGAACGCCAAAGCAGACTAACTTACTACCGGTGGCTTTCCCTCCTTGCCATTCACACACACCACACTTGAACTTCAGCATTTTTTTTTCATAAAAAACAAAAGTGGGGCCCACCCATGTTTTTAATAAAAAACATTTATTTTCAAAACTTTAATAATTCATAATAAATAGCCCTTTTATCAGAAAAATACAAATTCTATATCCTTTCCATAGGAAATTTAATTCTCTACAACTTTATAGAAGAAAGTTTTTCCAAATTCTAAACAAAAAATGACTGAAATCCACATACGGATGATTTTTAATACCTCCATTCCGACAAAATACTGATAAAATACCTCAGCATTAATTCCTTCATTTATAACCACATAAAATAAATATTTCCTTATCATATAATTAATTATTCATAAATAATATTACAAAATTACAATAATGACAATCAGGTCGTTTCCAAGAAAGTGAGGGCTTTCCGATAAGGATTTCTCCTTACTGGCGCGCAATTAGGTGACTAAACCCCTTTCCTAGATAGAACTTCCTTAGACATTGTCAATAATGCTATCTAATAATATTATTCAAATAATATAAATTATTGATCTGATAATGGAAAATATTATGCAGTGACAATTATTGAAACAACAATAATATAACATATCAACGTAGCAATTAATGAATCAATCAAATAAAATATTGAATAAATAATTCTGTAAGAATTATTGAGTAGTGCCGCCTTTACGTAAGAATCAATAATCTAAAAATCGTGCAATCTTGTGTCTTCTTTGTGCAACCACGCACGACATCGCATTTTAACTACCCGTGTATTTCAACAGTGTTAACGGTAACAAGTATGTCATTATTTATAAAAAAACTCATACTTGTCGTTTTCTTCATCTGACAGTTTTCCATTATGGGGCCACAAATGGATGCGTTGTCGTACGAATATTCCCCGACAACAAGAATATTCCACAACCAAATGAATATTCCCCGACAACAATGAATATTTTATAAACACTTGCTTATTTAAAATATTTGTGCATTTTACCCATAACTAATCACATTAATCAAACTCAGCCCTTACTATTTCAAAATAATGAATAGAGGACATTCAATTTTATTTATAAAAAGTTGGGGTCTTAAATTGACTGCCTAATTTGTTGAGGTTTTTTTTATATAAATTAGAATTTAGTGTTTAATGGATGAACTGATTTTTATGCGTTATTTGATTGATGTGAGTATATAACCACATATTTTAATACATACGTATAATATTCGACCTTTCCTAATTTTTGGAAAAAGATTTTGTATCTGAGATTCCGTGTCCATGTGCCTTCATATCATGCAAATAAAATTATTGGTCTTCAATTGACTTAGTTTTGTGGCAGGGCTTCTTTTTGGTCAATATGTTATAGTTTAGAGTGTTTGTTTTTTTAATAGTTCGATATTAGTAATCTTGTCAGAATCACTTTAAATTGTTGATCTTAAATTATCTATCTCCCCAATTATACTGAAAACATGTGGGTTACAGTTTACACAGTGGGGAACTTGGGAAATTTAAAGGCGACATAGTGTATATTGAAAGGAGAGTGATCTTAAAATGAAGTTAATAATTTACTAGTGTTTATTGGTGCAATTTATGTATATTGGTATGTCATGTAATTCAATAAACTAATGTATACAAGTATCATTACTGATTTTTGGTGTTAATAATTAACTAAATATGTCATGTACTTCAATAAACATTAATAAAAGTACATATTTTTCTTTTGCTTATAGTACAAACAATTTTAATCAATAATTTCAGGCCACATGTTTGATTAGTTGTGTGATTCCTTCACACCAAAGTAATAATTTTTTATCTTATTTCTTACCGATATTTAGTACTGAGAACATGTGCTTGGAGATTGATATATGTGTTTATTATATTTGTCATTTTGCTCATATCCAAGTTTGATGGGAATTTTTATAAATTGTTTAATACTTGACATTTTGGTGAATGTTTAGGTAAGATATGGATATTAATCCCGTACCTTTTCATCCTATTATCTTATGCAATCAAGAAAATCAGGTATCATCAGACTTATGACAAAATATTATAAGTTTTATAACAACTCTCACTTTCTTAAAGTTTTGTTAGAAGCATTCATGTTGTGAAAATTTATGTTTTTATGTTGCTTGACTTGTAGGATAAGGATGTGTAAGAAATTTATCAAATGTCTACAAATTTAACTTAATGGAACTTGACTGAGCAACAAAAATATCTACTAGAACAATTAGATTTTAGTATATTTTGTCATTAAGTTGTAGTGTCAAAGATTGATGCATCTCTTATATATGCTCTAGTTGAGCGTTGGAGAAGTGAAACAAATACGTTTCACTTAAATTGTGGAGAGATTAACATTACTATAGAGGATGTGAGATTTTTATTCGGGTTTCCCATATTAGGAAAACCTTTGACTTACGAAGAACTAGAATGATGGGGACTCCAAGTCAAGAACAATGATGAGATTTCTTATATTTATTATTTAGAGTTTTTATTATGTTTAATATAAAAGTAGTTGTTGTGATTTATGTATTTTATTTATTAATGGGGATTTATGATATTAATTAGTGACTAGGAATTATTAATAAGGATATTTTAGTCATTTAGTATTTTATTATTCCCCAAGTAAAATTATGGTTTGAGTATCTTTAAATAGTGATGTAATCCTCACAAGTTATTTAGACTATAGATTATTGATATTGAAATTGATTATTTACTCATACCGTAGATGTATCATACTGTATAGGTATTTTATCCATCTTGGTGTTGATACGTGGAGTTGATACACTTGAGAGATCTTAGTGGTTTAAACATGGAGTTTAAATCCTAGTTTTTTTTTGTTACTTATTTACCCTAGATCTGTCCTGCATCATTTTTGGAATCAGAGCTTAAGATTTCTCCATTAATTTTTTATTTTTGGGGAGATCTTGGATTTTCAAAAAAAAAAAATCATGGCTGAAATTACTGTTCATCACCGAAGTTACTATTCATCATAGTTGTTCACTGAGAAAAAAAGGAAGAGGAGAAGAAAAAGGTTGCTGCTGTGGTTGTGCTACTGCTGTGGTTGTGCTACTGTTGTGGTTGTGCTACTCTGCTGCTGTACTGCTCTGTTGCTCTTCTGCTCTGCCTTTAGGAAAGTAGCCCGAATCTTATAAATATATTTCTAAAATTACAATTTTCATCCCATGATTTTCTTACCTTTTAAATTTTTGCCCCGTAGTTTATACACTTTTCACTTATATCATTTATCCTTTCTAAATTAGCCCTTACACTTTCTGAACTCATACTTTAGCCCCTATTTTTTTATTTTCTTTTCAGTTAGGCTTTAAGTTATCAAAAAAGAAAAACAAGAAAACCCAGCCACAAAAAAATTGATTGTCGAAGTAAAAGAGTATATTTGGTTCTTGACAATGAAAGTGACTGAATATACTACCTTATTAATGCATGTGGTCATAGATATTTGAAAAACAAGCTGGAAGAACTTAGATGGGATATGGTTGATACACAAGATTATTAGAAAGTCGATATCAAGATGAACAAATAAAAGTTGAAGCAAGAAAATGTCAACAAATTAATGTAAGACGTGACAATCCGGAGAATTGGATTGTCCAAAATTTAAGTTTAAAGAATTAGTTATTAATAAAATAAATTTTTATTAATAATATTATGTGCTATGTGTTTATTAATCGTTTTAGAACTTAGGATGATTATAATACAGGAGGATTCTGGCTACGAGCTAGACTGAACGAGTAATAATTTTCAAAACAAAAATAAAAAAATTTCGGGAACAAAAATTATTTCTGAGGAAAAAGACGAAATAGGTATCATTCACCTGACGAAACCCGAATAGTTATGGTTTGAATAACCTAATCCTTT
Source organism: Panax quinquefolius (assembly GCA_020205615.1). Taxonomy (NCBI): domain Eukaryota; kingdom Viridiplantae; phylum Streptophyta; class Magnoliopsida; order Apiales; family Araliaceae; genus Panax; species Panax quinquefolius. Next base: position 100,301,485 of record CM035154.1, on the reverse strand, counting down.
CCGAGAGTTCGATATGTCGAAATGACATTTCGTCGAAAGATTTGACTATAAAATGTTGTGAAAAGTTAAGTTAGTCGATAAAAGTTTTTCTCGAAAAACATGTAGAAATCAGACGAAATAAAAATGACGAAAAGTACTGTTATGTACTTTTCATTCGTTTAATTACGTTAGGGAAAAACAAAAGGAAAAACAAAAAGGAAAACGCTTATCATCAAAAAGTGTTTTTTAGTTTTTCAAAGTTCCGAAGAATGCATAAAAGCTAATCTGTAAAACAAAGACGAAATATCCAAAATTATTTGGATTTCGAGAATTGCAGTTTTTCAAACTGTCGGACGAATCCCTAAAGACGGAACCAATAAGCTTCCAAGAGAAGCTTTGTGAATAGTAAGGAGGTGTGAATAGTAAGGTGGTTTGACAAATGACTAAAAACCCCTAGCCTTAGTTTTCTATATAAGGATAGCCTTAGCTCATTTGTTGGTGATTTTGAAAATCACCAACACGAGAGAGAGAGAGAGAGATGATAAGTCGGATTTATACCTACTTATCCGGCATCTATTACTTGAATTATTTGCTTAATCTCGTGTTTCTTAGTTATTTTTCATGCATTTTGTTTCCATTTTGTAGATTATATGTTTGGAAGTGGAGTGACTAACTATTGGTATGAAAAATGCAAGAAAAAATGATTACGGGTATCGTTCGGGCCTTCATTTTCATTTCATGTGTATTGCATGTTCTTGGCTTGGAACTTGGATTACATTTTAGAGCGTCTTCGTAGCTTTCTGGAACATCTTGAATCATTTCAATTAGAGTTCGGATGAAAGAGTTATGACATTTCTACCAACGGACGTCGTTGAACTTCATTATTTTGGGTGGTCATTTGCATAGCAGTCACTTTTAGTCCAATTTCGACCTTTATCCGTTCGTTATTTCTCAAAACTCAAAGCATGAAAGTTGTAGATCTCGTCGATAGCTTCGATTCGATAGGTGACAGGCCCCGTAACTCTTCTTGGATCAAAAGTTATAACCATTTTACCAGAGGACACTCCAGCAGAAAAAGCAATTCGCAGTTTGCACCCAAGCCGGGGCTTGCCCTTTTGTGCCTTAGGATCCAGCCGGGGCTGGGGGTCTGGGCGGAATAGCAGGCCACTAGCAAGCCGGGGCTTGCTATTTACAAGGGAAAAGGCAAGCCGGGGCTTGCCTATGCGCAGAATGAGTAGTTTTTGTTCGAATTTGAGTCCAAAAAGGATTGTTTCGAGTTGTTTGATTCAAGGACTTTCAAGAGGACTTAAAGACATATAAAGAGGCTTATAAAAGGAGGAGATTGACAAGGATTAGAGGAAGTGAGAGAAAGAATTCTATTAGATTATATTAGAGTAAATTAGATCAAAACCCTAGTTCTAATGAGTTTTGGAGATTGAAGCAACTTGGAGACCATTGAAGATTCAAAGTAGGAGCAAGGAGGGAGCGTCAAATCTACAGACAATAGATTATATCTTCTCATCTTCTTCTATCTTTGTCTTTTATTGTTTATTCAATTGTGGATTCTTAGTTTTAATTCAATGAACTAATTCTTTGTTTGAGATTACAATGGATCTTATTGTGTAGTTTATTTTAATATGCTTCGCTATTAATTATTATGTTCTATCGTGAGAATTGTCTATTGTGATTTGGACTTAATTGTTTAATTGATTGGCCATCAATTACCGTGATAATCTATATGAACTCGAGAGATGAAGTATTGATTTAGATCTTATCATGATAGCATGTGTTCAGGATTTTGTTAGTAGCTTAAATTTGATGAGTGTTAAGGTAGAGATATGCTTGACACCGCATGTAATCTTATAGAGAACTTGTTCTTCAACCTTTTTCAATTGTAATTTACATAGAGATATAGTGGGTTAGTTGATTGAGGTGTTTAACGGATTTCTATCTTAATTGTGGATTGACGTTAATACGGTATTAGTGCATCGAGAGGTGGTTAATACTACTTTAGTGTTCTTGATTAACAATTCAGGATAGAGAATAATTGATGAGAAGTGTGTTAACTTAAATGAAGTAATAAGTGAAGTTGTGATCTTAAATCTCCGTTATCTTAATTTAACTAGTGGAATTTAATAGTAGTTTAATTTATATTATTTGAAATTCATTCGTTTAAATAAGATTGAGTTGGTTTCGGGTTAGTACTTGGTGATTTTTATTAAATAATTCTCTGTGGGAACGATACTCTACTTATCACTTTATTACTTATTGACCACGTATACTTGCATGTTGTGCGTATATAGATTTTACCCAACAAGAGAAAAGTCAAATGAGGGGGAAAAGGAAGAGGAAAAGCTAGCACGTGTGCAAACTTTGTTCAACAGAAGAAGATTAAAGAAGAAAGGTAATCCTAAAACCTAGTCTAATGAGAATAGAAGTAAAAGATGTTAATAATGATATTCATATAGTTGAAATCATGAGAAAATGAAGAAATAAGAATTAGAAGTTTAGTTTATAAATTTCTTAAAAAGATTTATTAAGGAAGTATGAATTTCGTAATGAATTTGAACGATCCGAATGAATCATATGAATGATTCGGTGAAATAAGTAAGGAATGGTGTTTTATAACACCAAATTCCAAGAAAAAGTGAAATTATAATCAAAGTATCGATTAAAAATGAAGAACGAACGAAGAACGCGAAAAACATGCAAAGAACACGAAGAACGTTGTTGATGGATAAATTTAAAACCATCGTAGTTATAAATTGTTATTGATGGACAAGTTTAAAACCATCGCGTATAGGTTAGTTAGTTATTGCTTTGTTAGGAACGATATAAACGTTTATGAAGAACGAATTGAACTTAGCTATAACGAAGTTGTGTCAAAAATTTATAAATGACAAGCGAAAAGTAGAAAGTACGTAAATGAACTCGAATATGTAGGGTTTTATAATAATATAAGAAAATGTAGAAAACGTGAGTCTTGGACTTAAGAATGAACGAATTTTGAGTTCGAATGACGGAATTACGGACGAACGAGCGAAGAACGTTAATAACATAAAATGAACGAATGATGAAATTTAAACCAATTGAATGGCATGTTAACAGATTTAGAATAAAATCATATCCGAGGGAAGTTGAAGTACGTAATGAGATTAAGAAAATGGCTTTGGAACGACCTCGTTCCGAGTTTTAATGAAGAAGTAATGAGATTGTGAAGTAAGCGTCTCAAACATGTTCAACACTTAGAATTTTTTTTCTGAGTTTTAGAAGCGGCTCATGGCCTTGACCCAAGGACTAAGCTCTTGGTGAGTGGTGTTGCTGGCCTGTGAAATAACAAAGGGAATCGGTACTGTTGCGGCTGATCTGAAGCAAAACCTAGAGAAGAGCTTTTAACTGCTCAACTCTTGGGGGAAGTGTAAGGAAAGATAAAGAACATATAGTTCACATAATGTAACACTTAATCAAGTGAATTATACCTTTAGTGAAGGTTGAACGAAAAGATTGAACGAGATTAAAAGACAAAGAATGTAATAGCAATGTAGTTGCGGTGAATGAATGGTCTTAGCATACAATGAACCGTATGGCTTTGACATTAAGAAAGAATGATGAACGTGAAGTTCATGTACTGAATAACGAATGAGAGATATTAAAACGTTAGATAAAGGTTGAATGAAAGTTTAAAAGATGAACAATGTGAACGCATAATATGTAAACGATCCTCGTGAATCGTATTCGCGTCGAACGAATGTTCTAGGTATACATTGGTTGTATGACTTAGACGTTGATGAACTTAGTAAGTAAGATATGAATTATCAAGAAATCCATAATGAACGGTAATAAGATTAATGAAAGTCCGAGTGTGAGTCGGATAAAGAATGTTAGAATGAAATATAAGCATTACACACTTTAGCCGACGTAAGGTTGAGTGTACAAGAATATTAAAAGGGTAGAACCTACACACCGTGTATGGTTTGACCTTAAGATAATGAAGACCAATGATTAAACCTGTGAACGGTGAAGAAAATAAATTAATGACAATGACATATAACGTTAAGAAGTCGAGTTAATAATAATAACTTGGATGACGTTTCGAATTGAATAAACCAGATGTTATAAGATATGAATAAGGTAATATAAAATGATTAACGCATGAACGCATAGTATTAACATTGAATAATCATTCTGAGTATACAAAAGACTATATGACTTAGACGATAAGATATGAATCCCGAGGTATGACATTTAGTTGCCAGAAAGCCGTAAGGAACGGAAAATCAACTTAACGAACATTATAATTTTAATGGTTCAGATAAGTTAAGCTAAGTTTAGGTTGTGGTACAATCGTAATCTTTAATGATTGACATATGGGAGCTGGGCTAAACAATTCTTTCAGAGAGTGGAGGTATATACGAAACTGGCAACCGATCTAACTCACTGTGAAAGATAGTGTAGAGGAGACGGGAAACTAGTTTGTTGGTTCTTTGTGAGAAAGCACTCAGAGTACCATATGGACTATTAGTAGAGATTCGATGATTGCTAAGTCCTAGAAAGGTTATGTTAGTTCCCAGTAGGCACACAATAGATCTAGAGGGGGGGGGGGTTGAATAGATCATTTTCTTTTTCAAATACTTTTCTTGTTTATTTTTTATTGCTAATGAATTAGCACATGACAAATAAGAATCTTTTCAAGCACAACGGAATAAACAAAAGTTCCCCTTCATTGTTATATTCATGAACATGTATACATTATTCGTAGAGTTAGTTAAGTTGTAAACAGTTAATACATGCATGGCATTTATAGCAGTTAAGTACATAATGTAATGAAAGAAGGTAAATGATTGAATATAAAAGACACAAGGGATTTTAAGTGGTTTAGAGACTCAAGCTCCTAATCCACTCTTCTGTTTTAACAAGCAGGAATTCCACTAAGGAAAGGCAACACCTTGAATCACTAAGATTCCTTCATGGCCAGCAGCCTTGGAACTTTAGTTCACTAAGAATTCTTCAAGCCCAGCAGGCTTGGAACTCCTCTAGTTCCATAGGAACTCTTCAATCCGAGTAGGCTTGAATCTTCATTTAGTCCCTCCGGACAAGGACCCCTCAGGCCCTGGCTATTTGTTGTTGTTGGTGCTAAGCTACTAAGATGTCTTTAAGCTTGAACATCTTTTGTACTTAGCAGCTTGATGTTGTCCTCTTTGAATTCTGCGTAGAGTCTGGACCACTTCTTCTTTGGTGCAGCTGATCTTCATTCTTTTCTGCTCATCTTCATTTGATGTTAGTTGTGCACCATCACCATTTAGGTTTGCTAAGTGTTTAAGCTTTTGGTAGACTTCGTCAGGCACTTAACATTCCCTGAACCCTTCTTGAATGGTTTGCAGACATGATTCTGCATCTGTTCTGTTTTATCTTTTGATTCATGGTGATTTGTAGAGTGGCTCTCTGGATCTTCTTTGTGCTCTGCCACTTTTCTTAATGCTATCTTCTTGGCCTTCTCGGCTCTCAGCTTAGCTGCCATCTTTAGTGGTATTCTCATCCTTATTGAGTGAAGCTTTAGTATGTTCAAGTCCTTCTTCAAATCTGCTTCACTTCCACCTCCGTAGTCTCACTCTTACTAAGACTTGTTCCGTTCAACTCTGGTGGAACTCGTAGAGTCAACACCGTAGCATTCCAACAACTCAACGATCCTTCAACTCCGCAACACTTGATCTTTGACACTCTGTCTGATATATATACTCCTTCCCAATCTTTCCATTGGAATATAGCCATTGAAAGCTATTTGAATTAATTTATAGATCTCGAGTTATTTGGTGCAGACTGCTTGATGTGACATGACAACTCCTTTATGACTTTACTGACATAACAGTCCGCTACCTTACCTATCGCCTTAAAGTTATCACCTTTCCATGTCAAGCAGGTAGTCATCTTTATTTCTTCTTTCTGACTTCTCGATTAGAACATCAAAAATTGTCCTTTTGCATCGATGCTCTTAATTAACAATGTTCAAATATCAGTCTTCAGATTGAACTGTTGCCAATGCTTCAATCTTCTGATGACCGAACTCTACGATTCTAATGCATAAGTTCATGGACCTGATCGTAGTGTGTCTTGTTGAATGTTGCTCATTGACTGATTGAGACAACACTATGATCCTGAAGAGTGTTAATTGGATCTTCAATTTAGACCACTTCTTCCTTTACTTGTGCAGTGCTTTAACACTTCTGTTTGCCTAGGCTGATCTCAGGATCTGATAGCCTAACTCCTGGTTTTGGCTTCTTCTGAATAGCAAGACACATCAGATTTGTAGCATGCCCAGCTTGCTTTCTCCTTGTGATCTCCCGTTCACTTATCATCAATGGACTGACCCATGCTTAATCACTTTCGCCTTGTTCTTCAAAAGATGACCAGTATCTCTGTATAAACTACATTAGTTCCTGCTTTGTTTATCAAACACTACGATCCTGGTTGACTACAAGATTATTGTCTTATGTTCTCTTAACAGCTACTGCATCTGCTGACTTTCCTTAATCAGACACTTTTACTGTAGTCATCTTTTGATCTACTTGTGGAAGACTTCATCTTAAATGGCTTCACAACTCAATCTGGATGCTGATTGGGTTGGTGCTGTAGTTTTCTGTTAGCTTGCAAGCCATCTATTGAGTGCTCTCTTGTGACGCCCCCAAAATAGGTATACATCACCCATTCTAAGTCGCCAAATCCATGGTACATAATACAACTACAACTTTAATTAAACAACTATCGTGCAGAATACGACAAAACATAAGTTGTGAGTTTTAATACAAATATTGTCTTCTAGACAATATCCAAACTCAAATTTAATCTCATTATAATTATTATCACACTATTTTATAAAACAGTGAGGACTACTATAGCCACCATCTGGACCGTCAATCCATTCCTCGACTAGTCCTAGCTATATTCTCATTTCCTGAAAAGAATAATGAAAGAAAAGGGTGAGCTCAACTAGCCCAGTAAAAAATATTATGACTAAGATAATGAAGAATAAATTATCCTTAGCCTTCAACAGTATAACAACTAATAGAATACAATAAACAACAAGTTTTAGATTAAGAACTGCAGCGGAACAAGCAATCCATTAGAAGAGTCAAGTAGAGCATGATATCTACTATCTTTTATGATTTAAAAAGTTTATCTTCAATTTTATCGCTGAGACTCAGCTTAATAAATAATCGACATCACTGAATTATCCATACACTACGGGCCAAGGATATTCGTGTAATCACTAATGGTCATGATCGTGCCAACCACTATCCATCAATGCACTACGGGCCAATGAGGACTTTTACGACATCATTTGTAACATTATGGTCATGATTATACCGAATAATCCCTGGTCATAATCATACCGATCAACAGTCCATCTGTGCACTACGGGTCAAAGATGACTTTCATCACAATATAAGCATGGAGATGATGACAATGATATAAGAATTTAATTAAATGAAAGCAAAGGATAAATTTTAAAGATTTATAATTTAATTTATCCACAATTCAATAATGTCCAAATTATCAACATGATACTGCTTTGTGGAATAAAATTCAAGAATAATATTGTATCAAAAATGATTTGGACCGAAAAGAAATTAATTTTTGTCATGCATAGTAACCTGGGTGAATAGTATTCGAGTGAATAGTATCCCGTGAATAGTACTTTGAGAATAGTAACCTGAGAATAGTACCTCGACATTAAAAGATTGAAAATTATCAAGAATGCTCAGAATAATATTTTCATGAAAAGATACTGGATGAAGCACAAATATCAAGGACATTCTACTAATTTTATGGAGTATAGAAACAATACTTATCAACATAAGTGTAGAATTATGATTATGAAATGAAATAATATTACTTATATACTACATAGTATGGAAGAAAATATTATTTCTTACGAATATTGAACAAGAATAATATCACTTACGAATACGAAAGAAATAATACCCCTTAGCTTAGTAGGAGATTGGATACTGCAATAGTGTAGTAACAAAATACTCTTCTTCTTCCTCTTTGATTCTTTCTTAATAGAATTCTCTTGTGAGTCATAGTGAATTGGTGAGAATGAAAGAAGAAATAAGCTTCTATTTATAGAAGATTTTTAGCTTAGCCCTTGCAATAGGAAGAGGCAAGTGGCTTGACGACTGGTGATGTGAAAAGAAAAGTGGTTTGACGCCTGTAATGTGAAACAACAAGTAGACGCTTGTAATGTGAAACGACAAGTGGCTCGACGCCTGTAATGTGAAACAACAACTGGTTTGACGTCTGGTAAAGGAAAGTACTATTAGCGAAAGTGACTCTTAGATGATGACATATGGGCCCCAAAGAATAAATCAAATTTACAACAAACGCCTCATAACAGACTTCTTATTTACTGCATCTGCTGACTTTCCTTAGTCAGACACTTTTACTGTAGTCTTCTTTTGATCTACTTGTGGAAGACTTCATCTTAAATGGCTTCACAACTCAATCTGGATGCTGATTGGGTTGGTGCTTAAGTTTTCTGTTAGCTTGCAAGCCATCTGTTGAGTGCTCTCTTGTGACGCCCCGAAAATAGGTATACATCACCCATTCTAAGTTGCCAAATACATGGTACATAATACAACTACAACTTTAATTAAACAACTATCGTGCAGAATACGACAAAACATAAGTTGTGAGTTTTAATACAAATATTGTCTTCTAGACAATATCCAAACTAAAATTTAATCTTATTATAATTATTATCACACTATTTTACAAAACAGTGAGGATTACTATAGCCACCATCTGGACCGTCAATCCATTCCCCGACTAGTTCTAGCTATATTCTCATTTCCTGAAAAGAATAATGAAAGAAAAGGGTGAGCTCAACTAGCCCAGTAAGAAATATTATGACTAAGATAATGAAGAATAAATTATCCTTAGCCTTCAACAGTATAACAACTAATAGAATACAATAAACAACAAGTTTTAGATTAAGAACTACAGCGGAACAAGCAATCCATTAGAAGAGTCAAGTAGAGTATGATATCTACTATCTTTTATGATTTAAAAAGTTTATCATCAATTTTATCGCTGAGACTCAGCTTAATAAATAATCGACATCACTGAATTATCCATACACTACGGGCCAAGGATATTCATTAGTATCACGTCCACGAATTATCCATGCACTACGGGTCAAGGATATTCGTGTAATCACTAGTGGTCATGATCGTGCCAACCACTATCCATCAATGCACTACGGGCCAATGAAGACTTTTACGACATCATTTGTAACATTACGGTCATGATTATACCGAATAATCCCTGGTCATAATCATCTAGATCAACGATTCATCGTGCACTCTGAATTCAAAGATGACTTTCATCACAATATAAGCATGGAGATGATGACAATGATATAAGAATTTAATTAAATGAAAGCAAAGGATAAATTTTAAAGATTTATAATTTAATTTATTCACAATTCAATAATGTCCAAATTATCTATATGATACTACTTTGTGGAATAAAATTCAAGAATAATATTGTATCAAAAATGATTTGGACCGAAAAGAAATTAATTTTTGTCATGCATAGTACCCTGGGTGAATAGTATTCGAGTGAATAGTATCCCGTGAATAGTACTTTGGGAATAGTAACCCGTGAATAGTATCTCGACATTAAAAGATTAAAAATTATCAAGAATGCTCAGAATAATATTTTCATGAAAAGATACTAGATGAAGCACAAATATCAAGGACATTCTATTAATTTCATGGAGTATAGAAGCAATACTTATCAACATAAGTATAGAATTATGATTATGAAATGAAATAATATTACTTATATACTACATAGTATGGAAGAAAATATTATTTCTTACGAATATTGAACAAGAATAATATCACTTACGAATACTGAAGAAATAATACCCCTTAGCTTAGTAGGAGATTGGATCTTTGCAATAGTGTAGTAACAAAATACTCTTCTTCTTCCTCTTTGATTCTTTCTTAATAGAATTCTCTTGTGAGTCATAGTGAATTGGTGAGAATGAAAGAAGAAATAAGCTTTATTTATAGAAGATTTTAGCTTAGCCCTTGCTGATGGGAAGAGGCAAGTGGCTTGACGACTGGTGATGTGAAAAGAAAAGTGGTTTGACGCCTGTAATGTGAAACAACAAGTAGATGCCTGTAATGTGAAACGACAAGTGGCTCGACGCCTGTAATGTGAAACAACAACTGGTTTGACGTCAGGGAACGGAAAGTACTATTAGCGAAAGTGACTCTTAGATGATGACATATGGGCCCCATAGAATAAATCAAATTTACAACAAACGCCTCATAACAGACTTCTTATTTACTGCATCTGCTGACTTTCCTTAGTCAGACACTTTTACTGTAGTCTTCTTTTGATCTACTTGTGGAAGACTTCATCTTAAATGGCTTCACAACTCAATCTGGATGCTGATTGGGTTGGTGCTTAAGTTTTCTGTTAGCTTGCAAGCCATCATTGAGAGTGCTCTCTTGTGGCGCCCCCAAAATAGGTATACATCACCCATTCTAAGTTGCCAAATACATGGTACATAATCTGACTACAACTTTAATTAAACAACTATAAATGCGAGAATATGACAAAACATAAGTTGTGAGTTTTAATACAAATATTGTCTTCTAGACAATATCCAAACTAAAATTTAATCTTATTATAATTATTATCACACTATTTTACAAAAGCGGTGAGGATTACTATAGCCACCATATCGGATAGTCGATCCATTCCCCGACTAGTTCTAGCTATATTCTCATTTCCGGAAAAGAATAATGAAAGAAAAGGGTGAGCTCAACTAGCCCAGTAAGAAATATTATGACTAAGATAATGAAGAATAAATTATCCTTAGCCTTCAACAGTATAACAACTAATAGAATACAATAAACAACAAGTTTTAGATTAAGAACTGCAGCGGAACAAGCAATCCATTAGAAGAGTCAAGTAGAGTATGATATCTACTATCTTTTATGATTTAAAAGTTTATCATCAATTTTATCATTTGAGACTCAAACAATAAATAATCCACATCACTGAATTATCCATGCACTACGGGCCAAGGATATTCATTAGTATCACGTCCACGAATTATCCATGCACTACGGGTCAAGGATATTCGTGTAATCACTAGTGGTCATGATCGTGCCAACCACTATCCATCAATGCACTACGGGCCAATGAAGACTTTTACGACATCATTTGTAACATTACGGTCATGATTATACCGAATAATCCCTGGTCATAATCATACCGATCAACAGTCCATCTGTGCACTACGGGTCAAAGATGACTTTCATCACAATATAAGCATGGAGATGATGACAATGATATAAGAATTTAATTAAATGAAAGCAAAGGATAAATTTTAAAGATTTATAATTTAATTTATCCACAATTCAATAATGTCCAAATTATCAACATGATACTGCTTTGTGGAATAAAATTCAAGAATAATATTGTATCAAAAATGATTTGGACCGAAAAGAAATTAATTTTTGTCATGCATAGTAACCTGGGTGAATAGTATTCGAGTGAATAGTATCCCGTGAATAGTACTTTGGGAATAGTAACCTGAGAATAGTACCTCGACATTAAAAGATTGAAAATTATCAAGAATGCTCAGAATAATATTTTCATGAAAAGATACTGGATGAAGCACAAATATCAAGGACATTCTACTAATTTCATGGAGTATAGAAACAATACTTATCAACATAAGTGTAGAATTATGATTATGAAATGAAATAATATTACTTATATACTACATAGTATGGAAGAAAATATTATTTCTTACGAATATTGAACAAGAATAATATCACTTACGAATACGAAAGAAATAATACCCCTTAGCTTAGTAGGAGATTGGATACTGCAATAGTGTAGTAACAAAATACTCTTCTTCTTCCTCTTTGATTCTTTCTTAATAGAATTCTCTTGTGAGTCATAGTGAATTGGTGAGAATGAAAGAAGAAATAAGCTTCTATTTATAGAAGATTTTTAGCTTAGCCCTTGCAATGGGAAGAGGCAAGTGGCTTGACGACTGGTGATGTGAAAAGAAAAGTGGTTTGACGCCTGTAATGTGAAACAACAAGTAGATGCCTGTAATGTGAAACGACAAGTGGCTCGACGCCTGTAATGTGAAATAACAAGTGGTTTGACGTCAGGTAACGGAAAGTACTATTAGCGAAAGTGACTCTTAGATGATGACATATGGGCCCCATAGAATAAATCAAATTTACAACAAACGCCTCATAACAGACTTCTTATTTACTGCATCTGCTGACTTTCCTTAGTCAGACACTTTTACTGTAGTCTTCTTTTGATCTACTTGTGGAAGACTTCATCTTAAATGGCTTCACAACTCAATCTGGATGCTGATTGGGTTGTTGCTTAAGTTTTCTGTTAGCATGCAAGCCATCTGTTGAGTGCTCTCTTGTGACGCCCCCAAAATAGGTATACATCACCCATTCTAAGTCGCCAAATCCATGGTACATAATACAACTACAACTTTAATTAAACAACTATCATGCAGAATACGACAAAACATAAGTTGTGAGTTTTAATACAAATATTGTCTTCTAGACAATATCCAAACTCAAATTTAATCTTATTATAATTATTATCACACTATTTTACAAAACAGTGAGGACTACTATAGCCACCATCTGGACCGTCAATCCATTCCCCGACTAGTCCTAGCTATATTCTCATTTCCTGAAAAGAATAATGAAAGAAAAGGGTGAGCTCAACTAGCCCAGTAAGAAATATTATGACTAAGATAATGAAGAATAAATTATCCTTAGCCTTCAACAGTATAACAACTAATAGAATACAATAAACAACAAGTTTTAGATTAAGAACTGCAGCGGAACAAGCAATCCATTAGAAGAGTCAAGTAGAGTATGATATCAACTATCTTCTATGATTTAAAAAGTTTATCATCAATTTTATCGCTAAGACTCAGCTTAATAAATAATCCACATCACTGAATTATCCATACACTACGGGCCAAGGATATTCATTAGTATCACGTCCACGAATTATCCATGCACTACGGGCCAAGGATATTCGTGTAATCACTAATGGTCATGATCGTGCCAACCACTATCCATCAATGCACTACGGGCCAATGAGGACTTTTACGACATCATTTGTAACATTACGGTCATGATTATACCGAAAAATCCCTGGTCATAATCATACCGATCAACAGTCCATCTGTGCACTACGGGTCAAAGATGACTTTCATCACAATATAAGCATGGAGATGATGAAAATGATATAAGAATTTAATTAAATGAAAGCAAAGGATAAATTTTAAAGATTTATAATTTAATTTATTCACAATTCAATAATGTCCAAATTATCTACATGATACTGCTTTGTGGAATAAAATTCAAGAATAATATTGTATCAAAAATGATTTGGACCGAAAAGAAATTAATTTTTGTCATGCATAGTACCCTGGGTGAATAGTATTCGAGTGAATAGTACTTTGGGAATAGTAACCCGTGAATAGTACCTCGACATTAAAAGATTAAAAATTATCAAGAATGCTCAGAATAATATTTTCATGAAAAGATACTAGATGAAGCACAAATATCAAGGACATTCTATTAATTTCATGGAGTATAGAAGCAATACTTATCAACATAAGTGTAGAATTATGATTATGAAATGAAATAATATTACTTATATACTACATAGTATGGAAGAAAATATTATTTCTTACGAATGTTGAACAAGAATAATATCACTTACGAATACGAAAGAAATAATACCCCTTAGCTTAGTAGGAGATTGGATACTGCAATAGTGTAGTAACAAAATACTCTTCTTCGTCCTCTTTGATTCTTTCTCAATAGAATTCTCTTGTGAGTCATAGTGAATTGGTGAGAATGAAAGAAGAAATAAGCTTCTATTTATAGAAGATTTTTAGCTTAGCCCTTACAATGGGAAGAGGCAAGTGGCTTGACGACTGGTGATGTGAAAAGAAAAGTGGTTTGACGCCTGTAATGTGAAACAACAAGTAGACTCCTGTAATGTGAAACGACAAGTGGCTCGACGCCTGTAATGTGAAACAACAAGTGGTTTGACGTCTGGTAAAGGAAAGTACAATTAGCGAAAGTGACTCTTACATGATGACATATGGGCCCCATAGAATAAATCAAATTTACAACAAACGCCTCATAACAGACTTCTTATTTATATCAAAGATTGAATAAATATTTACCATAAATTATTTTATCTTCAATCAACACATTTTTTTAATCTTTCAACAATTATTCATCATTAATATTATAACTCACAATATTGACAACCAGATCATTCCCAGGAAAGAGTCGGCTTTCCGATAAGGACTTCTCCTTATTGGCGCGCAATTAGGTGACCAAATCCCTTTTCTCGATAGAACTTTCTAGACATCGTCAATAATGCAAATAATAATATGAATAACTTTATCGTCTCAATTATTAATTTAATAATATAAAATATTGTGCAGATGATACTGTGACAATAATTGAATCAATAACGTGAAATACTATGTAGCAATTACTGTAGCAATAATTGTGTATAACTGAGTGACTTCTTACGTAAGCATCAATAATCAATACCGTGTGCTACTATGCAACCACGCGTATTACAGTAATTTTATCATCGGGTATTTCAATAGTTAACGGTAATACTTTCACCGTTATTTTTATAAAAAGATAATTTTGTTATTTTCTAACTTCGACAATAATTCTGTTATGGGGTCCACCAATGATTATGTCGTCGTACGAATATTCCTCGACAAAAAGAATATTCCCTAACAAAAAGAATATTTTATGACAACTTGCTTTACTTTGCAAAATTTTCATATATCACCCTTAACTTTAATCATTTTATCAATTTAACCATTTACTATATAAAATAATAATTATAAGAAAATTGAATACTTTTATTTCATAAAATTTGGGGTCTTACAATCTCCCCTCCTTATGAAATTTTGCCCTCAAAATTTACGTACGTACCTGGTATGCTGAAGAGGTGAGGATACCTTGTTTAGATTCTAACTCTTGAGGTATAACCTTTGAGCATAAAATATATTCCTTCTTATCCAACATTTTAACAAGAATCTCCTCATACGTTAAATCTTCTGCTATCTCATCTAGTTCTAATTAAATAATGTGGTTCGAGTCTTCCACATATTTATTTAACATCGATACGTGAAAAATGTTATGAACACACGACATACTTGGCAGTAAAGCGAGTCTGTAGGGCACAATTCCTACTTGATCGAGGATTTCAAATAGACCAATAAAATCGAGGGTTGATATTTCCTCTCTTCGTCGATTCTTGCTTCTAGAATAACGCCATCTTGAACCTTCTTCTTCACATTCATCAACTCTGAGTTTGTAGCTTGAGCAGCTTTAACTTTATCGATTAAAGTCAGTTCTACTCGTATATTTAATATCATCATGTGGGTCTCTAGAGTCTTTAACTCTATCTCCATCCTTTTCAAGTTATACAAAATGGGCATCTGCTTTGTCAATATCACACTCGTACCCACATATGATATTCTACTCAACGCATCAGCTACAATGTTTGCTTTTCCAGGATGGTATTGAATGGTATGGTCGTACATAATCTTTCAAAAGCTCGAGCTAACGTGTTTGTCGTATAATACGTTCATTTTAGGTGAAAAAAATATTTGAGGGTTTTGTATCAGGTTCAAGGTCGAAACAAAATTTGATTTCACATTCTGGGGTAGGCTAGGAAATTCTTCAGGGAATACATAAGGAAATTTATTAACAATAGAAATATCATTCAAATCTGACGTATTTTTGTTTAAATATGTGATATGAGCTAAGAAAGCTTGACATCCGTTTTTCAATAAACGAATGGCTCTATGGCTTGATATGATAGTGATTGACTTTAGTGGTTTGGTTGCTTGAATTCTCATAATAGGTTGGTTAGGAATATGAAAGCTAATAACCTTACAAAAATAATCAATTTTAACATAATGAGTAGTTAACCCGTCGATTCCTAAAATAACATCAAATGCAAGTATTTTTAAAGAGATAAGATCGACAGGTAACGTGAGGGTGCCGATTTTAATCAAACAAGATTTATAAATAGTGGAGGTAACGAAGATTTCTCCCAACGGAGTTTCAACAGATAAATCAAAGTCTAATTTCTCCGGAGTTAAATTTAAACGTTGAACGCAAGTAGGAGAAATAAAAGAATGGGTAGAACCGGTATCAAATAAGGTATAGAATTCGCAAGAGTTTATGATTAACTTACCCGTGATAAATTCGTTCAGGTTCCTCGTCACAAAAAAAACGCTCTCTCTCAAACTACCGATTTTGTAGGACCCCAAATTTTATAAAGATTTAATTTTCTCAAAATATTTTTTTTGAATATTATGGTGTGGATTTGAGATAATGTTATAGTTGTGGGTAATATTTATAAATTTTGAAAAGTAAGCAAGTGGTTATAAAATATTCTTTTTGTTGGGGAATATCCGTACGACGGTACAATTATTGGTGGACCCCACAACGGAATTTTTGTCGAAATGACAAAACGACAGAAATATCTTTTTATAAAAATAACGGCAGATGTTTTACCGTTAAACTATTGAACTACCCAGTAGTAAAAGTACACTAATACGCGTGGTTGCATAGTAGCACACGGTATTGATTATAGATGCTTACGTGAGAAGTCACTCAGTTTTGTTCAATTATTACTACAGTAATTGTTGCATATTATCTCATGTTATTTGATTCAATTATTGTCAATATTTTATATATTATTAAATCAATAATTAAGACAATACAATTATTCATATTATTATTTGCATAATTAACAATGTCTAGAAGTTCTGTCGATGAGAGGTTTGGTCACCTAATTGCGCGCCAATAGGGAGAAATCCTTATTGGAAAGCCCCCTCTTTCCTGGGGAACGACCTGGTTGTTAATATTGCAAGTTATAATGATATTAATAAATGTTGTTAAAAATATTAAGGGGATTTTTATGTTGTAAATTTTGCTTATTTTATGAACCCCCATTTACCCATTTTTCAAAATAATCGGTAAAAATTTATTCTATATAATAAAGGTGGGGGCCACATGTGGGGCCCACATGTTGGATGAAAAATGGGGGGGGTGATATTTACGGATGGAATGATGGAAGGATGAAATGATGTAGTGAGGGAATAATAGAATGGTGGAAATGATGGAAAAGAATGGAGTGTATATATATATATATGTGTGTGTGTGTGTGTGTGTGTGTGTGTGTGTGAGTGGAAAGTGGTGGGTGAAAGTAATGGGTGTAAGAGTGGAGCAGAGTATATATATATATATATATATATATATATATATATATATATATATATATATATGGGGGTGTGTGTGTAGAAAGTCACATGTGGGGTGGGGCCCACATGTAGGAAGAAAAATGTGTGTGTGGGGGGGGGAATGTGTTATACGGGTGGGATGAAAAAAATGAAGGAAAGAGGGGGGAGGGACTGGATGCCTTGGAAGAAAGGGATAATATGTGGCATGTTAATTAACCCTTGTTTTGTTACAGTGTTTGAAAATGACATCCGAGAATGTTGAGAATAGCAATGTAGCACATGAGACCGTTGAATCACCAACGATATATATCTAGGATAATGTGCATCAGGAAGACAATAATCCTCCTGTAAACAACAACACTGATCAAATGACGAACGATGGTACGTTTAGGAGTTTTTTAGAATTCATGTAACAACAAACAAGAGAGACTCCTGTTTATAATGCAGGTGGAATCACTGGCAACCCACGGTTGGTCACCGCTAAGTAATTCAAGGAGCTGGGAGCACCAAAGTTTTTGGGAAAGCCAGAACCACTTAAGGCAGAGATGTGGCTAAAGCAGATCACCAAGATATTTGATGTCTTGGGATGCTCAGAGGAGCAAAAGGTTCCCTTTGCCACCTTCATGTTGCATGAAGAAACAAATTATTGGTGGAAATCTGTAAAATGTACCCAGCCTGACGCACTCAAGATGTCTTGGGAGAAGTTCCAAGAATTATTCAACGACAAGTACTTTCCCGAAAGTACTCATCATATGAAAGAGGTGGAATTTATCAAGCTGGGGCAAAATAATATGACCGTGTTGCAGTCCGAGGCTAAGTTTGCCGAGTTGTCCCGATTTGCATCCCATTTGGTCGATAATAAGGAGCGAATGACGTGAATGTTTCTAAGAGGTTTGAAACCCGAAATACGTCAATACCTCATTTCTCACAAACTTTGTTTATATTCAGATGTTGTGAATATGGCTCAGTTAGTGGAGCACGATTATGAGTCAGCTCAACCAAAAGGTAACGACCAACAACATGATAATAATCATACTGGTGGCAACGGTCATCAGAACAATGATAACCATCGTGGTGGAAATTATCATGCCAAGAATGGTAACCACTTCGGTGGTAATCACGACCAAGATAATAGAAGTGGAAATTTCAAGAAGAGAAGGTTCAATAATGATGGAAAGACAGCAGCACCGGCACTCGTTTCAAAGGAAGAAGAATGACTACCGGTCGTATGTTTCAAATGCAGACAGGAGGTACACATCCGTCCAAATTGTACGCAGCAACTCAAAGCGTGTTTTAATTACGAAAGAGAAGGTCACCTAGCTCGATTTTGTCATGTAATGAAGTCAAGCAGGGATAGTGACGCCAAAGGATGTCCCAGACAAATCAAAGCTGGTAGTTTAAGTGAGAGCGTTTGTCGAGGAACCCGAACGAAGTTGTCACGGGTAAGTTAATCATAATCTCTTGCAAAGTTTATACCTTATTCGATACCGGTTCTACCCACTCTTTTATTTCTCCTACTTGCGCTCAACATTTAAATTTGACTCCAGAGAAATTAGACATTGACTTATCTGTTGAAACTCTATTAGGAGAAACCTTCATTACATCCACTGTTTATAAATCCTGTTTGATTTAAATTAACACTTTCACGTTACTTGTCGATCTTATATCTTTGAAAATACTTGCCTTTGATGTGATTATAGGAATCGACTGGTTAACTACTCATCATGCTAAAATTGATTGTTTTTGTAAGGTTGTTAGCTTTCATATTTCTAAACAACCTATTATGTGAATTCAAGTAACCAAACCACTAAAGTCAATCACTGTCATATCAAGCCATAAGTAAAGAGCCCCAAACCTTTCTCTTGTGACTTCCTTGTATGGAATGCACCAAAGCTAGACTTTCCATAATGAGACGTCGTGAATAACATTGGCAAGTTGATAAATATCAATGTGACGTGCTATCCAAGTTTGGGATGAGAGTCATAGTTTTGAATGATATTTCTATTGTTAATAAATTTTCTGACGTATTCCCTGAAGACTTCTTAGCCTACCCCAGAGCGTGAAATAGAATTTTGTATTGACCCCAGTACAAAACCTCATTTCTAAAACCCTCAAGTATTTCTTCACCCAAAACAAACTTATTATGCGTTGAAGACGTTGACTCGAGCTGTTAAAGATTACGACCATACCATTCAATACCATCCTAGAAAAGCGAACGTGGTAGCTGACGCATTGACTAGAAGATTGTATACGTTTATGAGTACGAATATACGAACCTGCGTGAAGATATCGAATATACGATTAGAACCGACTTTAAATAGATAATATTAAAGCCGCTCAAGCTACAGACCCATAGCTGATGAATATGAAGAAGAAGGTTTAAGAAGACGATATTCTAGAAGCAAGAGTCGATGAAGAGAGGAAATCTCAACCCTCGTTTTAATTGGCCCATTTGAAATCCTCGATCGAGTAGGAACTGTGGCCTATAGACTCACCTTAACGCCAAGTATGTCGCGTGTTTTTCACGTATCGATGTTACGTAAATATGTGGACGACCCGAACCACATTATTGATTTAGAACCGGACGAGATAGCGGAAGATTTAACGTATGAGGAGATACCTGTTAAAATCTTGGATAAGAATGATTATATTCTACGCTCAAAGGTTATACCTCAAAAGTTAGAATCTGACGAGGAATCCTCTTCGGCATACCGGGTACGTACATAAATTTCGAGAGCGAAATTTTATAAGGAGGGAAGATTGTAAGACCTCAAATTTTATAAAAATGTAATTTTCTCGAAATATTTTTTTTGAATATTATGGTATGGATTTGAGATAATGTTATAGTTGTGGGTAATATTTATAAATTTTGAAAAGTAAGTAAGTGGTTATAAAATATTCTTTTTGTCGGGGAATATCCGTACGACGGCACAATCATTGGTGGACCCCACAACAGAATTTTTGTCCGAATGAGAAAATGACAGAAATATCTTTTTATGAAAATAACAGCAGAAGTTGAACCATTAAACTGTTGAACTACCCATTAGTAAAAGTACAGTAATACGCGTGGTTGCATAGTAGCACATTGTATTTATTATTGATGCTTATGTGAGAAGTCACTCAGTTTTGTTCAATTATTGCTACAGTATTTGCTGCATAGTATCTCATGTTATTTGATTCAATTATTGTTAATATTTTATATATTATTAAATCAATAATTGAGACGATACAGTTATTCATATTATTATTTGCACAATTAACAATGTCTAGAAGTTCTATCGAGGAGAGGTTTGGTCACCTAATTGCGTGCCAATAGAAAGAAATCCTTATTGGAAAGCCCCCTCTTTCCTGGAAACGACCTGATTGTTAATATTGCGAGTTATAATAATATTAATAAATGTTGTTAAAAATATTAAGGTGATTTTTATGTTGTAAATTTTGCTTATTTTATGAACCCCCATTTACCCATTTTTCAAAATAATCGTTAAAAAATTATTCTATATAATAAAGGTGGGGGCCACATGTGGGGCCCACATGTTGGATGAAAATTGGGGGGGGGGGGGATGATATTTACGGATGGAATGATGGAAGGATGAAATGATGTAGTGAGGGAATAATAGAATGGTGGAAATGATGGAAAAGAATGGAGATGTGTGTATATATATATATATATATATATATATGTGTGTGTGTGTGTGTGTGTGTGTGTGTGTGAGTGGAAAGTGGTGGGTGTAAGAGTGGAATGAAGTATATATATATATATATATATATATATATATATATATAATGGGGGTGTGTTATACTGGTGGGATGAAAAAATGAAAAGAAAGGGGGAGGGTGGATGCCTTGGAAGAAAAGGTGTATATATATATATATATATATATATATATATATATATTATGTTTTATTTAAAGTTTTTGTTTTATTAGAATATTTTATTGCACAATAATGAATAGTAAAAATCAAAAAAATCAATTTTTCCTCCGCCGAATTCATCCGTGAGTTTCCTAAACTGTGCGTCCATGATTATTTTCTAAATATTATCCTTTCAATTCTCCTATAAATATGATGCTTAGTTAGAATTGAAAATCACACCAGAATCAGAGAATTCTTCTTCTATAATATTGAGCGTATTTCTTTCGAGTTTTAGAAAGCTTTGAGCGAAGAAAACAGTAAAAAATTTCTTCAAGAATATATCCGCTATACCAGTCGGAATTGCTCTATTTTTGAGGTAAGGAGTATTATTTATTTCACATTCTAAAGAGATATTATTTTTCGTATTCGTATGAATATTATTTTCGTTCAATGTTCATAATGAATATTATTTTCGTTTAATATTCGTAAGGAATATTATATTCGTTTAATATTCGTAAGAAATATTATATTCGTTCAATATTCGTAAGGGATGTTATTTTGTTCAGTATTCGTATAAAATAATATTTTCTTCCATACTCTATAGTATGTAAGTAATATTATTTCTTTTTAAATTTTGAATTTTATACTCATTTTGTTAAAGCTTTGGCTTCTATTCTCCATGCAATTAGTAAAATATCCTTGATGTTTGCGCTTCATCCAGTATCTTTTCATGGAAAATTATTCCGAGCATTCTTGATAAGTTTTAACTTTTTATGCGGAAGTACTATTCACGAATTACTATTCACAAAGTACTATTCATGGGGTAATATTCACCCGAGTACTATTCACCCAGGGTACTATTCATGATAAAAATTGATTCGTTTTTGGTCCAAATCATTTTTGGTATAATTTTATTCTTGAATTTTACTCCATAAAGCAGTATTATGTTGACAATTTGAATGTTATTGAATTATGGATAAATCAAATTATTAATCTTTAAAATTTATCCTTGAACTTGTTTTATTGAATTATTATGTTATTGTCATCATTCTCATGCATATATTATTATGAAAGTCATCTTTGGCCAGTAGTGCATAGATGGACTTGGTATGATTATGACCAGGGATTATTCGGTATAATCATGACCGTAATGTTACAAATGATGTGGTAAAAGTCCTCATTGGCCAGTAGTGCAATGATGGACAGTTTTTGGTATGATTATGGCCATAGATTCTCTTCGGCAAAGGGTGCAAAGATGAATTATTTTATGGCATGATCATGACCATTGATGAAAACATGATTATCTTTGGCCCGTAGTGCATGGATAATTCGTGGTCGTGATACTAAAGAATATCATTGGCCCGTAGTGCAGGGATGATTCGATGATGTGGATTATTTATTAAGCTGAGTCTCAGCGATAATATTGATGATAAACTTTTTAAATCATAGAAGATAGTAGATATCATGCTCTACTTGACTCTTCTAATGGATTGCCTATTCCACTGCATTATCTTAGTCATAATATTTCTTACTGGGCTAGTTAAGCTCACCCTTTTTCTTTCACTGTTCTCTTCATGAAATGAGAATATAGCAGGGACTAGTCGGGGAATGGATTGACGGTCCAGATGGTTGCATTAGTAGTCCTCACTATTCTGTGAAATAGTGTGATAATAATTGTAATGAGGATTTATTTTGAGTTTGAATACTATCTAGAAGATAATATTTGTATTAAAACTCACAGCTCATGTTGTATATTTAAGTTCTGTACCATGTATTTGGCGACTCAGAATGGGTGATGTATACCTATTTTGGTGGCGTCACAAATTTTGACTTGTCTAGGACATCCTTTGGCATCACCATCCTAGCTGGACTTGATTTTGCTATAGAGGACATTCCTCCCTTAATTGCTTCGACGCATTCCTGATCTATGATTTGAATCATTATTCTCCAATCCATATCGAATTGGGGTTGACTGCTCTGCACAGGGTAATTCTGAACTCGATGTTGGATTCTCCCAATTGCTGTCCAAAAAGCGAAATACATTTCATCTATTTTGGCCTTATTGGATCGGACGTCTTTTTTTACAATATCAACGCGTCGTGCGGCTTTTACCCATGCATCCTCCATTCTCATTCGTTCAGTTGTTTCTTCTTTCATCAAAACTTTGATCATAGCATTCTTAGATTCCAACTCTAATATCTTGTACTATGACAAAGAGTGCTTCTGTTCAAGTATCGCACATCAGGTAACACAATTTTGAATTGTTGCATCCCTTTGCTCCAGAACCGCATGCCGTTCTTCAGCCTGCTCCTCTAACTCATGAATACGATTTTGCAATTCTACATTTTGATCATAAAGTTCTCCTAATAAATCCTCCTCAGGTTCCTCTTCTTCCTCACTCTCAGCTGCTACCTCTACGACTAACTCGGGTGCAACTATTAATTCTTCACTTACCACATGGATATCTTTAATTTCTTCTTTGCTTGACATCACATTATCCTTGTTGGTGATTAGAGGTGTCTCAATGGTCTCATTCCCTCCATTGTTAACATTTTCAGCAGTTATTTTCAAACACTGCCACAAAACAAGGGTTGATTGACATGCTACATATTATCCCTATATTTTGAATGACCAATTAAATAACAAATAAACTTAGATAGGTCATACTAGCGAAGGATTTACCAGTCTTTCCCCTCCTAGTTCTAGTCTCACATCTCAGCCAGGGATCATATCTCTAAGCTTTGATACCAACTGTGACGCCCCCAAAATAGGTATACATCACTCATTCTGATTCGCTAAATATATGGTACAGAATACAACTACAACTTTAATTATACAACTGTCATGCATAATATGATAAAACATAAGCTGTGAGTTTTAATAAAAATATTATCTCCTAGACAATATCCAAACTCAAATTTAATCTTATTACAATTATTATCACACTATTTCACAGAATAGTGAGGACTATTATAGCCATCATCTGGACCGTCAATCCATTCCCCGACTAGTCCCAGCTATATTCTCATTTCCTGAAGAGAATAATGAAAGAAAAAGGTGAGCTCAACTAGCACAGTAAGAAATATTACGACTAAGATAATGCAGAATAAATTATCATTAGCCTTCAACAGTATAACAACTGATAGAATATAATAGACAACAAGTTTTAGATCAACAACTGCAGCGGAATAAACAATCCATTAGAAGAGTCAAGTAGAGCATAATATCTACTATCTTCTATGATTTAAAAGTTTATCATCAATTTTATCGCTGAGATTTAGCTTTAATAAATAATTCACATCACTGAATTATCCATGCACTACGTGTGACGCCCCCAAAATAGGTCCATTCCATCCAACCCATTCTGAGTCGCCAAATACATGGTACAGAAATAACTACAACTTTATTATTACAACATATAAACTGTGAGTTTAAATACAAATATTGCCATCTAGACAATATCCACACGCAAATAAATCCCCATCATAATTATTGATACATTATTTTACAAAATGGTGAGGACTACTAAACAACTCTCTCTAGAACCTTCTTTCCATTTGACTAGTACTCGCATTACATTCTCGCCTCTTGAGAAGAAAAATGGAACAACAAGGAAAAGTGTGAGCTCAACTAGCCCCGATAAAGAATATTATGACTAAGATAATATACAACAAATTATCGTTAGTCTCCAACAGGAAAAATCTAATAGAATACATTAGACAAACTGAGGTTTAAATCAACAACTGCAATGAAACAACAATTCATTAGAAGATTTAAGTAGAGAATGCAAACTACTATCTTCTATATATGAATTTATAAGTTCATCGTCGATATTTTATCCTGTAACATCAATCAATATATATCTCGGAATCAAATATTCATCTTTGCACTCTGGGCCAAAGATATTCATCGATTGGTCATGTTCATCTAAACACTGTTCATCTTTGTACTACGGCCAAAGATATTAATCGAAATCATTCATCTTTGCACTCTGGGCCAAAGATATTCGGTTATATCATCATGTAGGGTGAGGATGATGAAAAATATTTTAAAGGAAAGCGAATCTAGTGAAACAAAAGAACAAATATTAAGGATTAAGTATTTTAAACAATCCAAGTTCAAAAATACTTCATAAGTAATCAGAGTGGTGTAAAATTCAAGAATGATCAAAACATGGATACAATCAAAGCTAGTATCCATAGTAGATATTTTGGACAAAAAGAAGAAATTTCATTTTAAATTGAATAATTAAATCGTATTCGTGAATAGTGTCGATATCGTGAATAGTGCCGTATCGTGAATAGTAACTCAGACACACAAAAGATAGAAATTTCACAAAAAACATCTTCACGCTTAGTGAATAGTACTCGTGAATAGTAACTCGTGAATAGTAACTCATGAATAGTAACTCATGAATAGTAACTCGTGAATAGTAACTCGTGAATAGTAACTCATGAATAGTAACCCCGACATGAAAAAGTTTCAAATTTGATAAAAATTTCCAACCAATATTTCGACATAATGATATTGAATAAATAATATCATTACGAAAAAAAATAATATCCCTTACCTCGAAAGGCAGTACTTTAGTCAAAAAACAGGATATAGGCTATGACTTGAACTTTGCACCGTATAGCAATACTCAAAGTATACTCAAAATACTCACAAGAATACGCTCGATAATATAGAGAGAGAAAACTTCAGTTTCTGATATGATTTTCTATTCTAACCTAAGCACCGTATTTATAGGAAAATGCTTAAAACACCAAAGCAGAAAATTTAATAAATTAATAATATATATATATATATATATATTTTTCCAACGCACACTTAATTTGCCCAACATCAGCCACCAACCAGCCCACTACACAAGACTAACAACAAAAAAACGTTTTTCTAATTTAAAATAATTTAAACTTCCAAAAATCAATTATTTTGGAGCTTCAGAACTTCAATAATTCATAATAAATAGCCCTTTTGTCAAAAAATTCGAATCTCGCGAATTTTTATAGGAAATTCAATTCTCTACAACTTTGCAGAAGAAAGTTTTTCCAAATTCCAAATAAAAATTGACCGAAATCCACAAACGGGCTATTTTACAAGCTATAATCAAATTTCAGTCAAGAAATGGGGTCCACCGACACACAAAACATGTGTTAATCATTTAATGCCACAAAAATACTCTTCCTCCTCATATACTCACATATCGCACATTCATTATAAAAATATCATCGTTAATATATTATTAAAATAATATATTTAAATGAATTATTTTATCAAAAAAAGATAAAATATTAATTTTCAACAATTGTCATTTTAAAATTTTTTTCCATCTATATCCACATAAAATTAATATTTTCCTCATCATATAAATTAATAATTAATTATTCACAAATAATATTATAGAATCACAAGATCTGGCAACCAGTAGCTCCTCGAAGGAAGAGGGCTTTCAATAAAGATTTCTCCTTCATTGGTGCGCGCAATTAGGTGACCAAACCTCTCCTTAGACAGAACTTTCTAGACATTACCAATAATGTTTTCTAATAATATTATTCGAGATAATATGAATTATTGCCCGATAATGGAAAATCTTTGTGTAATGACAATTTATTGAAACAACGATAATATAAAATATCAATGCAAAGAATTATTGAATTAATAAAATAAAAAATCTTAATAAAGATAATTCTTTGTAACAATTATTGAGTAGTGCCTTCTTACGTAAGAATCAATAATTGGTGCAATACCGCAGTCTACTCTTGTTCAACAACGCGTATTAGTGTGTTTTAACCACCGGGTATTCCAACAGTGATGATAGCAGTAATAACTACACCGTTATTTATAAACAACTTATATTTGTCGTTTTCTTCATCCAATCGCTTTCCGTTATGGGGGCCCATAAAAGACTGCGCCGTCGTACGAATATTCCCTGGTAGCACGAATATTCCACGACCAAATGAATATTCCCCGACAATAATGAATATTTTATAACCACTTGCTTATTCGAAATATTTGCGTATTTTACCCATAACTATCCACATTAATCAAATCAACCCTTACTATTTCAAAATAATAAATAGAGGAAAATAAATTTCATTTATTAATAATTTGGGGTTTTACAACCTCCCCTCCTTATGAAATTTCGTCCTCGAAATTGACGTACGTACCTGGTGTTTCAAAAAGATGAGAATACCTCGCTTTCATTTCCGTTTCCAACTCCTAGGTCATTTCCTCAATAGCATGGTTTCTCCACAAAACTTTAACTTGTGGTATAATCTCGGTACATAGGACATGTTCTTTCCTATCCAAGATCTTGACAGGTACCTCCTCGTACGTTAAGTCTTTGGCTATCTTATCCGGTTCTAACTCAATAGCGTGGTTCGGTCGTCCACATATTTACGTAACATCGATACGTGAAAAGCGTTATGAACACGCGTCATACTTGGCGTAAAAGCGAGTCTATAGGCCCACGGTTCCTATTTGATCGAGAATTTCAAATGGATTAATAAATCGAAGGTTTGAGCTTTCCTCACCTCACCGATTCTCGCTTTTGAAATAACAACTTCTTGCACCTCCTTCTTCAAATTCATCAGCTCCGGTGTGTAGCTTGAACAGCTTTAACTTTATCGATTAAAGTCGATTATACTCGTATATCATCACTTGGGTACCTAGAGTTTTCATCTCCATCTCTATTATTTGTAAATTATATGAAATTAGTCTTTGACAATATCGTACTTTCGTACTTTGTATACGATCTTCTACTCAACACGTACTACCACATTCGCTTTTCCAGGATGGCATGGTCAGAACATGTGCTGAAATGAGTCTCCTCTTGAGTTCTTCAAAGCTCTTCCCACATTCCTTGCTCCATTCGAATTTTGTATCTCTACGAGTCAGCTACGTTAATGGAATAGCGATTCGAGAATATCCTTTAACGAATCTCCGATAATAACCAACTAAGCCTAGAAAGCTACGTATTTCGATTACCGACTTAGGTTGTTCTCAACTGTGACTCATATCCCAACCTTGGATAACACGTTACAATGACACCTATCAGTTTACTATCGCACGAATATGGTGTCCCCTACGGAGAATGCGGCCGGTGCATTCCACAAAGGAAGTCACCGGATAAAGGCTCGGTACCAAATTCTATAGTTGAATTTTTAACTCCTGAAGTTCAATAGGAGCGATTCGATATGAGATTTTAGAAATGAGTTTTGTACCGGGTTCAAAGTCGATACAAAATTTAATATCAGGCTTTGGGAGTAAGCCAAGGAATTCTTCAAGAAATACGTCAGGAAAAATCAATAACAACAGGAATATTATTCAAATCTAACGTGTCTTTATTCAAATCCATAACATGGACTAAGAAAACTTGACATCCGTAATAAACGAATGACTTCATGGCTTGATATGAAAATGTTTGACTACAATGGTTTGATTGCTTGAATTCGAATAACAGGTTGCTTAGGAATATGAAAACTAACAACCTTACGAAAGTAATCAATTTCGGCATGATGAGTAGTTAACCTTAAAATCACATCAAAAGCAAATATCTCTATAGAAATAAGGTTAATGAGTAATGTGATAGTGTGACTGAATCAAGAAAGATTTCTAAACAACGGATGTAATGAAAGTTTCTCTTAACTGAGTCTCCATAAATAGGTCAAAGTCTAATTTCTCCGTAGTCAAGTTCAAACGTTGGCGCAAGCAAGAGAGATAAAAGAATGGGTAGAACCGGTATCTAGTAAGGTATAAACTTCGCAAGAATTTATAATTAACTAACACATGCTTACGCCGTCGGGTTCCTCGCATTTTTGACCGGTCACGACAAACGCTCTTCCGAGGCCGTTGACTTTGACTTTTTACGGGACATCCTTTTGAGTCACCATTCCGCTGGACTGGGTTTCGATACTGCGTAACAATCTCGAAGCGATATATCCTTCTTTTCCACAATTATAGCATACCTTAAAGCTGTTGTAGGCGGTTTAATGATATGTCCTCTTTCCGCATTTGTAATATGACGACCGGTGGTCTTTCTCCTCCCTTGGAACCGATTTGCTATTAGGCGCTGACGTCTTCACATGGTCGTTGTTGAATCTCCTCTTTTTAAAATCTCCTCCTTACTCGCTTCTTCTATTTTCATGGCCATGATTACCACCAGAGTGGTTACCGCCTTTGTCCGTATTCTTCTTTCTCATTTGGTTATCATTATTTCGATGATTCTCGCTATCTTGATAAGATCCACGGTTATGGTCCCTCGGTTGAACGTACTCGTTATCTCGCTCTAACAACTGAGCCATGTTGACAACATCTGAATAGAGAGAAAATTTATGAGAAATGAGATACTGACGTATGCCGGGTTTCAAACCTCTCAGAAACATCCGCGTCATACGTTCCTCATTCTCCACCAAATGAGGTGCAAACCTGGATAACTCATGAACTTCGCCTCATCTTTGGGACACCGTCATGTTATTCTCGCTCGATCTAATAAACTCCACTTCCTTCATATGACGAATACTTTCAGGGAAGTACTTGTCATTGAACTGTTTCTGAAACATCTCCCATGACATCTTTGAGTGCGAATTTGGATGGGTACGCTTCTTCATGATTCCCCCGATGTCGCCTCATTGAACATAAAAGTAGCGAATGGAACTTTTTGTTCCTCCATGCATCCCAAGACATCGAATATCTTGGTAATTTGCTTGACCCATGTTTCCGCCATGATCGAATCCGACTTTCCCTGCAGTGCGGTGGTCCCAACTCTTTGAACTCGCATGGTTTGTGACCACCCATGAATTGCTATCATTTCTCCTGTATTTTGAACACGAGTCTCCTAAATGCGATTTTGCATGAATCGCAAAAAAACTTCTAAACATCCCTCGTTCATCGATCTCGCTTTCGGTGGTGTTGTTCACGGGAGGTACATTGCCCGACTGTTTGCACGTTCTCCTCGTTGGTAAGTACATACATCTCCACGGTCTCATTTACTCCACTGTTAATATTCTCAGTCGACATTCTCAAATACTGTCATAAAACAAGGGTTAATTAAGGAAATCAATATATCACATAATATCCCTATATACTAACCAACTAACAAATAAGCTTAGGTAGGGCACACTAGCGAAGGATTTACTCTCTCCTCCTAGTTCTATTCCCCGATCTCGCCAGAGATCATATCCCTAAGCTCGATACCAACCGTGACGCCCCAAAATAGGTCCATTCCATCCAACCCATTCGAGTCGCCAAATACATGGTGCGTAAATAACTACAACTTTATTATTACAACATATAAAGCTGTGAGTTTAAATACAAATATTGCCATCTAGACAATATCCACACGTAAATAAATCCCCATCATAATTATTGATACATTATTTTACAAAATGGGAGGACTACTAAACAACTCTTTCTAGAACCTTCATTTCCATACCCGAACTAGTACTTCATTACATTCTCGCCTCCCCGAGAAGAAAAATGGAACAACAAGGAAAAGGGTGAGCTCAACTAGCCCAATAAAGAATATTATGACTAAGATAATATACAACAAATTATCGTTAGTCTCCAATAGGGAAAAATCTAATAGAATACAATAGACAACCAGTTTTAAATCAACAACTGCAGCGGAAACAACAATTCATTAGAAGAGTTAAGTAGAGAATGCAAACTACTATCTTCCATATATGAATTTAAAAGTTCATCGTCGATATTTTATCCCTATAACATCAATCAATATATATCTCGGAATCAAATATTCATCTTTTGCACTCTGAGCCAAAGATATTCATCAGTTGGTCATGTTCATCTAAACACCTGTTCATCTTTGTACTACGGGACAAAGATATTAATCAAAAATCATTCATCTTTGCACTACAGGCCAAAGATATTCAGTTATATCATCATGTAGGACTGAGGATGATGAAAAATATTTTAAAGGAAACGAATCTAGTGAAACAAAAGAACAAATATTAAGGATTCGTATTTTAAACAATCCAAGTTCAAAAATACTTCATAAGTAATCAGAGTGGTGTAAAATTCAAGAATGATCAAAACATGGATACAATCAAAGCTAGTATCCATAGTAGATATTTTGGACAAAAAGAAGAAATTTCATTTTTCGGTGAATAGTGCCGTATACGTGAATAGTAACTTCAGACATTAAAAGATAGAAATTTCAAAAAAAACATCTTCACGCTTCGTGAATAGTACTTATGAATAGTAACTCGTGAATAGTA
This sequence comes from Panax quinquefolius, assembly GCA_020205615.1. Classification (NCBI taxonomy): domain Eukaryota; kingdom Viridiplantae; phylum Streptophyta; class Magnoliopsida; order Apiales; family Araliaceae; genus Panax; species Panax quinquefolius. The sequence continues at coordinate 100,270,033 of CM035154.1, read as the reverse complement.
ACTCATGAATAGTAACTCGTGAATAGTAACTCATGAATAGTAACCCCGACATGAAAAAGTTTCAAATTTGATAAAAATTTCCAACCAATATTTCGGCATAATGATATTGAATAAATAATATCATTACGAAAAAAAATAATATCCCTTACCTCGAAAGACAGTACTTCTAATTGAAACACCGGATATAGGCTATGACTTGAACTTGCACCGTATAGCAATACTCAAAGTATACTCAAAATACTCACAAGAATACGCTCAATAATATAGAGAGAGAAAACTTCAGTTTCTGATATGATTTTCAATTCTAACCTAAGCACCCTATTTATAGGAAAAGGCTTAGAACACCAAAGCAGAAAATTTAATAAATTAATAATATATATATATATATATATATATATTTTTCCAACGCACACTTAATTTGCCCAACATCAGCCACCAACCAGCCCACTACACAAGACTAACAACAAAAAAACGTTTTTCTAATTTAAAATAATTTAAACTTCCAAAATCAATTATTTTTGAACTTGAACTTCAATAATTCATAATAAATAGCCCTTTTGTCGGAAAAATTGAATCTCATGAGTTTTATAGGAAATTCAATTCTCTACAACTTTACAGAAGAAAGGTTTTCCAAATTCCAAACAAAAATTGACCGAAATCAACAAACGGGCGATTTTACAGGCTATAATCAAATTTTAGTCAAGAAATGGGGTCCACCGACACACAAAACATGTGTTAATCATTTAATGCCACAAAAATACTCTTCCTCCTCATATACTCACATATCGCACATTCATTATAAAAATATCACCGTTAATATATTATTAAAATAATATATTTAAATGAATTATTTTATCAGAAAAAGATAAAATATTAATTTTCAACAATTGTCATTTTAAAAAATTTCTCCATCTATATCCACATAAAATCAATATTTTCCTCATCATATAAATTAATAATTAATTATTCATAAATAATATTCTGAGAATCACACAATCTGCAACCGGTAGTTCGAGGAAAGAGGGGCTTTCAATAAAGATTTCTCCTTCTTGTGCCTTGCAATTAGGTGACCAAACCTCTCCTTAGATGTAACTTTCTAGACATTGCCAATAATGTTTTCTAATAATATTATTCGAGATAATATGAATTATTGCTTCGATAATGGAAAATATTGTGTAATGACAATTTATTGAAACAACGGTAATATAAAATATCAATGCAAAGAATTATTGAATCAATAAAATAAAATCTTTGAATAGTAATTCATCGTAACAATTATTGAGTAGTGCCTTTTACGTAACAATCAATAATTGGTGCAATACCGCAAAATCTACTTGCTCAACAACGCGTATTAGTGTGTTTTAAACCACCGGTATTCCAACAAGATAATACTTGAATAACTACTGCCAAGTTATTTATAAACAACTTATATTTGTCGTTTTCTTCACCCAATCGCTTTTAGTTATGGGGCCCACAAAAGATCGCTACTAGCAAATACGAATATTCCACTGACGAAAGCACGAATATTCCACGACCAAACGAATATTCCCCGACAATAATGAATATTTTATAACCACTTGCTTATTCGAAATATTTGCGTATTTTACCCATAACTATCCACATTAATCAAATCAACCCTTACTATTTTAAAATAATAAATAGAGGAAAATAAATTTCATTTATTAATAATTTGGGGTCTTACACTATGGGCCAAGGATATTCATTAGTATCAAGACCACGAATTATCCATGCACTACGGGCTAAGGATGTGATGCCCCCAAAATAGGTATACATCACTCATTCCGAGTCGCCAAATACTTGGTACATAAATTAAATACAAATTTCTTTTATACAATACGACAAAAGCGTAGCTGAAAGTTTTTACACGAATATTGTCTTCTAGACAATATCCAAACTCAAATGGAGTCCTCATTACATTTATTATCACACTAAGTAGTGAGGACTACTACAACAACCATCTCGGACCACCACTCCATTCCCCGACTAGTCCCGGCTACGTTCTCATTTCCTGAAGAGAACAATGAAAGCAAAAGGGTGAGCCCAACTAACCCAGTAAGAAATATCATGACTAAGATATTGCAGAATAAATTATCATTAGCCTTTAATAGTTTTAAACTGATAAAATATAATAAACATCAAGTTTAACTTCAGCGGAATAAGCAATCCATTAGAAGAGTTAAGTAGAGCATGATATCTACTATCTTCTATGATTTAAAAAGTTTATCATCATTTTTATCGCTGAGACTCAGCTTAATAAATAAACCACATCATCGAATTATCCCTGCACTAGGATATTCATGTAATCATCAATGGTCATGATTATACCGAATAATCCCTGGTCATAATCATACCAACAACTGTCCATCAATGCACTACGGGCCAATGAGAACTTTTACCACATCATTTGTAACATTATGGGTCATGAATATACCTAATGATCCCTGGTCATAATCATACCAATCAACAGTCCATCTATGCACGTAAGTCAAAGATGACTTTCATCACAATATAAGCATGAGGATGATGACAATGATATAAGCATTAATCAAACGAAATCAAGGATAAATATTAAAGACTTTAAATTTATTCAGAGTTTAAAAATATCCAAATTGTCAACATGATACTGCTTTGTGGAGTAAAATTCAAGAATAATATTCATGTATCAAAAATAATTTAGACAGAAAAGAAATATATTTTTTGGGTGAATTGTACCCTATGAATAGTACCTTATGAATAGTACCCCGACATGAAAAGTGCCCCAAATACTCGAGTAAATAGTAATTGGGTGAATAGTAACCTATAAATAGTAACTCGTGAATAGTACTATGGCATGAAAAGTGCCCTGAATACCCGAGTGAACAATTTTCAAGTGAATAGTAACTGGGTAAATAGTAACCCATAAATAGTAACTCATGAATAGTATTCCGACATGAAAAGATCAATAATTATCAAGAAAGCTCAGAATAATATTTCCTTGAAAAGATACTGGATGAAGCACAAATATCAAGGATATTCTACTAATTTCACGGAGTATAGAAGCAATACTTTATCAGAATGAGGGTATAATCAGGAATATGAGACGAAATAATATTACTCACATACTACAGAGTATGGAAGAAAATATTATTCCTTATGAATAGTGAACAAAAATAATATCTCTTACCTCAAAAGAAGACTAGATACTGGAATAGTGAAGTGGCATACTTTTCTTCTTCTTTCTCTCTATAGCTTATCTCTCTATAATTTCTCTTGTGAGTCTTAGTGAATTGGTGAGAATGAGCTTCTATTTATAGGAAAATATAGTTTTGATAATTGCACGTTTTGGGGCTCAAAATATTATAGTATAATACCTTCATATTTTCCTCCATTTTTAATTTAGTCCTACAAGTATTATCAAACTTGCACCACCTCCCCTAATAGTACATCATGTTAATCAATAGTTCAGTCATGTGAATCAATAGTTCTATACATGTGAAAAAAATAGTTACAGTATAGTACCTTCATCTATACCTCTATTTTTAATTTAGTCATGTAAGTATTATCAATCTTGCACCACCTCCCCTAATAGTACATGCATGTGAATCAATAGTACATACATGTGAACAAATAGTTATAAGCATGTGAATTAATAGCAATTAATTGCTCATTTATCCGATTAATTACCCGATTGATCAATATAACTTATCGAAATAAATATTGATTTCCACTAACACTAATAATCCCAACACAATGGAAACATCAATTTCATCTTTAATAAACATGAACTTATTCATCATTAATATTATAACTCACAATATTTAACAACCAGATCATTCCCAGGAAAGAGGGGGCTTTCCGATAAGGATTTCTCCCTATTGGCGCGCAATTAGGTGACCAAACCTCTCCTTGACAGAACTTTCTAGACATCGTCAATATTGCAAATAATAATATGAATAACTTTGTCGTCTCAATTATTGATTTAATAATATAAAATATTATGCAGATGATACTGTGACAATAATTGAATTAATAATGTGAGAGATATTATGCAGCAATTACTGTAGCAATAATTGAGTATAACTGAGTGACTTCTCATGTAAGCATCAATAATCAATACCGTGTGCTACTATGCAACCACGCGTATTACTGACTTTTACCACCGGGTAGTTCAACAGTTTAATGGTAAAACTTTCGCTGTTATTTTTATAAAAAGATATTTCTGTCGTTTTCTAACTACGACAAAACTTCTATTGTGGGGTCCACTAATGATTGTGCCGTCGTACGAATATTTCTTGTTAAAACGAATATTGCCCGACCAATCGAATATTTTATAACAACTTGCTTACTTTGCTGCAAAATTTATAAATATTACCCACAACTATAACATTATATCATATCCACACAATAATATTCAAAAATATATTTTGAGAAAAAAATATTCTTCATTCATAAAAGTTGGGGTCTTACAAAGGATATTCGTGTTTTTACCAATGATCATGATCATACCAACGACTATTCATCAATGCACTACGGGCCAATGAGGACTTTTACCACATCATTTGTAACATTACGGTCATGATTATACCGAATAATCCCTGGTCATAATCATACCAATCAACAGTCCATCTATGCACGTAAGCCACAAATGACCTTTATCACAATATAAGTACGAGGATGATGACAATGATATAATAATTCAATTAAAAGAAAATAAATGATAAATTTTAAAGATTTATAATTTAATTTATCTAGAATTCATTAAAGTCTAAATTGTCAACATGATACTGCTTTGTGGAGTAAAATTCAAGAATAATATTATATCAAAAATGATTTGGACATAAAAGAAATCAATTTGTGTCATGAATAGTACCTGAGTGACTAGTACTTGAGTGAATAGTACCCTGTGAATAGTACTTCGGGAATAGTACCCCGTGAATAGTACTCTGACATGAAAAGGTTAAAACTTATCAAGAATGCTCAAAATAATATTTTCGTAAAAAGATACTGGATGAAGTACAAATATCAAGGATATTCTACTAATTTCATGGAGTATAGAAGCCAAAACTTAACAAAATGAGTATAGAATTCAGAATCTGAAACGAAATAATATTACTCGCATAATATAGAGTATGGAAGAAAATATTATTTCTTACGAGTATTGAACAAAAATAATATCTCTTACGAATACGAAAGAAATAATACCCCTTACCTTAGTAGGAGATTGGATACTGCAATAGTGTAGTAACAAAATACTCTTCTTCTTTCTCTCTGATTCTCTCTCTATAGAATTCTTTTGTAAGTCGTAGTGAATTGGTGAGAATGAAAGAAGAAATAAGCTTCTATTTATAGAAGATTTCTAGCTTAGCCCTTGCAATGGGAAGAGGCAAGTGGCTTGACGACTGGTGATGTGAAAAGAAAAGTGGTTTGACGCCTTTAATGTGAAATAACAAGTGGTTCGACGCCTGTAATGTGAAATGACAAGTGGTTCGACACTTGTAATGTGAAACAACAAGTGGTTTGACGCCTGTAATGTGAAATGACAAGTGGTTCGACGCCTGTAATGTGAAACGACAAGTGGTTCGACGCCTATAATGTGAAACGACAAGTGGCTCGACGCCTGTAATGTGAAACAACAAGTGGTTTGACGTCTGGTAAAGCAAGTACTATTAGCGAAAGTGACTCTTAGATGATGACATATGGGCCCCGTAGAATAAACCAAATTTACAACAAATGTCTCATAACAAACTTCTTATTTATATCAAAGATTAAATAAATATTTACCATAAATCATTTTATCTTCAATTAACATATTTTTACTCTTCCAACAATTATTCATTATAAATATTATAACTCACAATATTGACAACCAGATCATTCCCAAGAAAGAGGGGGCTTTCCGATAAGGACTTATCCTTATTGGCGCGCAATTAGGTGACCAAACCCTTTTTCTCGACAGAACTTTCTAGACATCCTCAATAATACAAATAATAATATGAATAACTTTATCGTCTCAATTATTGATTTAATAATATAAAATATTTGCAGATGATACTGTGACAATAATTGAATCAATAACGTGAAATACTATACATCAATTACTGTAGCAATAATTGAGTATAATTGAGTGACTTCTTACGTAAGAATCCATAATTAATACCGTGTGCTACTATGCAACCACGCGTATTATTGTACTTTTATCATCGGGTATTTCAACAGTTAACAGTAAAACATTCGCCGTTATTTTTATAAAAAGATAATTTTGTCATTTTCTAACACCGACAATCATTCTGTTGTAGGGTCCACCAATGATTGTGCCATCGTACGAATATTCCCCGATAAAAAGAATATTTCACGACCAAATGAATATTTTATAACAACTTGCTTACTTTGCAAAATTTATAAATATTACCCACAACTTTAAACCTTTTATCAATTTAACCATTTACTAAATAAAATAATAATTATAAAAAAATTGAATACTTTCATTTCATAAAATTCGGGGTCTTACAAATTCATTCTAAGTCCTTGTACATATGTTCCTGTTATCTATCAAAGGACTTTACAGCTTTTCTTAATGCAAGCATACTTGCATATTCATTCATTTATATCATAATCAAATCATATGTAAATAGGAATGTCATTCACATGCTTATTCCTAATAATCTCCCCCTATTTGATTATGAAAAAAATAATTAGTGCATATGCATGAGATGAATGAATCATTCATACAACGAGCAACTGTATTTCTAAAACAGATAAGCATAAATGTCATTGATAATAATATGAAATTGCATAGACTCTGACACTCTACATTCTGGATCCAAAACATACCTAACTAGATAGAGATATACCTTTTATACCTTTCTGGCTCCATGTGTTTCTCCAGAAAGTTTGTTGATCAGCTACTCATGTATTCATCTTTTTCCTGTTGTTCCCCCTAGGATGGTGACTTTATTTCTTTTCTCTGTTCCCCCTCAGACTCTTTATTCATGAGATCATCATCCTTTGGCTCCCCCTCAGATGCTGAATCTGCTTCTGTTGTTGCTGTCTTCTTCTTTTATTCCCTTACCTTTCTCTTGGCCTTCTTTTCTTCTTTTCTTCTATTCTCCTTACTCCTCCTTGAGTGCCTCTTTCTGTGTCTCTTTTTCTCCCCCTTTTTGTCATTAATCACTTGGGAAAGCTGCTTCACATTTGACATAAATTGCTCCATCAGGTAAGATGAGTTACCAACCTCAATTTTGAGTTCTTGTTGGCATAACTCAAGCTGTAGGGAGAAAGATTGATTCAGATTGTCAATCTTGTCAGAAAGAGAGAATTTGCTCTTCATTAGCCTTCTGTGCTCGTAGAGCTTCTTCCTTCTGATCATTCATAGCCTTCAGATATATTTAATCTCTCTCTCTTTGATTTTGAGAGACATATCAAACATAGTGACATGGAGTCTGTCATGAACCACATTATCTCCTGCTTTTGTCAACATCTTCGCTTCTTCAGTGATGATAGATATCTTTTCGATCACCTCATCAGAATTCTTTAGTAACTCATGCTCTGTAGGAGTTTGGTCATTTGGTTGGGCAGACTCTTGTTGAGCTTCTGATTCGACTTTATGATTTTCATTCTCGGACAATCTTTCGAAAGCAGTGAGAATCTGATAAATCGTTGAGTGCCAATCACTGTTGGAGGATGAAGGAATTTCAGATAATTGTGCGTGGACAGAGGGAATCTTTTTAAACTTCACTTGATCATCTTTAGTGGTAGAGTGAAGGGACTCCATGATCATGTATTTGGGTATAATCCTTCTGCCATCAGAACCGACTCTATTATCATAAGGAATATAGTGGTTACCAGCATGTCGATAAACTTTGAAGTCAGACTTATCTTTGATCATCTTAGTTGCAAACTTCTTTACCCTTGGAAAGTTCTGTGCCACCAGCTCTAGGTTGGGAAGATAAGAGAAGACCCATGTGACATAGTTATTGTCTTCAGTGAGAGATGCATTTACCCATGGCATATGAGGGTGAAACCACCTTATTGCATGATTCTTAACTTCAGCCTCATATATTACAGTTGAAGTGTCCAACTTCATGGCCTTACGATTATTGAGCGCATTTTCTACAGTCATCATCACCACATTTAGCCTTTCATTCCCATGATTAATCCATCTGACGGGAAGCACATCTAGTGATTATTCAATTTCTACTACAATTTTTCTCTTAAGATTTACAGGGCAAAGAATGTGAAAATTTCCTGGCTCTTCTGTTGTAGAACTGAAGTCTTTTCCACCTTCATTCTGTATGGAGCTGGAGTTAGACCTGTGTAGACTTCCTCTAATGGACTCATCAGTTTGTTCCTTTGATTCCTGATTTGTAGAACCAGAATCTTTTTCCATCTCTTTACCTTCTGAGCTTGAATCATCCTGACTTTTTCATATGATTCATCAGTGAATCCTTCCTGTTGATTTTCATTACTAGTACCTTCTTCAACATCTTCTCCCTTGGATTCAGACTTATCATCGCTCAATTCAATGATTACAGTAGAGGGTTCACCTGTCTTCTTTGAGATAGATTTAGCAAGCAGTCTGTTGCTCTCTCTTCTCCTTTGAGGTTCAGCTATAGGAGTTTCAGATTCTTTTTCTTCTTTAGAATCTGAAGCCTCTGTATCATCAGATAATCTTCCTTGATGTTTAGCAACAGTAGGAGCAGGTCCTTCTTCTTTGGACTCAACATCTTTTGAACCATCAGATAACATTGTTGGGACTTTAACAGTAGGAGATGCTGTTGTTTCAGCTTTTAAACTTTCTTCAGCATCAGACTTGCTACTCTGAGTGTTAGCCATAGGGCTTGTACATTTTTCTTCATCATCAGATTTAGCTATTTCTTTCGTAGATTCAACTTCTTCCTCATTACAGGACTTTCTCTTTGAGAGTTCATTTTCAAAGCTTTCAGTTCCCTTCTCATCTTTTGACTCTACATTCTCTTCTTTGGTAAATAGACTTCCTTGAGGAGCTGGAACTGACTTCTTCATCACATTTGCTTTCTTCTTGGATGGCCCTTGGAGTAATCTGTTACTTCTTCTTCTTTTTAGGATTGCTTCAGTTGATGCTTTTTCTTCTCTTGCTCCATGCCTTTTCTTATCAGTGGAGAGATTACTTGGTGGAGCCTCTATATTTTTCACACTCTTAGATTTCTTCTTTGTTGGGGTGGCTGCTACAGGTACAGATTCATCAGATTCAGATATCTTGCCTTCCATTTCTTTTGCCTTCCTCTTCTTTGTAGAGACCTTGATACTGCTGCCAGATGTCATTAGCCTCTTATTTTCCTTGGGATTTTTCTTTCGATTTTCAAATAGCTGTGGGGACATCAGTTTATGAACATTAAGAATTTCACCTTCATAATCCTTAATTTTATTCTTCAGCTTCTTTTTCAAAATGATACTCAAGAACCTTTCATGGAAAACCTTAGTGAGGGGTTTTCCTGTTAATCTTTTCTCCTCTTCCTTATCTAACCATTTGGACATTTAGTCGAGCAGAATAACTCCAAAGTTAATATGCTTCTTCAGAATAATTGTAGACATGATCTTTAGCTGTTGATCACTCACAATGTCCTTGCATAGGATACATTTGCCCACTATTTTAGCAAGGAACTCAAATTCTTCAAGAAACTCCTTTTTCTTCATGTCCTTCAGAATAGGGTTTCTTTTGTACTACATAATCTTCTTAGCTTTTTCAGTGTGGATCTTATCCAGGCTTTTCAGATCTAGGTTAGGAAGGTCTAAGCATTAATTGATGTTAGAAGAATTGAGCTTTAGAATCTGACCCATGACCTTGGTGGAGAGGGTTCCAGAATTTATGGTTGCGTTTAAGTGAAACTCTTTAACCAGTTAAGCATATATTCGAGTGTTTGCCTCAAGTCATTATGAGAATTCAGCCTTCTTCACAAGTTTAAGAATATCTCTGAACTTCTTCTCAGATTTCTCAAACGTCTTTGTTCCGAGCTGAATGGCAGTGAATACTCGCCAATTTGCCATTTGAAGAGTTCGAAGTATGGGTATTTAATTTCAGGAGTCTTATGAGAGATAGCTAAATGCGATTTGGGTGCAGGTAGAGAGTTAATGAAATCAGGCTTTGAAGAGAGTTTTAGGGTTTGAAAAAGGGAGGGAGAGGGGTTTGACAACTTTTGATGACTGTTTGGAGATTTTGAATTTATCTTTATGACGGTTCCTTCTGACTTTGCATGATCTGTGATGTGTCAACCAGTTATTGGTTGCACGATGCTTAGTAAAAAACTGTAACTCCTCATTAACTAAGCGATTTTTAGTTTTAATTTTCTTTTAAGAAGATAAGCATTACTGAAGTAGATTGACTGTTAAATTTTTTAGTACGTAGAGTAGCTTGGTGTATGTACTCTACGATTTTCTTTGACAACTCAACGATTGTCTCCTGAGAGATGCTTTAGTGAGCATTTTGACACTGATCCTCATTTTGCATGGCTTAACCACTGATGCACCCCAAGAGAATTCGAGTACTAAAATTCTGAAGTAAATTTGCAAGACTATGACTCCCCCAAATCCGGGTCTCTTCCAACCCGACAGATGGTGCTACACGGTACTACCATTCATACATACATTCAATTGAAATGCCTCAAAAGAACGAATATGTCTTCTATATAATAAAATAATATTTACATTCCCCAGGTTCTTTATAACCCTTTCACTTGTTCTTGTCATAATATCAAATATATTACAATCGTTCATCCTATAATATTACATAAGTATTCTACGGGTTCGTCTTCGCCTTGCCCTTATCCTCGCTTGAGCCTTCATCTGATTCGATTTTAAGTTGTGTTCATATGGTTCAAGCAAGAGTGAGCATGACTAGCTCAGCAAGTACAATATTTCTAATAAACAACATGCTTGAAACATAGGAATCATATATCTTCAATAACTGAACAATAGTTACGAAGTACTATCAGTAATTCAAAATAGCACTTCTTTTCCTTCAAAACATTTTACAACAACAATATTCAGTAAAACATTAATTCTGGTCCAAGACCTTGAACATTTCATAAGTTCTTTTGAAAAGGACATCCCGACACTAAGTCCGTAAGTCCGACATTTCTTATGAGCACTTCTAGGTGATCAGCCTATAGTACTCTATGTTGATCAACACTACATTTATTAAACGTATGTACGTTTAAGTTGTAGCAACCTCACATGCCTGTCTTATGACGACAAAACATTTTTAGCATACTCAGTCTTCGATTGAAAACCACACCAATATAACTTGGTAAACCTTGTACATGCTTTGATAAAAACATAATTTTAGTCGAGCCGAAAGAATTGGCTTGGACTTCATTATACAATACTTCATGTGTAAGAACACATGAATTACAAAGCTTGTCCAGATTGAACTGGAACAAGGGTTAGAGTACTTGCCTTCAGCGTCTGCTACAGTTAATAACACGTTCTTTGTTTAAGTCTTTGAGTCTCTACAGTAATGATAATATCACATAACACATTAGGTCATGAATGAGCATACATAGTCCCTAATGTATCTTACCCTTCTTCTCAATCTAATTATAACTTAGATTTGTTCTTATTGGTTCTGGCTTTTCGTTACGTTGTTCTTATCTTCACATTACATTCATATTCGATTGTTATCTTTAACCTTTATGCAACATTATTAAGGTTTAACAGTACCTTATAATGCTTCATTAAGTTCTTTAGTTCTTTACTAATGAGTTACTGTTCATGCTATACTTGTAAACCTTCATCACTGTCTAAAATCGAGGGGTATTTGCTGGCACGGGTCATTGCCTTCATCTCATCTGCAACATGCACATGCTGAGTTAGCGATAGCTGTGAGTTCGACCTTGGTGTCAAGCGGCACCACACTTTACTCTCTCGGTCGGCCATGGCAAGAACTCTGCAGATATGTTATCAGACTATATATGGCGTTCTTCATTAGGTTTGTAATATTCATAACGCAATCAAATTGCATAAAAAAGTGCGAAGCGTGTAAAATCGAGTTTAAAATTTACAAACCATATACCCGGATCACCCTTTATGCATAATTATTAATTAAACGAAAAGATAAAGAATAAAATCATACCCTTGAAGATCGAGCTTCCTCAGGTACAAGTTCACCTCCAAATCCTTTCGCGTTCAATCTTGAATCCACCGAGGTTTTGTTCCTTCCTTTGATCAACGTTAGCCACCCATATGTTTGGCCTCTAGAGGTGATCCACCAAGGAATAATAATGATTCAAGAAAAGGGTGGTTGGCTAAACCCTAGTTTTTCTATCTCTATAGAAAGGTGTACTCTCCCAACAATTGGAATTATTACGTATGTTGAAAAATCAACAACCCATTCCACCCATAATAAGACTCCTCTTATTAATAGATGTGGGCAACCCACCTTAACAATTAAGGAATTGGGTTTTATTTAATTAATTAAATTCTTTTAATTAATTAAGCTCCCTAATTTTATTAGGGATAATTAATTAAAACTCCTTTAACTAATTTTCCTTCCTAATTCAATTAGGAATAAATGAGAGTACTTATATTAAATTAATTCCTAAACTCTTTTAGAAATTAAAATAATAATAATTGTAATAATATTAATAAGACTCCTCTTATTAATTTATATTTAATATTTCTAAAATATTAAATAATAAATATTAAGCTATTTAATTTATTCTATCACCATAGATTAAATTAAATATACATAACTTTATATTATTACGATTATGCCATTAACTTCTTAAATAATTATTCTTCCTTTTATGGTGTGACCCTTTAGGTTCTCCATATTATTAACCGGTTGTGAATAAATCAATTAGAACAATTCTAATCTTATTTAAATAAATAAATTAAACAATTAATTTATTTAAATAAATAATATTTATTCTACAATAGGGATAAGCCTCCCTAGCGATCAACGACTTTCCAGATAATATAGATTTCAACATTAATCATTAAAGAACCTTTGAGTAAATAGTTACCGTACAATTCAATCCTACCACCATACAATGTCCCAATTAAATATAAGACATGGAATTACTATCAAGTCTTATTTTATTTAATTATATGTATTTCGATCCTGCACAACTCCAAATAATGCAAATTAGAAACTCCTTTCTAATTTCATTCTGCCTTGGCCAAGGACTACTGGGTTGTCATTTATCGAATCACATAGGATATTTCTCTTCTTTTATTAGAAGTGCTAGATTCTTTATTGATCATACATTATCTCCATGTACAACTTATTATACCCAAGCATACCCTTTGATATACCCTAAGGGTCTTAAGGAATAAGTCAAAGTATAAACTCATCATACACAAGATACTATGATGATCTCAAGTCCAAGGATTACTTGTACTACTATCACTATAGGAATTCCTATTGACAGCAAATAAAACTCCATTAGGTATTCCTTAGCGAGCCAACGCTCAAATGAACTTATTCTCTAATAAGCACCTACATACTTGCTTTAGTGTCTCCACACAAATGATCATGAGATCAATCATCCTCATCCAATGAAAGCAAACAACGTATGTACCAATCTATCCGGATTCACTAATCCCCAATTTAGTAATCCAACGATTGGGGAACTATTTTAGTTTTAAGTTTTCTAAGAATTTAGATCTCATTAGAATGATCATCATCATTATTCTAAAAGCATTGCTTAAAACTATGGGTTTATCACATATTATAAAACAAAGATCATGTAGATAATTAAAAGCCTTTAATAAATTAATACTTTTTATTAATAAATGAATAAGATTGTTACAAAGTATATGCTTTATCATCAAACATGATTGGCTTGTGTGCATACTACTTTCAATCTCCCACTTGCACTAAAAGCCAATCGTCATGGTAACTCATACTCTTCTTCTCTAAGTGACGATTATCCTGCTGTTGGATAAGCTTTAGTTAATGGATATGTAATATTGTTTATGAGAGTCCACTATCTCTATAGTGATTTCCATCTTTCAATGATTCTAATAATCAAATGAAAGTGTCACAACACATGTTTAGATCCAAGATGAGACTTAGGAACTATTCCTAGTTCTGTAATGAACTTTTAATCCAAACAATCAACTTGCAGCTTCATTTATAGCTATATACTTTGTCTTTATCACTAAACCAGCAACTCTTTGCTGTTTGGAACCTTTCCAATTCACTACACCACCGTTCATGGTAACCCTTTACCTTATAGTGGACTTTCTGTCGTCTTGGTCTGTCTGAAAAACTTGAGTCTGTTAAGCCCTCTAGTTTTAATTCAGACCCACCGTGTATGCTCACATCCTTAGTGCCGGTTAAGAACTTTAAGATGTTTTTCACTGACTCATAGTCAACTTCTCCAGAATATGACTGATCAACATCAGGTCTCATACATTTCATTGCATGCATGATAGTTACTCATGTGATCTCTCTTTTGGAGTCTGTGGGGACTATTAGGAGAGATACACTCCATAGCTCATCGACATGAGACATCTCTTGGAGTTTGCCATGCTAAACGACTTTAGCATCAAATGAATATACATTTTTTGGGTTAAGTTGAGCATCCTTTTAAATCTATCTATATAGATTTTATCCCCAATTAAGATACTCTTCCCAAACCATTCATGGAGGAATGTTTAGACAACTTTATCTTTACTGATTGTAGCATTGGTATGTCATTCTTTATCCGTAGTATATCAACATATAATATTAGGAATGTCACGGGCGCCTCCATCTTGTCCTTTTTGTACACACTAGAAGTCTTACCTCATCGAATGTAACTCTGGATCATCATCTTCTATGATGTGTACCTCATCATCATCATCCATGATGAATCCATACCTCCTAGGTATCTTCGGTATTATTCCAGATTTACGATTCGGTTGTGGTACAATAGGTCTATCTACAGGTTCCTCTTATTTGATTTATAGTGTTTTGTGGTTCTTGAACTCTTCAAGATCTATTATCCTCCCACTAGCCCTTTTAATGATAAACACCTTTATCTTAGAAGGCAGCGTGTTCTGCAACAAACACCTTTTGCTAAGTAGGATTATAGAACATATACCCTAAACTTACTTTAGGATGTCCCACAAATTTTGTATGTCAAATCTTGTCCCAAGCTTATCCTTTGAAACCTTTTCACATAAGTTGGAACCCCTTATCTTAACAAACTTAAGATTAGGAATCCTCCCTGTCCATAACTTTTATGGAGTCTTGGGGCCGGATTTTGAGGTTACCATTTTCGTAGATATGCAGCCATTTCTAGGACATGATCCTAGAAGGATACTGGAATGTCGGTAAAATCATTATGGACCGTACCATGTCCAACATCAATCAATTATTGCGTATCTGGAGGTGTCCATTGTGAGAAAACCATTTGAGATGATCTAGAAACTTATTGCACAAGTATTCCTTCCTTAATCTGATCAAAGAATCCTAATTCTTTGCCAATTTGTTTCACTTTTGAATTCTTTGAACCTTTCAAATAATTCACACTTGTATTTCAGCAAATACACACATTCAACTCTTTGAATGATCATCTCCTTTTCTTATACTAGTTTGTTCAATTTGCAAAATATATTTTTCACGTAAGTCAAGTATACAAAATCCATTAAGTAATATTCGATTCTATACAAAACATTATTATTATAAATAGAACAACAATTGTTCTTAATTATAATACCAAAGTTTTCATTGTCCAACAATAAAATGGAAATAATATTTTTAACAAGAACTGGAATACAATAACAACTTATTGACTTAATAGATTTGCTCGTAGTGGCAAGTCTTAAACTATAAGTTTCTATGGCTAATATGGCAACCTTTGCTACATTTCCGCATTACATAGGATTACTTATATTTGTTTAGCTTTCTACTTCGCTTGGTCCTTCATAAATCTATATTTATGATAACAAAAGTCGGTATCCAATACTCAAGTAGAACCTTGACTTAAAGAAAATTTATTTCAATCATGAACAAAAATCAGATTATGAATAGAAACTTCACTAAGCTTCTTTGGTTAGCCTCTCGCAAGATGCTTCTCGCAGATTTCTTTCCAAATTGTCGAGGCTTATTGCGGTGGAAGCAAACTCCTTTGCTATCCGTATCAGTTTTGTTCTTATTATCCTTTATTTATGCCTTTCTATATACCTTCTTTGAATCGTTCTTCTTTTTAGAAGATCCTTTGGCCCCTACCAGTAAGACTTGATCTTTCTTGGTTGGAAAGTGACTCTCAACATTTTTCAACATGTTAAGCAAATCAGCAAAGTTGATATCTAGCTTGTTCATATGAAAAATTCACAACAATTGTGAAAGGAGTCCAGGAGTGAGGGCAAGATCAAATCTTGGCTCAACTCTCCATCCATGACAAAACCTGTTGTCCTAATTGATCAATCAAATTGATCATGTTAAGAACTTTTTATCATCTTTGTAGTGTCATGGTCATTCTAGATCGGAAGAGCTCCTTAGATATCTCGATATCTATCGGTCCTACTTTCCTCACCATCAACTACTTGAAGTGCGGGAATATAGTAGGAGCATCCATGGTTTCATCTTGACGCTCAAGCTCGTTACTCATGGATGCGAGCATGATGCATCGAGCTAATTGTGCATCATCTTGCCACTTTCTAAAAGTAGCAATCTCTTCCTCAGAGGCATTGTCTGCAACCATTGCAAGGGATAGACGTATTAAAGACATAAGATAGCTTTTCACTATGAGAACTTTTCTCAAATTCCTTAACCAATCCGTTTAATTGATTCCCGATTAAATAGCATCTAATATGCTCGCAGCGATGATAGTAATTTAGACATTGTAAAATTACGTAAATGAATTTGTAATTAACAACATTTTAACATACATTCTTTTATTAATTACCAAAATAAATTAGGTCTTGTTTTAAATTGGTATCTCCCACTATTTTCTTCAAACTATATTACCCTCATTTATATTGTTCGGCAAAATCTAATTAAAGATTTGCTAGTGAGAATAAGGATCCCATTTCAAATGTATATAGCCTTGTGGTGACACAACAAACTATATATAAATAAATAGGTAGACAACTTTTGTCAATTACATCAACTATGCAACTCCTTTTCTTTTGCCTCTTAGATTATTTTGATCAAGTGGTGGCACATCCGAATCAAAATTATCCAAGTTAAGTCCGACCTAGCACTCCATATATTCAAAAAAGAAAAAAATCATCCTTGTGGTGACACAACAAAACAATATTGTTCAATTTTCTTTATAAGCATCAAATGTGATAAATTAACATCTTAAATACTTAATACTTGCCTTGTGGTGACACACAACAAACTCATATTAAATATTTAATACTCTATTAATTTTATCATGCTAGAAGGCGACGTTCGATATTCCAAATATCTTTGAACGCTTAGGACTTAATATAAAAATTGAGGGTTTGTTATTAATTTGTCTCATCTTATTTAGCGGCATGCATATATATATATAAAATACGCGTATTATATTAATGAACATGCTGAAGCATGTTTGCATAATATATAATATATATATATAGTATAAGCATGCACATATAGAATACTATATTCTACCCGGATTGATTATGGACTTTTATTCTAGTTTGGTTCACTAGAGCCACCAAGTGAACCAAAAGGTCAAACCCAAGGGTGCAAGAAATAATATTTAAATATAACTATTACATTTTAAACTTAGGGCTCTATTACAAACGGGTCTTCAAGCGCTTCTTGTTCCTTGATCTCTAATTCTTCAAAATAATTCTAAATATTCCTATTACAAAACTATTTAAAATAAATAGAAACCTTGATCAGCAGTCAAGGGGAAGTACATAGGAGGGAGATAGAATTTACATTAAGAAAAATTAGAGAAAGGCAGTCTGTGAACCCCATTTAATAAAACCCATACATTCATGCATCCAACTAAAATAAAATCCAATCGCATTGGTCAATAGTCCATAATCAATCCCATTTATTATCATACACATCACCATATGCATCAATAAATAACATTCATCTCATGAATAATAAACATTTAATATATATATTGATATCATTTAATGGGCAAATTTAGTTAGTATAAAATCTAATTTTGAATAAAAATAAACTCCTTTATTTAAATCCAAATTTAAATCAAAATAAAACTATTTTATTTTAATTTATCCTATTTTGAATAAAATAAACTATTTTATTTTAATCAAAATCTTTAATCAAAATAAACTCCTTTATTTTAATTAATTATGGAATCCAATTCCATGTATATAAAAAACATCTTTAATTAAAATAAACTCTTTTATTTTAATTAATTATGGAATCCAATTCCATGTAAAAAAAAAAATCTTTTATTAAAGAAACACGGATATTTTTCCTATTCACAAATAAACTCCTTTATTTTGAATAATATGAAATCTTATTTCATATTTAAATAAACTCCTTTATTTAAGGAAACACGGATTTTCTTTCCTATTCACAAATAAACTCTTTTATTTTGAATAATATGAAATCCTATTTCATATCTAAATAAACTCCTTTATTTAAGGAAAGATGGATTTACTTCCTATTCACAAATAAACTCCTTTATTTTAGGAAAATAAAATCCAATTTCAACTCCAATTAGTTATCATGGAATCTAATTCCAACTCTAATTAGTTAGCATGAAATTCTAATTTTAAAATTAAAATAAACCTTTTATTTTAAGATTAAAATAATTATATATATATAACTATTATATATATATATATATATATATATATATTTCTAATAACCATATATATATTAATATATATATGAATATATATATATGGTAACATGGTTCGCCGATATATTTTTTTTTTTTTTTTTTATTATCAAAGAAGCATGTTAACTTTGAAATCAAGATTCCTTCCTTGGCAAAAAGTTCCATGCAATCCGTTCCTTTCGAAAAAAAAAAAAAAATTGTATGATATTCAAAATAAGATCAAATCCGGTTTTTTTTCGATTCGATTTCGTGCCTTGCATAACGCTTTTCTTTAACATTTTCAAAAATGGCGGGGCTTATCCTCAGCAAGATAATGATAAAGCAACATCTCACTTCTTCCGTGCATGATGATCCTAGTAAAAAAAAAAATTACAATTTGCCATGATTTGCGTCCTTTTTTTTTTTTTTATTTAAATTTTATACAATAAAATTATGCCCAATTAAATTGTTCTAAACACATATCAATATATAAATTAAAACAATTAATAATTCGCATAAAGGTTTGGCTCTGATACCACTGTTAGGTTTGTAATATTCATAACGCAATCAAATTGCATAAAAAGTGTTGAGCGTGTAAAATCGAGTTTAAAAATTTACAAACCATATACCCGGATCACCCTTTATGCATAATTATTAATTAAACGAAAAAGATAAAGAATAAAATCATACCTGAAGATCGAGCTTCCCCGGTACAAGTTCACCTCCAAATCCTTTCGCGTTCAATCTTGAATCCACCGGGGTTTTGTTCCTTCCTTTGATCAACGTTAGCCACCCATATGTTTGGCCTCTAGAGGTGATCCACCAAGGAATAATAATGATTCAAGAAAAGGGTGGTTGGCTAAACCCTAGTTTTTCTATCTCTATAGAAAGGTGTACTCTCCCAACAATTGGAATTATTACGTATGTTGAAAAATCAACAACTCATTCCACCCATAATAAGACTCCTCTTATTAATAGATGTGGGCAACCCACCTTAACAATTAAGGAATTGGGTTTTATTTAATTAATTAAATTCTTTTAATTAATTAAGCTCCCTAATTTTATTAGGGATAATTAATTAAAACTCCTTTAACTAATTTTCCTTCCTAATTCAATTAGGAATAAATGAGAGTACTTATATTAAATTAATTCCTAAACTCTTTTAGAAATTAAAATAATAATAATTGTAATAATATTAATAAGACTCCTCTTATTAATTTATATTTAATATTTCTAAAATATTAAATAATAATATTAAGCTATTTAATTTATTCTATCACCATAGATTAAATTAAATATACATAACATATTATTACGATTATGCCATTAACTTCTTAAATAATTATTCTTCCTTTTATGGTGTGACCCTTTAGGTTCTCCATATTAAACCTAGGTTGTGAATAAATCAATTAGAACAATTCTAATCTTATTTAAATAAATAAATTAAACAATTAATTAATTTAAATAAATAATATTTATTCTACAATAGGGATAAGCCTCCCTAGCGATCAACGACTTTCCGGATAATATAGATTTCAAGATTAATCATTAAAGAACCTTTGAGTAAATAGTTACTGCACAATTCAATCCTTCCACCATACAATGTCCCAATTAAATATAAGACATGGAATTATCGTCAAGTCTTATTTTATTTAATTATATGTATTTTGATCCTTAAATGCACAACTCAAATAATGCAAATTAGAAACTCCTTTCTAATTTCATTACGCCGCCAAGGACTCATTGGGTTGTCATTTATCGAATCACATAGGACATTTCTCTTCTTTTATTAGAAGTGGTAGATTCTTTATTGATCATACATTATCTCCATGTATAACTTATTATACCCAAGCATACCCTTTGATATACCCTAAGGGTCTTAAGGAATAAGTCAAAGTATAACTCATCATACACAAGATACTATGATGATCTCAAGTCCAAGGATTACTTGTACTTACTATCACTACAGAATTCCTATTCGACAGCAAATAAAACTCCATTAGGTATTCCTTAGCGAGCCACGTTCAATTGAACTTATTCTCTAATAAGCACCTACATACTTGCTTTAGTGTCTCCACACAAATGATCATGAGATCAATCATCCTCATCCAATGAGCAAGTTAACGTATGTACCAATCTATCCGGATTCACTAATCCCCAATTTAGTAATCCGACGATTGGGAACTATTTTAGTTTTAAGCTTTCTAAGAATTTAGATCTCATTAGAATGATCATCATTATTATTCTAAAAGCATTGCTTAAAACTATGGGTTTATCACATATTATAAAACAACATCATGTAGATAATTAAAAGCCTTTAATAAATTAATACTTTTTATTAATAAATGAATAAGATTGTTACAAAGTATATGCTTTATCATCAAACATGATTGGCTTGTGTGCATACTACTTTCAGTTGCAGCACCACCAATATACCTTGGGTTGGCGCCGTGTGCACCAGAAAATTTTGACAGACTTTTTACTTTGCGAATCTCCCGAACGCATAACTTCTTCGTTATAAGTCTGAATTGGCTTGTTCAAAAGCCTACGGTTCACAAATTACATACTCTATGCGTTTATGCAAGAATTTTATCTATTTGACTTCGTTTGCTAAAATTTCACCTATTAGTTCATTTTTAACGAAAACGATAAACGTTCGTGAACGTTCAATGCTCGTTTCTTCGTTCTAAGTCAGAATCCAATCATTTTTGAGTCCACAACTCTATAATGCCAAATATGACTTGTCTCCCTCGAAAACCAACGTTTCCGAGTTCAACCACAAAATACAACTTCCATCCCGAGAATTTCACGAATTTGACGCTTAACGTCTAATCGTGTAAATTTTGGCATAACTTTGTTACTAATGATTTGATCATTCTTCTAAATGAATTCTAACCATCATATAAACATTTCAAACTACTTATTACATTAACTTATTTTCAAATTAGGTTTTGACTTATTCTTCATAAGTTCATGGCTTATCAACTTATAACTTTTATGATTTCATTTACTTATGACTTATTATTGATTTAATTCATTTACTCAATGTTCTCATATCTTATCCAACATACTAGCTTCATATGACAAAACATATTACTAGTTCATCATAAGTTCATAACTTATTTAGGTTCAAGTTGCTTATTCCTAACTTATTCGGCTTAAGTCCATTCATTAATCAATTCTTATATGTTCTTAACATACATGCTTATTTCATTACACTTCTCTTATCATCCTACAATGATAGAGATGGAAGAATATTGGACACAAGATCATTACCTTTGATGAACTAGTTCTTCTTCTTGGAAAATCTAACAAAGGAAGCTTTGACTTAAAAGTGTTTATTCTCTCTAACCAAAAAGTTGCTTTATATTTGGAAGTTGTTAGTGTTTTGAAAAATGAACAAATGTCTAGCAAACTTCCTCTATTTATAGTCTTGACAAGGTGAGGGCATTAGGGTCAATAACACATCCCACCACCTTACTAACCTCCTTACTATTCATATCTTAAGCTCTAAGTAAACTTGCTAGCCACATTAATTTCTTGATCACCACATAAAGTTCTTTCCCATCAAGTCTATCCGTGGGTTGCACCATGGATCCTAATTATCCAATGGATCATAATTTGGGCTTTAATCCACTTAGCTTATCTCAAACCTTTGGGCTTACATTAAGTTACTATGAGCTTTAGCTTACTAATTACTTGGGCTTGCACATTCAACTATTATTGGACTCTACCAATTTAACAATAATCCTACAAGTCCAATCCACTTAATTAAAAGCCTTATCATTATATCATACGTATAATTCTCGTATTCTAGTTCGTATATTAATTCGTAATATACGTTATCTCATTATTCATACATATTCGTACAATACCTCGTATTCAATACCTTGTATCATACAATCATTACACTTTCTTCTTAATGTATAGTATTCCTAACGTTCTCTAATTAAGTTCGCATGCAAAATATTATGTTTTCCATACTTAGATTATTATTACATAATTCATCTCACCTTGATATTGTAACGTGAATTATTTCTCGGAAGTTCAAAAATAATTCCCGAGTGGAAATTGATGAATAGTGTTTTTCGAGAAATTTCTCGAAAAACTTTTATTTTCGTTTTAGAAATTCAAACACTTTAATTCTCCCACGTAGTTAAAATGCTACAACTTTCTGACGTTTCTAGTTTATAGAACGACATTCATCTTACTAACACATTTTAATAATAAATAATATTATTTTATTCATTATTAAAAGTATTTACAAAATGTTCGATTTTCTGGGGCGTTACACTCTCTCCCCCTTATAAGGATTCTGTCCCCAGAATCTCGCTATATAAAAAAAATTACATAAACAACTGAGGGTAATTCTTTTTCATCATTTTTTCCAACTCCCACGTTGCTTCTTCTGCATCGTGGTTCTTCCATATAACCTTCACAGAAGATATGACTTTGTTTCACAGAACTTGTTCCTTTCTATCGATAATTTGAATCGGCGTTTCTTCGTACGTTAAGTCCTTCTCGATATGAATTGGCTCATATTCTATCACGTGCTTATAATCTGGCGTATAAGGTCGTAACACGGATACGTGAAACACATTATGTATTCGTTCTAAGTCTGGAGGTAATGCTATCATGTATGCTACCTCACCCACCCGTTTTAATACCTCAAAAGGTCCTATGAACCTCGGACTTAATTTTCCCTTCTTTCCAAAGCGTATCTTTCCTTTTCAGGGAGATACCTTTAGAAATACGTAAGAACCTACTTCGAATTCTCTATTCTCTCGATGTAAATCAGTAAACTTCTTCTGTCTATCTTGAGCTGCTACCAAACGATCTCATCGGTTTAAAATGTCCATTGTTTCTTTGTATCAATTCAGTCCTAGCATTCGGCGTTCTCCCACTTCATCCCAATATAATGGTGTTCTGGATTTCCTTCCGTACAAAGCTTCGTAAGGTGGCATACCTATACTTGTATGATAACTATTGTTATACGCAAATTCTACTAATGGTAGATGATTATCCCAACTACCCTTGAAATCCATGACACAAGATCTTAACATATCTTCTAACGTCTGAATTGTTCTTTCGCTCTGTCCATTGGTCTGTGGATGATATGCCGTACTCAGCTTCAACTGCACCCAACTACTCTTGTAAACTCCTCCAAAAGTTTGATGTGAATCGTGGGTCACGATCTGACACAATCGATACTGGTGCTCCATGTCTAAAAATTATTTCCTTAATATAAAGTCTAGCTAATTGGTCTAAGTTATATTTGATCCTAATTGGCAAAAAGTGAGCCGACTTCGTCAACCGGTCCACTATTACCCAAATCGCATCATACCCCTTCTGAGTAGTCGGAAGTCCTACCACAAAATCCATCGTGATATTTTCCCACTTCCACTCCGGAATTTCCAATGACTGTAACAAGCCACTTGGTCGTTGATGTTCGGCCTTAACTTTCTGGCATGTCAAGTACCTACTCACATACTCCGCTATATCTCTCTTCATGTTTGGCCACCATAAACTCTGTCGAAGGTCTTGATACATCTTAGTACTACTAGGATGAATCGAAAACCTCGAACTATGAGCCTCTTGTAACACTTGCTCCTTTAATTCCATCTCATTCGGAACCCAAATTCTTCTTTCAAATCTTCATAATCCTTCATTATCAAGACTATAATTGATATCTTTTTCATTGGCTAGCCACTGCTTTATCCGGTCATACTTATCAGTTTTGAGTTGCACTTCTTTAACTCTCTCTATAATGGTAGATTGCATCTCCATCGCAAACAGTATTTATCTTACTTCACTTGGCAGTTTCACTTCCAATTCAGCCATCTCTATTATTAACTCAGTTTGAGCCGTTAACAAAGAAAACTTTTCTCGACCCTTTCTACTTAAGGCGTCGGCAACTACATTGGCTTTTCCAGGGTGATACAGGATTTCACAATCGTAATCCTTTATCAACTCTAGCCATCTCCTCTGCCTCATATTCAACTCCTTCTGTGTGAAGATATATTTTAGACTCTTATGGTCTGTGTATATCTCACATTTTTCCCCATAAATATAATGTCGCCATATCTTTTTGAGCAAAAACTACTGCGGCTAGTTCCAGGTCATGAGTAGGGTAAACTTTCTAATAATCCTTCAACTGCCTTGATGCATACGCAATGACCTTGCCATGCTGCATGAGCACACAACCAAGTCCTCTATGCGAAGCATCACTATAAATTACAAAATTTCCTGTGTCATCGGGTAATAACAAAACAGGCGCTTCACTCAATCTCTTCTTCAATTCTTGAAAACTATCTTCACATTTGTCTGTCCACGCGTATTTCACCATTTTCCATGTCAAGTTAGTCAATGGAGTCGCTATCTTCAAAAAATTCTGGATAAATCTCTGATAGTAACCCGCTAATCCTAGGAAACTCCGTACCTCAGTTGGCGTTTTCGGTTGTTCCCAATTCATCACTGCTTCCACCTTCGCTGGATCTACTGAAATCCCTTCTTAATCAATGACATGACCTAAAAACTGCACATTTTCTAACCAAAATTCACACTTCGTGAATTTCGCATACAACTTCTCCTTCCTAAGTGTCTCCAACACTAAACTCAGGTGTTCAGCATGATCTTCTGGCGTCTTAGAGTAGACTAGAATATCATCGATAAACACCACTACGAACTTGTCCAAATATTGTTTGAACACTCTGTTCATCATATCAATAAATGCAGCTGGTGCATTAGTCAACCCAAATGACATCACAAGAAACTCGTAATGACCATAACGAGTCCTCAATGCTGTCTTTGGTACATCCTCCTTCCTTACCTTCAACTGATGATACCCCGTTCTTAAATCTATTTTTGAAAAATACTTAGCCCCTTTCAACTGATCAAAGAGATCATCGATCCTTTGCAATGGATATTTATTCTTTATCGTTAACTTGTTCAACTCTCTATAGTCGATATAAAGTCTTAATGATCCGTCCTTCTTCTTGAAAAACAGTACCGGTGCTCCCCATGGTGAAACACTCAGTTGTATGTACTTCATGTCCAACAGTTCTTGTAACTGCACCATCAACTCCTTCATCTCCACTAGCGCCATACGATACGGTGCCCTGGAAACTGGTGTCGCTCCTGGCACAATGTCTATGACGAACTCGGTCTCTCTATCCGGCGGAATACCCGACAGTTCACTCAGAAATACATCAGTGAATTCACTCACTATAGGTATTTGTTCCATGGTTGCTACAACTCTCTGGGTATCAACAACATGACACAGATAACCTACACACCCCTTCCTCAATAATTTTCTCATCTATGTCATTGTTAGACAACATGAACGTCCCGGTGATCTATTCCCATAAAATACTACCTGAGGTTGTCTTAACATTCTAATATTCACACATTTCTTTTGACAATCAATAATTTCCCCATGGTTTACCAACCAATCCATTCTGAGAATTACGTCGAATTCTCCTAACTTTATCGGTATCAAATTTACCGATAATTTACAACCCCGTATGTCTACGCAACAACTCCTATAAATATCTTCAACAAGAATTATTTCTTCATTTGCTACCTTAATATTTAAAGGTATAGGCAACTTTTCAGGAAGATATTCTAATCGTCTAGCAAAATCACAAGCTATGAACGAACAAGTAGAACCCGAATCAAACAGTACGTAAGCATTTATGTCGTTGATGGGAATAATACCTGCGACAACGTCCCCTGATGCAACTACATCTTGGACTGTCATATTAAAGGTACGGTCCATCGGCCTACCCGGCTGCGCTGGACCCCCAATAGCTAACTTCCCGCTATTAGTGCCCCTTGCCCTTCCTTCCCTTCCTTCTTGGAAATGACTCTTTGCCATGTGGTCAGTTGACCCACACACAAAGCACCCATGATTTTTCTTCGGACTGGGACAGTTAGGTGCGATGTGCCCCTCATGTCCGCAATTATAGCACACGGCCTTCCCCTTGAGATAGACTCATAAATGAGTCTTCCCACAGGTCTTGCAGGCCTCCATTCTCCTCTTCAGGTCTCCTAGCTTTACTCCGGTATTCCCAAACCTAAATACCTTCCTCTTCTCACCACTACCACTAGCTCCTTCTATCTTGATTGCCCCCATCCCCCGTCAATCTTCCCCTTATTCTTCTTATCCTTGTGGTATTGGCTTAATGCCTCACTATCACCTCAGCAATTATCGCCTTCTCTAAAATGGTTCCAAATGAAGTACTTTGGAACACCGAAATACGGTTATAGAGCCAGGGTTTCAAGCCCTGCTCGAACCGTCGCGCCTTCCCAACCTCGGTGTCTACTTGGTGTGGAGCGAAGCTTGCCAATTCATTAAACTTGGCGGCGTATTGGGGCACTATCATGTCCCCTTGTTTCAAATCAAGAAACCGCATCTCCATCCTTTGTTGCATGCTCATGGCAAAGTAGTTCTCGAAGAATATCTCCTTGAACCTCACCCACATTAGATTCTCGATCCCGGCCCTAGCCTGATTGGCTTCCCACCAAAAGTTGGCCTCTCCCTTCATCATATAAGTTGCAAAGGCAACCTTCTGGGCCTCGTCGACATTTGCTATCACAAATGCCTTCTTGATTTCCTTTACCCACGTTTGGGCTTTAATAGGGTCCGTAGTTCCTTTGAACTCAGGTGGACCCACGCTGTTGAAATCCTTAAAGGTAGTAGCTCGTGCTACTCCTGGATTTACGGGGATATTAGCCCCGGTTCTATTAAAGGCAGCTGTTAAAAGGTTCACAAACTCCTGCATCAGGTTAACCGGACCTCCCTCTGGTTGATTCACATTAGCTCCTTGGTTATGTTGCACTCTTCTTGGCGGCATTTTGGTGATACAATAAACAACACATCGCGTTATTATTTCCTTCTTAGTAGTTAATTATTATTCAAGATTAAACTATAACTTAAACATCCATTGCTCAATTGTTCCATAAAAAGGCTTATATTCATTCATTCCTTGTAGTATAATACAACATCGTTCATTACACAACCTAAGCTGATTACATTACTATCCCGCTATTGCTTTTCAAAATTTGGGATTTACAAAAGACTACCCTTTTCTTTACAAAAGAGGGTTTTACGTCATTACTAGATACAAAAATATTTACATATCTAAACTAGTCTATCCACTAATAGATCACATCTACCTCAAGGCATTATCAAAATTTGCCTTGGCAAGACCGGCAATAATATCACTGTTGATAGTATGCCACGTCTGCCCTGCCTCTACCGGATAACCAGCTACCTGCTGCTTGAAATCTGTATGAGAACTCCTATGGATGTAGGACATTCTCCATATCTTCTGACATTTGGTTTTTAGCTCCTCCTTGAGCTCAAAAACCTCATGCTTCAACTCGTGGACTTTTTCCTTAGCCAAAATTCTCTCACCGTGTTCTTGCTCCCACATGGACTCCACGTCCGTCTTATCCTCTATAACCATCTGGAGCTCTGCTTTTAGCTCCTTAACCTCCTGACAGTAATGGATATTTCTATCCAACACTGACATAAATGATGACATCATTGACTCCCCAGGAGCCATCTCTGCTACTATAGGTACTGGATTAAAGGACACTACTTCCACTTCCTCTTCGATCATACTATCGAATACTGATAAGAGGTCAGGATCCTCTGAGTCTCCAGACTCAATAACAACTACTTCAGGTTTTGTCGCTATTGGGTTCGGTATAACCTTTACTTGGTTAACCGACTCTTCACTAACTTCCTGCACATCTAACTGCATTCCATTTACTCCTGACATCTAAATAAAACAATTAAGTTGATTAGTACACGTCAGTAGAATAACAAAAACACATAACATAATCATAATGCATTTTTTTAAAAGGTTATTTTTCTTCTTTTACTTCTTTGACTTCTCTTAAGGTTATGACTTAAGGTTTTTAAATCCCCCCTTAAGTTTTATAACCTAATGCTTTGATACCAACCTGTGACGCCTCCAAATCTGTGTCTCTTCCAACCTGACAGATGGTGCTACATGGTACTACCATTCATACATACATTCAATTGAAATGCCTAAAAAGAACGAATATGTCTTCTATATATTAAAATAATATATACATTCCCCAGGTTCTTCATAACCCTTTCACTTGTTCTTGTTATAATATCAAATATATTACAATCGTTCATCCTATACTATTAAATAAGTATTCTACGGGTTCGTCTCCGCCTTGCCCTTATCCTTGTCGGAGCCTTCGGTCCGTTCGATTTTAGTTGTGTTCATATGGTTCAAGCAAGAGTGAGCATGACTAGCTCAGCAAGTACAACATTTCTAATAAACAACATGCTTGAAACATAGAAATCATATATCTTCAATAATTGAACAATAGTTACGAAGTACTATCCGTAATTCAAAATAGCACTTCTTTTCCTTCAAAACGTTTTACAACAACAATATTATGTAAAACATCAATTTCGGTCCAAGACCTTGAGCATTTCATAAGTTCTTTTGAAAAGGACATCCCGGCACTAAGTCCGTAAGTCCGACATTTCTTACGAGCACTTCTAGGTGATCAGCCTATAGTACTCTATGTTGATCAACACTACATTTATTAAACGTATGTACGTTTAAGTTGAGGCAACCTCACGTGCCTGTCGTATGACGACAAAACATTTTTAGCATACTCAGTCTTCGATTGAAAACCACACCAATATAACTTGGTAAACCTTGTACATGCTTTGATAGAAACATAATTTAAGTCGAGCTGAAAGAATTGGCTTGGACTTCATTATATAATACTTCATGTGTAAGAACACATGAATTATAAAGCTTGTCCAGATTGAACTGGAACAAGGGTTAGAGTACTTGCCTTCAGTTAATAACACGTTCTTTGTTTAAGTCTTTGAGTCTCTACAGTAATGATAATATCACATAACACATTAGGTCATGAATGAGTATACATAGTCCCTAATGTATCTTACCCTTCTTCTCAATCTAAGTATAACTTATATTTGTTCTTATTGGTTCCGGTTTTTTGTTACGTTATTAATATCTTCACATTACATTCATATTCGATTGTTATCTTTAACCTTTAGGCAACATTATTAAGGTTTAACAGTACCTTATAATGCTTTATTAAGTTCTTTAATTCTTTAGTAATGAGTTATTGTTCATGCTATACTTGTAAACCTTCCTCACTGTCTAAAATCTAGGATCTGAAAGCATGCATACACGGCCATCGCTTCTTCATCTCATCTCATGGCAGTGGAAGTTGTGAGTTGAGTCTGACCAAGGGCCTTGCAAGACCACACTTTACTCTCTCCCGTGTCGCAGTAAAGATGTTATCAGATTGTATATGGTATATGCTGCTGATTGCCACCATATATACCTTAGGTTGCCATTGGCCAACTCGTGCACCGTAAAATTTTGATGACTTTTTACTTTGCGAAACTCCCGGACGCATAACTTCTTCGTTATAAGTTTGAATTGGCTTGTTCAAAAGCCTACGCCTCACAAATTATATACTCTATGCATTCATGCAAGAATTTTATCTGTTTGACTTCGTTTGCTAAAATTTCACCTATTAGTTCATTTTTAACGAAAACGATAAACGTTCGTGAACGTTGAACGCTCGTTTCTTTGTTCTAAGTCGGAATCCGGTCATTTTTGAGTCCGCAACTCTATAATGCCAAATATGACTTGTCTCCCTCAAAAACCAATGTTTCTGAGTTCAAACACAAAATACGACTTCCATCCCGAGAATTTCATGAATTTGACTCTTAACGTCCAATCGTGTAAATTCCGACATAACTTGGTTACTAATGATTTGATCATTCTTCTAAATGAATTCTAACCATCATATAAACATTTCAAACTACTTATTACATTAACTTATTTTCAAATTAGGTTTTGACTTATTCTTTATAAGTTCATGGCTTATCAACTTAGTATATGTCATAATATTATAACAAATTGTAAAACAGAAGCTCAAAACAGAACTCGGTAATTAGCAGAATTGCTTCAAGTGTTTTATCGTTAATCCATACAAGTACTTGCATATTCGGTCCTCGTTCGAGCAGAATATCTGCGTTGGCAGAAAACTAGCCCAAACACAGAAATTACTCATGAATTCGATTCTAAATAGTCCTATATTAGTATAAACATACTTATATGGTCATATAACAACTATATAACCAATACCTAACCTCATTAACATCTAATTCCACAAAATCAAGAATTTGATCATTCAAGAATGGAAATTTAACAGAAACTAAAAACGAAGAACAAGAAGGAATTTTATACCTTTGTAATTAGCCGTGTAATTCCCACTTCTTCTACTGATATGTATACAATCACTCACTCTATCTATGCTTTAAATCCCACTTCTTCGCAATTCTCAGCAATGGATTTTAGAGAAGGAGAGTTCATATTTATAGAAGAAATTTTACACAGACATTGCAATTTCCCATTGAATCAAACCCATGGATTGTAGGATTGCATGAAGGTTAAGGGAGAGTTGTTAGATGTTAGTTGAATATCATCATAACCACCACTCCCCCCATAATCATCACCTAGAAAAACTTGGAAGAAGAAAAAGATCATAGGCCTTAGCCTTTATGGAATTCACATGACTGAGAAATGAAAAGTAAATGGGACACTCAATTTGGGACAAATCAAATACTTAGTATTCTTGCAACACTTAGACTATACTCATGCACAAACCTTATTCTTAAGTTATATTGTATACACATAACTACCATACATGAGTTTAACTTAATGTCACAATTTTAATAATTAATATTTCAAGGTAGTAGATGTAATATGGAAATGTAACATACATATAATCCATGTACATTTTATCACACTAGTACACTTTATTAAAATAATAGTTTACAATATGCTCATGGTATATTATTTTAATATATACCCACATACATATTGTCACATACACCTTTCATGATGTATTTATATCATATAGTTTCAATAAATCTTAATACATGGTTACTATATATGGTATAGTCACATAGCGTCACGCTACTCTAGTTGCATTTTATAATTTAAATTATTGTTCGACGCACATAACAATCAATATAATCTTATTATATTAATAACTTACTTATTTGTTTTATGTAAAATAAATAAATTATCCCTTCCTTGATTAATGTATTTATAGATCTCCATAACCATTAATTATCTATATAATTCTTATTATATCTATAGATATATTGCAATCAATAATAATCTCATATTATTAATTAATTGCCGTTATGAATAAATCAATATTCTACCACAACCATAAACAATTAATATTAATTAATGGCTCACTTAATAATTCCTTCGTCGAACATAACACACTTTATTCCATGGTTCATTAATGTCACACATATCACGTAATTGTTTCATTTAATTTCTAAAGTAGAAAGTTAATTTTTCTCTAACTAACCATCGGTGCGATTCTTGATTTATCATTGGGAGAAATAGCAATTTACTGTACTGCATCTACTAACAATGTGTGAAGACTGGTTTAACTTCAAGCCAGTGTCAACTTTCATTGCCAAACTTGTTTGACTCGACATGAATTAATGTCCACAAGAGTGATATTACAAGTCTAAGAGCGTATTGATTACGTATATGAAATCACATGATTAATCTTCCTAATTCCCGTTTTTATTAACTTAGTGAATTTCCTCATTTCACATTATGCCACACAAGGCATTTCACAATTCTCATTGTCAATTCACATTTCTTAATACGCATTGATCTATTACGAATCTATTGAATTAATCGACTCATAAAATAATAACACGTATATTCACATAAATAATATTTCCATTATTATATTCATTTAATAATACGTGGAAATTCTCAGGTATTACAGTTCTCTTGACAGCTACTGCATCTGCTGACTTTCCTTAGTTAGACACTTTTACTGAAGTCTTCTTTTGATATACTTGTGGAAGACTTCATCTTAAATAGCTTCACAACTCAATCTGGATACTGATTGGGTTGGTGCTTAAGTCTTATGTTAGCTTGCAAGCCATCCGTTGAGTGTTCTCTAGTTTCCTTAAGGTGGAATGTATCTTTGCAACTCAGACCAGAGGCTTCATCCTTTGGATATTCTAGGAGTGCTCATTTGTTGAGAATCGTGTTTACTCTATGATTCTACCTTGGCGTTGTGAGTACTTCTATTGAAGCCTTAGTTCTGCACTCTACAATTTAGCTTGGGTTCTACAGACACTACGACTCCTAGATCAGATCTTGATACTCTACGATTTCTGTCTTTAAGCTTGTTGTCTTCGTCTGATCTAGCTCGACTACGATTTCTGCCTCCAATATGATCAGTAGACTCTACGACTCCGAGTGTGGTCTACGATTCTTGACTTGGCTTTGGCAGATGCTCGTTCGGTTCTTAGACAGGTTGTCTCTACGATTCTGAATATGACTTCCTCAATAGACTACGGCTTTGAGGAAGTTCTTCTCGACACACTACGATCCATCCTTGTATCTCTTGGCAGTCTACGAACTCTGAGATCTACTATCTTGCAGACTACGATTCCGCCTTGATAGTTCTCAAGCTTTCCTTGACTCTCCCAACAGACTACGATTTCTGGTGCAGTGCTTGACGATCAGACATGCCTATCTATTACATTATAAGATCAACCTAACAAGCTTGATCTTTCTATATTTATAGTCCTTGTACATCATTTCTTTTTAAGGACTTTACAAAGCTATTTTGCTTATGTAGGATCAACCTAGCATATTTGATCAATTAATTCTAAGTCCTGGTACATTTGTTCCTATTATCTATCAAAGAACTTTATAGCTTTTTTTAATGCAAGCATACTTGCATATTCATTCATTATATCATAATCAAATCATATGTAAATAGGAATATCATCCACATGCTTATTCCTAATAGGTTATAAGAAGAAGATAAGAATATAAATCATCAAAGATGATAATCGTATGAGTTAAGACATCTCCGTATATTGTAACGCCGTAAAACGATAAAGAAAGGTGGTTACGTAAACTTAGGTTATAAAAAAAACCAACCATAAGGAGTAAAGTTAAGCTTAAATCAATGCATAAGTCAAGTATAGGACTAATTGGTGTACATGTTATTTCCTTATATGTTATATAGGGATTGGAATGAGCAGTTCAACGTAAACTCTAAGCTGTAGCTGTGCGTAAGGCAAGTTTCCTAACTTCATTCATATTTGAAATGAATGCTAGTTTCTTAAACTTCTCAGATGTTGAACATGAGAAGTTTTATCTATGTGCAAATGTGTGATATTTGTATAAGGTAGTAAAATGTATTAGGCCTTGTGCAACAATTTTAACACTTCAGTGTTTCTATGAGATGAATTTTCTGTGATTAAAATGTTCAATATGAAAATGTTCCATTTATACATGAACCGTTATTGTTAAGTCTGTGCTAATGATTCTAGCCAAACAGAATGTGTATGAAAAATGTAGAAGAATGAAAGTATTTCAAAGTGTATGTGACTAATGTTTTAAAATGATAGGAATCAGAGTTTATTCCTATTATTCAAGCTACTTCATAATCTTTGTTCGGTTATTGAAGTCTTAAAAAAATGTTTAAATTCTTGAAGTTATTTATTCAACTGTTATGACTTGCTGAGAAATTGAATGCTCACACTTGCTTTAAATGAAAAACAATTTCAGCGTACGAGTAGAAGAACTTAAGGATCCCGTAAAGATCAAGTTGATCGATATCCAAACGAAGTGCCATTCAGTATGTGAATGAGCGTGAAGATCAAGCCAATACTTGTAATATAGAATAATGTAATTAAATTGTAGAATAGTTTAATGAACTGTTATGTATCCTTGGTGGCGGATGAAAGTCACTCTTGTAAGATGTAAAGAATAATGTAATTATCATTATTTATAATGAATGGGGTTATAAGGTATTAGAACCTGGGTTGGAGAATATATGTTGTTATATTTAGCTATATAATGATCTATGTTTAGAAGGAGATGGGATCGTGACGTACAGAATTCGGGTGTAAAGATAGACCAGATTTCGGGGCGTTATATAAGAGAACTTCAAAAGGCAACACGTGAAGTGATTTCTGTATGTTCTTCTATGAAAGATAACATCTCTTAATTAAAAGAAGACATATCTTTATTAAAATATGACATATCATCCATAAAAGAACGCCTTATTGATTTGCGGGCAAATCTTCAAGTAGAGCAAGAGAAAGAAAAAGAGGGTGTTCCAAATTTTGGGCCGACAGACAGTTGTGACGTGTCCATCGAAATTCTTGACGTTCAAAAAGTTGAACCAGAGATTATGTATGAGGAACAAATTAAGGAAACATCTAACATCTCTTTTGAGTTGTTCGTTACCGAGGAAAAGACGATTTGAGAAGTTGATCCAATTGAAGTTGACTTCGTTGCTCCAGAAAGCTTATTTTCAGTACCTTTGAATACGAATTCTCTTTGTAAAATTTATGAGCCTTACCTCGTGATGATGTTGTCAAAGGTGTTCTAAAATGTTCTTCCGTTGCAAAGGAGTTCATTTATTATTCTTTCACATTATAGAACTCGAGGTTGAGTTTTCTTCAACAAAAGGAGAATGATGGGGTCTCCAAGTCAAGAACAAAGAAAAGATTTTTTATATTTATTATTTGGAGTTTTTATTATGTTTAATATAACAGTAGTTGATGTGATTTGTGTATTTTATTTATTAGTGGGCATTTAGGATATTAATTAGTGATTAGGAATTATTAATAAGGGTAATTTAGTCATTTAGTATTTTATTATTTCCAAAGTAAAATTAGGGGTTGAGTCTCTTTAAACAGTGATGTAATCCTCCAAAGTTATTTAGACTATAGATTATTGATATTGGAATTGATTATTTTATTATAACGTAGAGGTATCTTACCGTGGAGGTATTTTATCCATCTTGGTGTTGATCGTAGAGCTGATACACTTGAGAGATCCTAGTGGTTTAAACGTAGAGTTTAAATCCTAGTTTGTTTTTCATTAATCATTCACCCTAGATTTGTCGTGCATCATAGAACATCCCAAAAGTTATTTTATAAGGTTTTTAGGCAACAAGCTGCAGTAACAATGTTATAAAAGGGGGCATAAGTTTGTCTTTGTTAAGATATAGATATGGACAATTGTACTTGATGATGCTACTTCAGATGATGTGGTAAACACACTAAGACATATCTATTGTACCTGTGTGGCACTATTTTGTTTCCAACCAAAAGTAAAAATGTTGCACATCTTAGATTTGTTGTTATTGGAAAGATTGGAAGACATAGATATTCAGTTAATTATTCACCCTAGATCTGTCTCGCGTTATAGAACATCCCAAAT
Organism: Panax quinquefolius; assembly: GCA_020205615.1. Taxonomy (NCBI): domain Eukaryota; kingdom Viridiplantae; phylum Streptophyta; class Magnoliopsida; order Apiales; family Araliaceae; genus Panax; species Panax quinquefolius. The sequence continues at coordinate 100,233,990 of CM035154.1, read as the reverse complement.
GTTATTTTATAAGAGTTTTTGGGCAACAAGCTGAAGTAATAATGCTATAAATGGGGGCATAAGTTTATCTTGGTTAAGACATATATATGGACAAGTACCTAATGATGCTACTTCAGATGGTGTGTTAAAACACACTAAGGCAACACGATTGGTAAAAATATTGTGCATCCTAGATAGTTATTGTTATTGGAAAGATGGGAAGACATAGTTACATATGTTTGGGGCGCAATAATTTTAGAACATTTGTATATGGGTTTGCATGATGTTACTTGCAAAATAGCAAAAACATTCGCAGGATGTGCACCCATTCTTATGATGTGGGCTCATGAAAGGTTCAACATTGGTAGTCCTACCCCTAGGCCTAAGTCAAAGCTTTGATATAATACGACATTATTGAGTTTTAAATGCCTAACAGATTTATGAGGCAATTTGGATATTTGCAATCGTATCCATATAATGTTGAAAACTTGGTGGAATTAAGGGAGGAACATAAATTATTTGAGAGAATAAATTATGAAAATCATAGGTCCAATTATATTCAATTGTGGGAGGCCTACATAAAGAGTTTAGAAGGGTAAGTGTTGGAGGCTTTGCATCAAATATGTACTAAGGATTATATGAAATGGTGAAAAGAAATTACTCAGAGACGGATACACCATCGTCGACCCTTTAGGCGTCAAGGGGAAGATTATGAGGCACGTGCATTCATCGACCAATATGTGGCTGTAAACACTGTAAGATGTTCAATTTATAATATTTATTAATGTTTTGTGTTTTAAATTGATGACCTTGTTTTACTAATATAAATTTTGTTTTTTTTAATTCTAGGTTAAGACTGTAAAAGCTATATTTGAAAAGTTTTTGTCAATTGAACATCCACCTGAGTTAAGAACCATGTATGAGACATGGTTCAATACATTGTACCAACCATTCATGAATGATTATAGAGGGGTTCCAATCAATCCAAATCCAATGCAACCTCAAGTTGGACAAATGGAGATTGACATGACGGGATCCTAACCTACGGTTTAAGAGACTCAGCCTAGCGTTGGCCCTTCTACTCAACATATTAGTAGGAAATTGCTGGTTAGAAGGAGAGAGGGAACAAAGAACACTCACTTTGTTAAGTACTTAAAGATAGATAAAATCACTTGGTTAAATCACCATTGGTTTAGTCCAACTCATGACCCATCAGACTTTCCTCATATCCATCCAGGCAGTCTATACAACTTAGATTTTAAGGACGTGAATTGTCTAAGACCCAATGGTTGGTTATGGGCGCATGTTTTGGATGCGTATTTGTTGTTGTTAAAAGACAGAGACACTAAGATGTGGAATGAAGGTATCCAATGATGGACTTTATTTTATTTCATGCCAACATACTTGACGGAGTTAGGTGGCACCCAAAAGTTATCGAGTGTCGAAGTAAGCATGGAAACCACACACAAATTTCTAAGAAGTTACATCAATCCTCCAGTTGGTGCCTTAGTACATGAGTGTTATTACATATTTATTCCAATCTTCAACAAAAGCAACCATTATTTCTGCTTATTTATTTGGAGTGTCAACAAGTGGAAAGTAATGCTATTTGAGCAACTTTATGATGACAAACCATTAATGCCATTGTCACAGTTATACCAAAAATTCTTTGCGGTTGTGGTGAGTTCATTAATATATTACTTATTTTTCATGTCATCACACATACATATATTGTATAATTAAATGATGGTTTTGTGGTTTAGAAGTGGAGTTAGTTCATTTGCCGCTACGTCAGGCAAATCCTACAACAAAGTGGCTAAGATCGAAGCTGAAAGTTGAAGTCTATGTCAATAGGATGAGGCAATGGAATTTAGATGATTGTGGCATATATGTTGCAAAGTACTTAGATTTCTTTTTGCACCGTATAAACATTGTGAAGGAGGTAGAGTCTTATCGAGGATTATAACTTTAGATTTAGAATAACACATGGACTTAAGATGTACAAAGCTAGGGATATTTATGAAAAATATATTTATAACGAACAAACTTGAGATTTGGATTCAAATGAAGACTAGTGAATGTATATTTGACTAACTTTTTTAATACATTGATTTAGTAACTCGGGTTAATATTTTTAAAATGATTCCATTTTTGTATTTATGTAAGAGTGGATGTCGTTCTAAGCATTATGTATTAAAGTTTGTGTGGTTTGTATTGTTGTGCATCAGTTTGAAGCTCTGGCTAATATATACTCCTTCCCAATCTTCCCATTAGAATATTGCCATTGAAAGTAGTTTGAAATGCCTCGCAGATCATGAGTTATTTGATGTAGAGTGCAGATGTGACATGACATCCCCTTTTTCATCTTTCTAACACTACAATCTACTGTTTCACCTACCCCGTCAGAGATGTCACTTTGATGCCTCGGGAAGGTAGTCTTCTTTATTTCTCCTTTCTGACTTCTTGATTAGAACATCAGGATATGTCCTCTTGCATCGATGCTCTCAATAAGCCATATTCGAATATCACTCTTCAGATTAAACCGTTGCCAATGCTTCAATCTTCATATGACCGAACTCTACGATTCTGATGCATATTCTTGGACCTGATTATAGTGTCATGTTGAATATTGCTCATCTACCGATTGAGACAGTACTACAATCCTGAAGAGTGTTCATTGGATCTTCAATGTAGAACACTTCTTTCTTCATTTATGCAGTGCTTCAATACTTCTATTTTCCTTGACTGATCACAGGAACTGATAGCTTGACTCCTAGTTTTGGTCTCTTCTGAATAGCAAGACACCTTAGATTTATGGCATGCCCAGCTCGGTTTCTCCTTGTGATCTCCCGTTCACTTATCATCAATGGACTGACCCATGGTTAATCACTTTAGCCTTGTTCTTCATAAACAGACCAGTATCTCTGTGTACACTTCATTAGTTCATTCTTTTGCTTGGCAAACACTACGATCCTAGTTGACCCCAAGATCATTATTTTCTGCTCTCTTGATAGCTACTACACTTGCTAACTTTCCTTAATCAGTTACTGAAGTCTTCTTCTGATCAACTTGTGGAAGACTTCATCATGAATAGCTTCACAACTCAATCTGTAAGTTGATTGGGTTGATGCTTAGATCTTCTGTTAGCTTACATGCCATTCGTTGAGTGCTCTCTAGTTTTCCTTAGGTGGAATGTATCTTTGCAACTCAGACCAGAGGCTTCATTACTTTGGATATTTTGGGAGTGCTCATTTGTTGAGAATCGTGTTTGCTCTACGATTCTGTCTTGGCGTTGTGAGCACATCTGTTGAAGCCTTAGTTCTGCACTCTACGATTAAGCTTTGGTTGTGCAGACACTATGACTCTGAGATCAGATCTTGACACTCTACGATTTTTATCTTTATGCTTATTGTCTTCATTTGATTTTGCTAGACTACGATCTCTGCCTCTGATGTGATCAGTAGACTCTACGACTCTAGGTGTGGTCTACGATTCTTGACTTGGCTTTTGCAGATGCTCGGTTGGCTCGTAGACAGGCTGTCTCTATGATTTTGAACATGACATCCTCAGCAGACTATGGCTCCGAGGATGTTCTTCTTGACACACTACAATCCTTCTTCGTCTCACCTGGCAGTCTACGAACTCTGAGATCTACTATCTTACAGACTATGATTTTGCCTTGATAGCTCTCGAGTTTTCCTTGACTCTCCTAGAAGACTACAGTTTCTGGTGTAGTGCTCGATGATCAGACAAGCCTATCTATTACATTTTAAGATCAATCTAACAAGATTGTGTTAGTTCCTAGTAGGCACAATATAGATCTAGAAGGGGAGGGGGGGTTGAATAGATCCTTAGAATTTCAAAATACTTTTTCTCTATTAAGTTATATTGCTCATTAAGTAGCACATGACAAACTTAAGAATCTTTTCAAGCACAGTGGAATAAGTAAAAGATCCCCTTCATTGGTATATTCATAATCAGACATACATTGTTCGTAGAGTTACTTTAGTAGTAAGCAGTTAAAACATACATAGCAGTTATAGCAGTTAATATACATAATGTAAATGACATAAAATAAAAGAAAAAAGGGATTTTAAGTGGTTCAGAGACTCAAGCTCCTAATCCACTCTTCTGCTTTCAACTAGCAGGAGTTCCACTAAAGAAGGGCAGTACCCTGAATCACTAAGATTCCTTCAACGCCAGCAGCCTTGGGACTTCAGTTCACTAACAACTCTTCAAGGCCAGCAGCCTTGGAACTTCTCTAGTTCCCTTGGAACTCTTCAAGCCCAGTAGGTTTGGAATCTTCATTTAGTCCCTTCGCACAGGGACCCCTCAAGCCCTGGCTTCTTGTTGTTGTAGTTGTTGTTATTGTTGGTGCTGAGCTGCTAAGATGTCATTAAGCTCTAAACATCTTTTGTACTTAACAGCTTGGTGTGGTCCTCTATGCATTCTGCTTCGAGTCTGGACCCCATCTTCTTTGGTGCAGCTGATCGTCACTCTTTTCTGCTCATCTTCATCTGGTATCAGCTTTGCACCATCACAATCTGCGTTTACTAAGTCTCTATGCTTTTGATAGACTTTGTCTAGCACTTAGCAACTCCTGAACCCTTCTTGAATACTTTGCAGATATGGTTCTACACTTGTTCAGTTTCAGCTTTCGGTTCATGGTGATTCGTGGAGTGGCTCTCTTGATCTTCTTTGTACTCAGCCACTTTTCTGAATGTTATCTTCTTGGCCTTCTCAGCTCTCAGCTTGGTTGCCATCTTTAGTGGCATTCTCATCTTTATTGAGTGAAACTTTGATCTATTTGAGTCCTTCTTCAAAGCTGCTTCACTTCCACCTTAGTAGTCTCACTGTCACTGAGACTTGTTCTATTGATCTTTAGTGGAACTCGTAGAGTCAACAATAGCATTCACCAACTCAACGATTCTGCAACTTTTCAATCATTAGCAACTCTTGATCTTTGAAGCTCTGTTGATTTATACTCCTTCCCAATCTTCCTGTTTGAAAGTAACCGTTGAATGCTATTCAAATTGGTTTGCAGATCTCGAGTTATTTGGTGCAAACTGCAGATGTGACATAACACCTTTTTCTAACTTTCTGACACTGCAGTCTACTGTTTCACCTACTTCATCAGAATTGTCACTTTCATGTCTCGAGCAGGTTGTCAACTTTATTTCTTCCTTCTAATTTCTAAATCAGAGGTTGTCCTTTTGCATCGATGCTTTCAATAAGCTTTATTCGAATATCAGTCTTCAGATTGAGCTATTGTCAATGCCTCAATCTTCAGTTGTTCGCACTCTACGATTCTGATGCATATCTTTTTAGACTTGATCGTAGTGTCTTGTTGACTGTTGCTTCTTAACTTGTAGAGTTAACACTACGATCTTGAAGAGTGTTTATTAGATCTCCAATGTGGAACACCTCTTCGTTCTCTAGTGCAGTGCTTCAACACTTCTGGTTGCCTCGACTGTTCTCAGATACTGATGGCTTGACTTCTTTCTCTGGCCCCTTCTGAATAACAAGACACTTCAGATTTGTGGCGTGTCCAGCTCACTTTCTCCTTGTGATCTCCCGTTCACTTATCACCAATGGATTGACCCAATGCTTAATCACTTTAGCCTTGTTATTCAGAGGCTGGCCAGTATCTTTGTGTATACTCCATTAGTTTCTTCTTTGTTTGGAAAACACTACGATTCTGGTTACTTTCAGGATCATTATCATCTTTCTTATTTACAGCCACTGCATATGCTGACTTTCCTTAGTTAGCTACTGAAGTCTTCTTATGATCATCTTGTGGAAGACTTTACCTTGAATGGCTTCTCAACTCAATTTGGATGCTGATTGAGTTGATGCTTAGATCTTCTATTAGCTTGCATGCCATTCGTTGAGTGCTCTCTAGCTTCCTTTATGTGAGATGTATCTTTGCATTACCAACCAAAGGTTTCATTCCTTTGGATATTATGGGAGTGCTCAATTATTGAGAATCGTGTTTGCTCTACGATTCTACTGTGGCCTTGTGAGCACATCTGTTAAGGTCTTAGCTTTGCACTCTACGATTCAGCTTCGGCTATGCAGCCACTAAGACTTTGAGACCAGATCTTGATACTACGATTTCTGTCGTTGTGCTTGTTGTCTTCATCTGATTTATTTCGACTATGATCTCTGCCTTTGATACGATCAGTAGACTCTATGATTTTGAGTGCAGTCTACGATTCTTGAATTGGCTTTGGCAAATGCTCGGTTGGCTCGTAGGCAGGTTGTCTCTACGATTCTGAACATGACTTCCTCAGCAGACTACGACCCTAAGGAAGTTCTCCTTGACACACTACGATCCTTCTTCGTCTCTCCTGGAAGTCTACGAACTCCGAGATCTACTATCTTGCAAACTACGATTCTGCCTTGATAGCTTTCGAGTTTTCCTTGACTCTCCTGGCAGACTATGATTTCTGGTGCAGTGCTCAACGATCAGACAGGCCTATCTATTACATCATAAGATCAACCTAACATGCTTGATCTTACTATATTTATAGTGCTTTTACATCATTTCTTTTTAAGGACTTTACAAAGTTGTTTTGCTTATGTAGGATCAACCTAACACATTTGATCAATTCATTCTAAGTCCTTGTACATATGTTTCTATTATCTATCAAAGGACTTTACAGCTTTTCTTAATACAAGCATACTTGCATATTCATTCATATATATATATATATATATATATATATATATATCATAATCAAATCATATATACATAGGAATATCATTCACATGCTTATTCTTGACAATATCCCCTATTTGATTATAACAAAAACAATAAGTGCATATGCATGTTATGAATGAATCTTATATACAGTGAGCAGCTGTATTTTTAAAGCAGATAATCATGAATGTCATTTCTAATGATGTGGAATTAAATACACTGACATTTTACATCCTGGATCCAGAACATACCTAACTAGTTAGAGATATACCTCTCTTGGCTCCATATATGCTTCCAGGATGTCTGTTGATTAACTATTCATCTGTTTGATCTTCTTGCACCTGCTCACCTTGGAACGTCAACTTTATTTCTTTTATTTGCTCCCCCTCAGTTGTATGCTTCTCTTTTTCTTCTTCTAGCTCCTCCACAACCTTAGGCTCATCATCCTTTGGCTCCCCCTCAGATGTTGAACCATTTTCTTTTCCTGCTTTCTTCTTCTTTGTCTTCCTTTCTTGTTTGCTCCTGCTCTCCTTGCCTTTTCGTGAATGCCTCTTACTTTGCCTTTTTCTATGATGAGCCATTTTCTTTTCCTGCTTTCTTCTTCTTTGTCTTCCTTTCTTTTTTGCTCCTGCTCTCCTTGCCTTTTCATGAATGCCTCTTACTTTGCCTTTTTTTATGCTTCTTTTTCTCCCCCTTTTTGTCATTAAGCACTTGAGAGAGCTGTTCCATGTTGGACATAAGCTACTCCATTAGATAAGAGGAATTAGCAACTTCAAACTTGAGTTCTTGTTGACTCAGCTCAAGTTGCATGGAGAAGGACTGATTCATGTGGTCAATCTTGTCAGAGAGGGCTTAGAGTTGTTCTTCATTTTGCCTTACGTATGCTTGAGGGCTTACGCTTTTGATCATTTATGGCTCTAAGATAGATGTCATCTCTCTCTTTGATTTTTAGAGATACATCAGCCACAGTAGCTTGGATTCTGTCTTGAACTGAATTGTCTTTTGTTGTTGTCAGCATCTTTGACTTTTCATTGATTTGAGACATCTTCTCAATCGAGGTTATCGAAATTCTTTAATAATTCTGCTCCGCATGGAAATTTGATCATCGGTTGGGCGACCTCTTGTGGAACACTAGATTGGACTCTACGATTCTCATCCTTGGACAGATCATTAAAGGTATTGAGAATCTGAGAAATCGTTGAATACCAATCGTGGGAGGATGCAGGAATGTCATATAGTTGTGCTTGGGCAGATAGAGACATCTGAATCTAGACTTGATCATCATCAGTGGTAGAGTGAACAGACTCTACTATCAACGTCTTTGCCATATTCCTTTTTCCATCAGAGTCCACTCTACGATCATAAGGAATATAATGATTTTCAGCATGTCGGTAGATCTTGTAGTGGGGCTTGTCGTTGATCATCATGGTTGCAAACTTCTTAACCCTGGGGAAATTTTGTGACACCAGTTCCAAATTTGGAAACTAAGAATAACACTAGCTGAAGTATCTTTCATCTCTCTCAGTGTGTGCCTTTAACCATGGCATCCATGGGAAGAACCAACTCATTAGAAGGTCTTCAGAATTATTCAGTATAGTTGTGCAATCTAACTTCATATTTTTCCAGTTATGAAGCACTTCATCTGTAGTCATCCTTACAACTCGAAGTTGTTCATTTCCATGATTTATCCATCTTGTTGGTGGTTCTGCTGGTGGCTCATCAAAGACTTCCACGACAATTCTTCTGCTAATTCTGGCCGGAGAAAGAATAGGATAGTATTCTAGTTCCTTATATTCCTGATGTACAGAATCGGAGCCTTTCTCTATCTCTTCCCTTTTTGAGCTTGAGTTTTGTTGATTCCTTTCATCATATTCATCAATAGATTTTTCTTGCTGAATTTCATTTTCAGAATCCTCTTCAGCAATGTCTTCCTTGGAATCATCTTCTTGATCTTTGGTCTATCTTGACATTCTCTTCCCACGATCTTGATTCATCATCACTTAATTTAATGACTGTATTAGAGTGCTCACTTCTCTTTTTGGAGGCAAATTGAGCAATCAATCTGTGACTCCTTCTTCTTCTTGGAGGTTCAGTTATGGGAGAATCAGATACTTCTTCTTCTTCTTCAGACTCTGAGATCTTTGAGTCAGCAGACAAACTTTCTTGAGATTCATCATTGGCAAGGGCAGATATTTCTTTTTCAATCTCATCATCTTTTGATCCATCATGAGAGCTTGTTGGAGCATTTGCATTTGGAGATTCAGATGAGTCATCTTACAGCTCATCTTCAACTTCAAAATGAGTACTCTGAGAATTGGTCATAGTGCTTACATATTCTTCTTTATCAGCAAAGTTTACATCTTCTTTCATGGATCTAGCTCCACCTTCATCATTGGATCCATTCTCCGGGGACTCAGTCTTGAGATTATCAGTTCCCTTCTCTTCCTTTGACTCTACGTCCTTTTCTTTGTCAGATGTGCTTCCTTAGGGAACTGGAACTTGTCTGTTTACCACTTTAGCTTTCTTTCTGGATGGCCCTTGAGATAGTCTGTTAATTCTTCTCTTTGTGATTTTTGTAGTTGAGACCTTTTCATTTCCATCCTTATCTTTGGAGGAGAGACTTATTGATGGGGCCTCAGTTTTCCTCATGTTATTAGATTTCTTCTTGGCTGGTGTGGTTGCTTTTGGTACAGGATCATCATATTCAGAACTTTCTACTTCTTTTGCCTTCCTCTTCTTTGTAGAGGCCTTGCTACTACTCCCAGTTGTCAACCTCCTGTTTTCTTTTGGATTTTTCTTCTAATTCATAAATAGTTGTGGAGACATTACTTTGTGCACATTCAGAGGTTCTCCCTCATTATCCTTGATCTTGCTTCCTAGCTTCTTCTTCATCACTATGCTTAGCAGACTTCCATGAAATACTTTTGTAAGAAGTTTGTCTGTAAATTTCTTCAACTCAGCCTTTTCCATCCATTTGGAGATTTGATCGAAAAGGATAGCTCCAAAGTTGATTTGCTTCTTCAGAACTATAGCAGACATAATCTTCAACTGTTGGTCGAGTATAGTGTCGTGTGCAGTGTCCTTGCATAGTATGCATTTTCCTACTACCTTAGCGAGGAACTCGAATTCCTCTGGAAATTCCTTTTTCTTCATATCCTTCAGACTAGGGTTTATTTGGTACCCCATAATCTCCTTTGCTTTCTTAGTGTCAATCTCATCAAGGTTTTTTAGTCCTAAGTCAGGAGAACCTAAGCATTGGTTGATATCAGATGATTTCAGTTTTAGAGACTGACCTTTAACCTTGGTTGAAAGAGTTCCAGCATTTATGAATGCATTTGAGTAGAATTCCTTAACAAGTTTAGTGTATACTCGAGTGCTTGCCTCAAGACATTATGAGAAATCCAGCTTTCTTCACGAGTTTAAGAATGTCTCTGAACTTCTTTTCGGATTTCTCAAATGACTTGGTTTCGAGTTGAATGCCGGTGATTACTCTTGATCTTCCATTTGAATGATTCGAGGAATATGGATATTGATTCAGGGAGATTTATGGAGTATGGCTGATTGTGATTTGGACTCTGGAAATTTAAGTGGTTTGGCTTCGAAGAGAATTCTAGGGTTTAAAAATGGGAGGGAGAAAGGTTCAAGAGATTCTGATAACTGTTTGCAGATTTGAATCTATCTTTATGGCAGTTCCTTCTTACTCTACATATGCTGTGATGTGTCACCCAGTCATTGGTTGCACAATGCCTAGTAACAAGCTGTAACTCCCCAGTAACTTGTCAGTTAGTTGTCTCTTTTAGAAGAGTGGACGTTTGATTGGCCTGGATTGACCTTTGACCTTTGAGTTCGTAGGGTAGCATAATAGAACAACTATTGACTCTAAGTTTTCCTTTATTAACTCAACAATCAACTCTCTGAAAGATGTTGCAGTGGATGATTTTGACATTACTTCTCATTTTGAACCTCCACGCCTTATCCATTGTTGTGCTTTATGAAGCCTTGGGCACTTTCCTTCAGCAGGACATCTTTCCAACTAGCATTCGAACTTTTCTTTCTTCATTTTGAATGATTGAGCAATTTTCATGTTCTTCCAACTCCTCATAAGTTAGGAGTAGTCTCTTGTAAGACTGCGATCGTAGATTCTGTTTCTACGATTGCTGAGTTTACATAACGATCGTTGAGGTTACATCACAATCATTGAGTTTTCTCAAACTTTACTCTACGATTGTTGACTGTCATGATCCTTGAGATGAACTTGATTAAGCAATTCTTTCGGGTAAAGGTAGCTCAGGAAGGGCCAACCTCTTAGAGTGAGCTAAGGGCTAGGTTTGTCACTGAGGCGCTTTCCAGATGAAGTACTTTAGAAGTGATTTGCACTGATATCTCATTTAACCTTTTCTGGTGGTGAGGTCCTTTACCACTTTAGACAATTGCATTTGCTGTAATCGTGGTGTCCTTCTGCTATTCCACTATGATCAGATGTTTTATCGTAGGCTCTCTATGGTTTTAAGTTGGGTGGCTGAAAGGTTATCAGTAGTTCGTTTTGAAATGTTCCTACTGACTATGGATCTTCATTTGGTTCATCAGCCACAAAGTTTTGGGACTTTGTAGCTGGTACACTGTTTCATAGTATATCTCAGTTTGTTGTTCCTTAACATATCATTGCTCCCCGTGGTTGATGTTATGTTCTCAGATAGATGTGATTCCCTTTTCTTTATGTGTATTAGAAGACAGCCTTGCATATCTCCTTCTGATTGGAATCACCAAATCTTCTTATATCGTAGATATGGGCATCTTCAAGGTTGATCATTCTACGATCCTTTGACAGCACTTCAAACGTAGTCTTCTTTTACAGTTTGTATTTTGTGGAGTTCTGCTCCCGTAATGAGTTCCTCATGTTTGATGCTTGATGATCCTCTGTGGTGAGCTTTCGTGAGGAGTCTTTTCTTATGACCTGCTTTGAATGATTGAGCGTCTAAGACCTTTTTACATCTTTGGTTGAATGATTTACTTCCTTATAAGAGTCAGCAACAATGTGAGCTTCATTCAGATTAGCTCAGCAAGTCTTCCTGGACAGGCTTTGACCAATAGGAGTTTTATCATAATCACTTCTGAACAGTCTTAAGCCTTCTGCTGGTTGAATTTTCTTGACTGAAGTCTTCTGCTTCAGCATTCCTTAGTGTGGTCATATGGACCAGGTACCTACAGGTTATAAATTTCTATTTTTGGTACCCATGATTAAATAGGTCCTGCTAGGTTAGTTTTCTAAACCCTTATTCCTCATATATTTGGATAATCATCATATTAATCACCAATAATCATATTCATGCATGTAGCTAGTTTAGATAATACATTTTGAGATGTATGATGGTGACTGTGTGAGATTTGCTATTTTAATAAACCACTCTTTTTCTTTGATGGTTTTATCATTTGCTAGGTTGTGTTCACAGGGTTTAAATGTTCACAGAGTGAGAATCAACTCTACAATTTATTTATATCTAGTTGATTCATAGAGGATATCAGTTTCTATGAATCTTCAAGATGCTCTTGTAGAACTGATCATACTCTGTGTGTTATTAAACACTTAGACCATAGGTTGTACATATATACTAACCCATCAGCAAAGATTACTTCACATAAAATTATTTTAACCTGTGATACTATTATGACCCATTTCAGATTTCTTTCAAGATGTCATCTTCAACCTAAAACTTGGATGGAGATAAAGTTTATAGGCATTTGAGTTTCCACCCTCAGTATACTTTCTCTCTTCACTTTTTTAGGTAGATTATGATTCCTTGAAATAATGTTGTTATAGTTCATAAGGGATGCAATCATGATGTACATATTTACATAAGTGAGGAACCATACCTTTTTACTGTTAGTTTCTTAAAAGTCATTTATCTAAGATATACTGAGTTTAGGCATTGATGTGCATAGTTTCTCAATTTCTCTTGACAGCTAGCTGCTCCAATTGACCTTCAATCAATCAGTCATGGTCTTAAAGATGCAAGCTAAGAGAATATCACCATCTTTAGTCCTTTGACATCCTTGAGTTTACACGGTTTACATTTGAACTTTTACATCTTTTTTCATGTATGGCCTTTTCATCTTTTTGGTGGATGTTTGATTCTTTTCTATTGATGTCTCTGAGCTTTCTAGCTTTGGTCTTGATTGCAAGATTGGCCAAGTGGCGAGGATTGGTCTTGTTGATATGGCAATCAAGAATATGGACCAATCTGAGCAGCTTCAGGTGTATATGCACTTTTGCATGTACACAATATTACCAATGTGTGAGCTCATCTACATATAACAAGTGACTTACTACTAAACTAAGTTTAGAAATTATTTATGCTGAGGATCAGACTCAAAGCAATTAGATTTCGAATATAGTATGAGAACCTGCTCTGATACAAATTGTTAGTTCCCAGTAGGCACAAAGTAGATCTAGAAGGGGGGGTTGAATAGATCCTTAGAATTTCAAAATACTTTCTCTCTATTAAGTTATATTGCTCATTAAGTAGTACATGACAAACTTAAGAATCTTTTCAAGCACTGACGGAATAAGTAAAAGATCCCTTCATTGATATATTCATAATCGGACATACATTGTTAAGTAGAGTTACTTTAGTAGTAGCAGTTAAAACATTCATAGCGAGTTATAGCGGTTGAATGTACATAATGTAAATGACATAAAGTAAAAGACACAAGGAGTTTTAAGTGGTTCGGAGACTCGGCTCTGATCCACTCTTCTACTTTCAACTAGCGAAGTTCCACTAAGGAAGGGTAACAACACGAATCACTAAGATTCCTTGAGGCGGCTGACCTTGGGACTTGATTCACTAAGAACTCTTCAAGGCCAGTAGCCTTGGAACTTCTGTAGTTCCCTTGGAACTCTTCAAGCCCAGCAGGCTTGGAATCTTCACTTAGTTCCTTCGGACAAGGACCCCTCAGGCCCTGGCTTCTTGTTGTTGTAGTTGTTGTTATTGTTGGTGCTGAGCTGCTAAGATGTCATTAAGCTCTAAACATATTTTACACTTAGCAGCTTGGTGTGGTCCTCTATCCATTCTGCTTCGAGTCTGGACCCCATCTTCTTTGGTGCAGCTGATCGTCACTCTTTTCTTCTCATCTTCATCTGGTATCAGCTTTGCACCATCACCATCTGGGTTTGCTAAGTCTTTATGCTTTTGATAGACTTTTCCTAGCACTTAGCAACTCTTGAACCCTTCTTAAATACTTTGCAAATATGGTTCTGCACTTGTTCAGTTTCAGCTTTCGGTTCATGGTGATTCGTGGAGTGGTTCTCTTGATCTTCTTTGTACTCAGCCACTTTTCTGAATGCTATCATCTTGGCCTTCTCGGCTCTCAGCTTGGCTACCATCTTTACTGGAATTCTCATCTTTGTTGAGTAAAGCTTTGATCTGTTTGAGTCCTTCTTCAAAGCTGCTTAACTTCCACCTTGCTAGTCTCACTGTCACTAAGACTTGTTCTATTGATCTTTAGTGGAACTCGTAGAGTCAACAATAGCATTCACCAACTCAACGATTCTGCAACTTTTCAATCATCATCAACTCTTAATCTTTGAAGCTCTGTTGATTTATACTCCTTCCCAATCTTCCCGTTTGAAAGTAGCCGTTGAAAGCTATTCAAATTGCTTTGCAGATCTCGAGTTATTTAGTGCGGTGCTGCAGATGTGACATAACACCTTTTACGACTTTACGACACTCTACGATCTCTTGTTTCACCTACCTCATCAGAATTGTCACTTTAATGTCTTGGGCAGGTAGTCAACTTTATTTCTTCCTTCTGATTTCTAAATCAGAGGTTGTCCTTTTGCATCGATGTTCTTAATAAGCTCTATTCGAATATCAGTCTTCAGATTGAGCCGTTGCCAATGCCTCAATCTTTAGTTGTTCGCACTCTACAATTCTGATGCATATCTTCTTAGAATTGATCGTAGTGTCTTGTTGACTGTTGTTTCTTGACTTGTGGAGTTAACACTACGATCTTGAAGAGTGTTTATTAGATCTCCAATGTGGAACACCTCTTCGTTCTCTAGTGCAGTGCTTCAACACTTCTATTTGCCTCGACTGTTCTCAGATACTGATGGCTTGACTTCTTGCTCTAGCCCCTTCTGAATAATAAGACACTTCAGATTTGTGGCGTGTCCAGCTCACTTTCTCCTTGTGATCTCTCGTTCACTTATCATCAATGGACTGACCCAATGCTTAATCACTTTAGTCTTGTTATTCAGAGGCTGACCAGTATCTTTGTGTATACTCCATCGGTTTCTTCTTTGTTTGGCAAACACTACGATTCTGGTCACTTTCAGGATCGTTATCATCTTTCTTATTTACAGCCACTTCATATGCTGACTTTCCTTAGTTAGCTACTGAAGTCTTCTTATGATCATCTTGTGGAAGACTTTACCTTGAATGGCTTCTTAACTTAATCTGGATGCTGATTGAGTTGATGCTTAGATCTTCTATTAGCTTGCATGCCATTCGTTGAGTGCTCTCTGGCTTCCTTCATGTGAGATGTATCTTTGCATTACCAACCAGAGGTTTCATTCCTTTGGATATTCTGGGAGTGCTCAATTATTGAGAATCGTGTTTGCTCTACGATTCTACTATGGCCTTGTGAGCACATCTGTTAAGGTCTTAGCTCTGCACTCTACGATTTAGTTTCTGCTGTGCAGACACTACGACTTTGAGATTAGATCTTGATACTATGATTTCTGTCGTTGTGCTTGTTGTTGTCTTCATGCTCGATCTTGTTCGACTCACGATCTACGCCTTTGATCTGATCGATGAGACTCTACGATCATGAGTGCAGTCTACGATTCTTGAATTGGCTTTGGCAGATGCTCAGTTGGCTCATAGGCAGGCTGTCTCTACGATTCTGAACATGACTTCCTCAGTAGACTATGGCCCTGAGGAAGTTCTCCTTGACATAGTACGATCATTCCTCGTCTCTCCTGGAAGTCTACGAACTCCGAGTTCTACTATCTTGCAGACTACGATTCTGCCTCGATAGCTCTCGAGTTTTCCTTGACTCTCCTGGCAGACTATGATTTCTGGTGCAGTGCTCAACGATCAGACAAGCCTATCTATTACATCATAAGATCAACCTAACATGCTTGATCTTACTATATTTATGGTCCTTGTACATCATTTCAATTTAAGGACTTTACAAAGCTGTTTTGCTTATGTAGGATCCACCTAACACATTTGATCAATTCATTTTAAGTCCTTGTACATATGTTTCTATTATCTATCAAAGGACTTCACACCTTTTCTTAATGCAAGCATACTTGCATATTCATTAATATATATATATATATATATCATAATCAAATCATATGTATATAGGAATATCATTCACATGCTTATTCCTGACAGATTGATCTTTCTATATTTATAGTCCTAATACATCATTTCTTTTTAGGGACTTTACAAAGCTATTTTGGTTATGTAGGATCAACCTAACATATTTGATCAATTCATTCTAAGTCCTTATACATATGTTCCTATTATCTATTAAAGAACTTTACATCTTTTCTTAATGCAAGCATACTTGCATATTCATTCATTTATATCATAATCAAATCATACAGAAGTAGGAATATCATTCACATGCTTATTCCTAACAATCTCCCCCTATTTGATTATGACAAAAACAATAAATGCATATGCATAATATGAATGAATCTTATATACAGTGAGCAGCTGTATTTCTAAAAACAGATAATCATGAATATCATTTGATAATGATATGGGACTACATAAACTATGACACTTTGCATCCTAGATCCAGAACATACCTAACTAGTTAGAGATGTACGTCTTTGGCTCCATGTGAGTTTCCAGGATGTCTATTTTTTAGTTATTCATCTATTTGATCTCTTTGCTCATGCTCCCTATGGGACTCATGCTCTTCTTCTTTTTATGGCTCCCCCTCAAACTCTGCATTCATAGGATCATCATCCTTTGGCTCCCCCTCAGATGATGATTCTGCTTCTGCTGCTGTTATCTTCTTCTTTTCCTTATTCTTAGCCTTCTTGTCTTCTTTGCTTCTGTTCTCCTTGCTCTTCCTAGAATGCCTCTTTCTATGCCTCTTTTTCTCCCCTTTTTTGTCATTAATCACTTGTGAAAGCTGCTCCATGTTGGACATAAGTTGTTCCACCAAGTAAGATGAGTTACCAACCTCTATCATAATTTCTTGTTGGCTCAGCTCAAGCTGTAGGGAAAGAGACTGATGCGGATCGTCAATCTTGTCAAAGAGAGATAGAATTTGTTCTTCATTGGCCTTCTGTGCTTGTAGAGCTTCTTCTTTGTGATTAATCATGGCCTTCAGGTAGATTTGATCTCTCTCTTTGATTTTGAAAGATATATCAGTCATAGTGGTTTGATGTCTATCTTCAACTACATTGCCTCCTTTGGTCAACATCTTTGTCTCTTTAGTTATGATGGACATCTGCTTGACCAACTTATTAGTATTCCTCAGTAACTCATGCTCCATAGGAGTTTGGTCATGTGGCTGGGTAGGCTTCTGTTGAACATCAGACTAGAATCCACGATTTTCATTTTTAGACAGATTTTCGAAAGCATTAAGAATCTGATAAATCGTTGAGTGCCAATCACTGGTGGAGGATGAAGGAATATCTGTAACGCCCCGAAATCCGGTCTATCTTCATACCCGAATTCTGTACGTCACGATCCCATCTTCTTCCAAACATACATCATTATATAGCTAAACATAACAACATATACTCTAAAATCCCAGGTTCTAAAAACCTTATAACCTTTTTCATTACAAATAATGATAAATACATTATTCATTTCATCTTACAAGAGTGACTTTCATCCGCCACAAAGGATACATAATAGTTCATTAAACTAATCTAAAGTTCATTTAACATATTTTATATATTACAAGTCTTTACTTGATCTTCTCGCTCATCCACATTCTGAATGGCACTTCATCTGGATACCGTCAGCTTGATCTTTACGAGATCCTTAAGCTCTTCTAACATCGTTCGCTGAAAATGTTTTTCATTTAAAGCAAGTGTGAGCATTCAATTGCCCTAGCAAGTCATAACAGTTGAACAAACATCTTCAAGAATTCAAACATTCTTTTAAGACTTCAATAACTGAACAAAGGTTATGAAGCAGCTTGAATAATAGGAGTAATCTCGATTCCTATCATTTTAAAACATTATTCATATGAAGTTTGAAATACTTCCATTCTTCTACCTTTTCCATACACATTTTGTCTAGATAGAATCATTAGCACAGACTTAACAATAACGGATCATGTATGAACAGAGCATTCTTTTATTGAATAGTTAAATCACAGAACAGTTCATCGCATAGAAGCACCGAAGTGTTCACATTGTGGCACAAGGCCTCATACGTTCTACCACCTTGTACAAATATCGCACATTAACACATAGACGGAACTTCTCAAGTTCAACATCTAAGAAGTTTAAGAAACCAGCATTCATTTGAAATATGAATGAAGTTAGGAAACTTGCCTTACGCCCAGCTATAGCTTACGCTGAACTGCTAATCTCAATTCCTATATAACACATAAGAAAACACCACATACACCAATTAGTCATACATCTTTGACTTATGCAGTAGTTTACTTAACTTTACTTCTTAGGGTTCGCGTTCTTGCAAGCTAAGTTTTACGACCACTTTCACTACTGTTTTACGGACTTCATGACATCTGGAGATGTCTTACTTATACGTTCATCATCTTTGATGTTTTACATTCTTATCTTCTTCTTATTACTTCTCTAAGACTCAGCACATATCATTTCTCTGCTAGTAGTCCATATGGTACTCTGAGTGGTTTCCTATAAAAAACCAACAAACAAGTTCCCGTCTTGTCTACACTGCCCATTACAGTGAGTTAGATCGGTTGCCAGTTTTGTATATACCTTCGCTCTCTGAAGGAATTGTTTAGCCCAACTCCCATATGTCAACCATAAAAGGTTACGATTGTACTACAACTTAACTTATCTTAACTTATACGAACTATTAAACTATATGTTCGTTAAGTTAATTTCTCATTCCTTATGGCTTCACGGCAACTAAATGCCACACCTCAATTATTCACTCTTTATCGTCTAAGTCATACGGTCTTTTGTATACTTAGGCGATCATTCTCTTTAATCCTTAACTTCGGGCCCGTTCGTTAAACATTATTATCTTTAATTCAACTTCTTTTACCGTTCACAGTTTAATCATTGATCTTCATCATCTTACGGTCAAACCATACACAGGGTGTAGGTTCTATCCGTTTAATATTTGCGTACCCTCAACCTTAACGTCGGTTAAAGTGTTCAACGCTTACATTTTATTCTAACGTTCTCATCTAACTCACATTCGGCTTCCATTAATCTTTTTACCGTTCATTACGGCTTTCTTGTTACCATTTTTATCTTACTTAATACTTTCGTTATCCATTACTTGAACCCCATGTTCATTAGTCATTCTTAATGTCCAAGCCATACCGTTCGTTGTATGCTAAGATCGCTTCAGTATATATCGCAACAATGACGTGTGTTTGCAGCGTCTATACACTTTACACTTATCTCTCACTATCATGACATAACATCAAAATGTTATTCATTACCCTCGTCGTTCAACGTTTAAGGAATCACAACCATAGCAATCCTCCACGTTTGTTTATCGTAACTACGGTCCCCGAATATCGATTCTGTAATCCGCGTTTACATTCTTTCTCTTTTACTCTCATATAATCTTTTCGTTCGACCTTCATTAAAGGTTTAATTCACTAAATTAAGTGTTACATTTGACGAATCTTATGTTCTTTATCTTCCCATACGTTTCCCCCCAAGAGTTGAGCAGTTAAAAGTTCTTCTCTGGCTTTTTCACTACCCTGGCGCTGCGGCGCCACTCTCCCTTCTATTTCTCGCATTGCGGTGCAAGTTTGCAGTACCCGGCTCTCTGGTCTGGCGCTGCAGCGCCACCTTACAAGGCATGGTTGGCACCGCGGCGCCAAGCCCTAATTCTTGATAATTTCTTCTAAGTGTTGACTTCATTTTGAGACGCTACTTCCCGATCTCATAACTCCTTCGTTATAACTCGGAATGAGGCCATTCCAAAGCCATTCTCTTCCTTATCTTACGTAATCCAATCCCCCTCGGATAGAACTTCATTCTGAATCTGTTAACATGCTAGTCGATTGGCTTGATCTTCACCCTTCGTTCATTTTACGTTTTTAACTCTCTTTGTTTGTTCGTCCGTAATTTGGTCATCCGAACTCGAAATTCATTCGTTCTTGAGTCCACGACTATCGTTTTATATGTTCTCTTACATTCTTATAAAACCTTACACGTTCGGGTTCATTTACTAACTTTCTAATTATCTTTTGTCTTTTATGAAATTTTTGCCATAACTTCGTTATAGCTAAGTTTTAATCCGTTCTTCATGAACGTTTCTATCGTTCCTAACCAAGCAATATGCATCTAACTTATACGCGATGGTTTTAAACTTGTCCATCAACAACAATTTTCCTACGATGGTTTTAAATTTGTTCATCAACAACGTTTTTCGTGTTCTTCACATGTTCTTCGTTCGTTCTTCATTTTAATCGATATTTTGGATTATGATTTCACTTTTTATTGGAATTTGATGTTGTAGAACATTAGTCCTTACTTATTTCATCTACTTATTGATATAATCAACTCAGATCGTTCTAATTCATTACGAATCCTATACTTCCTTAAGAAATTTATTTACTAAACTTCAAATTCTTATTTTTCTTATTTCTCATATTTCAACCATATGAAATCATCCCTAACATTATCTACTTCTTATTCTCATTAAGTTATGTTTAAAACATATGAAACTTAAAGAAAATCTAACATAGAAGTTAGGTTTTAATACCTTTCCTCTTTATTTTTCTTCTGCTAGCCAAAACCGGCGATTTGCTAGCTTTTCTATTTCACGAACATTTTTTATCCGATCAATCATGCTCATGCTTTTTCTTCCCTCTCTCCATCTGAATCCTCTCTCTCTCTCTAGTGTAGGATTTTCCAAATCCCATTTAAATGAAATCTAGCTTCCTATTTATAGATTTTCTAAAGCTAGGACAACATAGTCATTTCACCCCTAACCTCCTTACTATTCACACCTCCTTACTATTCATTATTTAAATGTTAAGTTAACTTAGCCCTTAAGTCTACTTAGCCTTTAAGTTACGTGATTCCGTCTTTCGGGTTTTCGTCCGACAGTTTTAAAAATTGCGATTCTCGAAATCCAAATATTTTTGGATATTTCGTCTTTCCTTTACGGATTAAATTTTACGTATTCTTTGGATTCCTGAAAAACTAAAAAACACTTTTTGGCGTTAAGCGTTTTCCTTCACGTTTTACCCTAACGTAGCTAAACAAATGAAAAGTACATAACAGTACTTTTCGTCATTTTTATTTCGTCCGATTTCTGCATGTTTTTCGAGAAAAACTATTATCGACTTACTTACCTTTTCAAGATATACTATCGTTAAATCCTTCGACAGAATGTCATTTTGACATACCGAACTCGCAGAACGGCTTAGGTTATTCAAACCCTAACCCTTAGGTTTCGTCGGATGAATAGTGCCTATTTCGTCTTTTTCCCCGGAAATATTTTGTTCCCGGAAAATTTTTATTTTCGTCTTGAAAATTCTTACTCGTTCAATCTAGATCGTAGCTAGAATCCTCCCAACTTATAATCATCCTAGGTTCTAGAATGATTAATAAACACATATCACATAATATTATTAATAAAAATTCATTTTATTAATAACTAATTCTTTAAACTTAAATTCTGGAAAATCCGAATTTTCGGGTCGTTACAATATCAGACAACTGTGCTTGGGGAAAGGGAAGCTTCTCAAACTGAACTTGATCATTTTCAATGGTAGAGTGAAGAGACTCTACGATCATCTCCTTGGGCATAATCCTTTTGCCATCAGAACCCACTCTACAATCGTAGGGAATGTAGTGGTTACCAGCGTGTCGGTAGACTTTGAAGTGAGACTGGTCTTTGATCATTTTGGTTGCAAACTCCTTTACTCTTGGAAAGTTTTGAGATACCAGTTCCAAGTTTGGAAACTTTGAGTAACACCAGCTGAAGTAGCTCCCATCTCTATCAGTATGTGCTTTTAACCAAGGTATCCACGGGAAGAATCATCTCATCAGAAGATCTTCAGAATTGTACAGTATTGTTGTGCAATCTAACTCCATATTTTTCCAATTGTTAAGCACCTCGTCTGTAGTCATTATAATAACTCAGAGTTGTTCATTTCCATGACTTATCCATCTTGCTAATTGTTCAGCTGCTGGTTCATCAAAAACTTCCACCACTATTTTTCGGCTAATTCTTGCTGGAGAGAGAACATGATAGTCTGCTGGTTCCTCTGATTCTTGATTTGCAGAACTCGAATTTATCTCCATTTCTTCACTTTCTAAGCTTAAATCATGCTGACTTCTTTCATCAGATTCATCAGTGCGTTCTTCTTGCTGATTTTTATCACTAGTACCTTCTTCAGCATCTTCTTCCTTGGACTCAGATTCATCATCACTCACTTCAATGATTGCAGTAGAGTGTTCACCTTGCTTCTTTTGGACAAATTTAGCAAGTATTCTTTTGCTCTTTCTTCTCCTTGGAGGTTCAGCTATAGGAGAGTCAGACTTTTCTTCTTCTTCAGAATCTGAAGCCTTTGAATCACAAGATAAGCTTTCTTGATGTTTAGCATTAGCAGGGGCAGGTCCTTCTTCGGATCCAACATCTTTGGAATCATCATGTGGGCTTGTTTGAGCATTTGCTGTAGGAGATGCAGTTGTGTCAACTTGCAACCTTTCTTCATCATCAGAGTGGATGTTTTGAGAGTTAGCCATAGGGCTTGCACATTCTTCTTCACCATTAGATTTAGCTCTTCCTTTCATAGATTCAACTTCTTCCTCATTGCTGGACTTGCTCTTTGAGGGTTCAATCTTAGTGCTTTCAGTTCCCTTCCCATCTTCTGACTCTACGTCCTCTTCTTTGTTGGATGGACTTTCTTGGGGAACTGGGGCTAATTTCTTCTTCACCTTTGTTTTCTTTTTGGATGGCTCTTGGAGTAATCTGTTACTCCTTCTTCTCTTTGGGGTTTCTACAGTTGATGCTCGTTCTTCTCTTGCTCCATTTCTCTTGTTGTCAGTGGAGAGACTGCTTGGTGGAGCCTTTGTATTCTTCACACTCTTAGACCTTTTCTTTGCTGGTGTGGCTGCTACTAATACAAAGTCATTATAATGGGATGACTTGTTTTCCACCTCTCGAGCCTTTCTCTTCTTTGCCGAGGCTTTGTTGCTACTCCCAGTAGTTATCAGCCTTTTGTTTTCCTTGGGATTTTTCTTCCAGTTTATAAACAGCTGTGGAGATATTACTTTGTGAACATTAAGAATTTCACCTTCATCATCCTTAATTTTATTCTTCAACTTTTTCTTCAAGATGATACTTAAAAACCTTCCATGAAAAACCTTTGTGAGTGGTTTTTCAGTTAACCTTTTCTTTTCTTCCTTATCCAGCCATTTAGACATTTGATCAAGCAGGATAGCTCCGAAGTTGATGTGTTCCTTCAGGACTATAGCAGACATGATCTTCAGCTGTTGGTCAATCACAGTATTATGTGCAGTGCCTTTACATAAGATACATTCACCCACTATTTCAGCAAGGAACTCAAATTCTTCAAGAAACTCTTTTTTCTTCATGTCCTTCAGACTAGGGTTTCTTTTGTACTGCAAAATCTTCTTATCTTTTTCAGTATCGATCTCTTCCAGGCTCTTCAGATCTTGGTCAAGAAGGCCTAAACATTGATTGATGTCAGAAGAATTTAGCTTCAGAATCTGACCCTTAACCTTGGTGGAGAGGATTCCAGAATTTATGGTTGTTTTTGAGTGAAACTTCTTGACCAGGTCACCATATATTCGTGTGTTTGCCTCAAGACATTCAGAGAATCCTGCCTTCTTCACTAGTTTAAGAACATCTCTGAACTTCTTCTTAGATTTCTCAAAAGTCTTTGTTCCGAGCTGAATGTCAGTGATTACTCGCCAATCTGCCATTTTGAATAGTTCGAAGTATGTGGGTATTTAATTTCAGGTGTCTAATAAGAGGTAGCTGAATACACTTAGGGCGAAGATTGAGGTTTGATAGATTTAGGCTTTGAAGAGAGTTTTAGGATTTTGATAAGAGAGGTAGAGAAAGGTTCGATAGCTTTTGATAACTTGTTCAGAGATTTTGGATGTTTAGAGGTAGCTAGGTTTTACCTTAGGTATAGATTTGACAGGTTTGCAGATTTTAAGGAGCCCGCTAATATAAAACTGCCAATTATTTGAATTTCCCTCTTGTAATTGTTCCTTCCACGTTTCTTAGTGGGACAGTTGTAAGTCGCTGATAAGTCATCATCTATAAGTCCTTCATCGTGTCCGTCCTTCAGATTTGACTTTTTTATTATTGACTATTTCAGTACGTAGAGTAGCTTGTTGAGGTAACTATGGACTCTACAATTTTCATTATCGACTCAACGATCGTCTTCTAAGAGATGCTTCAGTGGATGATTTGACACTGATGCTCATCTTTGAAGTTGCATGGCTTAACCATTGATGTACCTCATGATAGTTTGGGCACTAAACTTTTGAGGTGAGTATGCAGGACATCTTTCCAATCTTATCTCCAAACAATCTGAGTAGTTGAGCATATGTCTAGTTCTTCCGAGCTCCTCATGAGCCATTGTATCCTCTGGGAAGACTGCAATCGTAGAGCCTACTCTACGATCGTTGAGGTTGTACTACGATCGTCGAGTTCACTTCAGAATCTACTCTGTGATCGTTGTCTGACCTGGTCCTTGGGATGAGCTTGACTAGGCATTTCTTCTGGGTTAAGGTAGCTCAGGAAGGGCTAACCTCTTAGAGTGAACTAAGGGTTAGGTTTGTCCCTGAGGCGCTTTCCAGATGAAAGACTTTAGAAGTGATTTGCACTGATCTCTCATTTGGCCTTTTCTGCTTGGGAGTTCCTCTACCAACTTTAGACATTTGGTTGTAATCGTGGTGTCCTCCTGCTCTTACACTACGATCAGATGTTTGATCGTAGACGTTCCACGATTTTGAGTTGGGTGGTTGACAAGGTTATCAATAGTTCATTTTGAGATGTTCCTATTGACTATGGATCTTCATTTGGTTCATTAGCCACAAAGTTTTGGGACTTTGTAACTAGTATATTGCTTCATAGTATATTTCTGATACTTTCAGTGCTGCTGTTCCTTAACAGATCACTGCTCCCCCATGGTTGATATTATCTTCTCAGAGAGGTGTGAGTTCTTCTTCTTCATGTGCATCAGAATGAAGCCTTGCATATCTTCTTCTGGCTGAAGTCATCACAATCGTTTAACCTCCTTCGATTATAGAGGTAGATAACTTTAGGATTGATTGCTCTACGATATTTTGAAAGAACTATAAACGTAGTCTCCTTCGACGGTTTATACTTGTGAAGTCCTGCTTCTACGATGAGTTCCTTGAGGGTCCTTCTCAGCTGATATGCTTTTGATGATTGAGCATATAAGACCATTTTCCTCTTCGCATGAATGATCTGCTTCCTTATAGCTATGTGTTGCCTCCTTTTTAGTTGTAATAAAAGGACTCTAACTCATGCAAGCATACATGGGTCAACAAGTAGTACAGAGTAAGATAAGTATCGATCCACGGAGAAAGGTTTCAAAATTAAATTGTTATGCATCAACTGTATCACTATTTTTTATATGCTTAAACGAATGCTATAATTTTGAATTAATTTAAACTCAATTAATGAGATAAAGAAGAAAAATAGATTAATAAATCCAATTTTGGAAATAATGGGATTCTAACTTCAATTCATATTTCAACTAAATAATACCATCATGCAAGATTATACATGTATCATGGAAAATTAGCCAAGAGCACAAAAACTAGACATAACCATTTTTCAATGCATTATGACCCACTTACATAACCTCTACGTGAAATAGAAATCATGTAATCATCAATAAAACCAAAATCACTATATTTCTATGTGACTTTGCAGCAATATTGAATTGAAGCGTAAGCTCTTATATACCTACACATGGTGAAATAGTATATTTCTATCTGGTTCACGAATTATAAAGCTAAACAATTCAGCCTCATAAACGCATGCTATTATGATTACAACCATACTCACATGTCATTTTTCAATTCCATATAAGTACATAAAATGAATGGTGATCAAACATTCATGCAATCAAATCAATCATAATAAAAATTCCAATGATAACAAATAATCAAGAAATCAGGTCATTGACTTTAGATTACATATCAATATCCGTTAGAATCCCATAATGGAATTTAGTTCATCTCTGAACCGAAAGCCATTATGGGATTATAGCAACATATGTAAAATAAATAAAACAATTGAGAGAGAAGATAGAATTGATCAAACCCAATTGCAGATTATATTCCACAAATGTTGTTCAAATCTCAAATATTTTCCAGCAAAATAAAAGTAGTTCTTATTCAATTAATCAATCCAAAAGAAGATGAAAAAAATATTCAATGTATGCTCAACCCTCTTTTGAAATGTATTCAACGCTTGGAACCTTAATTCTCTAATATAAAAAACTGATAAAAAGTAAAGATAATCGCGTCTGGTATCAACCAGAGTAGTTTTTATCGCCACAAACACTTCAAATTTCAAATTTTAAATAAAGTCAAACAACAGAATTCGATGACTTGCGTGGCGCAGCAGCGATCCCCATACTAAAGCAGTAGTGGTGCGGCGTGTATGAAAATTAAGCTTCTTACGGGCGATGAAAGGGCGCGTGCGTGTTCCTTATGCTTGTTCATGTGGCCATGGCAACCACGTGCTCTGCATCCTTGAGTTCTGCTACTGTTGCTTCCTTGTCATGCTGCTAATGATCATTTGACATGCTACTATTGCTTCTTTGTCCATCAATGCTCAGTTTCTTTTCTCCACTCGTCCCTCGTGTCATGCCTTCACTGATCTCATGCTACCTACCAATGTCGAGCTATGCCATTTCCTGCACTTTCACACCAGAGGAGTTCTCAATACATGCAATGCAAAATAACACAAAATACAACTAAAAACATACTAAAATGTACTTGAGATGGGCAGAGTTCTCGTGAATTGATATCCAATAAGTAGGTATAAAACCTATTTATTAAATACCCCCAAACTTGAACTATTGCTTGCCCTCAAGCAATGCATACGACATAAAACACTAAAAATGAAACTACATGCTATGCAACTAGATTATGATGCAAATGAGTCTCACATTCTTCCAACTAGCATAGAATTTCAGTCCAAAAATGCCTCAGTGAATTATCCAGATTCAAGAATGAAACTTCAAACTAAGCCATAGACATAATATCATACACTCAAGTAATCCATACATGCTATAAAAATGATGTGTGTGTGTGTGTTGTGTTCACCAAAACTTAACTAAAACACAGAATACACATGCTAAACTGCTCAAAACAGAAAATTGCAGTCTAAATCAAGATTTATGTATACTAATGCAACAAAGACTACTCTCACATATCAAAACCAACTAAGGTTCAACAAATGGTTTAGACTGCTTTCTTTTTATTCACGAGGGCGATTTTCGCACTTTCCCGCGGTGTTTATTGTTAATTTTTTTTTGCAGCGAGTACGTTTTACGCTCCATCTCGCCCCTTCCAAAGAGTCAATAATTCAGCTCAAGAAGGTTTCAAGATAGCTTTTTCTTTTTCTCTTTTTTTTTATATAGCATACCCATGTGTCCCCAAAGTTTGATTATCAATGTTTTTCATAGTCCAAATCCATTTTCCACATAATTCTCTTTTTAAAACCACATTTCCTATCAAGCAATGCAACACATAATTCTTATGCCTACAAGAAATTGTGAACACGGCAGTGCAAACCGAAAGCATCTAAACCGCAACGATGGATTACATCATGTAAAACTTTATATCTAAGCTAAAGATATCCATTAGACTTAACAATCCTTCAAGATTCAAATTTATCATTGGCTAGACATAACTTCCACAAAGCTAAACTTGTGAGACATGCACTAAACATAGAATGCAACTAAACATATACTAACACAAGTAATAATGACTAAAAACTGAAAATTTTTCTACAATTGTTATCTAACACATAAACATGCAAAATTTAAACTAATCATGCAAACACTATATGCAACTACCCTACTACCCAATACCCCCAAACTTAAAATATTCATTGTCTCAATGAATGAAGGTATAGGGTTAGAGAAACTCCCCTATTGATCAGTTGCACCACCCTTTTCAGGTGGTGAATTCGGTGGTGGAAATGGCACGGCAGTCCCAAACTGTGGCCACTTAAGCATAGTTCCATGTTGCGCAAATGCCTCTGCTAGTGACCTCGTCAAACCCGTTGCAAATGCTACAAAGTTGTCGTACATAGCATCGACCTTTCGCTCCAACCTTCAGAGCTGTCGATCCCCAGTAGCAGCAGTTGCTTGGGTTGACTGCCTGCTTCATTTAACTTGGAGGGTTGCGATGATGGCGTAGACAAGGCTGGACGAAGAATAAACCCCTTTCCTCTTGGATGCGGAGTACCCCTTGCCAATCTTCAAATCTGGCTATTGTAGCCTGCGTAACGTCCTGGCTCGGGAAATGCAACTACTCATCCATCCACCTAATTCCTGCCTTGGCACACAAATAGGTCACTATGGAAGCGTGTGGAATACTGCCTGTGGTATTCATCAGGTAACCTACATCGCTATCCTTTCCCACAATAATCCCCCAAAGTATGATGGCTCGCTCAACTGTAATCTCATGCTGATGAGAGGATGGATTGAGTTTGGCACACACAAACAGATTTTAGGCCTTTGCATAACGATTAAGAGTGGACACCGAAAATGTCTTAAGGTGATTAGTGCCTGGAGTGCATGTCCACTGAGTCCCTGGAATACATAGATTGGTGATAACAACGTCCAAATCTGTCTCCAAACGTTCAGCCTCCACCTAGTTTGTTCGTCTAGCCGGAGGATCGGGTAAATTGAACACTTTACGAATAACTCTCAGCCTGTAGTCCACTTGAATTCCACGAATAAAAGAGAACCCATTCATCATTTCCCTCGCATTAGCATAGAACTCAGACAATGACCATAGGGGTGTAGCCCTTTGGCGTGAGAGCACACACCATGCCAACACCTTTCTCAAATCATTTGCACTAACTATATGTCATGTGCGTCGGGCTTGAATCCTCTCTCGCGAATAAACGACTTCCCCACAATGCGATAGTATTCTATTTGAGCATCCAAGTTGAGGAACATTGAAAAATCAACATCGTCCCCACTTTGACTACTAGCAGATGATGATTCCGGGGTACGAGATCTCGCACGCTTAGGACCCATTTGAGACTGATAAGGAAGAAGAAGAAGATTGGCCTGCTAGTGAGTGATAGCCGATGACTGAATACCCCCAAAACTGATTTCGCACAACCCACTCTAAAACCCTAGTTTTTATCAGTGTAGCTATTGATCGTGGGTATATGATTTGATGCAAAAATCACGTAGTGGAGAAGAGACGTTATAACTTCAATTGGTAACTAATTAGAGAGGATGAGGTGTGCATGTAATGGAGAACAAGGGAATACGACTTCAACTGATGAAAGACAAGTGTTAGAACACGTCTTTAAAACTTAACAAAATTTTCAAAGTCCGGTGTCGGGCGCGACCGCACAGCTTTTCAATGGAGAATTGGCGCGGGCGCACGAGTAGATTTTTTCTCTTACAGAGGACATGCAGCTTGGTATGCGATTTTTCAAGCGATATACATCATCGGCGGCAGCGCGACCCGCTCTGCACTTCCAATTTTCATCTCCAAGACATCAAGACAGTAATGAATTCAGTCCAATACACCTACATAAACACCAATAAACACTGTCAAAGCATGAATTACTAAATAAGCATGAGTGTCTATCTTAACACCATAATTACTATGTTATGCATAAACATAATCATATCCACATTCAGCTACTAATATATTTATGCAAAGCAATCAAAGTATCACAACTACAAATGAAAATGAACTAACAAAAACAACCTAAACTAAATAAATAAAAAGTAGAGATAGAAACAATGGGTTGCCTCCCATCAAGCGCTAAGTTATAGTCAATTAGCTTGACTGTCTCTGATTCAATAACGTCGAAAAAAGAATTGACGTGACTTTTTTTCTGTCAACCTCGCCACCAAAGTAATGCTTCAGCCGTTGTCCATTCACTTTAAACGGCTTGTCGGGGAACTTATCAAACACTTCTATTGCTCCATGTGGGAAACCTGTCTTTACTGTGAATGGCCCTGACCACCTTGATTTGAGCTTCCCAGTAAAAAGTTTAAGTCTAGAGTTGAAAAGTAACACTCTTTGTCCCGGCTCAAATGTTCTCTCTATGATCTTGCGATCATGCCATTTCTTCACCTTCTCCTTGTACAACTTTGAGTTTTTATACGCCTGTAATCGGATTTCATCCAACTCATTGAGTTGGAGTAGGCATTTCTCTCCTGCAGCTTTCAAATCAAAATTGAGCTTCCAAATCGCCCAATATGTCTTGTGCTCTAGCTCCATAGGAAGATGACATGCTTTGCCATAAACTAGATGAAAAGGTGGCATGCCCAACAGAGTCTTGTATGCAGTCTTATATGCCCAAACAGCATCATCAAGCTTTAAGGACCAATCTTTTCTTGTGGGATTCATAACTTTTTCCAGAATTCTTTTAACTTCTCAATTTGACACTTCTGCTTGGCCATTCGTTTAGGGATGATAAGCTGTAGCAATGCGATGATTCACCCAATACTTAGCCAAATAAGCTGTGAACTGCCTATTACAAAAATGACTACCTTCATCACTAATGATGCCCTTGGAGTCCCAAACCTCATGAAAATACTCTTCTGCAAAAATCTGAGGACTACTTTGGCATCATTTGTTGGAAGAACTGCCACTTCTACCCACTTCGACACGCAATCCACTGCGAGCAAGATGTAAAGATTTCCTCATGAAGAAACAAAAGGACCCATGAAATCTATCCCCCACACATCAAAAATTTCCACTTCGAGGATTGTGTTCAATGGCATTTCATTTCTTTTTGAAATGTTCCCGACTCTTTGACATCTGTCACATCTCTAAATGAAACTGTAAGCATCCTTGAAAATTGTCGGCCAATAAAATCCTGCTTGTAATACTCTAGCCGTTGTTCGCTCTCCACCGTAGTGACCCCCATACAAAGAAGCATGGCAATCCTGTAGATTCCCCTCTATCTCGCTATATGGGATACACCTCTTTATCATCTGATCAGCGCATTGTTTGAACAAATATGGTACATCCCATATAAACCATTTAACATCATGCAGGAATTTCTTCTTTTGATGACCAACCAAGTCAAAAGGTACCATCTTACTCACCAAGTCGTTCGCGTAGTCTGCAAACCATGGCACTTCCCCTTTCACCACAAACAACTGCTCATCTAGAAAGGATTCATTAATTACAACTTTGTCGTCTACCTCCCTTTTTGGATTCTCTAGTCACGATAAGTGGTCCACCACTTGGTTCTCAGTTCCCTTTATATCCTTGATCTCCAAATCAAATTCCTACAATAATAATATCCATCTGATCAATCATGGTTTTGCATCCTTCTTTGCCACTAAATGTCAAATTGTCGTATGATCCGTGTACACTATCACCTTCGTACCAATCAGATATGCTTAGAATTTGTCAAAGGCATACACAACTGCCAATAACTCTTTCTCTGTGGTGGTGTAGTTCAACTATGCATCCGTAAAGGTCTTGCTAGCATAATATATCACGTGAAAAAGCTTTTCTTTTCGCTGACCCAAAACAGCCCTACAAAGATAATCATTTGGCATCACACATCAATTGAATGGCAAGTCCCAATCAGGCAAGTAATAATTGGTCTTTGAAGTTAATTTCCCCTTCAAGTGCTCAAATGCCGACACGCAGGCCTCATCAAATTTAAACTGTGCATCCTTCTCCAATAAACTACATAGTGGTTTAGTTATCTTGGAGACGTCTTTTATGAATCTGTGATAGAAGCATGCATGTCCAAGAAAACTGCGAACACCTTTTACTGAAGTATGTGGTGGCAAATTCTCAATAGTTTCTAGTTTAGCCATGTCCACCTCAAGTCCCCTCTTTGACACCTTGTGTCCCAAAATTATTCCTTTTTGTACCATAAAATGGCACTTTTCCAAATTCAGTACTAAATTTGTTTAAACGCATCTTTTCAAAACCATCACCAAATTGTCAAGAAATAAATCAAACAAATCCCCAAAAACTGAGAAATCATCCATAAATACCTCCACATTTTGTTCCACCATCTCCGAAAAAATAGCCATCATGCATCTCTGAAAGGTGGCTGAAGCATTACACAGACCAAAAGACATCCTTCTGAAAGGAAAAGTTCCATATGGACATGTAAAGGTTGTCTTTTCTTGATCCTCTGGAGCTATCACAATCTGATTATAACCTGAATAGCCGTCCAAAAGGTAATAATACTCATGACTCGCCAGTCTATCTAATATCTGATCGATAAATGGCAGTGGGAAGTGATCTTTCTTTGTAGCTTTGTTAATCCTGTCGTAATCCATGCAGACTCTCCACCCCGTCACTGTTCATGTTGGAATCAACTCATTATTTTCATTACAAACCACGGTCATGCTACCCTTCTTCGGTACACATTGCACTGGGCTCACCCATGAACTATCTAAAATCGGATAGATTATGCCTGCATCCAGCCATTTCAATACTTCTTTCTTGACCACTTCCTTCATGATCGGATTAAGTCTTCTTTTTTACACTACCGACGGCTTACTATCATCTTCCAACAGGATCTTATGGATGCAAAAAAGAAGGGCTGATCCCTTTTATATCTACTATAGTCCACCCAATAGCTGACTTGAACTCTCTAATCACAGGTAGCTTTGAATCTTTATTTAAAATGCATACCTCAAATGGTCTAGAAGTGGTTTCAATTCAAGTTCTGGAGGTGTCTCAAGAGATGGCTTCAATTTTACTGACGTCTCTCCAGCTTTCTTCAATGGCTCAATATGAGTTTTGAATTTTCTAAATTGTGGAGTAGTATTAAGAAATTGCATAAGTTCTTCAAATTCCTCATCCCCCAATTCTGAATTTTCAGCAATAACAGTTCTTAATGGTTCATAATCCATCAGACTCTCTACTTCATCATTTAAGACCTGGTCCACCAAATCAACCCTGAAGCATTCTTCTTCATCTGTCGGAAACTTCATTGCCTTAAATACGTTGAAAGTGACTTCTTGGTCATGAACACGCATAGTGAGTTCCCCTTTCTGAATGTCTATCAATGTCTTTCCTGTGGCTAGGAATGGTCTTCCTAGTATGATCGGTATACTCCTGTCTTTTTCATAATCTAAAATGATGAAATCAGCCGGAAAGATGAATTTATCCACTTTTACCAATACATCTTCAAAAATATTCATCGGCCTTGGAGCCGGAAATCCCAACTGATTGAATTTGACAAAGGCATCAAATTTATACTTGCCCCAAGATTACACAGACATTTACTAAAGCTCATCTTTTCGATTGTGCATGGAATTGTGAAACTGCCCGGATCCTTCAGCTTTGGAGGTAATTTACGCTGAAGCACTGCACTTCATTCCTCTGTCAAGGCCACTGTCTCAAAATCTTCTAGTCTCTTCTTCCTTGACAAGATACCCTTTATGAACTTTGCATAACTAGGCATCTTTTCCAATGCCTCAGCGACAGGTATGTTAATCTGTAGCTTTTTAAAGACCTCTAAGAATTTACTGAACTGCCTGTCTTCCCTCTGCTTATTCAATCTCTGTGGATACGAAACTGGAGGGTAAAATAGTGGTATTTTACTCACGGGCTTCTCAATTGAACCTGCTTTATTATTCTCTTCTTGCTGTAACTTAGAACCTTCATTATTTTCTTTCTTCTCAGATAACTTTTTTGCCTCGCGCGGTCGCGCGTCTCCCCCTTGTAAACATGGCGCGGCCGCGCCATGCTCATTTTATGCAACCTTTTTTCCAGACCTAAGTGTTGATCGTCTGACATTGTTCCTTCCCTTCTCTTCTTGGATTTGCCTCCTTAGTACTTGGCAATGAACCCTGGGGCCTGTTGTTAAGCATGCTCACCATCTAACCCATTTGAGTTTCCAAATTTTTAATAGCCATTGCTTGGCTTTTAATTATCACCTCTGTATTTTCCATGTACTTCATCATCATTTCTTCCATTTCTGATTTTGTTTCTTGCTGAGGTGCAGCTGGAGTATGATGTTGTTGTTGGGAGAATCCTGGTGGGTAAGGTGTTCTTGGTGCAAACTCTTGCTGAGCTAACTGTGACTGAAATTGATTATTTGGTTGAAACTGACTCTGTTGATTTCCTTGATTATTTGACCAACTGAAGTTTGGATGGTTGCGGTTGTTGGAGTTGTATGTGTTCTGAAATTGTCCTTGATCCTTCCTATAATTGCTCACATACTGTAGAGACTCCGAACTAATAGCACATTGATCCGTTGAATGAGACCCTGCACAAATTTCACACACAAAGGCAACTGTCTTCGCCTTGGTCTCTGTCAACGAATCAATTTTCTTTGCCATGAATGCCATCTGTGCTGACAATTGAGTGATAGCATCCACTTCTAACAAACCTGCAACTCTAGGCTGTGGCATCCTGGCTGTAGGATTTTGGAAGTCATTAGCTGTCATTGTCTCAATGAGGTTATAAGCCACTTTATAACTTTTTTTCCCATAAAGCTCCTCCTGCAACTGCATCTATAATCGGCCTTAACTGCCATTTCAATCCATTATAGAATGTGTTGATAACCATCCAATCTGGCATGCCATGGTGTGGACACTTCCTTAGCATCTCTTTGTATCTCTCCCAGGCTTCATATAATGATTCACCATGTTGCTGTTCAAACTGGGAAATTAATGTCCTCATCTTTGCAGTCTTAGCCATTGGGAAAAACTTGGCTAAGAATTTCTGTGCTAGGTCCTCCCATGTAGTAATTGATCTCGAAGGTAAAGAGTGAAGCCAACTTCTTTCTTTATCTCTCAATGAAACCGGAAACAGTCTAAGTCTAATAGCATCCTCCGTCACCCTGTTATATCTGAAAGTATCACAGATTTCAATAAAACTCAACATGTGTTCATTAGGATCATCTGTACCCGCACCCCCAAATTGTACCGAATTCTGCACCATTTGAATAGTGCATGGCTTTATCTCAAAGGTATTAGCTGCTATCGCTGGTCTGATTATGCTGGACTGCAATCCATTAATATTAGCCATTGAATAATCTCTCAAAGCCATGTGTTCCTCTCTTTGCTCTTCTCTTTATCCTTCGGCTGCCATATTAGATGTTGTAGCCTCTAACTCTGCTTGTATATTTCTACGCGCTCTCGATTTCCACCCTCTACCGTTAATGTCATCCTGTGCAAGTATCAATTCGGAATTGGATGATCACATGTGCATAAAATATATACAATTACCTAAAACAAAAATAGAAATGAGATAAGATTAAATTTGTCTAAGTCATACAATATAGCTTAAAACTGATGATAATAAT
Source organism: Panax quinquefolius (assembly GCA_020205615.1). Taxonomy (NCBI): domain Eukaryota; kingdom Viridiplantae; phylum Streptophyta; class Magnoliopsida; order Apiales; family Araliaceae; genus Panax; species Panax quinquefolius. The sequence continues at coordinate 100,198,617 of CM035154.1, read as the reverse complement.
AAAAAATTTAAACGCCTTTCCCCGGCAACGGCGCAAAAAACTTGTTGCCTCCTTTTTAGTTGTATTAAAAGGACTCTAACTCATGCAAGCATACATGGGTCAACAAGTAGTACAGAGTAAGATAAGTATCGATCCACGGAGAAAGGTTTCAAAATTAAATTATTATGCATCAATTGTATCACTATTTTTTATATGCTTAAATGAATGCTATAATTTTGAATTAATTTAAACTCAATTAATGAATTAAAGAAGAAAAATAGAATAATAAATCAAATTTGGAAATAATGGGATTCTAACTTTAATTCATATTTCATCTGAATAATACCATCATGCAAGATTATACATGTATCATGGAAAATTAGCCAAGAGCACAAAAACTAGACATAACCATTTTTCAATGCATTATGACCCACTTACATAACCTCTACGTGCAATAGAAATCATGCAATCATTAATAAAACCAAAATTACTATATTTTTATGTGACTTTGCAGCAATATTGAATTGAAGCGTAAGCTCTTATATTACTACACACGGTGAAACAGTATATTTCTATCTGGTTCACGAAATATAAAGCTAAACAATTCAGCCTCATAAATGCATGCTATCATGATTACAACCATACTCACATGTCATTTTTCAATTCCATATAAGTACATAAAATGAATGGTGATCAAACATTCATGCAATCAAATCAATCATAATAGAAATTCCAATGATAACAAACAATCAAGCAATCAAGTCATTGACTTTAGATTACATATCAATATCTGTTCGAATCCCATAATGGAATTTAGTTCATCTCTGAACCGAAAGCCATTATGGGATTATAGCAACACATGTAAAATAAATAAAATAATTGAGAGAGAAGATAGAATTGATCAAACCCAATTGCAGATTATATTCCACAAATGCTGTTCAAATCTCCAATATTTTCCAGCAAAATAAAAATAGTTCTTATTCAATGAATCAATCCAAAAGAAGATGAAGAAAATATTCAATGTATACTCAACCCTCTTTTGAAATGTATTTAACGCTTGGAACCCTAATTCTCTAATATAAAAAATTGATAAAAAGTAAAGATAATCGCGTCTGGTATCAACCAGAGTAGTTTTTGTCGCCACAAACACTTCAAATTTCAAATTTTAAATAAAGTTAAACAACAAAATTCGATGGCACACGCGGCCACGCGTCGATCCCTATCTAAAACAAAAGCAGTAGCTGCTGTGTATACAAATTAAGCTTCTTCCATTTGATGGCGGCGGTAGCGTGTGTTCCGGCTTATGTGACTCATGGCCATGGCTTCATGTTCTGCATCCTTGAGTTCTGCTACTGTTGCTTCCTTGTCATGCTGCTAATGATCCTTTGACATGTTACTATTGCTTCTTTGTCCATCAATGCTCAGTTTCTTTTCTCCACTCATCCCTCGTGTCATGCCTTCACTAATCTCATGCCACCTATCAACGCCGAGCTATGCTATTTCCTACACTTTCACACCAGAGGAGTTCTTAGTATATGCAATGCAAAATAACACAAAATGAAACTAAAAACATACTAAAATGTACTTGAGATGGGCAGAGTTCTCATGAATTGATATCCAATAAGTAGGTATAAAACCTACTTATCACTATCAGTAATCATGTGAGCTTCATTCATGTTTACTCAGCAAGTCTTCAAGGATAGGCTTTGACAAGTAAAGATTTAGTCAGAAATTCTTCTGAAATGTCTTAAGCCTTCTACTGGTTGAAGTCTTCTGCTTCAGCATTCCTTAGTGTGGTCAAATAGACCAAGTACCTGTAGGTTAGATAAATTTCTATTTTTGGTACCCATGGTTAAATGGGTCCTGCCAGGTTAGCCTTCAAAATCCTTGTTCCTCATATGTTTGAATTTTCATCATATTGATCACCACCAATCATTTTCATGCATGTATCCAATTTAGATATTTCATTTTAAGATGCATGATGATGAGTGTGTATAAGATTAACCCTTTTAACAAGACACTCTTTTTCTTTGATGGTTTTATCATTTGCTTGGTTATTTTCACAGAGTTTAATTGTTCATAGAGTGAGAATCATCTCTAACACTTATTTGTATCTGGTTGATTCATGGAGGTGATCAGTTTCTACGAATCTTTAAGATACTCTTATAGAACATATCATACTCTATGTGTTATCAAAAACTTATAACATAGGTGTGTACAAACATACTAACCCATCAGCAAAGATTTCTCCACTTAAAATTAATTAAACCTTGGTATGCTTATGACCTATTTCAAACTTCTTTCAAGATGTTATCTTCAACCTAAAACTTGAATGGAGAGAAAGTTTGTTAGCATTTATCTCTTCTCCTTTTTAGGTAGAGTATGGCCTCTTGATAGAATACAGTTATAGTACATAAGGTGATGCAATATGATGTACACATTTATACTGATGAGGAACCGTACCTTTACATTGTTAATTTCTTGACAGTCATTTATCTTGATATACTGAGGTTAGGCATTGATGTGCATACTTTTTCCATTACTCCTGATAGCTTGTTGCTCTAGTTGTCCTTTGATCAATAAGTCATAGTCTTGAAGATGTAGGCTAAGAAAATCTCGGCATCATTAGTTCTTTAATAACCTTGAGTCCTCAAGATTCACATCCAGCTGTTGGTTAAACCAAATATAAATTTGAGAGATTCTTCTTTCTTCTTTGAATGAGTACTTCTTAGAACATATGGCCTTTTCATCTTTCAGTCTGATGGATGCTTGACTCTTTACTGTTGATGCCTTTTGAGCTCTAATCTCTTCTCTTCAGACTACAAGATTGACTATGGGAAAGGACTGGTCTTATTGTTATGGCATTTAGGAACATGGACCAATCTGAGTAGCTTCAAGTGTATACACACATTTACATGTACACAATATTTCCAACTTGTGAGCTCATTTGTATTTACAAGTGACTTACTACTAAACTAAATTTAGAACAACGTTTGTGCCTAGGATCAGACTCAAAGCGATTAGCTTTTGAATATAGCATGAGAACCTGCTCTGATACCAATTGTTAGTTCCCAGTAGGCACACAATAGATCTAGAAGGGGGGTTGAATAGATCCTTTTTAATTCTCAAATACTTTTCTCTTTTATTTTGTATTGCTAATGAATTAGCATATGACAAACATAAGAATCTTTTCAAGCACAACGGAATAAGTAAAAGATCCCCTTCATTGATATATTCATAATCATACAGACATTGTTCTTAGAGTTAGTTAAGTTGTAAGCAGTTAATACATACATAGCAGTTATAGCAGTTAAGTAGATAATGTAAATGACATAAAGTAAATGACATAAGGGATTTTAAGTGGTTCAGAGACTCAAGCTCCTAATCCACTCTTCTGCTTTCAACTACCAGGATTTCCACTAAGGAAGGGCAGCACCCTGAATCAATAAGATTCCTTCAAGGCCAGAAGCCTTGGAACTTCAGTTCACTAAGAACTCTTCAAGCCCAGCATGCTTGGAACTCCTCTAGTTCCCTAGGAACTCTTCAAGCCCAGCAGGCTTGGAACTTCATTTAGTCCCTCCGAATAAGGACCCCTCAGGCCCTGGCTACTTGTTGTTGATTGTTTTTGTTGTTGGTGGTGCCTTGCTGCTAAGATGTCCTTTAAGCTCTTCTTCTCTAAATGCTTAGCAGCTTAACATGATCATCCTTGAGGTGCAGTTGAGTGTTACATGATGCTCAGCTTCTCAAGATACTCAACCTCTTCTGATGATCCCTTGTTGAACTGCAGTGAAGATCATTCCTCTTGATACTTGATGGTTGCACATGATGAGTTTCTAAGATGACTGTAGGCTCCTCTGTTATGTACTTAGAAACTTTCTCATGCTTGACATCATGATGACGTTGGTGATCTTCTTCCTTGATACTTGTTGCCTTCTCATGATGGACTTGCTAAGATGACTGTAAGCTCTTCTCTCAAGTACTTAGAGTCTTCCCATGATAGACATCAAGATGACATTGATGCTCTTCTTTCTATTCGCAGTTCAGAACACTCTTCTTGTAGTAGAACTCTCACTTCTACATCGTAAAACTCTCACTTCTACTTCTTACTCTGTCTATCTCCAAGTGTTCTTGGTGGATCGTAGAGTGAGCTTTCGGACTTTTATTGGTCACTCACTATTTTACGTTATTTTGATCAGTCCACCATCTCTCCAACCTCAGCAACTTTTTCAGCGTTAGTAACTTTTGATCTTTGAAGCTCTGGCTGATATATAGTCCTTCCCAATCTTCCCGTTGGAATATAGCCGTTGAAAGTAGTTTGAATTGCTTCAAAAATCTCGAGTTATTTGATGTAGACTGCAGATGTGACATGTCATCCCCTTTTTCATCTTTCTGACACTGCAGTCTACTGTTTCACCTACCCCTTCAGAGATGTCACTTTGATGCCACGGGCAGGTAGTCTTCTTTATTTCTCCTTTCTGACTTCTTGATTAGAATGTTAGGATCTGTCCTCTTGCATCGATGCTCTCAATAAGCCATATTCGAATATCATTCTTCAGATTAAATCGTTGCCAATGCTTCAATCTTCAGATGAACGAACTCTACGCTTCTGATGCATATTCTTGGACCTGATCGTAGTGTCATGTTGAATGTTGCTCATTTATCGATTGAGACAACACTACGATCCTGAAGAGTGTTCATTGGATCTTTAATGTAGAACACTTCTTTCTTCATTTATGCAATGCTTCAATACTTCTGTTTTCCTTGACTGATCTCAGGAACTGATAGCTTGACTCCTAGTTCTAGTCTCTTCTGAATAGCAAGACACATCAGATTTGTGGCATGCCCAACTCAGTTTCTCCTTGTGATCTCCTGTTCACTTATCATCAATGGACTGACCCATGCTTAATCACTTTAGCCTTGTTCTTCATAAACCGACCAGTATCTCTGTGTACACTTCATCAGTTCCTTCTTTTGCTTGGCAAACACTACGGTCCTAGTTGACCCCAAGATCGTTGTCTTCTGCTCTCTTGACAGCTACTACACTTGTTGACTTTCCTTAGTCAGTTATTGAAGTCTTCTTCTAATCAACTTGTGGAAGACTTCATCATGAATGGCTTCACAACTCAATCTGTAAGTTTAATGCTTAGATCTTCTATTAGCTTGCATGCCATTCGTTGAGTGCTCTCTAGTTTTCCTTAGGTGGAATGTATCTTTGCAGCTCAGACCAGATGCTTCATTACTTTGGATATTATAGGAGTGCTCATGTGTTAAGAATCGTGTTTGCTCTACGATTCTGCCTTGGCGTTGTGAGCACATCTGTTGAAGCTTTAGTTATGCACTCTACGATTCAGCTTTGGTTGTGCAGACACTACGACTCCGAGATCAGATCTTGACACTCTATGATATTTGTCTTTATGCTTGTTGTCTTCATCTGATTTTGCTCGACTACGATCTCTGCCTCTAATGTGATCAGTAAACTCTACGACTCTGAGTGTGGTCTACGATTCTTGACTTGGCTTCGGCAGATGCTCGGTCGGCTCGTTGATAGGATGTCTCTACGATTCTGAACATGACATCCTTAGCAAACTATGGCTCCGAGGATGTTCTTCTCGACACACTACAATCCTTACTCGTCTCTCTTGGCAGTCTACGAACTCTGAGATCTACTATCTTGCAGACTACGATTCTGCCTTGATAGCTCTCGAGTTTTCCTTAACTCTCCTGGCAGACTACGATTTCTGGTGCAGTGCTCGACGATTAGACAAGCCTATCTATTACATTTTAAGAATAACCTAACAAGCTTGATCTTTCTATATTTATAGTCCTTGTACATCGTTTCTTTTTAGGGACTTTACAAAGCTATTTTGCTTATGTTGTATCATCTTATCGTATTTGATCAATTCATTCTAAGTCCTTGTACATATGTTCCTATTATCTATTAAAGGACTTTACAGCTTTTCTTAATACAATCATACTTGCATATTCATTCATTTATATCATAATCAAATCATACATAAGTAGGAATATCATTCACATGTTTATTCCTAACATACTTTTCCAATTTAGTTGTGTAGTTTATAAAATGGTCTCACTGTTCTGAATTATGCATAGTCTCTATTGTAAAGGTATTTGAAATACTTTCATATGCCTTGAAATACTATCATATTTCCTTTCTTAATTTGTCATATCATTTTGTTATATGCTCATATTTAAACTTCATTAATATTTGGACAGCTTTAGGGCAACTTTTTCATTGGTTGCTTTAGTTTTTGCTTGGAACCAGGTGTAACTTTTGAACTTTTTCCTCTTATAGTTAAGTAGTTGCCATCATGGATCTAAATTCACTTGTTAATAGTAATGCTTTTGATTTATACCAACAGTTTGTTGGTCTGCATTAATGTGCAGTTAGTTGGAAATCTTATCTCTCTTACTTTATTGAAATGTAAAAAGGTATGTTTGCACTATTGGTTCTAAGGTTTAGCTTTTCTACTAAAGGATAGTTTGCAGCATGGTACAATAGATTATTTTTTGCATAGTTTATACATTGTTTTGAAGTCTCCTCATTATTTGAAGTGAAAAGACAATTTGTTGATTTAGGAAAACTGTTAATGCCAAGATCCGTCCATGTGCTCCAATCACCAAAGCGCGTCTAATCCTGCACAGAAATGAGTAAACACCAAAAGCTTGACGGCTTGAGCCGTCGGGGGACAGCTCTGGTGTGAGAATAAGTACAAGCTGATATAAGGTTAACAATGGTGGCTTAATGCTCTAGTGCTGGAAAGTAATAATTTGCATGTACCTTAGAATTAGAGAAAAGCCTTGTATTTATAGTGTTCTCACCACCTTCACGAAATCCTTCTCCGAATCAGATTAAGGTTCTCTCCCAACCAACCATTCCTTAATAGGATCGTACCAAATCTCCTAGAATTACGGAAGTTAATCTATATCCCAACACTTCCTTCCATATCTAGAGATCAAATAGAATTAGGAACCTTAACCCATAAATTGCCCGTCCACCAAATAGAATTAGGAACCTTACTCTATAGGGATGGAGGCCCATTATAAAACATAGGCTCGAATATCCTGGGCCCAACATTGCCCCCCAATCTTCCACCAAATAAAATATTTGATGGAAGAGTATTCAAAACATGGCCCATCAGCAACAAAGATGTCCAAACAAAGTCAAATAAGGCCCAACAGCAACAAAGCCAAACATCTGATCCGAAATTCGAGCACGAAATTTGAAATTTTGTACTTAACTTTCTTTGGTAACATCCGATCCGAAAGGCAGTATGCCATCTGCCAAATAGTTGAGGTATGGAGACATCCAAAAATTAGATCGTTCCACACACATCACCTATGCTGAACACTCGGCTGATTTAAAACCTCTAAATAAACCGACCCGTTAAATGTACTCGCTTCAGTTGTAGCCAACTTCGCCAATGCATTAGCTATTGCATTATCAGACCTGTCTATTCCTTGAAAAATATAAGAGACAAAATACTGAAGCCGATCCCTTAACTCTGCCAGATACTTTACCATACGCGCACCTCGTGCTTCATACTCCCCTGAAACCTGCTTGACTACCAACTGAGAGTCACTGAAAATAACCAACTTTTATACCTCTAAACTTTTTACCAGTCGTAAACCTGCCAATACTGCTTTGTACTCAGCCTCATTATTCGTCGCCCTAAACCCGAACCTAATAGCCTGTTGTACTTTAAACCCTTCTGGACTAGTCAAGATTATCTCATCCCCACTGACATCTGAAGTGGATGACCCATCTGCATATAATGTCCATGAATTATGTGCTTGCTGAAGTACTACAACCAGCTTCTCAGACCCCTCAACCTGACCCAAAATATCATTTGCTTCAAAAAATTAACACTCCACCACAAAATCAGCCAACGCCTGCCCCTTAATTGTTGTTCAAGGATGGTACTCTAGAAAAAATTATGACAGCTCCATTGTCTATGCAACAAGCCTACCTGAAACCTCTGGTCTCCCCAAGACCTTCTTCAACGGCTGATCTGTATACACCACTATTAACCAACCTTGGAAGTACTGCCGAAGCTTTTAACTAGCTATTATCAGGGTAAAGGCGAACTTCTCAAGGTTTGGATACTTTGTTTCAGCATCCCTTAGCACATGGTTCACATAGTAAACCGGGTGCTGCTTATCCCTAATCTCCCGCACCAACACTTCTCCCATAGCCAATGAACTCGCCACCAAATATAAGTATAGAGGTTAGGCAGGAACCAGCTTCACCAACAGAGGAGCCAAAGACAAATACCTCTTTATCCCCTGAAAAGCGTCTTCACACTCCGAAGTCCACTAAAAACTTTTTGCATTCTTCGGCCCTTTCAACGTATCAAAGAACTGTAAGCACCTTTCTGTCGACTTGGACATAAACCTCTTCAAAGCTGCAATCTGACACACTAGACGTTGAACATCCTTATAAGACTGTGGGAACTTCATATCCAGGATTGCTTGAATTTTTTCAAGATTAGCCTCAATCCCCCTTTTGCTGACCAAATAACCCAGGAACTTCATGCACCCAATCCAAAGGTACACTTGGTCGGATTCAGCCTCAAATTATAGTATCGAATAGTCTGGAAGCAATCCTCCAAATCATTCAAATGACCCCGAACCGACATGCTTTTAACAATCATGTCATCTATGTAAACCTCCATACTTTGACCCAACTGCCTTGTGAACATGTAATTCATCATCCTCTGATAAGTAGCCCCCACGTTCAATAATCTGAAGGTCATCTTCTTGTAAGAATACACCGACCGATGAGTAATTAAAGTTGTCTTCGGGATGTCCTCCTTGCACATTGAAATCTAATGATATCCCGAAGTCGCATCAATAAGCTGATCAATGTGTGGCAAGGGATAAAAGTCCTTCGGGCACGCCTTGTTGAGATTGGTATAGTCTATGCAAACTCGCCACTTCCCGTTCTGCTTCTGCACCAGCACTAAATTTACCATCCACTCTAGATAGTCAATTTTAAATATGAAATTCACTGCCAGAAGTTTTGCAATCTCCTCATCAATTATCTTCTGTCTCTTTGGCGCAAAAATCCTCCTCTTCTATCAAACTGGTTTCTTTGTCGGGTCCACATGCAGCCTATGTTCAGCAACCTTTTGATCCACCCTAGGCATGTCACTGGGAACCTACGCAAAGATATCCACATAGCATTAAAGTAATTCCACCAGGTTCGTCCGGAAAGGATCCGGCTGATCTGACATGATCCTTACAGCCTTGTCCTTCTTTCCCGGGATTAACTCGACCTCTTCAGTTTATTCTGCAGGCATGACTAGAGGTTCAGTGCTACTTTCTATAAATGGTTCAATCTCAATAGCCATAGTCTGCTTCTGCTTACTAACCCCTACGCCCGAAGAGATTAGAGCATTTTTGTAGCATCTCCTTGCCAAGTCCAAATCACCAGCAACTTCCCCAACCCCATGTGGCGTAGGAAACTTTATCTTGAAGTGGGGAATTAACGTCACCGCCTGAAGAGCTGCCAAAGTGGGCCTAGCCAAAATCGCATTGTACGCCGAATCCACATGTATCACATAGAATTTACACATGATTTCCACCTGCTGTGGAGCCATCCTAAAGATGACTGGCAACTCAATAGTCCCTATAACTTTGACCAGATTGTTGTTGAATCCATATAACGGAGACTCTTGTCCGATCTCCATTTTCCTCCTACTCAGGTTCATCATTTGGTAAGCGTGTGCGTACAGGATATCCACTGAAGACCCATTATCTATCATCATTCGTTTCATGTCCACCAAACCCACCTATGCAGTAATTACCAATGCTCCTTCGTGTGGTTTAATCGGTTCTGAAGTGAAATCATCATCAGTGAAAGAGATCACTGAACCAGGGTATGCCCTTTCACTTCTCACAGGTTTGTCCACCATTGACATTATCATATCTAGATATCCACGTCGCTTCTTGCCAGTAATTTCTCCCATGTTTCCACCTGTAATCACATCCACAACCTGTCTCACCACTTGAGTCTGACCTGGCTGTACGGGCAGGCTATTCTGAACAGGCGCATTATTCCTTTGATGCGCCTTCAGGAAATCTCTTCTGCCACATACTGTACTAATGCCCCACTCTACACATTCTTTTTTATTAACTCCTTCAGGTTCTAGAAAGTCTCCGTAGCATGCCCCGCTGCCTGATGGTAATCATAGTATTTGGTTGGATTCTCATACCCTGGTTTTATGTTTTCTTTAGGCAGGTCGAAGTAAGGCTGGTCTCTTATCTGCTCCAGAATGGTAGCCCGATCAGTATTAAACTTCGTAAAAACCTTATTCACCTTCTGATTTGGAAAAGGCAAGCGACCTCCTCCCAAACTCCCATTATTGTTGTATCTCTTTCGATACCCATCAGACCGATCATTACTGTCACCATATCTCCTCTGATTACTATCTGATTAATCATTATCTTTTTCCTTTAATTTTTTCGAAGAACCCTACTTTAAACTGCTCATGGCTTCCTCCACTATTATGAAGCCTTCAGCTTTTTCAAATGCTTCGGTTAGGCTCTTCAAATGATTGAACATCAACTTCTTCACAAATTTCTCTGAATTTACCAGATCTAACCCATTCTGAAAGAGTCCCACCGCCTGAAGGTCATTAAGATCTATCACCTGACCTACTACTTCTTTGAACCTTTTCACATACTGGCCTAGAGTCTCATTGGAATACTGTCTGACATATGCCAACGATCCCATGGGTTTCCCTATTCTCTTATTGCTCCTAAACCGAGCATGGAACTTGTCGCATAGCTCTTCCCATAATGAGATTGAGTTTGGGGCTAAGGTCCCCATCCACTGTCTAGCATCTTTCTTCAACGTCGTCATAAAGGTCTGACACTTAGTCGCATCCGAGTAATCATAATAATCCATCAAACTATCATATGCCTGGCTGTGGTCATATAGATCTCCTGAGCCATCATAACTTTCCATATAGGGGAGTTTTTTATTGGGGTATGTCTTCTCTTGCGTGATTTTCGAAGAAAAAGGCGATGCCTTTTTGCCCGAACTCACCTTTCCCTGTTTAACTTCGGCCAATTCTTTCTAAAGCTCCTCCAATTTTTTGGCCAACACTTCCATCCCCTCTGGCTTTGTGGAAACTTCTCTCTTTCGGGAGTCCTTCTTCCCACGGCTGGATCGACCCTTTCCATCTAAACTGTCCACTGTGGAAGGGTTTCGTCTATCGTTCTCGCTGTGCCGAGACTCCACAGGGCGGTGTACCCTGTTTGGATTCTCGGGTGTGTGACCTCTTGATCTAGTTCTTCGTCTTCTATCATTCTCGCCATACCAAGAATCCACAGGGCGATGTGCCCTCTTTGGACTCTCGGGTGTACGATCTTTTGCTCTGCTTCGATCTCGAGAGCGACTCCGAAGCCTGATTTCAGATCGCCTTGAATCTTCATCCCTCCGTGTCCTGGTTTGTCTATCTGGAGACCTACCACGCCTTCTAGATTGAGTAAGGTTGGAGGCCTCGTCTTCCTGTTCAGCCATAAGGACCATTTGTTTTACAATCTCTTCCTTCTGTTGCAGCAATACCTTCTAAACTTTATCGATCTCCTGAGCCATCCTGGCAATAATAGATTTTCTGCCCGCCTGATCTTCTCGGTATTGGGTTCTAGGCAGTGTGCCTTTTACCCTCCTCTGATCATTGTCAGGCCCCTTATTGGCTGTAGAAAATAACTTCCTCCTAACCTCATCGCGATCTCTAGCTTGAGATCCTAATGAGGCACCTTGTGGCCCAAGTCATTCATGTATGCTCCTCGATGGCCCCAATCTATCTTTAACAGACCCTTTATGGCGAGAAGAACCTTCCGCCGTCGGCTATCCTTCCACTTGTAATTGTCCTACTGTTCTCCATAATCTTAGATGCAGGAAGTTGATGAGTGTGATTGAAAACCAGCAACACTAGACAACCCTCCTTCTAGCACCAATGTTAATGCCAAGATCCGTCCACACGCTCCAATCACCAAAGCGCGTCCAATCCTTCACAGAAATGAGTAAATACCAAAAGCTTGACGGCTTGGACAGCTCTGGTGTGAGAATAACTACAGGCTGATATAAGGCTAACAATGGAGGTTTAATGCTCTAGTGCTGGAAAGTAATAATTTGCATGTACCTTAGAATTAGAGAAAAGCCTTATATTTATAGTGTTCTCACCACCTTCACGAAATCCTTCTCCGAATCCGATTAAGGTTTTCTCCCAAACAACCATTCCTTAATAGGATCGTACCAAATCTCCTAGAATTAAGGAAGTTAATCTATATCCCAACACTTCCTTCCATATCTAGAGATCAAAAAGAATTAGGAACCTAAAAAAAGTCCGGACTCCCTGATGGGAGAAAATCCGGACCCTATATATATATATATATTTTTTACTTTTTTTTTAAAACAACTAAAAAAAATTTTAATATTTTATGGAACTGAAATTTTCCCATAATACAGTGTTTTGGGCATGATTTGAATACCTATACCAAAAAATGTATGTACAATCTGCACAGATTGTACATACCTGTTTTGTTATACGTATCCAAATCACATCCAAAACACAGTATTATGTAAAAATTTCAGTTCCATAAAATATTAAAAAAAATTAATTGTTTTAAAAAAAATTCCGTATTTTAAAAAAATGCGGGAGTAAATGCAATTTAAGACATGTTTTAGCTAAATTTGACCAAGACTATTTGGTAAAACTTTAGTAAAACGATGATTTTACTCCACAGTGATAAGTTTTTCATGTTTTCATTCTATATAAAAAAAATCTTTAATTATAATTTTTATACAAAATTACACGTTTTATTAAGTAGTTTTAACCAAGCTTCGTTGTGACGCCCCCAAAATAGGTCCACACAATCCATTCTGAGTCGCCAGATATCACACTATAAAAAACAAATACAAATTTCATTTATACAACTGTTGAACTGTCGTATAGAATACGACCACAGTTAACTGTGAGTTTTAATACAAATGTATGTAACTCTCATGGTGTCTCGACCACATCCTTACAATGATACTTTACATAAAAGTATAGTCAAAAACTGTTTTAGAAATTAAAATCTTTGGGAAGTGCTCAAGGAAACCTTCGTACATGGGAAGCCATGCGTCTAGGTTATGATAGATATCGTATGTCCACAGAATTATCCTTGGTTGACCCAATACACCCCAAAGAAAAATGAGAAGATAAGGAATATACCTTAAGAACTCTTGGTGTTCTTGATAAACTTCTAATAAAAAAGCTTCAAGGTAGAAGAATGGTTTAAGTCTAGCTCTCTTTCTCTCTCAAATAATCTAGTTTAAGTCTTGGAAAAACATCAAATGGCCAAACCTACCTTCCTATTTATAGAAAATAGAATGGAGAGCATAATAGGCATTACACACAAACCTCCTAACTATTCACTCTTGGTCACCAAGTAAAATGCTTGGTGACCGAGCCTTATTCTTGGCTTGCACACCAAGGTGGCCGGCCCACCCTTGCCATGGATCATCCCATGGGTTGCCCCATGGGTTTTACCCATTCGGTGACCCATCGGTTCGATCCACGGTTCGGTTTTCATGAATTGGGCTTAACTAAATTAACATTGGGCCTTGACTTGGGCTTAACCCACTAATCACTTGGGCTTGTTCATTCAAATAATTGGACTAATTAATAATCCAACTCAAATGAATTAACATAAGACTTAACTTAATTCTATAATACGAATCGTATTTTATACATACAATTCATGTATTCTCTCCGTATACTACTCGTACAATAACCGTATTATACGTCGTATTTACTCATCGTATTATACATAGATACTAATTAGTACCATATTTGTATAACACTCACTTTAACTATAACGTAATTCTTCTACGCATTTCATTTCCTTCTCAGAAATCCATACACTCAACCCTTAGGTTTTAAGTCCGCAGGCGAAAACTTCGCTTGCCATAAATGAAATATTATTAGATATTTCATCTTATCTCAATATTCTATCATTACGCGTTTCACGGAATTTCAAAATAATTCCCCGAACAAAAACGGATGAATAGTATTTTTACGGAAATTTCTCAGAAAATATTTATTTTCGTCTTGAAAATTCTAAACAATTAATTCTAGCACATAGCCAGATTACTAACCATATAAACACATTCTAGGTCATAGAATGACTTTCACATAGCTTACTCACATAATAAATCAATTAAATTCATTTAATTTACATAATCAAATAAAAATTTAATTGTCATAAAAATTCAATTTTCTCGGGCATTACACGTATTACTGTACTTTTAACACCGGGTGTTTCAACAGTTTTAACGGTAAAACTTCTGCCATTATTTTCATAAAAATATTTTTGTCATTTTCTCAATCTGACGATAATTCCGTTGTGGGGTCCACCAATGTACGAATATTCCCTGATAAAAAGAATATTCCCCGACTAATCGAATATTCGTCGACACAATGAATATTTTATATCAACTTGCTTACTTTGCTAAATTTTCACATATCACCCTTAACTTTAAACTTTTATCAATCTAACTATTTACCAAAATAGAAAAATTGAATACTTTTATTTCATAAAATTTGGGGTCTCACATTGGTAGTATGTCTTAGATTATATTTCTCCATATATATATATGGGCTACATGTATATTCACAGCTGTGTATTATACAGTCAGGTTATTATGACGGGTTTTTTGGGCTATGGCGACAGGTGACCCGTCGCCGTAGCCCAGAATAGCTATGACGACGGTTTTAGGTGAAACCGTGGCTATAGCCCAAAAAACCGTCATCATAGCTGACTGTGTACTACACACACTACTGTGTAAATACATTTATATATATATATATATATATATCTGGTCAGGATCTTAAGCTCACTTTTTTATTCACTCATTCGAGCTCACCTCCCTTTAGCGACGGATTGATGCGATTCGATTCGGTAAATATATAACCGTCGCCTATACTTTTAGCGATGAACAATATATAGCGTTGCTAAAAGTATGACGACGGCATTTATAATCGAATGCTCACCGAGTCCGTCGCTAAAGAGGGGTGAGCTTCGAGTGAGTTGGATAAAGGTGAGCTTAAAATTTGGATATATATATATATATATATATATATATATATATATATATTATAAGGCCCCAAATTTTATGAATAAAGATGATTTTTCTATAAATATCATTTTTGAATATTATGGAATGAATTTGATATAATATTATAGTTATGGGTATTATTTATAAATTTTGCAAAGTACGCAAGTTGTTATATAATATTCGATTGGTCGAGAAATATTCATTTTAACAGGGAATATTCGTACGACGGCACAATCATTGGTGGACCCCACAATGGAATTATTGTCGAATTAAAAAAATGACAAAAAAATTTTATAAAAATAACGGCGGAAGTTTTACCATTAACTGTTGAAACACCCGGTGTTAAAAGTACAGGAATACACGTGATTGCATAGTAGCACACGGTATTGATTATTGATGCTTACATGAGAAGTCACTCAGTTTTGTTCAATTATTGCTACAGTAATTGCTGCATAGTATCTCACGTTATTTGATTCAATTATTGTCGAGATTTTATATATAAATCAATAATTGAGACGACAAAGTTAGTAATATTATTATTTGCAATATTAACGATGTCTAGAAGTTCTGTCAATGAGAGGTTTGGTCACCTAATTGCGTGCCAATAGAGAGAAATCCTTATTGGAAAGCCCCCTCTTTCCTGGGAACGACCTGGTCGATTAATATTGTGAATTATAATAATGATGATAAATGTTGTTAAAAATGTTGAGGTGATTTTTATGAAGTATTTGATATAATTTTGCGTATTATATGGATCCCCACTTACCCATTTTTCAAAATAGTGTGTGTTATGATTATGATAATATATATATATATATATATATATATATATATATATATATATATATATATATATATATATATATAAACATGAAAGTGGGGTGGGAGGAAAATGGGTGTTACGTGGGAATGGGGGTGGTATTTAGTCAAGGGATGGGGGAATTATTATCAAGTGGGTGGGAAAGTTGGTTATCACATGATGAGGTATAAGAAGTTTGAAAAGTTTTGAGAAAGAAATGAAATGAGTTCACGGGGTTTTCACCCGTGATATTTTTCTGCCCGTGCTATATAATATATATATATATATATATATTATTTAAAAGTTTTCATTTTATTAGAATATTTTATTGCATAATATCCTTTCCATTTTCCTATAAATAGGATGCTTAGTTAGAATTGAAATCACACCAGAAATTCAGAGAATTCTCTTCTATAATCTTGAGCGTATTTCTTTAGAGTTTTAAGAAGCTTTGAGCGTAGTACAAGTTTTTTTAAAGAATATCCTCGCCCTACCAGTTGGAATACTCTTCTTTTATGGTAAGGGGTATTATTTCGTTTATATTCATGAAGAGAATTATTTTCTTTCAATACTCGTAAGGGGTATTATTTCGTTTATATTCATGAAGTGAATTATTTTCTTCCAATACTCGTAAGGGGTATTATTTCTTTCGTATTCTTGAAGAGAACTTCTGTTATTCCATTCTTTATTATTACATTGGAATAACTTTGTATCTGTGGACTTCCCTATACTTGGTGAAATTCTTACATTATTCCATTCTTTATTATTATGTTAGAATAACCTATCTCATCAAGTACCACATACATGGTGAAATTCTTACATTATTCCATTCTTTATTATTACATTTGAAATCATCACATGCGTGCGTTTACGCATGACTGATTCCATTATTTATTATTCGTTATAATATCACATCTGTGTGTTTACGTATGGCCCGGGTTCCGTTATTTATTATTACATTGGAATAAACACATGCATGCGATTCTATCGCATGCCTCGGTGATTTCTTTTGTTATTCCATTCTTTATTATACTCGGTTGGTTAAAGTTTTGGCTTTTATACTCCATGAAATTAGTGGAATATCCTTGATATTTGCGCTTCATTCAGTATCTTTTTATGGAAATATTCTTCTGAGCATTCTTGAGTTTTACCCCACAAAGCAGTATCATATTGACAATTTGGACGTTATTGGTTCCTAGATAAATTAATTCTTGAACTTGTTTTTATTGAATTCTTATATCATTGTCATCATCCTCATGTTTATATTATGTTGAAAGTCATAAATACGTGGCTCAGAGTGTATAGTTGGACTTGGTATGATTATGAATTGGGATTATTCGGTATAATAATGGCCAAGTAATGTTACAAATGATGTGGTAAAAGTCCTCATTGGCCCGTAGTGCATTGATGGACGATTGTTGGCATGATCATAACCATTGATGAATACACGAATATCCTTGGCCCGTAGTGCATGGATAATTTGTGGTCGTGATACTAATGAATATCATTGGCTGTAGTGCAGGGATGATGTGGATTATTTATTAAGCTAAGTCACAGTGATAAAGGTGATGAAAAACCTTTTTAAATCATAAAAGATAGTAGATTTTATTCTCTACTTGACTCTTTTAATGGATTCTTTGTTCATTGCAGATTAAACTTGATATTTGTTATATTTTATCAGTTTAACATTATTGATGGCTAACGATAATTTTTCTGCATTATCTTAGTCATAATATTTCTTACTAGGCTAGTTGAGCTCACCCTTTTGCTTTCATTGTTCTCTTCGTGAAATGAGAACGTAGCGAGGGACTAGTCGGGAAAGCGGAGTGGCGGTCTGGATGATAGCATTAGTAGTCCTCACTATTACATGAAATAGTGTGATAATAATTGTAATGAGGACTTATTCGAGAGTGGATATTATGCAGAAGATAATATTTGTATTAAAACTCATGACTCTTGTTGTATATTTAAGATTGTATTTGTATTCTGTACTACATGTATTTGGCGACTCGAATAGGTGATGTATACCTATTTTGGGGCACACACACACACACACACACACACACATATATATATATATATATATGTATAGATATATACTGTGGTTATGTATTATGAGAATTATAACGACAGATTTTTTAGGCTATAGTGACATTAAAAGCGTCGTCATAGCCTGTATTAATAGCTATGATTTGATTGAGTGAAACTGCCGCTATAGTCTAAAAAACCGTCGTATAGTTCATTGTGTGTCACACACATGTATATACATTTTTCCATATATATATATATATATATATATATATATATATATATATATATATATATATTCCGCTTTTATATTGGTGGTTTGCATCTGGACCACTTATAGCGATGGATCATATCGTTGCTAAAGTCGTGGTTATAGAATATGGACGGAACTATTTACGGCGATTTACGGACTATGGCGACAGTATTAGAAGCGATATGGTCCGTTATTATAAGTGATCCGATCTATATATATATATATATATATATATATATATATATATATATATATATATATAATACATAAGTGTATTTATTTATATTTTCAGGGGCTTATCGACTATAGGACTCGTCGGTGGACTAAGTGGTGACATTGGGGGACTCAGTGAATTGAATTCCTTGTAAGTTTTCTTCTGAGCTACCCTGAGTACAGAAAGTTAATTAAGCTGTCAGCACATCCTCCCTACGTTTATGAGCATATATAAGTTCAATTTTGACCAACTTGAGCAATAACATAAGTAAAATTTGTCATCTATAACATAAGTAATAACTTAAATATTTAATGTATTAATTGTACAAGTAATTATTAAATTCAAAATCAAATGAATTCCTTTAACAATAGTCATTTCGATCAGAGTACTGCAGTGTATTGTAATAAATTTGTATCAAATTACAATTGCAAAATATATTTATACATGAAATTTGATCAAATTATAAGATGACCTGACTTCTTAAACATATTTTTAAAAGTGTTGTAGTTAAAACTTATCCTCATAATTGACATTCAAAAAGTCAACGCAAATATTTATAATATATATCATTTTTTCTTACGGTTATAAATATTAAAATTTGTCTAAACAGTACTACTACTAGCACAAGATTTAATGTTGTCAAAATTTAAATGAATCACATTAGTTAAATTCAAGAATAACTCGAACCGACTTCAAAAATTCAAAATTAATCGTCTAAAACAGATTGATGCAACCTCATTACGTCTCACCTGCTATCTCGGTGTAATTAATTTTTAAATTCAAAATTAATATAAACATGTGTATCTAGATTTTATAAGGCTTTAGCTATATGTTGCAGGGACTTAATCATACAACAAAGGCCTCACAGGTTCCCTCTCTCCGCGCTTCGGAGATCTGAAAATTTTGAATATATTGTATGTATCCACTATGCGCTAAATGGTTGCTTAGATATGCACTCAAAACTGTGTTAAAATCTTTCACTTTTATGACTTTCAGAATTCTGTCTGGTTGTGGCTTCACCGGTACTATTCCAACTGAATTGGGCAATCTTTCCGGGATATCCTTTCTGTAAGAAGTACTACATGTTTTTTTATACTCTCTCCGTCTTTATTACTATTTCAAGTAGTTTTAATATTTACCTTAAATGGTCTATTTTTTACCATAATTTGCTCATAATACCCTTATTATTAATTGTTATATTTCTATTCTTTATGTATATTTATGGAGCATTACTAGTAATGTACAAAAAACTATACAATTAAATGAGAATTTGAATATGGACAATTTTGTCATTTTGTCATCTTTATTAATATGCGTAAAAAATCAACCAGAACTTTTATCCCGAGACGGAGAGAGTAATTCATAATATATATAAGGTAATGATTCATAAATTTGTTATGAATCTTTATAGGGTATACATCATCTATATCATTAAAAACTAGAAGAAATGGTTAGAATTAGAAACTGGAAATTGACGTCTGCTAGTAATAGTAGCGGACACTAATCAGAATAAAAGTTTTGATTTACCAATAAATTTTTAAGGTTTCTTAACAAGGTTTAGAGTTTATTAACTAGTGTTTAGATATTATTAATTAGGGTCCTGGTTAATAATACCCTAAACCTTGATTAATAAACCATAAATCTTAATTTATAAATCATATACCTAGTTAACAAACCTTAAACATTTATTGATAAAGTCAAACTCTTATTTTGACGCTAAGTATTTTTTTTACTGTTCGCTACTAGTCGATTTTCAGTTTCTAATCATGGTTGTTTTTTCTTATTTTTAATAGTATAAATGACGTATACCCTGTAAAAATTCATAATAAATACATCTTATGAATTATTTCTCATATATATATATATATATATATATATATATATGTATGTATATATAGAAGAATAATGTTTCTTGAATATATAATACTTAAATTTGCTTTGACAGAGCTCTGAATTCCAACAATTTCACCGGTGAAATACCTCCTTCTTTGGGTAATCTCTCCAAGCTCTACTGGTTAGACCTGGCAGATAATCAGCTTACAGGATCTATCCCTGTTTCAACACTCACTACCCCTGGCTTGGACCTCCTTAAAAAAGCAAAACACTTGTGAGCAGTATAGTTTGATGTACTAATTGATGGATTCTAATTCAAGTCGTTCAAATTGGCAAATTCATGTGGGCAGTCTATAGAAATGAGTTGCATTTGTATAGCAGGGAGTTGCATTTTAGATGACATTTGTAGAAATATAGTACAAATGCAACTCTATTATACAAAATAATGCAACTCTTTTCTATAGGGTTGGCCAAAAAGATTGTCTAATTTAAACTGCTTGGAATCTAAATACCTAATTACTAGTTCAAATAAGGATCCGTATTTGGTAAAGTACACACTTGGTTAATTCTTTGTAAAGTTTTCAGCAAAGAAATGCAACTCTGTTCTATATATATAAATGCAACTGTTTGCTATAAATTTCACATAGAATTAACGAAGTGCCAACTTGACCTAATCCAAATATTTTGCTATGGAAAATGTTTATGCTTAGACCACATATTATCAAATTCTTGTTATGGATTTTCAGCCATTTCAACAAGAACCAGCTTTCAGGCCAAATTCCTGCCAAACTTTTTAGCTCAGACATGGTATTGATGCATGCGTAAGTTGAGAGATCAGCGCATATTTACTTTTAATCTTTGGTTATCCTATTATGATCCCTAACTGCCTTTAATTAATTATGCAATGACAGACTTTTTGACCAAAACCAATTAACTGGTATGATTCCATCAACAATTGGACTTGTTCAGACACTCGAAGTTCTGTGAGTGAACTCTATCATCTTAAAGTAGCTACTTCATTCTATAAGATAATTAAGTTTATTTTTTTGTTATACTAGACTGAAATTTAAACACAATAACACACACTACCCTGGCATGCCAAAGCTCCATCCCTCAACCTCATGGTTAACATGGGTTGAGTTGTACCACTCGGGCCAAAGGCCTTCGGTTAAGATTATTAAGTTTTCCTTGTAATGATCCTTAATTTCCTGAGTAATCTCATTTGAAACAGTCGACTCGATAGAAATGCTTTTACAGACATTGTCCCAAGAAGCCTCACCAATCTCATCAATATCATTGAACTGTAAGTCATTCTTTCGAACCTAATTTAAATGTAGTGTAACGTCTTAATTATGTGATCGATTCACTAAAATATGTTTTTTTCACTCTGTTACATTCACTTGCAGTAATTTGGCACACAATAACCTCTCTGGCCCTTTACCAGACTTGGCTGGAATGAACTCCCTGAACTATGTGTAAGACATTACATTTGAATTACTAGAACCCAAATTTTTTACTTTTTCTTTTATTTATGAGTTTAAATTTGATACACCGACAATATAAACACGAGCGGCGTTAAGATATACGTCATTGAAATATGGGTGTACCACTCGTGTATACACTCAAAGTGTATGAAATTTTAACTCTTTATTTATTATTTTACCACAATTTGCGTCGATTTTGGAATGATGGTATATTTGCAATGTGGTTCCTCTATGCAGGGACTTAAGCAACAACTCCTTTAATCCATCAGAAGCACCGGAACGGTTCTCAAAGTTACAATCACTTACAACTTTGTGAGTTTTTCGTATGTGTAGTGTAAAATTTGAAATTTTCAATAAACTGCCAATCAATTTCTTAGGGTAATTAGGCTGATTTGATTTATCAAAATATGATTCTCAGGTTTATTGAATATGGACCGCTTCAAGGGCCAGTGCCGCAACAACTATTTGGGTTCCCACAGCTCCAACAAGTGTAAGCTCATACATAAAGCTAAAACCCATTAATTAGAACTATCTATACCTTTTATGTAAATAAAATTTTAAGTTCGAAAAACTGAATAAAATTAAATAACTTGTTACAGGAAACTGAGGAACAATGGATTCAACGACACGTTAGATATGGGTAGTAGCATCAGCCAGCAACTTCAGCTTGTTGACTTACAAAACAACCAGATATCCACAGTAGTCCTACGTTCTGGATTCAATAATACATTATTGTGAGGACTTAGGACTCCCAATAAACCATCTAATTTTAACATATACTCCCTCCGTTCCAAGATTAGAGATACATTTCAATTTTTAGACTATAAACTGATATGAAATTTCTAACATGCCACTATTTTTATTCAACGTTGATTCAATACTATCATGTCACAAATACTACATTTGTTAGCATAAGTTTGGAAAAGTAAAATTTTCCTTAAGTCATTCATTTTACAAATGTATCTCTAATTTAAGACCAAAACATGTATAATTTTAGCTCCCGAATTTCAGGTTGAATGGAAACCCTGCATGCGACAAAGCAGCAAATTCGAACTTCTGTCAGCCACAAAATCAATCCACAAAACCATACTCTACCAGCTTAGCCAAATGTAGCAACAAATCATGCGTTTCAACTCAAAAGCTCAATCCTCAAAGCTGCGACTGCGCTTATCCATACGAAGGGACATTGTACTTCATCGCACCCGCTTTCAGGGACCTATCGAATGTTAATACTTTTGGTTCTTTAGAGATGAGCCTGTGGGTGGAGCTGGGACTCAATCCAGGTTATGTTTATTTGGATAACCCCTTCTTTAATACGGATGATTATCTTCAGGTGCACCTGGAATTGTTCCCATCAACCGGAAAGTCTTTTAATAAGTCTGAGATTCAGAGGATTGGTTTTACTTTTGGCAATCAAACATACAAGCCTCCTCAAAGGTTTGGACCCTACTATTTCATAGCATCTCCTTATACATTCCTAGCTATACAACAGTGAGATTACTGGTAGGAACTGAGTTTGTAACTTGTAAGTTTGTAAGAGTGACTATATATTTGCATGTTAATTTGGTTGAGAAATTAACAAACATGTAGGCTAGAAGTTAATACTTCATATATTCGCATGTATGAGATTTTGAAAATTTGGAACACATGTACTCTTCATTTTGTTACTAAATACATGTGATTCATAGCAAGTATAGTTAAAAATAAAATTCTTGAATTTGAGTTTTAAGTGTGGAATTGGGGTTTGATGATCTCTATTACTTCGGGGTGGTGTATGTGATCAGCTCAGGCGCCTTCCAACACATGCACTCGGTGGTTAAAAGGTCATGAGCTGTGACGCCCCCAAATCCGGGTATCTTCCAACCCGACAGATGGTGCTATACGGTACTATCATTCACACATACATTCAATTGAAAAACCTCAAAAGAACGAATATGTCTTCTATATATTCAAAATAATATTAACATTCCCCCAGATTCTTTATAACCATTACATTTGTTCTTGTCATAATATCAAATATATTACAACATTAAACCTATATACTATTACATCAACAGTTCAACGGTCTGTCTTAGCCTTTTCTTTATCCTTAAAGGATCCTTCGGGACGTTCAATCTTAGCTGCATTCATATGGTTCAAGCAAGAGTGAGCATGACTAGCTCAGCAAGTATGACAATTCCAATAAACAACATGCTTGAAACATAGGAAACATATATCTTCAATAATCGAACAATAGTTACGAAGTACTATCGATAATTCAAAATAGCATTTCTTTTCATTCAAAATATTTTACAACAACAATATTCAGTAAAACATCAATTCCGGTCCAAGACCTTGAGCATTTCATACTTTCTTTGAAAAGAACATCCCGACACTAAGTCCGTAAGTCCGACATTTCTTACGAGCACGTCTAGGTATTCAACCTATAGTACTCTATGTTGATCAATACTACATTCATTAAACGTATGTATGTTTTAGTTGTGGCAATCTCACGTGCCTGTCGTTTGATGACAAAACATTTTAGCATACTCAGTCTTCATTTGAAAACCACACCAATATAACTTGGTAAAACATTGACCATACTTTGATAGATTATAAGAAATCCCAAACATCTTAAGTCTAGCCGAAAGAATTGGCTTTGACTTCATCATACATCAATTCATGCGTAAGAATACATAAATCACAAAGCTTGTCCAGATTGAACTAAAACAAGGGTTAGAACACTTGCCTTTAGCGTCTGCTACTCATGTCTTAATTACTTTCTGTTTGAGTCTTTAAAGACTCTACAATACATGATCACATAACATACCACATTAGGTAATATATAATCAAGTATGAGTACAACTATATCTTACCCTTCTTCTCAACCTAATTTCGTATTAGATTTGTTATTACTGATTCAGGTTTTTCGTTACGTCGTTCTTACGTTCATATGCAATTGACTTACTTTAACCCTAAAAGATCATAATTAAGGTTTAAACATGTCTTAACAATGCTTCATTAAGCTCCTTAATTCGTTGCAAATCAATTACCATTCATGTTATATTTACAAACTTTCTTCATTGTCTAAAACTATAAAGGTCAAGGTATTGCGGCTTTCAACTTTACAACTTTCACCGCCACGCCATGGCGAGCCTCGTCAATAGATTTTCCCTCGTTCCGTGACTGCTAGGCCAACTTCAAGATAATGGGCGCTACTGCGATGCTAAACTTGAAGAGCTCACAACCATTTTGTGCTTATTCATGACTTATTTGGCTTAAGTCCATTGCTTATTCACTTCTTATGATTGCTTAGCATACATGATGACCATCACTTCTCTATCAAACTATTATGGTAGAGATAGAAGACTAATGACATATGATCATTTACCCTTGATGACTAGCTTTCTTCTACTTGGAAATCTAACAACGGAAGTTTGGCTTTTAAAAGTGCTTATTCTCTCTATCAATTAAGTTTTTTAACTTGGATGAAAACTAACAAACAACTAATCAGCCATCTCCTCCTCTATTTATAGGATTTCTAAAGTTAGGATAAAAGGGTCATTTAGCCCCCCCCCACCTCCTTAATAATCTCCTTACTATTCCATACTTAATCCCTAAGTAAACTTGCTCCCTACACATGATGTTTGGCCACCACATAAAGTTCTTGGTCACCAAGTTCACCCATGGGTTGCCCCATGGATCCTAATTATCCAATGGATCATAGTTTGGGCTTTAATCCACTTTGCTTAACTTATTCCTTTGGGCTTGCATTAATTTACCTTGGGCTTTACATTAACAAACACTTGGGCTTTCACATACAATTCTTATTGGACTTATACATCCTACATAATCCACAAGTTCATTTACAAATGACTTAAAGCCTTAGTACGTATCATATACGTATAATTTTTTTATTCTAATTCGTATAAAAATTCATAATATATGATATACCATTCTTCATACATACTCGTATAATACATCGTATCATACTCGTACCATACATACGTATCCTTCGATCATTACATTAACTCTTTAACGCTTTATTTTCCTAACATTCTCTAATTACGTCCGCATGCGAAATATTACGTTTTCCATACTTGCATTATTATTACATAATCCATCTTACTTCTATATTCTATCATTACATATTTCTCGGAAGTTCAAAAATAATTCCCGAGCAGAAATCGATGAATAGTGTTTTTTTTTTAAAATTTCTTGGAAAACTTTTATTTTCGTTTTGAAAATTCAAACACTTTAATTCATTCACGTGGTTAAAATACTACAACATTCTGACGTTTCTAGGCTATAGAATGACATTCATCTTACTAACTCATAATAATAACAAATAATATAATTTTATTCATTATTTTATTAAATAAAATTATTTACAAAGGATCCGAATTTCTCGGTCATTACACGAGCCGCCGTTAATCTGTTATAACACCACAGTCTCATATTGAAAGTATGAGAAGTCATATATAAGGAAGTCATATATTATGTTTGTAATATTCATGCACACAATCAACTTGCATCAAAGTAACGGAAGTGTGAAAAATCAGAGTTTAAAATTTTTACAAACTATATACCCAGATCATCCTTTATGCACAATTATTAATTAGATGAAAAGAGATAGAGATCAGATTCATACCCTTTAGAAACTAGCTTCCTCAGGTACGAGTTTGCCTCCAATTCCTTTCCACATTCAACTTGAATCCAGCGGGCTTGATCCTTCCTTTGATCAACGTTAGCCACCAAGTGTTTGGCCTCTAGAGGTGATCCACCAAGGAAGAACAAATATTCAAGAAAATGGGTGTATGGCAAAATTCTAATTCTATCTCTATAGAATAATGTTTACTCTCTCAACTCTTAGAATGGAGTGTGTAACATTAATTCATAATAAGACTCTTCTTATTTATAGATGTAGGGAACCCTCCTAAACTATTTAGAAATAGGGTTTTATTTTAATTAATTAAACTATTTTAATTAATTAGGCTTCCTAATCTTATTAGAAGTAGTTAATGAAACTCTTTTAATTAATTAGCCTCCTAATCTTATTAGAAATATTTGAGAGTACCTTTAATTAATTAATTCTTAAACTCCTTAAAGAATTAAATTATAATAATAATAATAAGACTCTTTTTATTAATTTATATTTAATATTTCTAAAATATTAAATAATAAATATTAAGCTATTTAATTTATTCTATCACCATAAATTAAATTAGATTAAATTAAATACACTTAACTTATTATTACGATTATGTCATTTACTTCTTAAATAAATATTTTTTTTTTATGGTGTGACCATTTATGTTCTCCATATTAAACCCAGGTTGTGAATAAATAAATTAGAACAATTCTAATCTTATTTAAATAAATAAATTAACTATTTAATTCATTTAAATAAATAATATTTATGTTATAATAAGGATAAGTCTCCTTAGAGATCAACGACTTTCCACATAATATAGATTTCAACATTAATCATAAAAGAACCTTTGAGTAAATAGTTACCGTAAAATTCAATCATTCCACCATACAATGTCCCAATTAAATATAAGACATGTAATTATTGTCAAGTCTTATTTTATTTAATTATATATATTTCAATTCTTAAATGCACAATTCCAAATAATGTAAACTAGAAAACCCTTTCTAATTTCATTCTATCTTGGCAAGGACTACAGGGTTGTCATTTATCGAATCACATAGGACATTCTCTTCTTTTACTAGAAGCGGTAGATTTTTTTAATGATCATTCATTATTTCATGCACAAATTATTATACCCAAGCATACCCTTTGATATACCCTAAGGGTTTTAAGGGATATGTCAAATAATAACTCATCATACACAAGATACTATGATGATCTCAAATCTAAGGATCACTTATACTACTATTATTACAGGAATTCATATTGACAGACAAGTAAAACTCCATTAGGTATTCCTTATTGAGCTACGTTCAGTGAATTTATTCTCCGATAAGTACCTATATACTTACTTTAGTGTCTTCACACAAATGATCATGAGATCAATCATCCTTATCCAATGAGCAAGTAACGTATGTACTAATATATTCGGATTCACTAATCCCCTTTTTAGTAATCCAACGATTGGAAACAATTTTAGTTTGTGAGCTATCTAAGAATTTAGATCTCATTAGTATGATCATCATCATGCTTCTAAAAACATTGCTCAAAACTATGAGTTTATCACATATTATAAAACAACACCGTATAGATAAGTTAAAAGTTTTTAATTAAACAATTTTTTTATTAATAAATAAATAAGATTGTTACAAAGTGTATACTTTATCATCAAACATGATTATCTTGTGTGCATACTACTTTCAATCTCCCACTTGCACTAAAGTCAATCACCATGGTATCTCATACCCTTCTTCTCTAAGTGGTGATCATTCTGCTGTTGGATAAGCTTCAATTAATGGATATGTAATGTTGTTCTTGAGAGTCCATTATCTTTATAGTTACTTCTCCTCCTTCAATTATTCTCTAGTCAAATGGAAGTGTTGAAACACATGTTTAGATCTAAGATGACACTTATGAACTATTCCTAATTCTATAATGAACTTTTCATCCAAAAAATCAACTTGTAGCTTCATTTACAGCTATATACTTTGTCTTTATCACTAAACCAACAACTTTTTGTTATTTGGAACTTTTCCAACTCACTGTACCACCGTTCAAGGTAACGTTTTATCCTAAAGTGGATTTGATGTCGTCTTGGTCAGTCTGAAAATAAACTTGAGTCTGTTAAGCCCTCTAGTTTTAATTCAGACACACAATGAATATGATCACATCCTTAGTGTCAGTTAAGTACTTTAAGATATTTTCATTGTCTTACAATGATCTTCTCCACAATATGACCGATCAACATCAGGTCTCGTACATTTTATTGCATACATGATAGTTACTTATACGATCTCTCTTTTCAGGAGTCTATGGGGACTATTAAGAGAGATACACTCCATGACTCATCAACATGAGACATCTCTTAGAGTTTTCCATGCTAAACAGCTTTAGCATCAAATGAATATACGTTTCTTAGGTTAAGTCGAGCATCCTTTTTAAATCTATCTATATAGATTTATATCCCCAATTAAGATATTCTTCCCAAATCATTCATGGAGGAATGTTTAGACAACTTTATCTTTACTGATTATAGCGTTGGTATGTCATTCCTTATCCTTAGTATATCAACATATAATACTAGAAATGTCACGACGCTCCCACTAACCCTTTTGTACAAACTAGGTGTTGGGTTTGTATATAGCGCGATCATGTAATCAAATTACATAAAAGGTGCAGAAGCGTAATAAAATAGGAATTTAAAATTTTCATACAAACCCATCACCATGATTATACTTTGTGCATAATTATCAATCAATAGAAAAGAGATGGAGAAAAGATTAGTATATGATCAACGTTAGCCACCCAAGTGTTTGGCCTCTAGAGGTGATCCACCAAGGAAGAGCAAAGATTCAAGAAGATGGGTATTTTGGCTCAAACCCTAATTTTTCTATCTCTGTAGAAAAAGTGCGTACTCTCCAACAATTGGAATCATGTATATTGATATTTGATATAAGACTCATCTTATAAAGATATCAGTTAACCCTTTTTAATATAATTAAAATAGGGTATTATTTAATTAATTAAACTCTTTTAATTAATTAGACTCCCTAATCTTATTAGGGATAATTAATTAAACTCTTTTAATTAATTTTTGTCTCTAATCTTATTAGGAATGGATAAGAATACTTATATTAAATTAATTCCTAAACTCCTTTAGAAATTAAAATAATAATTGTAATTGTAATAATATTAATAAGACTCCTCTTATTAATTTATATTTAATATTTCTAAAATATTAAATAATAAATATTAAGATATTTAATTTTACTCTATTACCATAGATTAAATTAAATACACTAAACATATTAATACGATTATGTTAATAACTTCTTAAATAATTATTCTTCTTTTGTGATATGACCCTTTAGGTTCTCCATATTAAACCGGTTGTAAATAAATCAATTAGAATAATTATAATCTTATTTAAATAAATAAATTAAACTATTAATTTATTTAAATAAATAATATTTATTCTACAATAAGGATAAGCCTCCTTAGCGATCAACGACTTTCCACATAATATAGATTTCAATACTAATCATAAAAGAACGTTTGCGTAAATAGTTACCGTACAATTCAATCCTTCTACCATACAATGTCCCAATTAAATATAAGACATGGAATTACTGTCAAGTCTTATTTTATTTAATTATATATTTTTCGATTCTTAAATGCACAACTCCAAATAATACAAATTAGAAACTCTTTTCTAATTTTATTCTGCCTTGGTCAAGGACTACTGAGTTGTCATTTATCGAATCATATAGGACATTTCTTTTCTTTTACTAGAAGTGGTAGATTCTTTATTGATCATACATTATCTCCATGTATAACTTATTATACCCAAGCATACCCTTTGGTATACCCTAAGGGTCTTAAGGAATAAGTTAAAGTATAACTCATCATACACAAGATACTATGATGATCTCAAATCCAAGGATCACTTGTACTACTATCGCTACAGGAATTCCTATTGACAGACAAATAAAACTCCATTAGGTATTCCTTATATAGCGAGCCACGTTCAGTGAACTTATTCTCTAATACGCACCTATATACTAGCTTTAGTGTCTCCACACAAATGATCATGAGATCAATCATCTCATCCAATGAGCAAGCAACGTATGTACCAATCTATCCAGATTCACTAATTCCTTTTTTAGAAATCCATCGATTGGGAACATTTTTAGTTATTAAGCTATCTAAGAATTTAGATCTCATTAGCATGATCTCATCATGATTCTAAAAGCATTGCTTAAAATTATGGGTTTATCACATATTATTAAAACATCACCATTTAGATAAATTAAAGTCTTTAGTAAATGAATACTTTTATTAATAAATGAAAAGATTGTTACAAAGTATATGCTTTATCATCAACATAATTGGCTTGTGTGCATACTACTTTCACTAGGTTCATTCTCGTTTTTGATAAAATTAAACAATTTTGATTATCTCATCAAATCGAATGTTCCATTTTTGAGAAGCTTGCTTCAATCCATAAATGGATTGTTGTAACTCATATACATGATTTGCTTCAACCAATGAAATAAATCCATCTGGTTGTATCATACATATATTCTCCTCTATCAATTTATATTTAAGGAAGGGCGTCTCCACGTCCATTTGCCATATTTAGTAATAATAAGCTGCAATCGCAAGTAAAATCCAAATGAACTTGAGCATTATTACCGGTAATAAGGTTTTATCACAGTAAACTCCTTGACTTTATTTGAAATCTTTTTCAAACAGATCTAGTCTTATAGGTCTCCAGATTGCCATTTGCTCTGAAGATCCATACCAAATTTATGGTCATCTGCCATTTCTCTGAGTATCTTACAACTCTTAGCCTCGTCGTATATAACTGGATCATTATTTTCTATGATGCAAACTTCATCATCATCATCCATGATGATCCATACCTCCTAGGTATCTTCGGTACTATTCCAGATTTATAATTCGGTTGTGGTACAATAGGTCTATCTGCAGGTACCACTTTTTAACTTATAGTGCTTTGTGGTTCTTGAACTTTTCAAGATCTATTATCCTCCCACTAGCCCCTTCAATAATAAACACTTTTATCTTAGAAGGCAGTGTGTTTCTCAACAAACACCTTTTGCTCAGTAGGATTATAGAACATATATACTGTAAACTTACTTTAGGATGTCCCACAAATCTGGACTTGTCAAATTTTGTCTCAAGCTTATCCTTTTGAAACCTTTTTCACATAAGCTAAACAACCCCTTATCTTAACATACTTAAGATTAGGAATCCTCCATAACCATAACTCTTATGGAGTCTTGGGGATGAATTTTGAGGTTACCTTTTTCGTAGATATACAACCATTCCTAGGGCATGACCCCAAAAGGATACTGGAATGTCGATAAAAATTATTATGGACCGCACCATGCTCATCAAGGTATGATTTTTCCTTTTAGATACATTAATCAATTATTGCGTATCAGGAGGCGTACATTGTGAGAAAACCATTTGAGATGATTTAGAAACTTATTGCACAAGTATTTATTCT
The DNA here is from genome assembly GCA_020205615.1 of Panax quinquefolius. Lineage (NCBI taxonomy): Eukaryota > Viridiplantae > Streptophyta > Magnoliopsida > Apiales > Araliaceae > Panax > Panax quinquefolius. The sequence goes on along the minus strand of CM035154.1, from coordinate 100,166,728 downwards.
TTGATCCGATCGAAGAATCCTAATACTTTGTCATTTAGTTTCATTTCTGAATTCTTTGAACCTTTCAAATAATTCACACTTGTATTTTGGCAAATACACATATTCAACTCTTTGAATGATCATGTCCTTTTCTTATATTAGTTGTTCAATTTGCAAAACAACTTTCATGTAAGTCAAGTACACAAAGTCTTATTAAGTAATTTTCCAGTTCTATACAAAACATTATTATTATAAATAGAGAAATAATTGTTCTTAAATATAATACCAAAAATTTTGTAGTCCAACAACAAAATGGAAATAATATTTCTAACGAGAACTAGAATACAATAACAACTTATTAACTTAATAAACACGCTCGTAGGCAATGGCCAAACTATAAGGTCCTATGGCTAATGCAGCAACCTTTGCTTCATTTTCCACACACTTATCCTTTGTTTAGCTTTCTACTTCTACTTGGTTCCTTCATAAATCTATATTTATGAGAACCAAAGTCGGTATCCAATACCTAAGTAGAACCTTAAATTAAAGAAAAATTTATTTTAATCATGAAAAAAATTATTTTGTAACCGAAGCTTCTCTAAGCTTCTTTCGTTAGCCTCTGCAAGATGCTTCTCGCAGTTTCCTTGCCAGTGTCCTAGCTTATTGCAGTGGAAGCAAATTCCTTTGCTATCTGTATCAATTTTGTTCTTATTATCTTTTGCTTTTGCCTTTCTATTTACCTTCTTAGAATCGTTCTTCTTTTCAGAAAATCCTTTGGCCCTTACTAGTAAGACATGGTATTTCTTGGTTGAAAAGTGACTCTCAACATTTTTTAACATATTAAGAAAATTAGCGAGGCTGACATCTAGCTTGTTTATGTGAAAATTCACAACAATTATGAGAAGCAGTCCGGGAGTGACTACAAGATCAAATCTTGGCTCAACTCTCCATGTATGACAAAACCATATTGTCTTAATTGTTCCATCAAATTGATCATGTTAGATATCTTATATCTATCAATCCTACTTTCTTCACCATCAACCACTTGATGTGCAAGAGTATAGTAGGAACATCCATAGTTTCATGCTGTCGGTGAAGCTCGTTAATCATGGATGCGAGCATGATGCATTGAGCCAACTGTGCATCATCTTGTCACTTTTTAAAAGTGGCAATCTCTTCCTCAAAGGCATTGTCTGCAATCATTGCAGGGATAGGCGTACTAAGGACATAAAATAGTTTTTTAGCCATGAGAACTATTCTCAAATTCCTTAACCAATCCATTTAATTCGGTCTGGTTAAATAGCATCTAATATACTCCAGATTGATAGTAATTTATACATTGTAAAATTCTATAATTGAATTTGTAATTAACAATATTTTAGTATACATTCTTTTATTAATTAATTAATTAACAAGATAAATTAGGTCTTGTTTTAAATCGATATCTCCCACTATTTTCTTCCAACTATATTACTCTCACTTATATAGTTCGGCAAAATCTAATTAAAGATTTGCTAGTGAGAATAAGGATCACATTTCAAATGTATATAGCCTTGTGGTGACACAACAAACTATATATAAATAAATAGGTAGACAACTCTTGTCAATTACATCATCATGTAACTCCTTTTATTTTGTCTCTTAGATTATTTTGATTAAGTGGTGACACATCCGAATCAAAATTATCCAAGTTAAGTCAAACCTAGCACTTTCATATATTCAAAAAGAAAAATACTGTCCTTGTGGTGACACAACAAGACAACAATTTTCAATTTCTTTATAGGCGTCAAATGTAATAAAAAAAATAACATCTTAAATATTTAATACTTGCCTTGTGGTGACACAACAAACTCATATTAAATATTTAATACTCTATCAATTTTATCATGCTAGAAGGCGACGTTCGATATTCCAAATATCTTTGAACGCTTAGGACTTAATATAAATCCTTTGAGGGGTTTATTATTATTTTGTCTCATCTTGTTTAGTGCGCATTCACACACACACACACACACACACACACACACACACACACACATATATATATATATATATATATAAAATACGCGTCATATTAATTTACATGCAAATCATGTTTCATAATATATATATCCCGGCTCTCTCCAGCGAACTGGAGGGAGCGAACTAAAAGCGAACTGGCTATCACGACGGTTTTTTTCGTCGCAATAACATAAAAAATCGGCTTTCTATGCTATAGCGATGGAAAAAACCATCGTTATTGTAACGACCCCAAAATTCATACAACTCAATTATTGACTTCGATCGTTAATAACACGTCTAACTTCTTATTTTACATCATTATTCAATGTTAAACTTAATAATATGCAGAATAATTTAAACTTTTCTGTCTTCTTACTTTAATTCCCTGAATCAAAACCTTTATAATTTACACATCTCTGAATCAATTTTATTTTGTGATTCGCTTCATCAAAGTTATTATATAGAATCTTACATTTCAATTCGATAACCTTTACATATCAGATAACTCAAACTTTAACTTTACAATGAAAGTAGTATGCATACAAGCCAATCATGTTTGATGATAAAGCATATACTTTGTAACAACCTTATTCATTTATTAATAAAAAGTATTAATTTATTAAAGGCTTTTAATTATCTACATGATGCTGCTTTATAATATGTGATAAACACATAGTTTTAAGCAATGCTTTAGAGTAATGATGATGATCATTCTAATGAGATCTAAATTCTTAGACAGCTTAAAACTAAAATAGTTCCCAATCGTTGAATTACTAAATTGGGGATTAGTGAATCCGGATAGATTGGTACATACGTTGCTTGCTCATTGGATGAGGATGATTGATCTCATGATCATTTGTGTGGAGACACTAAAGCAAGTATGTAGGTGCTTATTAGAGAATAAGTTCACTAAACGTGGCTCGCTAAGGAATACCTAATGGAGTTTTACTTGCCTGTTAATAGGAATTCCTGTAGTGATAGTAGTACAAATAATCCTTGGACTTGAGATCATCATAGTATCTTGTGTATGATGAGTTATACTTTGACTTATTCCTTAAGACCCTTAGGGTATATCAAAGGGTATGCTTGGGTATAATAAGTTGTACATGGAGATAATGTATGATCAATACAGAATCTGCCACTTCTAGTAAAAGAAGAGAAATATCCTATGTGATTTGATAAATGATAACCCAGTAGTCCTTGGCCAAGGCAGAATGAAATTAGAAAAGAGTTTTTAATTTGCATTATTTGGAGTTCTGCATTTATGAGTCGAAATACATATAATTAAATAAAATAAGACTTGACAGTAATTCCATGTCTTATATTTAATTGGGACATTGTATGGTGGAAGGATTGAATTGTACGGTAACTATTTATTCAAAAGTTCTTTTATGATTAATGTTGAAATTTATATTATCTGAAAAATCGTTGATCGCTAGGGAGGCTTATCCCTATTGTGGAATAAATATTATTTAAATAAATTAATAGTTTAATTTATTTATTTAAATAAGATTAGAATTGTTCTAATTGATTTATTCACAATCGCTTTAATATGGAGAACCTAAAGGATCACACCATAAAAGAAGAATAATTATTTAAGAAGTTAATGGTAAAATCGTAATAATAAGTTAAGTATATTTAATTTAATCTATAGTGATAGAATAAATTAAATAGCTTAATATTTATTATTTAATATTTTATAAATATTAAATATAAATTAATAAGATGAGTCTTATTATTATTACTACTATTATTATTATTTAATTCCTCCATGAGAGTTATATACATTTGTATTAAAACTAATAGTTTAACTGTGGTCGTATTTCGCATTTACGATTCAACATTATATAAATGAAGTTTGTATTTGATTTTTATAGTATGATATCTGGCGACTCAGAATGGGTCGTGTGGACCTATTTTGGGGGCGTCACAAACACTATCAGCGACCGCATATGCAGTCGCTAATACTACTATCTGCGACCGTGATTTAATCCAATCGTTATTATATATCAGCGACCGCCTGCGGTCGCTGATTAGTCGCTATCATAATTTTACCACCCAAAATTTAGCAGGAAATGTTGGCGCCAAGGTTTTGTACGACCACTTAAAATCGATCATATGAAGTGTGACGATATGTGCATATCATTAAAATTAGTGACCGCGACGCTATCGATGATGGCGATTCTTTGATTCTCATAAACTTAATCGACTCGAGTTCGCGACATCATCAAGCAGAGAAGAAAAAAGAAAGAGGAGATATGAGATAATGTGACGCCCCCAAAATAGGTCCATTCCATCCAACCCATTTTGAGTCGCCAAATACATGGTACAAAAATAACTACAACTTTATTATTACAACATATAAATTGTGAGTTTAAATACAGATATTGCCATCTAGACAATATCCACACGCAAATAAATCCCCATCATAATTATTGATACATTATTTTACAAAATGGTGAGGACTACTAAACAACTCTCTCTAGAACCTTCATTCCATACCCCACTACTAGTACTCGCTACATTCTCGCCTCCGAGAAGAAAAATGGAACAACAAGGAAAAGGGTGAGCTCAACTAGCCCAAAAGAAGAATATTATGACTAAGATAATATACAACAAATTATCGTTAGTCTCCAACAGGAAAAATCTAATAGAATACAATAGACAACAAATTTTAAATCAATATTCGCATGCGAAAATAATAATTCATTAGAAGAGTTAAGTAGAGAATGTAAACTACTATCTTCTATATATGAATTTAAAAGTTCATCGTCGATATTTTATCCCTCGTAACATCAATCAATATATATCCGAATCAAATATTCATCTTTGCACTACAGTGCCAAAGATATTCATCATCGGTCATGTTCATCTCAACACTGCTCATCTTTGCACTACGGGCCAAAGATATTCATCATCGGCCATATTCATCTCAACACTGTTCATCTTTGCACTATGGGCCAAAGATATTCATCAAGAAATCATTCATCTTCGTTTCTACAAGCCAAAGATATTCAAGAATATCATCATTTAAGACCGAGGATGATGAAAATATTTTAAAGAAACGAATCCAAATTGAAACAAAATGACAAGGATTAAGGATTAAGGATTCGTACTTTGTTTTATCCATGTCCAACAATACCTCAAAAATAATCATAGTGGTGTAAAATTCAAGAATGATCAAAACATGGATACAATCAAAGCTAGTATCCGAATAGATATTTTGGACAAAAAGAAGAAATTTCATTTTTGGTGAATAGTGTCAGATTCGTCGTGAATAAGTGTCGATACGTGAATAGACCAAGTATATGTGAATAGTAACTCAGAGACACCAAAAGATAGAAATTTCAAAAAAACATCTTCACGCTTCGTGAATAGTACTCGTGAATAGTAACTCGTGAATAGTAACTCATAAATAGTAACTCGTGAATAGTAACTCATGAATAGTAACCCCGACATGAAAAAGTTCCAAATTTGATATAAAGTTCCAACCAATATTTCAGCATAATGATATTGAAGAAATAATATCATTTGAGAAGAAAATAACATCCCTTACCTTGAAAGACAGTACTTCTAGTTGAAACACCGGATATAGGCTATGACTTAAACTTGCACCGTATAGCAATACTCAAAGTATACTCAAAATACTCACAAGAATACGCTCAATATATCGAGAGAGAAAGAGAAAAAACTTGATTTCGGTGTGATTTTCAATTCTAACCTAAGCTCCCTATTTATAGGAAAATGCTTAGAACACCAAAGCGTAAAATTGAATATAATATTAATATAATTATACAAATTTTCCTTAGCCCACCTTTTGGTCAAAACACCAGTACCCACACATGTTAAATGAGGTTCACAAACTCACCAAAAACGTTTTTCTCAAAATAATTAATTAAAACTCTCAAAAATCAATTATTTGGAACTCCTAACTTCAATAATTCATAATAAATAGCCCTTTTATCGAGAAAATTTGAATCTCTCATGAATTTTTATAGGAAATTCAATTATTTACAACTTTGCGTAAGGAAGTTTTACCAAATTCCAAAATGTAAATGACCGAAATCCACAAACGGTCGATTTTACAGATTATAATCAATTTTTCACAAGAAATGGGTCCACCAACACACAAAACATGTGTTAAACATTTAATGCCACAAAAATACTCTTCCTCCTCATATACTCATATATCCCACATTCATTATAAAAATATCACCGTTAATATATTATTAAAATAATATATTTAAATGAATTATTTTATCGAAAAAGATAAAATATTAATTTTCAACAATTGTCACATTAAAATTTTCTCCATCTATATCCACATAAAATCAATATTTTCCTCATCATATAAATCAATAATTAATTATTCACAAATAATATTACATGAATCACAAGATCGGCAACCAGCCGTTCCTCAGAAAGAGGGGCTTTCAATAAGGATCTCTCCTTATCGCATGCAATTAGGTGACCAAACCTCTCCTTAGATGTAACTTTCTAGACATTGCCAATAATGTTATCCAATAATATTATTCAGATAATATGAATTATTGTCGATAATGGAAAAATACCGTAATGACAATTTATTGAAACAACAAGAATATAAAATATCAATGCAAAGAATTATTGAATCAATAAAATAAAATATTGAATAGTAATTATCGTAATAATTATTGAGTAGTGCCTTCACGTAAGAATCAATAATTGGTGTAATACCGTGCTACTATTCAACAACGCCAGACATTGTGTTTTTAACCACCGGGTATTCCAACAAAGATAAACAGAATAACTACTACCGTTATTTTTAAACAACTTATATTTGTCGCTTTTCTTAATCCAATCGCTTTTCGTTATGGGGGCCCGCAAAAGATCGCGTCATACGAATATTCCCCGACAAGATTTAATATTCCACGACCAAACTAATATTCCCAAATAATAATGAATATTTTATAACCACTTGCTTATTCAAAATATTTGCGTGATTTTACCCATAACTATCCACATTAATCAAATCAACCCTTACTATTTCAAAATAATAAATAGAGGAAAATAAATTTCATTTATTAATAATTTGGGGTCTTACAACCTCCCTCCTTATGAAATTTCGTCCTCGAAATTGACGTACATACCGGTGTGTTTCAAAAGATGAGAATACCTCGCTTTCATTTCCGTTTCCAACTCCCGTGTCATTTCCTCAATAGCATGGTTTCTCCACAAAACTTTAACTTGTGGTATAACCTCCAGAGACATAGGACATGTTCTTTCCTATCCAAGATCTTGACAGTACCTCCTCGTATGTTAAGTCTTGACTATCTCGTCCGGTTCTAACTTAATGACGTGGTTCGAGTCGTCCACATATTTACGTAACATCGACACGTGAAAACGTTATGAACACGCGGTCATACTTGGCGGTAAAAACGAAGTCTATAGGCCACAATTCCTATTCGATCGAGAATTTCAAATGGATTAATAAATCGAAGGTTTGAGCTTTCCTCACCTCACCGATTCTCGCTTTTGAAATAACAACTTCGCACCTCCTTCTTCAAATTCATCACTCCGGTGTAGCTACTCAAAATAAATTTTAACTTTATCGATTAAAGTCGATTATACTCGTATATCATCATGTGGGTAACTAGAGTTTTCATCTCCATCTCTATTATTTGTAAATTATTCGAAATGAGTCTTTGACAATATCGTACTCGTACTTGTATACGATCTTCTACTCAACACGTCAGCTACCACGTTCGCTTTTCCAGGATGGCATGGTCAGAACATGTGCTGAAATGAGTCTCCTCTTGAGTTCTTCGAAGCTCTTCCCACATTCCTTGCTCCATTCGAATTTTGTATCTCTACGAGTCAGCTGTGTTAATGGAATAGCGATTCGAGAATATCCTTCAACGAATCTCCGATAATAACCAACTAAGCCTAGAAAGCTACATATTTCGATTACCGACTTAGGTTGTTCTCAACTGTGACTCATATCCCAACCTTGGATAGCACGTTACAATGACACCTATCAGTTTACTATCGCACGAATATGGCATCCCCTACGGAGAGTCTGGCTTCGGTGCATTCCACAAAGGAAGTCACCAGATAAAGGCTCAGGTACCAAATTATATAGTTGAATTTTTAACTCCTGAAGTTCAATAGAAGCCATTCGATATGAGATTTTAGAAATGAGTTTTGTACCGGGTTCAAAGTCGATACAAAATTTAATATCAGTCTTTGGGAGTAAACCAAGAAATTCTTCAGAAAATACGTCAGGAAAAATTAATAACAACAGGAATATTATTCAAATCTGACGTGTCTTTATTCAAATCCATAACATGGACTAAGAACTTGACATCCGTAATAAACGAATGACTTCATGGCTTGATATGAAAATGTTTGACTACAATGGTTTGATTGCTTGAATTGAATAACAAAGTTGCTTAGGAATATGAAAACTAACAACCTTACGAAAGTAATCAAATTTCGCCATGATGAGTAGTTAACCTTAAAATCACATCAAAAGCAAATATCTCTATAGAAATAAGGTTAACAGGTAATGTGATAGTGCCAACCTGAATCAAGTAAGATTTCTAAACAACGGATGTAATGAAAGTTTCTCCAAACTGAGTCTCCATAAATAGGTCAAAGTCTAATTTCTTCGTAGTCAAGTTCAAACGTTGAGCGCAAAGCAAGAGAGATAAAAGAATGGGTAGAACCCAGATCTAGTAAGGTATAAACTTTGCAAGAATTTATAATTAACTAACCCGTGCTAACTTCGTTCGGGTTCCTCGCATTTTGACCCATGGCCACGACAAACGCTCTTCCGTGAATCGTTGACTTTGACTTTTTCGGGACATCCTTTTCAATCACCATTCCACCGGATCTGGTTTCGATACCGCATAATCTCGAGCGATATGTCCTTCTTTTCCACAATTATAACATACCTTAAACTGCTGTGGGCTTAATGATATGTCCTCTTTCTGCATTTTGATTTGTAACATATACGACCGGTGGTCTTTCTCCTCCCTTGGAACCGGGCCATCTGATACCGACATCTTCACATGGTCGTTGTTGAATCTCCTCTTTTTAAAATCTCCTCCCGACTCACTTCTTCTATTTTCATGGCCACAATTACCACCCGAGTGGTTACGCCTTTGTCCGTATTCTTCTTTCTCCGCCGGTTATCGTTATTCGATGATCGCTATCTTCTTGTGATGATCCTCGATTATGGTCCCCGGTTGAACGTACTGCGTTATCTCGCTTCTAACAACTAAGCCACCGTTGACAACATCCGAATAGAGAGAAAATTTATGAGAAATGAGATATCGACGTATGTCGGGTTTCAAACCTCTCGTAAACATCCCGCCATACGTTCCTCATTCTCCACCAAATGAGGTGCAAACTCGATAACTCCGCGAACTTCGCCAGACGGGACACCGCCATGTTATTCTCGCTTCCAGCCTAATAAACTCCACTTCCTTCATACGACGAATACTTTCGTGAAAGTACTTGTCATTGAACTGCTTTCTAAACGCTCTCCGTGACATACGCCGAAAGTATTGGATGGGTACGCTTCACGATTCCCACCAAGAATCCGCCTCATTACGAAACATAAAAGTAGCGAATGGAACTTTCGTTCCTCCCGCATCCCAAGACATCGAATATCTTGGTAATTTGTTTGACCCACGTCTCCACCTTAATCGGATCCGCTTTCCCTGCACTGCGGTGGTCCCAACTCTTTGAACCGCTTCGTCATGTGACCACCCGTGAATTGCTATCATTTCCTCCTCGATTTTGAACACGAGTCTCCTTCATTCGATTTTTGCATGAACCGCAAAAAGCTTCTAAACATCCCCTCGCTCATCATCTCGCTTTCATTGGTGTTATTCACAAGAGGTACATTCACACTGTCAGCACGTTCTCCTCGCTGGTAAGTACAGCATCTCCACGGTCTCATTTAATCCATCATTAATATTTTCACGACATTCTCAAATCCGTCATAAAACAAGGGTTAATTAAGGAAATCAATAAATCACATAATATCCCTATATCTTGACCAACTAACAAATAAGCTTAGGTAGGACACACTAGCGAAGGATTTACTCGCCTCTCCGGCCCTCCTAGTTCTATTCCCGATCTCCGCCAGAGATCATATCCCTAAGCTCGATACCAACTTTGACGCCAGAAAATAGGTCCATTCCATCCAACCCATTCTCGAGTCGCCAAATACATGGGTGCGTAAATAACTACAACTTTATTATTACAACATATAAACTGTGAGTTTAAATACTGAGATATTGCCATCTAGACAATATCCACACGCAAATAAATCCCCATCATAATTATTGATACATTATTTTACAAAATGGTGAGGACTACTAAACAACTCTCTCTAGAACCTTCATTCCATACCCCGACTAGTACTCGCTACATTTTCGCCTCCTGAGAAGAAAAATGGAACAACAAGGAAAAGGGTGAGCTCAACTAGCCCAAGAAAGAATATTATGACTAAGATAATATACAACAAATTATCGTTAGTCTCCAACAGGAAAAATCTAATAGAATACAATAGACAACAAATTTTAAATCAATATTCGCAATAAAATAATAATTCATTAGAAGAGTTAAGTAGAGAATGTAAACTACTATCTTCTATATATGAATTTAAAAGTTCATCGTCGATATTTTATCCTCGTAACATCAATCAATATATATCCGAAATCAAATATTCATCTTTGCACTACAGGCCAAAGATATTCATCAGTCGGTCATGTTCATCTCAACACCTGTTCATCTTTGCACTATGGGCCAAAGATATTCATCAAGAAATCATTCATCTTCGCACTACAAGCCAAAGATATTCAGTAATATCATCATTTAAGACTGAGGATGATGAAAAATATTTTTAAAGAAACGAATCCAAAGGAAACAAAATGACAAGGATTAAGGATTAAGGATTCGTACTTTGTTTTATCCATGTCCAACAATACCTCAAAAATAATCATAGTGGTGTAAAATTCAAGAATGATCAAAACATGGATACAATCAAAGCTAGTATCCGAATAGATATTTTGACAAAAAAGAAGAAATTTCATTTTTGGTGAATAGTGCCGTATTCGTGAATAGTGTCGTATACGTGAATAGTACCGTATACGTGAATAGTAACTCCGACACCAAAAGATAGAAATTTCACAAAAAAACATCTTCACGCTTTGTGAATAGTACTCGTGAATAGTAACTCGTGAATAGTAACTCATGAATAGTAACTCGTGAATAGTAACTCATGAATAGTAACCCCGACATGAAAAAGTTCCAAATTTGATAAAAGTTCCAACCAATATTTCAAAGATAATGATATTGAAGAAATAATATCATTTGAGAAGAAAATAACATTCCTTACCTCGAAAGACAAGATTTTAGTTGAAACAGGATATAAAGGCTATGACTTGAACTTGCACCGTATAGTAATACTCAAAGTATACTCAAAATACTCACAAGAATACGCTCAATATATCGAGAGAGAAATAGAGAAAAAAAGTTTACGGTGTGATTTTCAATTCTAACCTAAGCTCCCTATTTATAGGAAAATGCTTAGAACACCAAAGCGTAAAATTGAATATAATATTAATATAATTATACAAATTTTCCTTAGCCCACCTTTTGGTCAAAAAACACCACACCCACACATGTTAAATGAGGTTCACAAACTCACCAAAAACGTTTTTCTCAAAATAATTAATTAAAACTCCCAAAAATCAATTATTTCGAAACTCCGGAACTTCAATAATTCATAATAAATAGCCCTTTTATCAGAAAATTTGAATCTCGCGAATTTTTATAGGAAATTCCATTATCTACAACTTTGCAGAAGGAAGTTTTTCCAAATTCCAAACAGAAATTGACCGAAATCCACAAACGATCGATTTTACAGTCTATAATCAATTTTCGGTCAAGAAATAGGTCCACCAACACACAAAACATGTGTTAAACATTTAATGCCACAAAAATACTCTTCCTCATCATATACTCATATATCCCACATTCATTATAAAAATATCACCGTTAATATATTATTAAAATAATATATTTAAATGAATTATTTTATCGAAAAAGATAAAATATTAATTTTCAACAATTGTCACATTAAAATTTTTCCATCTATATCCACATAAAATCAATATTTTCTCATCATATAAATTAATAATTAATTATTCACAAATAATATTACAGAATCACAAGATCGGCAACCGTGTAGCTCCTCAGAAAGAGGAGGCTTTCCAATAAGGATCTCTCCTTCTTGGTAGCCGCAATTAGGTGACCAAACCTCTCCTAAGATGTAACTTTCTAGACATTGTCAATAATGTTATCCAATAATATTATTCGGATAATATGAATTATTGCTCGATAATGGAAAAAATCGCGTGTAATGACAATTTATTGAAACAACAAGAATATAAAATATCAATCGCAAGAATTATTGAATCAATAAAATAAAATATTGAATAGTAATTATCGTAACAATTATTGAGTAGTTCCTTCACGTAAGAATCAATAATTGGTGCAATACCGGTGTGCTACTATTCAACAACGCCAGACATCGTGTTTTTTAACCACGGGTATTCCAACAAGATAAAGCAGTGAATAACTACGTTTGTTATTTTTAAACAACTTATATTTGTCGTTTTCTTCATCCAATCACTTTCAGTTATGGGGCTCACTTAAAAAGCTGCGTCAATGCATTTAATATTCTCAAACAATCACGAATATTCCATGACCAAACGAATATTCCCCTGACAATAATGAATATTTTATAACCACTTGCTTATTCAAATATTTGCGTATTTTACCCATAACTATCCACATTAATCAAATCAACCCTTACTATTTCAAAATAATAAATAGAGGAAAATAAATTTCATTTATTAATAATTTGGGGTCTCTGCTGACGAGGGAGAAGAGGAGTAGTGGGGGAAGAGAAGAGACCATCGCCAAGACCGCCGCACTTACACCACAAGCACCACGCTAAGTAACCCCAATTAATCTCTAAATTAAACTTTTAGTTATCCCTTAATCCCTAAATCTCTAAATTAGACCAATTGTGCTTTATGTAATTCTATTTTTGTACATTTAAAGTGGGTTGTTCTCAATAATCTAGCTGCATTTAAAATTAAATGGTACAATATGACTGTGGGTAAAGAATGTTTCTTTTCTGATTATTTTTTTGCAAATTGATAATTTTAATTGCACTTCAGTAATGGCGCTTGTAGAAGGAGGTTTTAAGCGAGCTAACCCCTACCATTCTTTAGAGGGTTTAATTTGATTTCTTCTGTTATACTTATACACTACATGATTTACTAGTTACATGCTTAAACTAAATTATTTATGTTTTAGATCTAAGTTGCATATCTTTTAATATTTACAGTGTTACTAATTGATCATGTGTTATTACTTTTTTGAATGTTTCTTGCAATAATCTTAGTTTCTATCTAGTTTTCAACTGATACTTGGATGGAGATTTTGTTTCTTTTGTAAAACATAGAATAAATAGTTTTTAGATAGCTGTTCATTCTCACAATCTATTATTAAATTATCTGATATCTAATAAAATCAATCACATGGTAGATAATCACATGGTAGCACATAGCAGTGGATACAGTACTAGTACTGATTCCTGGCGGTTCCCCCGCTAATCTTCCTATAAATTCCATTCCTAAAACCCCATAGACTTCTTTGGTTTATCTAGTCTTGATACTAATTGACCCATTGATAGACACAGACCTAGATTGGATTTAGAGCTGTAATTTGGTTTATTAGTGTGTTTTCATGTGCTAGGTGTTTTTGCCAGAGGAGCTTTGACCGGGTGACCTTGAAATTTGCAATGATGTTTTTTTATATTGATATACGTCCATAGAAAACATATATAAATAAAGGAGGACTCAAAAGTATAGTTTATTTGGTAACCGAGGAACCTGTAGCTACTACGTCACAAAACCATCAAAATTAATTGAATATCAGATTAATGTATTTATCAAGTCCAATACTTGTACAAAATGATTCTGACTCAGACAACGATTTTCATTAAAATGTATGTTTAGTTTTAATTGTATTACAATGAATTACATATAGGAATGTTCTCTATATCCTTAATATGTTTATGTACCTTTCATTTATAGTTGTCGTAGTTAACTATTTCATACAATTAATAGTCATTATTGTCCTTTTCTATAAAATGTATGTTTAGTTTTAATTGTATTACATACAATTACATATGTATATGTTCTCTATATCCTTGACATGTTTATGAACCTTTCATTTATAACTCATACTAACATCCTAATTTTTTTTATTTATAGATGTCTTACAACCAAAGAACAGCCTTGGGTTGGGGTTGGGTTGGGGGCCCTAATCATGTGTCAAGAAGGCCAAAGCTAATCTGGATGATCGCATTCTCATAAGATCCGTCCTCCTCCAGAAAGCACGTAAGTTAAACATCGTGTATATATAAGGGTATAATATTTCCATTGTTATAAATATATTTTAATGTAAATTATTGTATATTGTAGTGATTTTCAAGATAGTAAAATTGTGAAGTGCATTTCACAATTATGCATCTGAAGCGGCCACGCGCTGGTTGATTACATGGGCGAGCACACCTCTCGCCCATAAGGATGTAGTTTGGGCTGAATTTCAGGTATATTTTTTTATCACTCTGATAGATAATACATAGTTAATCAAATAATATTGTTTATTAATGTTGGATTATTGTAATATAATAGTTTTAATATTATTATTGTTGTTTTATTTACAGAAACGGTATAGATGGGATGACGCACAGGCATCAATTATTCAAACACTGTTCTGGTAGAAGTGCACCGTCCGAACTAAAGATAATCTGAATAAGGAACGACAGAAAGCTCTGCACAATGTTGAGTTTGACCATCCAGGACAAGGTGAGCAGTATATGCATGAGCATAGCCCCTGGTGGTGTGCACAACCCATATGGATGTAGATGTGTGACCAGTAGAGAGCTAAGAGCTAGGTCAAGAGACGCAAGATTGCCGCCTCGAACAGATTCTTAGGTGTATCTTAAGGCGAAAAGGCAAAAGGCACGTACAAGGGTGGCAGTATATCACAGCTGTAGCATATTGCTACCAGGGTATGTATATATAACAAGCTTATTGGCTTAGTTATTTGTTTTTATGTTTACAGTCATGTTTTGTAGCTAAAATACATATGTTTACATATTAATATAGGAACATGAACTGTAGGAGTCTCAGTCTCAAGGTCAACCTATCAATTGGTTGGATGTGTATGTGGCCACCCGTGATGGTTGCCTAATGCTGTTCAGATAGCGGTAATAAGTTAACTTTATACTAATATGTTGTTTATAAATTGTGACGACCTTTTTTAGCATTTTATATTTATTTTTAACTATTTAATTGTTGACCTTCTGACAGGACACTTATAAGGGCTTAATGAACGAAGCGCTTATCCTCAAGGCACCCGCGTCGTCGATTGATCAAGAATTGTGGGAGAGGGCATCCGTCGTGAAGAAAAACTATGTTAAAGGCGAGGACAAAAAAACGATGCCCGACCATCGATTAGCACGGTAGCTCGCTACCTAGTCTACACTGATCATCGGTCATCCAACCCTATCATACTCCTCTGCCGATCGTGTTAGAGCGATCCGTCGAATCATGATCTTCTTCGATATCTTTGGTAGGCATCTAAATTCTCTCGAGTCCCGATGAGTCATGGGAGCAAATGGCGACAACAAAGAACATCACTAAGCATCGTGGTGGTAACTAGGTATATATATCGATATTTCTATCATCACATCGTCTTTACTTATATGTTTCACTACATTGTCTATTGTTTAGCTTTCCCAAGTCATAGCAAAGTATCAACACATGTAACATATATGTTTTATTCTTTGGTTAATTACAGGGTACTAATTTGGATGATCCATGAAGAGCTAGCTAGACCAATCATTTTAGATTTTTAAAGCCTTGCTAGACTTGTATTGATTTTTAAAGTCTTTTAGATTCATTATTTGGACAATTGTATTGGTTTACGATAACATTATATGGATGTTTACGATTGTATTTTGTTGTGTTGGTTTACGATTCTTTTATATCGATGGATGTTTATCATATAGTAGTTATCATGGATGAATGTTTATCATATGGTAGTTATCATGGATGGATGCTTATATATACTGCTGTGTGTTGGGATAGAAAGCAGGTACAAAGCAGGTTATTTTTGGGAAATCAATAAAATAGGAAAATTATTTTAAAAAAAAACACACATCAGCGACCGCATGCAGTCGCTAATAGTGAAACGCGGTCGCTGATAACTACTAGGAAACTAGCGACCGAATCGGTCGCAAGTACCGGTCGCTGACACGTGTGCCACGTCACACCTGACAAATGACTTAACATGAGTCGAATAATAATGATTCGATTCATCGCCGATTGCGATTACGGCTAATAATAAGTCGGGCGCTATTGTTGGTCGTTGATGTCCATCCAGCGACCAGATTACCTGCGACTAATATCAGCGACCGCATTTGGTCGCTGATACTTATCTGCGACCATATGCGATCGCTGATAGGCGATCACTGATAAGCCTTTTTGTTGTAGTGAAATAAACTCCTTTATTTTAATCCAAATTTAAATCAAAATAAACTCCTTTATTTTAATTTGTAAAAAAAGGTATTTTGAAAAAATAACATATGTGAAATCCAATTCCTTATCAAAATAAACTCCTTTATTTTGATTAATATGAAATCCTATTTCATATCTAAATAAATTCCTTTATTTAAAGAAACATGGAATTCCTTTTCCTAATCACAAATAAACTCATTTATTTTTTAGGACACATAGAATTCAATTTCAACTCTAATTAGTTATCATGGAATCCAATTCCAACTCTAATTAGTTAGCATGAAATTAAATTATAATTAAAATAAACACCTTAATTTTAATCCAATTCCAAATAAAAATAAACTACTTTATTTAAATTTAGAATTACTAGAAAAACATTTAATCTAATTTTTAATTTAAAATAAACCTTTTATTTCAATTAGAAATCAAATTGATAAAAAATAATATTTATTTAATATTCGGTACCAATTACTACAAAGACCTCTAAAGAACTAGCTTTAGGCTCTTCAAATACCAGTCACCCATTTTCAAAAATCGGATCCGCGCCGCAGCAGTTGCTCTATTATACTGTGATCCGGCGCTGCAGCACCGGGTCTCCATTTTGAAACCCAGACCGGCGTTGCTGTGCCAGTCTGCAGAATCAGTTTTTCTAGTTCACGAATTATGCAGTTTTTCTCCAAAAACATGATTCTTTGCCAATAATTATGCCCAAAAAAATTATTCTAAACACATATCAACATATATATATATATATAGAATTTGAATAATTATTAACTCACATAAAGGTTTGGCTTTGATGCCACTGTTAGGTTTGTAATATTCATGTACACAATCAAATTGCATCAAATTAACGGAAACGTGAAAAATCAGAGTTTAAAATTTTATAAACCATATACTCGGATCATCCTTTATGCACAATTATTAATTAAATGAAAAGAGATGGAGATCAGATTCATACCCTTGTAGAAACTAGCTTCCTCAAGTACAAGCTCACCTCCATTTCCTTTTCACATTCAACTTGAATCCATCGGGTTTAATTCCTTCCTTTGATCAACGTTAGTCACCCAAGTATTTGGCCTATAGAGGTGATCCACCAAGAAAGAACAAGTATTCAAGAAGATGTGTGTTTGGTAAAACCCTAATTTTATCTTTATAGAATAATGTGTACTCTCTCAACTCTTGGAATAAAGTGTGTAACATTAATCCATAATGTCGACGGCGGGAAAATTGTGTCCTTTTCCGTGCTTGCCCTTTTGTGTTCTTATTTGGTTAAGTTTTTTCTGAAAAGGTGAGTTTAAAAAGGTCCGACATGTGAATGTCAACGATTTGACATTTAGAGTCACCAGTTGGTAGATTTGAAATAGTTGTACCAACTCAACTAATTTTGAAAAGGTTTACACAAAGGCCCAATGGTTGAACACTGTTTAACTGGCCTTTGAAACTGAGATTTATTGGGTTCGGGGGCTTGATTAAGTGGGGGGAAGGTGTTAGGCACCCCTCAATTTTCATGAAAACACGGTTACCATAACTTTTTAATTACCTTATTTATCTGAATGTGTGTGTGTTTATTGGGCCTATGTGCAATTATCTGAAAGTAGTGCTATGCCTCGTTTGCACCTATATACAAAGGGTTTGACTTGTATATAAAAGTTCAATTTTAACAAGATATAATTGTGATGTTTTTGAAAACAGGTTTTCAAACCCTAATGCTCAATACTAATTGAGGCCTTTGATACTTTCATTTTATTCTATATTCAGATTTTTTGCTTTTATTTTTGAGATACGAAGCATCTTTGAGAAAATAAGATATGTAGAAGTGTCGAACTCCTTATGGGAATGATAGCTATCAATGGATATCCAGACACCGTAGATAATTTACACGCTGGCTACAGTTGAGAAATGTCCATCATGGGAACTGAATCTAGATTCAGAGGCTGAATCTTCGATCTCATGGCTTCTAGGCTCACATGATAGATTAATATGTACAAAAGCTAGAAAGAGAACTAGATTTAAATAAATCTAAGCCATTCTAGCTTCAACGGTTCGATTTTAGTCACTTTTGAACCGGTTAAAGTTAGAGATAACTAGATTTAGACAAATCTAGTCCACAGGGCTGGAAGATTAAATATTTACATTGCAAAAGCAGTTAAAGCAGTATATATATATTAAAGCAGAAGAAAGCTTAAATTTTAGTATGTCGTAGAACACAAGCTTACAAGTGTTTATAAAGTAGAATTATGTAGTTTGGAGCACTCTAGAAGAGGTTAAAGGCTGAAATAGACAGAGTTTTCTCTCTTTTCTTCTTTTTTTCAAACGACCTGATGGGGGGTTCATATTTATAGACCAAATAAATGCGGGTCAACTTGCGTGACCTCGGGTTTACTCATGGTGCCGAAATGCCGCCAGGGGTTTCATGTGTCCTATCGTCTCGAAGTACGTGCACTCGAGCTACATGTTATCCGCTTGAACCTTTATAACTTTCAATCTGGGCATCCAATTGAGGCGTGATATACCATTTTAAAAAGCCGTTGTCGAAAGCTACATAATGACATGGGATTAGACATTGTCCAAATCCGGGAAGATGGGTCTATGACCAGATCTCCAAGTCTTCGTTGTCTATCCATTGAACTGTCTTGTGTAGTTGTCACTTAGGATTTGAGCTATTGTTCTTATGGAAATCTTTGGATACAGTTTGAGTTGAACTGTATTGAAACAACATTGATGTGATGTTGAGGTGGAAAAATGACCATTTTACCCCTCCCAGTGTTATCTCTGACTTTGGCGCAATTGTAGCAGTATTTTCCCAAGGTTATCTTTGATATTAGCATGCGGTTGATTCTAACTATCCTTAGAGCTATCTCTGAGGTTAGATTGACCTCCCGGGGTTATCTTCGGGACTGAAACTAACTCTCTTCGGATTATCTCTGGGGTTGGAAACTGGATATGACTTCTAGGGTTGTCTCTAGAAGATAATTCTGCCCTTCTGCATGGTTAACAATAGGAATGCAAAATTTTGAGTGTCTGTAGATGCCCCTCTTTATCATGTTCATGTAATGTAATGGTATGGATATGATAAAGACTACTAGACACTTAAAATATGACAAGCTTAGGATGATGCAAATGTAATGTAGCATGATGTGATGTTATACTGAATGTTGTTGTTAGAATGATTTCCAACGGGATATGGTGACTACCTGCTCCTGCCATTTCTGTTGGGGGTTGGAGTTGTCAATGATGGCTCCATTGAACCGGTTTGATGTCTACTTGAATAGTATTCTACAAATATTTAATCATCGAAATCTCCTGATGCAACGCTGGGGTTATCGACAATGGTTTAAAATGTCCATCAGTGCTATGTGCCTAATTTAGTGACAATTCGCAGAGATGTTTTCTAGATCCCAACAGTGGAGGTTTTCCAATGGTTGAGTCCATCGGATGTTGACATTGGGGTTATCACCAACGTCCTTGATCCTTTTGAAATGCTTTCCACCGAAGATGTTTTTCTCTTTTGGGAACGACTCTTGGGATTTGTTGATGTTTCATCTGGATGATGGCTTGGCTTGGTTGCCACCATGGGATATTTTTTTCATTACGCTGGCATTATCACCATCGCTTTAACTTTCTACCAGGTCGATGCTAATAGTTCCTCTAGGGATAGCGTTTTGATTGTTGGGGATCTATAAAACAGATTCCATCATTGGTCCTCCCTGACATAGATGATTTTTCATGGTTTGCATCATCAGACTTCTCTGATGCTTCGCTGGAGTTATCGCCAATGGCTTACAATATCAGATACCCTGATCTTCGTTACAGTAGCTTTCAACAGCTTACATCACCGGATCATTTCTGATGCTTCACTGGAGTAGTCGCCAATGACTTGCAATGTCAGGGATGCCTGACCCTCGTTGAAGTAGATTTCAATGGCTTACATTGTCAAGGATGTCTGAAATCTCCGCTGGGGATGTATTTTTGACGAGCTACACTCTTGACAAGTTTGGATGCTTTTAATTGCAATCACAACCCTCGGTTCATGTCATCGGACCTTCGCGATGCATTGACAAGGGCCGCTTTCAATAGCTTCTATCATCGGATTTTTGAACCCTGTATCCGAGCGAATACTAATGACTTGCATGTAGACCCGCAATTTGGTCTTTGAATTTAGGATTTCAGGCTCTTTCTGCTTAATCACGTAGCACCTTTTTTCCTAATTTAACTTTTTAACTTCTGGGACCTCTTTTGCAACTCAAATTTGATCAATCTAGAGGGGGTGGGAACCACCCTGGGTAGCTGCAGGTAGACCCGCGGCCACCCGTGGGTTATATACTCCATCCTATCTCTTTCACAAGTCATTTTTAAGTTGAAACCACACAAAAAATCTGAGTTTTCTTCTTCATATCTACTGAGTTCGGGCTGCTTTCTGTAAAATCCATCACCGTACAATCGTTATGCACTATCCTAGTAACGTTTACATGTTTTCTTTTCCAGTTTTAACCATTGGAAAGTGAGATATTATACAGATTGCTTCAAAACACAGAGTGGTGAATATGCATGCTCATATAACTTTATAAAAATTATTCAACGCAGTAAATGTTAGTCTTTTATCATGCTGAACATATTGATGTGAAAAAAATTAACTTTTGAAAAAGTCAATTGGCACCCTTTTCTGCTATTTTTTTTATTCTATTTGAGGACAAATGAGCAAAGGTTTTGAAATAAAGCAGTCCTGGTAATTAGGCTACCATGATGGATTTGACTTTGATGTTTTTTTTATGAATATAAGGTGTTCATGACTTTGAGTTGGTGTGCTACTGAATGGCCACTTAGTCATGCCTACGTGTATTTGGATAGTCCGTTTTACAAAGGAGACTCTGGAAAAAAAATTATCATGAGTATAGGCATTGAAGAAACATACATTTTTAACTCTACTGTAGATGTATGTTAAAGTAATGCATGCATGCATGAAGCTATGAATTGAAATTAATGAGCTCTAGGTTAGAATTTACCACACCATTTATGAGGTGATTTGGAGACTTTTTTCCAGATATATGGATCCAGACTAGCCGAGTAGCTCCCGTAGGACCTCTTCAAGTGTGAGGAGGAGAGCTTCTGATGTTCCTCGGCCTCTCCTAGCTCGACAGCCTAATCGGTTGACTGAGTCAGTGATTCACCCTATCTAGGTTGAGAGACCAGATGTTGAGGACGAGGAGGAGGAGATACCCATTGCGGATCTTGCTCCTTCTTCTTCCATTCCCCACAGGGAGTTTTCAGCTATAAATGTGATGATTCCAGATCTTCTGGATGATTTGAGTCGTCACCCCTCGATTTATCTTCATGCAAACGAGGTAATAGCCGTGTTGATCTTCCTTTTCCCATTTTATGGGGGCAAGGGTTCTGATGTTGATTTGCAATTTGATGTAAATTCCAGGCTTTACGCAGCCTAGAGGGAACTAGTTTAGCATACATTCTCTGTACCAAACTCTCCATCTAGAGTATCGAGAGATTGTTCATGCTTGGGGCTTTGAGGCTTTCTTTTCCATCCCCCCTCCCGTCGTTGTCACTGGGGTTATCTCAGGGCTTTGTCCGAGCGTTGGTTTCAACAAAACCAGTCTCTCAATTTGTTGGATTGTAAGGTGATGATGACACCGATGGATTGGTGATTCATCACTAGATTGAAGTTTTCAGGGGTGCTAGTGCCTTTGGTGGCTGACATTTCCCCGACTACCGTCAGATCCTTGTTAGGAGTCTCGGCCACGACGCTCAAGGGTCAGACTGTCCATTTTGGTCCCTTGAGTGTAGATGCTATGAGTGGGGCTCTGACTGAGCCATTGCCCGATGATCGGAGTGTTATAGATTGCATCCTTTGATGAATATTTTTGATCATCCTCAGGGGTTATTTCCTGGCTAATAACACTTTGACGATATCATTAGCTTTAGGTAGTGCCACTCGGGAGGTGGACAGTATCAGAGAGTTTGATTGGGGCTCCTACACCTTTGCCTACTTCCTCAGGGGGATGCGACTATGCTCAGAGGGTGTGACAGAGGATTGGCTAGGGTTTTAAACATTCTTGCTGGTGAGTATTTTCTCTTGATTTCTGATTTCCCTTGTTCGGGTTGCCAGTTTGCCTGACCATAGATATTTGATATTTGTATTCCCATTTTTGGGCCTACGAGAAGATCCCATGTCTTCGTCCCATTAGCATGTTAGGTCTGGACACCTATCCACGGGGATGAGGATGGCATTACTCTACTCTGGAGGAGGTTCCCGTAGCTAAGGGTTTCACCCATTCTCACTTACAGTTGGAGTTGTTGACCGCAAATGTCATTACATGGGTTCCTTTCTCCGAGGACCACTTGACAGTTAGCTTTGAGGGTGGTTTCCCGAGTGGTGTCGATTATGCATTGTCCACCCGTCGGATTCCTCTCCTTACTGACAGAGGTTGGGAGCTCTATTTGGGAGAGCATGCTATTAGGAGCACCATAGGAGAAATACACATTCTATTTTTTCCTCCTGCCAGGCGTCATTTGTGAGATCCCAAATTTTATGAAATGAAAGTATTCAATTCTCTTATAATTATTATTTTATTTAGTACGTGGTTAAATTGATAAAGGTTAAAGTTAAGGGTGATATGTGAAAAATTTTCGAAGTAAGCAAGTTGTCATAAAATAATCGGTGATAAAAGTACAGTAATACGTGTGGTTGCATAGTAGCACACGATATTGATTATTGATGTTTACGTGAGAAGTCACTCAGTTATACTCAATTATTGCTACAATAATTGCTGCATCATATCTCTCATATTATTGATTCAATTATTGTCACAGTATCATCTGCATTATATGTTATAATGTTAAATCAATAATTGAGACGACAAAGTTATTCATATTATTATTTGTAATATTGACAATGTCTAGAAGTTCTGTCAAGGAGAGGTTAGATAATCTAATTGCGCGCCAATAGGGAGAAATCCTTATCGAAAAGCCCCCTCTTTCACGAGGAGCGACACGGTTGTTAAATATTGTGAGTTATAATATTAATGATGAATAAGTTCGTGTTGATTAAAGATGAAATTGATAGTTCTATTGTGTGAGAATTATTAGTGTTAGTGGAAATCGACATTTATTTTGATAATAATTGATGTCTGGAGGTTATATTGACCAATCGGGTAATTCACCGGATAAATGAGCAATTAATTGCTATTAATTCACATGCTTATAACTATGTGTTCACATGTGTGTACTATTGATTCACATGATTTACTATTAGGGGAATTGGTGCAAGATTGATAATACTTGCATGACTAAATTAAAAATGGAGGTATAGATGAAGGTACTATACTATAATTAATTTTTTTACATGTTTAGAACTATTGAGTCACATGATTTACTATTGATTCACATGATTTACTATTAGGGGAGGTGGTGCAAGTTTGATAATACTTGCAGGACTAAATTAAAAATGAAAAAAAGAGGAAGGTATTATACTGTAATATTTGGAGCCCCAAAACGTGCAATTATTGAAACTATATTTTCCTATAAATAGAAGCTCATTCTTCCTTCATTCTCACCAATTCACTAAGTCTCACAAGAGCAATTATTATAGAGAAATTATAGAGAGAAAGAAGAAGAGAAGTCTGCTACCTCACTATTCCAGTATCCAGTTTTCATCTAAGGTAAGGGGTATTATTTCTTTCGTATTCATGAAGAGAGTTATTTTCTTTCAATACTCGTAAGGGTTGTTATTCTATTCTTTATTATTCTGTTGGAATAACCTGTCTACGCGGACTACCGCATGCATGGTGAATTCTTCTGTTATTCCATTCTTTATTATTCTGTTGGATTAACCTATCTACGCGGACTACCGCATGCATAGTGAATTCTTGTGTTATTCCATTCTTTATTATTCTGTTGGAATAACCTGTCTACGCGGACTACCGCATGCATGGTGAATTCTTCTGTTATTCCATTCTTTATTATTCTGTTGGAATAACCTGTCTACGTGGACTACCGCATGCATGGTGAATGACCTTTCATATTCATTCTTTATTAAATTGTGGAAATGACTACGTGGATTACCGCATGGCGGGTGAAAATCCATTTGCAGTTTCGTAATTTTTTTGACCCTCAAAAATTCTGGAAAAATTGGAAATGATAGTTTGTTGAGTTTTCTAGATTGTGTCCAAAAATGGCGATTTTTGGATGTATAGATTAGGAGTTATGAATTTTATGGGAAAAGATTATTTTTAAAGTAAACCCTTATAACTCCTTGTGGTTAACTCTAAAATTGGTAAAATTTTTATTGGGAGTACATGTATATCACAGGAGTATACCTTGTAAATTTTGGAATTTTTGGACAAAAGTACAGTTTATGATAAATGTCTAAATATTCGAAAGTTTTGACCATATGAAAAATAGTAAATGAATTTTAAAAATTTCGAGAAAAATATATGTTCAATATGGGACTATATTCTGCTAAGTCCCAAAAAAAAAACTTTTTGGGACTGATTTGTTATTTTTCATGAAAATGGTTAGTTACAAATATATGAATTAAATATGTTATGTGAAGTTAAAAAATTGGTAAATATGATTTTATGGCATGGAAATCCTATATAAGGTATATGCAGATTTTTGATGAGGATTTGATCATTGGTGATGAAATCTTATGAGTATGACATTTTGAATGATTAAATGCATTATTTGGTAAAGTGTAAACAATTAAAATAAATTGTTTATAAGTTTAAGAAGTGATTAAAATATTGTTATAATATTAATAATATTAGATTATGAGTTTATTAAGTGATTGATAACATTTGGATTAAGGTGTTTATGAAATCATTGATTTAAAATATTATTTAATGGTTAATAATATTAGTAAATGAATTTAATGTTATTGTATAAGGAATAATATTAAATGGAGTTTATAATATAATGAATCTTGTTATTATCTTCGTTAAATATTTGTTGTAATATTATTTTCTGTTTACATCATTGTTGATACAATATTATTCTTGAATTTTACTCCACAAAGTAGTATCATGTTGACAATCTGGATATTTTTAAACTCTGGATAAATTTAAAGTCTTTAATATTTATCCTTGTTTTTGTTTGATTAATGCTTATATTATTGTCATCATCCTCATGCTTATATTATGATGAAAGTCATCTGTGGCTTACGTGTATAGATGAACTTGGTATGATTATGACCAGGAATTATTTGGTATAATCATTACCGTAATGTTACAAATGATGTGATAAAAGTCCTCATTGGCCCTTAGTGCATTGATGGATAGTTTTTGGTATGATCATGACCATGGGTTCTCTTCGGCCAAGGGTGCAAAGAGGAATTGTTTTATGACATGATCATGACCGTTGATGAAAACACGATTATCATTGGCCCGTAGTGCATGGATAATTCGTGGTCGTGATACAAATGAATACTCTTGGCCTGTAGTGCAGGGATGATTCGATGATGTGGTTTATTCATTAAGCTGAGTCTCAGCGATAAAGTTGATGAAAAACTTTTAATTCGTAGAAGATAGTAGATATCATGCTCCACTTTACTCTTCTATAATACAGTTGCATGTTTTTGGCCTGGAGTGGAAAGATGAACTATTAATGAATATCTTTGGCCCGTAGTGGAAAGATAAATTTATTAGTATGATTATGGACATGAATTGTGATTTGGTATAACCATGGTCTTTGATGTTTCAGGTAAAGACAGGTGATAAAAATTATCTTCGTCCTAGGTGCGAAGAGGAATTTAGAACCACAATTATGATTATGAGTTATTCACCTGATTGTGGACAGGAATTGTTGACTGATGTTACAGGGATAAAACATTGTTGGTGGATTTTTAACGTGGAGAAGACAATAGACTTTATGGTCTATTTGACTCTTCTAATGGATTGCTCGTTCCGCTGCAACTATGGTTAAAAAGTTTTATCACCTACCATATTTTCTAAATCTTTGATTTATCACTGACGAAGGCTATTGATGATGTAAATTATCTTTAGTCATAATATTCTTTACTGGGCTATTTGTGCTCACCCTTTTGCTTCACAATTCCTTTCAGGTATTAAGAGTGTAGCTGAGTCGAGTAGGGGTAACAGGGGATTAGAACGGTGGTCTATAGCTGTTGAGGTTTCCCTTAAAACCGTATGGAAATAATTTTATTGAGAATTATAGATAAGTGTGTCATATTTTATACGTCATTTTAACCGTTGATTTTGGTGAACCAAATAGGGTGAGGTGAACCCAACTCTAGAAGGGCGTTTTTGCCACTATCATACAAGATTTCTAATAACAGCTGACTTCGTGTTATCATAAGACAGGGTTGTTCACATCCACTTGCTGAGTATATCTACGAGCACTACCTATATAATCTTGGAGTTTGTTTGAAATATAATTCTCAATTGGAGACAATGGAGATAATTATATGTCAAGAGAAGACTCACCATTGGAAAGAAGATGATAGTAATCTTCTTGTTTTTCTTTGGGGACTATTGGGTCAGCCAAGGATGATTTTGTGGACATATGATATCTAGCATAACCTAGACGCATGGCCTCCCATATACGAAGGTTTCCTTGAGTATTTTCCAAAGATTTTAATTTCTAAAATAGTTATTGACTGTACCTTTATGTAAGGTACCATTGTAAGGTTTTGTGGTCAAGGCACCACGAGAGTTATATATATTTGTATTAAAACTCACAGTTTAACTGTGGTCATTTTCTGCACGACAGTTGTATAAATGGAGTTGTCAGTAGTGTATTTTTTGGCGACTCAATATGTGTGATGTATACCTATTTTGGGGGCGTCACATCATTGGCCTTTATCTCATTCGATCACCGAGATCCCATTAATAGGTGTAGATGGTTTTACTTTGTCAGAGGGACCCTTCATTAATGAGGCTTTTTTACCGCTGGTGGTTCCCATACACCATTGGAGCTTAGACCTGTGCCACATATTTTATGGGGGATATGATTCCTTGCTCCGTCATGATAATATAATGGATTGCATGCGTCCGAGAGCCAACTCATTTGACGGAGATTGAGAGTTTGACCCAGCAGTTGGACCGATCACATTTCTTTATCCGACATTTGGAAAGAGATCCATCAGAGGCGGATACTTTTGATCCTTCCAGCTCTGGGGCTGGCTCTTTATGTGGCCCATATTCTGATGGTTTTACCGGCGCAAATCCTCCATTGTATCGACCTAATATCCTTTCTGGCAGAGAATCAGTGACTCAGGAGGAGTTACATCAGATGGATAGATTGGATGATGTAGACATCATTGACTTTTTCTGATGCATTTCTTGTTATTTCTTTTGATAGGCCTCTATTAGATATTGGGCGACTGTGCCTATTACAAAATTAATAGGCCTCTAATTCTTCAAAATTAATTCTAACTATTCCTATTACAAAACTATTTAAAATAAATAGAAACATTGATCAGCAGTCAAGGGGGAGTATATAGGAGAGAGATAGAATTTACATTAAGAAAAAATTAGAGAAGACGAGGTACGCAGACCCCATTTTAATAAAATTCATACATTCATGCATCCAACTAAAATAAAATCTAATCACATTGGTCAATAGTCCATAATCAATCCCATTTATTATCATACATATCACCATATACATCAATAAATAACATTCATCTCATGAATAATAAACATTCAATATATATATATTGATCTCATTTAATGGGCAAATTTAGTTAGTATAAAATCTAATTTTGAATCAAAATAAACTCCTTTATTTTAATCCAAATTTAAATCAAAATAAACTCTTTTATTTTAATTTATCCAATTTTGAATAAAATAAACTATTTTATTTTAATCAAATTCTTTAATCAAAATAAACTCTTTTATTTTAATTAATTATGGAATCCAATTCCAAGTAAAAAAACTCCTTTATTAAAGGAAACGTAGATTCTCTTTCCTATTCACAAATAAAATCCTTTATTTTGAATTATATGAAATTTTATTCCATATCTAAATAAACTCCTTTATTTAAGGAAACATGGAATCCAATTTCAACTCCAATTAATTATCTTGGAATCCAATTCCAACTCTAATTAGTTAACATGAAATACAATTTTATAATTAAAATAAACTTTTTTATTTTAAGATTAAAATAAATTTTATTTTAATTATGAAATAATTAAGAATATTATATATATATATATATATATATATATACTTAGCAAAAGTTAAGTGATTCACGAGAATTATGATTCAATGATTACGGTTATTATATATTACTTAGCGAGTTATTATATATATATATATATATATATATATATATATATATATAATAAACTTTTTAAAACAAAAATACATTATAACCTGTTAACATCTAGCGTAAGGTACAGAGACTCACGGAATTTGCGAGGAACAGTTCACGAATTGATCATCACAGTTTTTTTTTAAATTTTATACAACAAAATTATGCCCAATTAAATCGTTCTAAACACATATCAATATATATATCAAATTAAACAATTAATAATTCGCATAAAGGTTTAGCTCTGATATCACTGTTAGGTTTGTAATATTCATGAATGCAATTAAATTGCACAAAGTAAGCGGAAGCATAGAAAATCAGAGTTTTAAAATTTTACAAACCATATACCCGGATCATCCTTTATGCACAATTATTAATTAACGAAAAGATAAAGAGCAAGAATCATACCCTTAAAGATTCGAGCTTCCTCAGGTACAAGTTCACCTCCAAATCCTTTCGCGTTCAACTTGAATCCACCAGGTTTGGTTCCTTCTTTTGATCAACGTTAGCCACCCAAGTGTTTGGCCTCTAGAGGTGATCCACCAAGGAAGAAGAAAGATTCAAGAAGATGGGTATTTGACAAAACCCTAGTTTTTTATCTCTATAGAAAAAGAGCGTACTCTCCAACAATTGGAATCACGTCTGTTGTGAAAAAGTCAACAACAACTCACACCCATAATAAGACTCCTCTTAATTATAGATGTGGGCAACTCTCCTTAACAATTAAGAAATTGGATTTTTTTTTTTTATGCTCCCAATCTTATTAGGAATAATTAATTAAAATCTTTTAATTAATTTAACCTCCTAATCTTATTAGGATTATATGAGAGTACTTTTATTAATTAATTCTCAAACACTTTTAGGAATTAAATAATAATAATAGTAATAATAATAAAAATAATAATAATAATAATAAGACTCCTCTCATTAATTTATATTTAATATTTCCAAAATATTAAATAATAAATACTAAGTTATTTAATTTATTCTATCACCATAGATTAAATTAAATATACTTAACTTATTATTACGATTATGCCATTAACTTCTTAAATAATTATTCTTCTTTTTATGGTGTGACCCTTTAGGTTCTCCATATTAAACCGGCTGTGAATAAATCAATTAGAACAATTCTAACATTATTTAAATAAATAAATTAAACTATTAATTTATTTAAATAATAATATTTATTCTACAATAGGGATAAGCCTTCCTAGCAATCAACGACTTTCCAGATAATATAGATTTCAACATTAATAATAAAAGAATCTTTGAGTAAATAGTTACCGTATAATTCAATCCTTCCACCATACAATGTCCCAATTAAATATAAGACATGGAATTACTATCAAGTCTTATTTTATTTAATTATATGTATTTCGATCCTTAAATGCACAACCCCAAATAATACAAATTAGAAACTCCTTTCTAATTTTATTCTGCCTTGGCCAAGGACTACTGGGTTGTCATTTATCGAATCACATAGGACATTTCTCTTCTTTTACTAGAAGTGGTAGATTCTTTATTGATCATACATTATCTCCATGTACAACTTATTCTATCCAAGCATACCCTTTGATATACCCTAAGGGTCTTAAGGAATAAGTCAAAGTATAACTCATCATACACAAGATACTATGATGATCTCAAGTCTAAGGATCACTTGTACTACCATCACTACAGGAATTCCTATTGACAGGCAAGTAAAACTCAATTAGGTATTCCTTGAGCCCATGCTTCGATGAACTTATTCTCTAATAAGCACTTACATACTTGCTTTAGTGTCTCCACACAAATGAACATGAGATCAATCATCCTCATCCAATGAGAAAGCAACGTATGTACCAATCTATCCGGATTCCCTAATCCCTAATTTAGTAATCCAACGATTGGGAACTATTTTAGTTTTAAGCTTTCTAAGAATTTAGATCTCATTAGAATGATCATCATCATTATTCTAAAAGTATTGCTTAAAACTATGGGTTTATCACATATTATAAAACAGCATCATGTAGATAATTAAAAGCCTTTAATAAATTAATACTTTTTATTAATAAATGAATAAGATTATTACAAAGTATATGCTTTATCATTAAACATGATTGGCTTGTGTGCATACTACTTTCACATCTATCATTTATTATACATGCATTATGTCATGGATATGCATTCCCAAAGGTGAGTTTAGCATGGACCCCTGGATGGGGGCCTCATCTTTGAGATCTTGGTATGGCAGTTTATCTTCCCTAGTTCGGGTGACAGTTAATCAGTCGTTGAGGCACTCCATGACCCTCTTGACATTTTAGGTTCCGTCGGGCTTTATAGAGGGCATGCTTGATCATTGGATACTAGAGAGACAGGTGTTTAGATTTGATACCCATGAGTTGACTCCTACATTGGAAGAATATGAGCATCTTACAGACTTGCCTTTGGATTAGCCTCACTCTCGGATGGCTTTCGGTGACATGAGCCGACAGTTTATAACCTTGACAGGTGTGAGGTGCATGGTTGCCCTAGACGAGATTACCTCGGGGCATGTGGTGTCCATGGACTTCTTGATTGTTATATTTGGGTCGTTGGACAGCTATCTGTGATATTTTGGGTACTTCACCATTTCTGAGGGTGAGTGGCATACTACCCATGTAGATATATTTTTGATGTGTATTGTGGCCTATCTTTACATTCCGTTATACATGTACCATCAATATATCGACGTGATTATCTTAGTCTGTGCTCTCCGGGATTGTCATACCATCTTGTCGATGATTTTGGCAGAGACCTTGAGGTCGGCCACGTTTGGCCATACCCATTCAGTGGGGATTTTTAGAGGCAATGTCGTCTTGTTATACGTGTGGTTTATGACACACTTAAGACCGATCGGCACCTTCAAACTGTAGACACTAAAAATTTTGCATTCCTATTACTAACCTTTCAGGAGGACAGAATCGTCGTTCAGAGATAACCCTGGAAGTCAAATCAGTTCCAACCCCGGAGATAACCCCGGGAGATCTAGTTCCAACCCCGGAGACAACCCTAGGAGATCCAATTCCAACCCCAGAGATAACCCCGGGAGATCCAGTTTCAACCCCGAAGACGACCCCCGGGAGACTCAGTTCCAACCCTGGAGAT
Source organism: Panax quinquefolius (assembly GCA_020205615.1). Taxonomy (NCBI): domain Eukaryota; kingdom Viridiplantae; phylum Streptophyta; class Magnoliopsida; order Apiales; family Araliaceae; genus Panax; species Panax quinquefolius. Next base: position 100,134,680 of record CM035154.1, on the reverse strand, counting down.
AACCCCGGGAGATCCAGTTTCCAATCTTGGAGATAACCCCGAGAGATTTAGTCCATGTTCCGGAGATAACAATAGAAAAGTTAGTTCAAAGACCCAGAGATAACCCCAGAAGGTCAAGATAACCTCAAAGATAACCCTGAGGAGAGTCAGAGTCATCATCAGGCGAATCTTGGAGATAACCCTGAGAAATGACTGCTACAACTATGCCAAAGCCGGAGATAACCTCGGGAGGAGCAAAATGGTCATTTTGCCATCTCAACATCACATCAACATCATCTCAATACAGTTCAACTCAAACTGAGTACAAGGATGTCCCACAAGAACCATATCTTAAATCCCGAGTGACAACTACATAAGATAGCACAACAGATAGACAATGAAGACTTGGAGATCTAGTCATGGACGCATCTTCCTGACTTTGGACAATCTCTAATCCCATGTCATTATGTAGCTCTCAACACTGTCTTTCTGAAAAGGTATAACACCCCTTCATCAGATGCCCGAATTGAAAGTTATGAAGGTTTGAACGGACAACGCGTAACGCGAGTGCAAGTACTTTGAGACGACGGGGTCCGCAAAGCCTGGGAGGTTTCGAGGCGGGCCGAGAGACCTGCATGGCTATCATGCGGGTTGGCCCATGCTACCGGGGTTGACCGCGGCCATCCGGGTCTTTAAATATATATCCGCTTTAACTGATTTCGTAATGTAAATATTTAATCTTCCAGCATGTGGACTAAATTTGTCTAAATCTGGCTATCTCTAACTTTGACCAGTTCAAAAGTGACTAAACTGGAACTGTTGAAGCTATAATGGCTTAAAGTTATTAAAATCTAGTTTTCTTTCTAGCTTTTGTACATATTACTTTATCATGTGAGCCTAGGAATCATGTGATCAAAGATTCAGCCTTTGAATCTAGATTCGATTCCCACGATGGATATTTTTCAGCTGCAGCCAGCTTGTAAATTTTTTATGGTGACTGGATATCCTTGGATGGATTTCATGCCCATAAGGAGTTCGGCATTGCTACGAATCTTATTTTCTCGATGATGTTTTGCATCTCAAAAATAAAAGAAATCAAGCCGAATACAGAATAAAATGCTAATATCAAAGGCCTCAATTACTATTGAGCATAAAGGTTTGAAAACCAGTGTTCTAAAACTTAACTGCTATATCTTGTTAAAATTAAACTTTTATACAAGTCAAACCCTTTGTATATAGGTGCAAACGAGGCATAACACTACTTCCAGATAATTGCACATAGGCCCGATACATACACACATACACATACATTCAAATAAACAAGTTAATTGAAATGTTGCGGTAACCGTGTTTTCATGGAAGTTGTGGGGTGCTTAACTCCTTCCCCCCGCTTAATCAAGCCCTCGAACCCAATGAATCTCAGTTTCCAAGACCAGTTAAATAATTTCCAACCATTGGGTCTTTGTGCAAACCTTTTCAAATTCGGTTGAGTTAGTACAACCATTTCAAATCTACCAATTGGCGACTCTAAAAGTCCAATCGTCGACATTCATATGTTGGAGATTTTCAAAATCGCCTTTTCAGACAAAACTCACCCAAAATGAGAACACAAAAGAGCAAGCATAGAAAAGGACACAAATCTTCCCGACGTCGACAGGTGGCGACTCTGCTGGGGACTCCAGTAAGAGGGCTTAAGCCGCTGTTCAAATTTTTCAAAACAAAACTTTTTATCTGCTTATGTGTGAATACTGCATTTACATTGAATGGATGTGTACTAATGCTTTATTTACTACACTTTAGTGCTTCGCACCATATCTGCATGTGATATTAATGCTTTACACATGTTATCATTTCCATACGGTAAGATGCGATGTATGTGAATGTATGTTATGTGATTCCTCCACCAGGAGGCAAACCCATTGGTGCTTGATTACTGGACTCAAGGGAGACTAATCTCGCGAGGCTCAAGAAAGGCACCACCCAGATTCGCTCCAATTGAAAGATCGAATTAATTTCTCATCCAGTAAATTGCGATGATCTGGGGACCTTCATGCCAAAAAGTCGCGAGAGTAGCCTAAGATAGGTCAGCCTCTGATAAACCAAACGCGAAGGGAAGTCTCTTCAAACCTTCCCCTATCAATTACATGTAATTTCAATTCAATGTCAATCTCAATGTAATGGAAAATATAAAAGGAATATGTAAATATGCATTCGTTTTTCATATCAAGACCTGTCATGATATCCTGTCATTAAAACAACTGACATCTGTTTTGTAGGAGAATATTAAAACACTCCTAAAAAATAGACACATTTCATAGCATACATCATCTCCACGTTTTCCCAGACTAAACTATGTAGTCTTTTTGTAGGGAAATGATTGGTCCCGTTACCCGTTCAAAGACCAAAAAGGAAGCAAGCCCACCGTCGGACATGGCTACAAGTGCCCAGCCTGATCCTACTTCTGTTTCCCGAGAGGAGTTCGAAGGATAAAGGAATTAAATAACAGAGTTGGCTGCTCTTCTGAAAGAACTAAACAAACCAACTCAAGGTCCATAAATACCCAGCCAAACTGAATCCTCTGCACAAGGAGGAATCCAGGATCCGGACAGAGAAGTCCCAATACCTGAGTCTTACATTGAGAAGTCCAACAAAAATCACCCATCTTAAAGAAGATCAAGACACCAGTGATATTCGAAAGAAGGTTCAGCAAATGGAAGAGACCATTCGGTCCATCAAAGTGACTGGAACGCACGGAAGCGTTACCTATTCAGACCTTTGTATCTTCCCCAGGTTTCATTATCCAGAAAAATTCAAGGATCTTGATTTCGAGAAATATGATGGATTGGGAGATCCCTACACTCACTTAAAAGTGTTCATTGGAAAACTCGGATACTACGCCGAGGATGAAAAACTGAGAATGCAGTTGTTTCAGAAGAGTCTAACTAGAGAAGCCAGAGCATGGTATGCCAGATTGGATAACTCTAAAATCCATAGTTGGGAGGAATTAGCCCATGCTTTCCTCAATCAGTATAGCTTTCAAACTCAAATGGCTTCAAACAGGTATCAGATTACCAAAGTCAAGAAGCAAGATAATGAGTCATTAAGAGAATATGCCCAAAGATGGAGGCGTCTACTACTCAATTAATCCCATACATGACAGAGACTGAGATGGTGATGACCTTCATAGATATTTAAAAAGCTCCATTTTATGAGAGGGTCCTAATAGGTATAGGAAAACCATTCTCAGAAATGATCAAGCACAGAGAAATGACAGAAATGGGGTAAAATCTGGAAGATTCAAAACCTCGTCGCTTTAAAAGCCGTAGCTAAGCATATCCAAACTAGAAATTATGGGAACAACCCCCGGAGGGTCCATAAGAAGAAAGAAGAGGATGTCTCCTTGGTACTGCAAGGACAAACTCAAAGAGGCAATCAAAACTTGCCTATTCAAAGGAGAAATTATTCCTCTTGTCAAGCACTATCCTCAAATCCTCCCTTGCCAAAAAGTGGAGAAGGTAGGCATCCAAGAATGTTCACACCCTTAGGGGACTCATTGGAAGACATTTTCAAACTTCTGACAGCTCAGAAGAAAATTATTCATCTCCTTCCACCAGCCAATCCAAGTGGAAAGGGCTTTAATACAAGTAAAAAGTGTGCTTACCATTCTGGAGCTCTGGGCCACGACACCCAAGATTGTTGGACCCTCAAACACAAGATCCAGGACTTAATAGACAGTGGTGAGATCGTGGTGATGAAGCCCAAACAACCACATGTGCAAGATAACTCTCTCCCTCAACACAAGGAAGATGATGTTAACATAATCAACAGAGGGAGTGGAGAGAGTTTCAATTACCTCAAATACTTGGGTGGTTCTCCCCGAACCAACAAAGATAATTTTGATAAGTGGGATTATTCAGAGTTCTAGTTCATAATAGAATGAGAATTAAAGTCTATCGATGAACTGGTCAATCAACTGGCAGAACTGGTGATACATTAGCACCAAGTCACACGACAATTGTTCAATCAAAAGCATGCAAGTTTCCTCTCCTTTATCACAAAATATCAACCACAAGCCCAAGAAAATGAAACCTTAGAGGAAAAGCTTGCAAGAAAAGCAAGAGCCCAAGCCCGTCGAGACTTTGCTAACAAAAGAAAGTTCACCTATTTTGGCCAACCGGAGGAATAAATCTTGCAGGTGCTGATCAATGAGGGAAAATCATAGCACTGCTGCCCCCAGTCAATCCACGTTCGAGGAGATTTGATGCTACCGGGGTCTGTTAACACCACTCCAATACTCGTGGTCACAGCATTAAAAGATGTTGGGCACTTCCTTACTTCATCCAAAATATGATTGACAGTGGTGACTTACGAATGGTAGACGATGAGACCGTATTGCCTGAGAGTGGGAATATATTTCACTACAAAAAATGGGGCTTCAGTAACAACCAATTTTCGTTGCTAAAGGTGCCAAATTTCGTTGTAAAAGGGTTTTGGCAACGACTTTATTATCGTTGAGTCTTTCGTTGCGCAATGAGCGTTGCTAATTATTCCGCAACGAACGTATTTTTTCGTTGCCAAAAGTAATACATTTTGCAACGAAATTTGGCTTTCGTACAGAGACATCAATCCTTTATAAACAAAATGTATTGTTGCAGAATTATTAAAATTTCGTTGCTAAAAACCCCATTTTGTTGTAAAAGCCTGCTAATTGACAATGAAATGAACTCTTTTTTTGCAACAACCATGCATTTTCGTTGCAATTAACACCATTTTGCAAAGACATTTTTCGTTGCAGTAAATTATGAAAATTGTTGCCTAAGCTTGCTTTCGTTGCGGAATGTAAACTTTTTAGCAATGATTTTCGTTGCTGATTATATTATTTGGCAATGACATTATGCTGAATCAGCAACGAAAATGTTTGTTGCTGGTTATTTTTCAATAGCAACGAAAGTTGTCGATTAGCAATGACATTATATGTTGTCGTTTCTTTATATGTGCAATGAAAGTTGATATGATTTGCAACGATAAAAAATGTTGCCTTTTATTTTAGTATTAGCAACAATATCTTCTCCGTTGTTATTAGGTTAATTTTTTGTTACCAAATATTATATTTTTAATGCCATTAGCAACGAAAATTTATTGCTAAATGTATAAAAAATTGTTGCTATATTAAAACTTGTTCAATGCGTTGGTAACGAAGTATATTGTTGTCAAATCAAAATTTAACATTCTTTTTGTGTACCTGGTTGGCTCAATGTCCCCATAGAAAATAATGGCAAAAATACAAAAAACTAAAATATTATTAACTTAATAAAATCATCCACTACATAATCATTCATTATCTTTACAATTAACCATCTAAAGCTACCACAGTTCTTCAATCAAAGTATATATCTACATATATAGAGAGAGTATACTTCATAATTTTGTCCCTTGTCTTCCGTAAACGTAGCATGGAAATTTGATACCTAGTATTGTAAGGCACGTCGTAGAAGCAGTCTTCCTGAACATATTTAAAAATAATAGCAAGTCAGGAAAATGAAGCAAATAGGTCACCAGAGGCACTTAGTGCCAAAATCAATACACAAAGACAATAGAGTTGCTACGTGGTACTAATGTACACCGTATTGCTCATAAGCAGAAAAAAGACAAATAGACAATCACAATATCATTTGCTACAAATCCAAATAGAAAAAGAACCTTCAGTGCGACTATATGATTGCTCTGTTACAAGAAAAAATTAGAATCTTAATCGGCCATTTCATGAATTAATTTCAGTAAGCATAGTGGTAAACATATTTTCTGTTACAAGACTTGTAGATTATTATTATATGTTGACCTCAAGTTAGAATTTAGTCACATTCGACAACCACAATCATCACACAATTTTAAATATCATCACACAATCTTAAATAACAATGTTTAAATTTCTATATAGAAAGGAGAACAATTATGGAAAAGTTGAGGTTATTAGTCAATGTGGAAAAACTTTTCTTGAGATGACAAATTTCCATACGGTATATGCCCCAAAGATGCTAGCTATAATCACAGACATCATAGATTTATTTACCAAGAATTCAACATGTTGCAGCAGACATTGGAAAGACACATTTATTGATAACTTGGGAATTTTTAAGTGGTAAGGGCAGAACATACCCAGGTCAGCGAGATAAGTTCCTCCCCTTCATAATTGGGTCCTACAAGAATAGTCCCTGAGGGTTGGTTCAGAACTGCTCTTCACCTCAACTATATTGAAAAACAGATGAAACACATAAATAGATTATATGCTATTTTGCATATACTTCATATGTTAAATCACTGAAATATTAAAAATCACCAAAATTATAGTATATTTCTTGCAACATCCATTTTAGATTTTAAAACTTCCAACCTTATCATCAGACTAAATACAGGGTAGATCCCTTTTACTTTCTTACAGATAGAGACTAATTTTCATATATATATAACAGCTAACTCCAGCCTTTTAGCACCGATCTATACATATCAAAATATAAAACTTTCTTATGTGGCAAGCTTATATCATTATAAATGTTAAAGGAAGAAGAGGGATGGGTACCTTCATATGGTTTAGTTCACCAATAATAACTCAACCGCTTGAGTACCTCAAAAGTTGGTATATATTAATCTTCTTGTGTTATATGAACCTTCAGAAATCAAAACAAAACCTACCAAAAATAAAATAAAATGAAACAATTTGGGGGGAATGAAGAGAAATCAGATTGTGGCCAAGAAACATGATAATAGAGGATTAGAGAGAATTGATGAAGCTAAGAAGTCGGTGTTTCTTAATTAAATGTTTACCAACGTAAACAGGTGAGAAAATATTAAAGTTTTTTTTCATGATGTAGAGATCTTGACTTGGGTTTGTTTTAACTGCAGTCCATTACTTAGCAACTAGGCATGTTATAAGAAAAGGTCAATGTCACTCTTTCATTCTCTGTAAAAAGGCTTTTGTCTCAAAAACACTTGCACTTCTCCTAAGAATGGAATGAATAACTAAAATATCCAATTCGTTAAACTCAATAGAATATTCAGATAATAAGTACATGCTAACAAGGTAAAGTGGAGAGTTTTTGTTGACTTGGTCATATTCCAACCTTAGGTTTTGATGATGACTTTCCTATTGTATTAAAATATTTACTCATGCATTTACAGGATATTAAAAGAATTCTTGAAGCTTTGATTTATTAAAGGATTTAAGACATGAAGGCTTGAAGAATTGCTTGAGTCATTAGGAAATAAATTTAAGATCCTAGCTTTAATTATTTCTCAATCAAGGCTCTAGGATTTGCATTGCATTGCATCATTAATTAATTGTGGAATAAATTAAAATGATTAATTAATTAAAGATTAATTATGAAAATATTTAATTAAGCTTTCAAAATTAATAAGGAACAAATATTAATTAAATTGGAGTAATTTTTGAAAAGCTAATTTTGAAACATTCCCATAATTAAAGGAATTAATTTAAAATAGATTTTGATTCTTTATATAAATCTATACCATATATCTTGGGATTGAGTTATTCATTATTTTTTTCATGATTTATTAATTGATTGAACTTTCCTTAAAATTGATTAAGCAAATAAATATTCATATCTTTAGAATCAATTAGCATGGATCAATTAATCAAAGTAATTTTGGGAAAGCTAATTAGTGAGGGCAAATCTAAATAAATTGGGATTTCAATATTAATAATTTTGAATTGTATGGAAATAATTATGGAAGTATAGAAAGATTATTAATGTGCTACCATTTGCTTGATAAAAGATTAAATTAATTGATTCTTCTTTCCATAATATAAGATGTTAAGAAAGTTGTCTAATTGACCCAATTGATTCCACGTGCCCATTGATTGAATATGTTAGTAAACAAAAGCTATTGATTATTTAAATCCTTCCTCAAATAAGCAGTATGTTCTCATCACCTTTATTGGGATCAATTCGGAATAAATTTTGAATATCATATTGTTTCCATAAATTTTGGGAAATGGGTTTTTCATTATTGGGTTTGCCATAATCATGAAAATAATTAAATAATTATGGAGCTAATTAATTGGTTTACTAAAAATAAAAATGAAAGTGCTTAATTTATAAAATGGAGTTAATTGAGCATCTAAAATTAATTAAAATCTTAATATTCCTAATTTTAAATAAGTTGCACATTTGGTTGAATAAAATGATTCTATAATTTATTAAAGGTGCCTTATTTAGAAAAGTGAATCTTGTTTGCATATTTAGTGGACTTGATTTTAGCAACTAAATTCCTTAAATTAGTTGGTTATTTACAGTATGATAAAAGGAACTATAATAGCAAAAGAAGAATAAATTCTTTATTTTGTTTTTTCCTCTGAATTAAATATGCAATCTGTTTTGAGAAGACTAATTAAAGATGCATAAAGGATTTTACCGGATATATAATTGGAGCAATTTATGGTTCCCATAAATAAAGAAGATGTCATATAAATGGTAACCAAATCTGTCCAGGACTTAATGTTAGGAATAAAATTCCATGTGAAACTTAATTGAGTGTCCAAATCATAGATAATGGGAATGCTTTAAAAGCAAGAGAGGATTCTCAGTGGAAACAAATGATTCATCCTATTGGTTCCATAATATATTGAAAATAATTATCTTCTTCAACAAACACATGAGTAATAATGGTTTCTTTTTTGAGTCAAGAATCAATTAGTGAGTTTTGCATTACTTGATTCCAAATTTTATCCCACTATGATATCAACGTATTCCATAATGTTTCTAACGGGAAAAAGATTGCAACAACTATGTTTTCTATGCCGACTTCTTTGATATTCCCAACGGGCATCAAAATAGCTAATCTATAAAAGGGGTCTGATTGCTCAGAAAGGAATTGCGGACCTAAAAAATCAGAATACCATAGATACACTCTGACCTCTCTTCACATACACTTATAAGGGTTGCAAAGTTTTCAATTGTGAAGCATTTTTAAAAGGCTGCTACACTTCAAGATCATTGTTAATTTTCAGTTTTCTTCCTTGCGCATAAATCGGTGATATCTTTATCTTTCATATTGATCATTGCATATTAGTTGAGCCTTGAATTGTTGAGATAATTATTGCTTTGATCATAGATTATTTTGTTGTCATATATTTGATCAATTCTCTAAATATGTGGTAGACTAAGTTGTTAGTCTAAGGTTTCTAATCCGGGTTGGATTAGAGGTTTTGCAAGCAAATTCAAGGAAGCATAGGTGCTTAAGGGTGCATAGGTGCACGGGGAGCAAAGGTGCTAGGGGAGTATAAGTACTCAAAGGTTTTGAAACTTGTCTTGTAAAGGGATTTAATTGTAAACAAAGTTAATTAATAAAGAGAGTCTCCAATACTAGTTTGTATTGGACGTAGATTAGGCCACTAGAATAGAGGATAGGGGCTGAACCACGTAAAAATTTCTTGTGTTCATGTGATTGCTTATTGTGCTAAAATTATCTCATCATTCGGCTATCTATCCAGCAGGCTGCATTCTATATCTATAAAATTACAAAACTAATTTAGCAAGTTGTTTTCACATAATCACATTCTGAAAAAGGCTAAGTCTCTAAATTAAGCATTTTAGAAAGTCTTACATTAACTCAATATCTTGTCTTAACTTTTTAATCTACAAGGATTTAGAATCCAGCCTCCTGCATTGAATATCCAAAAGAATTTTTATTGAACCGTTTGTTCCCACACTTATTCAACCCCCCCCCCCCCCCCCCCCCCCCCCCCCTTCTAAGTGTGCCTACTTAAATTTCAATTTTTCATGTAAAAGTCACAAGAAACACTCTGACATGAGAGCATCTAAGTGATGAAAGATCTAGTAGACTTCTAGAGAATCATTTCTATCTATTCTTTTTTCTTCAAATGGATTGTAAGTTACCAAGTTCTTGAACCATGTACACTAGATCACCAGCTAAATCCTCTACAACTTACAAGACTGCCACAAGGGTTTGCTTAGAAGCACACATCCTTGAACAATGTGCATAAGCTCACTGATTGATCTATCTTGTAACAAAAGTGATCAGGGCTATGGAATACAAATACATAACTAAGAAAATACGAAGTGTGATGAACCACAATAAGTTGAACACATGTTTATTTTTCAACAAAATATGAAGGATAATAATACTACTTTGCTTCCTCATAGCGAGTCTCTAAATATGCAAGGCTACGGTTCATCCTGGTCTAATTTAGAGCACAGTGTCTCGTAATGAAAACCAGAGGTAGGAATACACCTTTTAAGTTGCTCATATAGGGCAAAAATCCTATGCTTAGTTGCACAATTTGAGTTCAAATCAACTCTGGAGCTTTAATGTAAGACATTTTTATAAAAAAAAATGCTTGCTCTTTTTTTTCCCCTAATAACTGTTGGGTGTGGGTCCTCACCCATGAGATAGAATCCAGATAGAAAAAATGGGTTTATATACTTGATATTAATCCAATTAGAAATTGGGTTAATGGAAGCAATATTGGAATTGGAGATTACATGAAAGGAATCCAAGTTGAAAAAGGATTTACTTGTTAGAGTGGTTGGTGACCAAGACAAGGAGATGTAATCCCTAATTTGATTAGGAGAATAAATTGTTTCTAATCCATAATAGGAATGGATTAAGAAAGAGTACTATAAATAAGGCTATGAGAGAGTCTTATTTGATACATGAGATATGAGAGAAGCTTGGTAGTAAGAAGATACCAAAAGAATAAATTGAGGGAATTACAGTTTGTTGTTCGTGGGTATCCGCCATCATCTCCGTTCAATTGAAAGCTTGAAGACTTTATTGCTTGGGATGTTTTTGGGTGGTGAAGTTAATTAGATTTCTCAACCTAATTAAAGGTAAATTTGTATTATCTCAATTTATTGTGTAACCTCAAGTTTTAGGGCATAAAACTTAAGAGGATTATTGTAAGCCCATTATTAGTGATATAGTGGAGATTCGGAGTTTGACCCATGGTTTTTACCTCTTAATTTTAAAAAAATTTCCACGTAAATTTGGTGTCTTGGTTGTGGATGGTTATTTGTTATTTTTTTTCTCATAATTGGTTTTGTTGCTTTCATATTTAATTGCACAAAGACGGAAAAGTAATTCCTGAGATAGAGATTATTTTTGGCGTACTTTTCCCAACAATAACTTTTCTATCTTTTTTTTTTACTCTATGGGGAACTACATGAAATAAAATAAGAATGCAAAAATGGGTTGAATGAAAAAAAAGTAAACTTCAGGGACCGAATTGGACAGCTTGAAAGAATATCTGGACTAGATGCAGTTGCATCGCACAGATAAATAAGCCTTCATTGGAACAAATTACATCGGGGGAGAGGGGAGGGGGTAGGGGGGAGGGGGAGGGGGAGGGGGGGGAGGTGGAAGAAGTTAATACAAAAAATTATTGTGTCAAAACAAAATCCATACATAAAATGTAAAAACTAAAACATATGAGTAAAGTAATAACACCAACACTTACGTGAGGACAAGCCCTCCATTCATGTTATTTGGGCAAACTTTAGAAAGAGCAAGAGTATGAGAATTATGAGGCTGCTGGAGTTGCTTCGGATCCTGATTATCATTCTAAGAAAATTCAAGAGAAAAAAAACATAATATTATACTAAAAAAACTGTGACAGACAAACTGCAGATTTTGACATCCATGTGTCACAGCCCACAACTGATCATGGGAGAGTGGGCAACTGTCACAAACAAGGGTATACTTTATTACGCAATTTGCAATCACACATATGTTAGGAGCCTTATGGAATAGAAAATTCTCCACATTCAGTAAGTGGAGTTAGAATTAGCACTAAATAGTTAAAGAGAACAACAACAACTCTATGTAGATAGCTAGTCAAGATACATGGCGCATCCAGGGGAGTTTTGGCATTAAATTAAGCACTTAATACTTAAAGATAACAATAGTAGCTCTATGTAGACAGCTAGTCAAGATACATGGTGTTCAGTGATGCTCAATATAACAGTGTAAAGAATATTAAGCAATTGAGAGGAAAATATGTTCATGTATCGCAAATAATGAATGCTACAAGAAAAATAACACCACTACACAAACAGAGTTGCACCACTTGTTAGTGGCACATCCGCACATGATGTGGCCTATGGGGACTAGCTAAGGCCACAAGACTCAAAAACTGGGCTAAAACCAGAAAATCATAAAACAGAGAAGAAATACAGGGCTAATAGACATCAATAAAACTAATTGAGAACTGTCTTATTGGGAATGGACAATCAGGACCGAGATGAAGGATGAGAGCATGTGGAACTGTTACCACAAAAATTATTCACTAATTAGACTAGGGAGGGGATCTCATTGGAAAAGGCATATTCCCAACTAAATTATAGAAGATCGAATATGAACTTCCCAACTTATTCACCAGAACATTGCATTTAAATACCCCAATATGGTTAAAGATTGCAAATGCATCTTTAAAGTTGATTTGAATAATAAATAGAGGTTTTGGAGGAAAGAATAATAAATCTAGTTAGAGGCCAGAGGGGCTGCATTAAAATTATCAAAAAAGATAACAATGTGCTTTTTCACTGATATACACCAAGAAAGACACCTCAACTCCAAAAGTCATACAACTGGGCAACAAAACAATTATAAAAACCAAAACACCAGATTCAAAATGTGTCTATATGTGCACAAACACACAGAATTCTATGATAATTAACAAGAATCATGAAAAAAGTACGGACACCTTCTACATAAACTTCCTATGATAAATAACTATCAACTCCCTAACAACTAAAGAACCCACTACCAAACGTTCTGAACTTTACTTACCTTAAATTTAACTAGCAATTATAGGTATCATCCAGACATAATTATATTACACAACAAAATTATGAATCCCACTATAGAATCAAATACGAAATATTCCTAGAATCCAATTTGAACCAGGACTTAATATTGTACAAGGATTATATGCTTCTATAGAATGAACAATTTATGAGCATGATTACAATAATAATACAAACCCAGAACTTCAATTCAATGTAACACAAATATTCATACAATTATAGTAACACACAAATAATTGATTCAAAAGCATATATGAATGATTGAATTTGTAAATTGAGTTATCATCAAAATTTTAATTTTCTTAAAATTGTAACTAAAAAAATAGAGAAGAAGTAAACATGTAAAGCTCCTTGAAACTAAGGCCATTAGCGTTATGATTTTAAATCTCGTGAATCGCATGCTCCATCTTCGAAGTCTTCTCTGCGTACTTCGGATCCACCACGACCCGATGCTTAAAAGCCTCAATCTAAAAATTCCTCTTCTTCTGAGCACTCATCCTCTTAAATCCCGATAATCCCCGAATCAAAACCCCTCCTTTTCCCTAGTAACAATTCAAGGCCCGACAGTTCAAATCTTGTACGGCCCTCTTTCAGATTAGGGTTTGAAATTTTACAATCGTGAATATGTCGTCAAAATTAGACATTACAGATGATTCATAAAATACGGATTGAGATTAATGGAGGAAGATTTATGAACCAACAGAAATGTAAAAGCAACAAAAGAAGCAAAGAGAAAAGACTTCGGGGTAATTGAAACTCGGAAGTCTTTTTGTTGTTTTATTATTCTTTTTGTTCAATTTTTCAGTTTCTTTTTAGGAACAATATACGTTTACTTATGAAATTGGGGATTAAAGTAAAATTTGTAGTCAAAAATTATTTCATTGACCCCACCTAAATTTATTTCACTATTCAGCCTAAATAAGTGATTATATTTTTAGAAGTTGTGAATTAATTATTATAATTTTTATTGTCAATTTATAATATTTTAGAATTTAAATTATTATAACTTAATATTTTAATTAATAAAATATTTAATATTATAAATTATTTAAAATATTATTAAGAATAAAATTCTATTTTAAAAATTAATTACATTACAATTTGAGTTCTAAGATATCATAAATTAACTAAGAATAAATTCAAACTTAACTCTTTATATAAAATAGATGAGTAATTTTTTAATCATTTATGGTCTATTCCACAGAAGTGCTTCATCATTTTTTTTCATTTTTTAATTGTCAATGTATGAAATTTAAAGTTTAAATTATAGTAAATTTATTTATGTTGATTAAAGAAATAGTTGATAATGTAAGTTATTTAAAAAAGTTATTAAAAGTAAATCTACTACTGTAAAAAATTTAATTCATTTGTATTACAATTTTTATCACCATAATTAATTCTTTAAAAAATATTTAGAACAAAATAGTGACCAATTTTATCTCTCGCAAAAGACTTCTGAACAATAACATATAGTGAGTAATAATTCTTTCATTAATATTTTTTTCCTCGCAAATTTTCATCATAAATTGGAGCCAAAAATCCTTCTATCACCTCAATTTTGTGAGAAAAACAATATAAATTGTGAAGAATATTTCTTTCACTAATAACTATATTGTCACTACCTTTCTTTCCTTCATTGTTCCTTCGCTAGAAACTCCTCATGTGAAGGAATGAATTCTTTCACAAAATTTCCTTCGCTACATCCCTACTTTCTTGTAGTGCCTGTTATCGCAAGTAAATTTTGAAAGTACAAAATTTGTAACAAGCTAATACCTATTTATATAATTAATTTATATTTCATTGACCCCGCCTCTCGACATCACAATTAAGTTTTTTAAGTAAAAAAATTGTAACAAGTTAATAATTATATTTTGGTAAGTTAATATATAGAGCAATATGGTCATACACAGCTATGTATAATTTATTTGTGCATAGTCTGTCAAAACTATATCGTTTTGGCAGATTTTTTATTTATTTATTAAAAAAACAACTTCTCTCTTCCCAAAATCATAAATCAAAAACAAATATGCCAAAATGACGCATTTTTAAAAGACTGTGCACAAATAGAATATACATGGCTATATATATATATATGGACCCCATTCTTGGTAATCGGTTGTCACGGGTACTATTTCAACAAACATAATCTATGTTGTTGATAGCAACATTGGATGACACGGATTGAAATGAATTTCCCCGTGCCGCTACAAGTTGTCATTTCCCCTCATTTGCTCATGTGCTACACTGTCTACCGCTACAAGTTATAGCAGTAGTTTAGTTAACAAATAAATTAGAATGGCTCAGTGGTAGCTTAATGGCTTAATAACCTATAGGTTTTAGGTTCGAAACCTAGCTGTAATATTTTTGCTTCTTATGTTATATTTTTTTGTATATTAGATAAATTCTATTACTATATATATATATATATATATATATAAATTTATCTCTAAATATTCATATAAATATTAATAAACAAATATTCATATAAATTTATCTTTAAAATTTATAAACAAATATTAATATATAAATTTATAAATATTTCATCTAAAATTTATAAAATTTAGATATGAATATTTAGAGATAAATTTATAAATATTTATATGAATATTTGTTATTATTATTATTATAATTAATATTACTATTATAATTATTATTATTATTATAATAATAATAATAATTATTATTATTATAATTTTACTATTACTATTATAATTATTATTACTATTATTTTAATTAATTATTATTATTATTATTTTAATTATTATAATAATAATAATTATTATTATTATTATTATTATTACAATTATTATTATTATTATTTACATGAATATTTAGAGATAAATTTATAATTATTTATATGAATATTTGTTATTATTATTATAATTAATATTACTATTATAATTATTATTACTATTGTTTTAATTATTTTAATTATTATTTTTATTTAATTAATTATTATTATTATTATTATAACAATTAAATAGTAATAATAATTAAAATAATAATAATTATTATTTTATTATTATTTAAAATTTTAATTATCACATTGGTAAACACTTTTGTCGTGTGAACACTTTTTTAGTTTCTAACATTGGTAAATGCAGGCATGCAGCAGCATGACTTATTTCATGGCTGACAAATCTATGTTGAAATTTATATCTCAATATATCTTCTTTTGTATTTTGTTCCAGTCTTAATATTGACGGGCTTTGCAGGATTAGTACCATAATAATAATAATAATAATTTTATTATTATTTAAAATTTTAATTATTATTATTTTAATTATTTAAAATTTGTTATTATTATTACAATAATAATTATTACAATTATTATTATTATTACAATTCCTAGTACAGTGACCAAAAAGTGTATTATCTCATCTTCACATGCATAGAAACGATGTTAGGTGGTTTAAATATTAGTGTTACATAAATTTTAGCATAATAGGTAGTCGCTTTAGTGGCTTTTGTTGGAATATAAGATTTCTAGTTTGGAGAGGTCTGGAGTTCGTTACTTGTGAGCAACATTTTCTTTAAGAAAATTTTTAAGTCAGGCATTTATGTCCTCCATGTGACGCCCCAAAAACAGGTATACATCCCCCATCTTGAGTGGCCAAATACATGGTACAAAATTCAAATACAACTTACTTATACAACAGTCGTGTAAAATACGACAAAACATAATCTAAGAGTTTCAATAAGAATATTGTCATCTAGACAATATCCATACTCATGGAGTCCTCATTACATTTATTGTCACACTATTTTATAGAATAGTGAGGACTACTAAAACAACCATCTGGACCGTCAATCCGTTCCCCGACTCGTCCCAATTATATTCTCATTTCCAGAAGAGAACAATGAAAGAAAGGGTGAGCTCAACTAGCCCAGTAAGAAATATTATGACTAAGATAATGCAGAATAAATTATTTTTAGCCTTCAATAGTATAACAACTGATAGAATATAATAGACAACAAGTTTTAGATCAACAACTGCAGCGGAATAAGCAATCCATTAGAAGAGTCAAGTAGAGCATAAAAGCTACTATCTTCTATGATTTAAAAAGTTTTTCATCAACTTTATCGCCGAGACTTAGCTTAATAAAT
Organism: Panax quinquefolius; assembly: GCA_020205615.1. NCBI lineage: Eukaryota > Viridiplantae > Streptophyta > Magnoliopsida > Apiales > Araliaceae > Panax > Panax quinquefolius. Next base: position 100,117,752 of record CM035154.1, on the reverse strand, counting down.
AAATCACATCATCGAATCATCCCTGTACTACGGGCCAAGGATATTCATGTAATCATTAATGGTCATGGTTATACCGAATTATCCCTGGTCATAATCATACCAAGTCCATCTATGCATGTGACGCCCCCAAAATAGGTATACATCACCCATTCTGAGTTGTCAATACATGGTACAGAAACAACTACAATTTATTATTACAACAAGAAATCGTGAGTTTGAATACAAATATTATCTTCAGACAATATCTATACTCAAATAAATTCTCATCACATTTATTGATACATTATTTTATAAAATGGTGAGGACTACTAAACAACTCTCTCTAGAACCTTCATTCCATACCCGACTGCATACTCGCTTATATTCTCTCCTCCCCGTGAAGAAAAATGTAACAAAAGGAAAAGGGTGAGCTCAACTAGCCCAAAGAAAAAATATTATGACTAAGATAATATACAACAAATTATCATTAGTCTTCAACAGGAAAAATCTAATAGAATACAATAGACAACAAATTTTAAATCAATATTCGCAATGGAAATAATAATTCATTAGAAGAGTTAAGTAGAGAATGCAAACTACTATCTTCTACATATGAATTTAAAATTTCATCGCTCTATCTTTTATCCCCTGTAACATCAATCAATATATATCCGAATCAAATATTCATCTTTGCACTACAAAGCCAAAGATATTCATCATTGGTCATGTTCATCTAAACACTGCTCATCTTTGCACTACGGCCAAAGATATTCTTCAGAAATCATTCATCTTTGCACTACATGTGCCAAAGATATTCAATAATATCATCATGTAAGACCGAGGATGATGAAAATATTTTTAAAGAAACGAATCCAATTGAAACAAAATGACAAGGATGAAGGATTAAGGATTCGTACTTTGTTTTATCCATGTTCAAAAATACCTCAAAAATAATCATAGTGGTGTAAAATTCAAGAATGATCAAAACATGGATACAATCAAAGCTAGTATCCAGAATAGATATTTTGGACAAAAAGAAGAAATTTCATTTTTCGGTGAATAGTGTCGTATACGTGAATAGTGTCGTATACGTGAATAGTAACTCCGACACCAAAAGATAGAAATTTCACAAAAAAATATCTTCACGCTTCGTGAATAGTACTCGCAAATAGTAACTCGTGAATAGTAACTCATGAATAGTAACTCGTGAATAGTAACTCATGAATAGTAACCCCGACATGAAAAAGTTTCAATTTGATAAAAAGTTCCAACCAATATTTTAGCATAATGATATTGAAGAAATAATATCATTTGAGAAGAAAATAACATCACTTACCTCGAAAGATTAGTACTTTAATTTGGAATCTGGTATATAGTGATGAAGGGAACTTCTGCAAATCTAACAATACTCAAAGTATACTCAAAATACTCACAAGAAAACGCTTCGATAATATAGAGAGAGAAAACTTGATTTCGTGTGATTTTCAATTCTAACCTAAGCACCCTATTTATAGGAAAACGCTAGAACATCAAAGCGTAAAATTTAATAAAATATTAATATATATTATAAATTTCCTTAGCCCATCTTTGAAGATCTGATTTCAGCAATTAATATCACATGTTAGCCCACTTAAATGCAAAAAACGTTTTTCTTTAAAATAATAATTAAAACTTCCAAAAATCAATTATTTTTGAGCTTCTAACTTCAATAATTCACAATAAATAGCCCTTTTATCGAAAATTGAATCTCGCAATTTTTATAGGAAATTCAATTCTCTACAACTTTGCGTAAGAAAGTTTTTCCAAATTCCAAACAAAATTGACCGAAATCCACAAACGGGCGATTTTACAAAGTTATAATCAAATTTCAAACCAATAAATGGGGTCCACCGACATGTTTAACATGTTTTAAACATTTATTGCAACAAAAATACTCTTTCCTCCTCAGATAATCATATATCCCACATTCGTTGTAAAAATATCACCATTATTATATTATTAAAATATAATAATATATTTAAATGAATTATCTTATCGTAAAAGATAAAATTTCAATTTTCAATAATTGTCACATTAAAAATTTTCTCCATCTATATCCACATAAAATCAATATTTTTCTCATCATATGAATCAATAATTAATTATTCATAAATAATATTACAGAATCATAAGTATTGACAACCGTGCAGTTCTGAAAGAGGGGCTTTCAATAAGAATTTCTCTCATCTTGCCAAGCAATTAGGTGACCAAACCTCTCCTTTAGATGTAACTTTCTAGACATTGCCAATAATGTTATCTAATAATATTATTCAGATAATATGAATTATTGCTTCGATAATGAAAATACCGTGTAATGACAATTATCAAACAACAAAGAATATAAAATATCAACGCAAAGAATTATTAAATCAATAAAATATGAGCAAGAATTATCGTAACCATTATTGAGTAGTGCCTTCTTACGTAAGAATCAATAATTGGTGCAATACCGTGTGCTACTGTGTTTTAACCACCGAGTATTTTAACAGTATTAACGGTAACAACTACGCCGTTATTTTTAAACAACTTATATTTGTCGTTTTCTTCATCCAATCGCTTTCCGTTATGGGCCCACACATGGGTCGCTACTGGTCGCATTTAATATTCCCGACAAAGCATTTAATATTCCACGACCAAACGAATATTCCCCAACAACAATGAATATTTTATAACCATTTGCTTATTTTGAAATATTTGCGTATTTTACCCCTAACTATCCACATTAATCAAATCAACCCTTACTATTTCAAAATAATAAATAGAGAAAATTAAATTTTATTAATAATAAGTTGGGGTCTTACAACCTCCCCTCCTTATGAAATTTTGTCCTCGAAATCGGACGACGCATTCTAGTGTTTCAAAAAGGTGAGGATACCTCGCTTTCATTTCTATTTCCAATTCCCAGGTCATTTCCTCTATATCATGATTCCTCCACAAAACTTTAACTTGTGGTATGACCTTTGCGCGTAAGACATGCTCCTTCCTATCCAAGGTCTTGACAGGTACCTCCTCATACGTTAAGTCTTCGGCTATCTCGTCCGGTTCTAACTCTATAACGTGGTTCGGGTCTTTCACATATTTATGAAGTATGATATGTGAAACACATTATGAACACGAGACATACTCTGAGGTAACGCGAGTCTATAGGCTACATTTCCTACTCATTCAAGAATTTGAAATGGACCAATAAATCGTGGATTGAGCTTTCTCTCTTCCCAAATCTTGTAACTCCCTTCCATGGAGAAACTCGCAACAATACACATGATCCCTACACTAAATTCCACGTCCTTTCGATGAAGATCGCATAACTCTTTTTGTCGATCTTGTGCCGCTTTGTATACGTTGTCGAATCATTTGGATCTTTTTGGTAGTCATCACGTACTTAACTCGGGTCCCAACAATGTTGCTTCACCCACCTCATCCCAACATACCGGAGAGCGACACTTTCGTCCATATAATGCTTCAAATGGAGCCACACCTATACTTGCTCGATAACTGTTGTTGTAGGAGAATTCCACCAATGGTAAATACTTATCCCAACCGCCCTTGAAGTCTAGGGACACAGAGTCTTAATAAATCTTCAAGAGTTTGAATAGTCCTTTCTGATTATCCGTCTGTTTGAGGATGGTATGCCGAATCAATCGTAAATCTGCGCTCATAGCTTTTTGCAAGCTAACCCAAAATCTTGAAGTGAACCTTGGGTCACGATCCCAAACTATGGATACAAGCATGCCATGCAACCTCACAATCTCATTCACGACATATACTAGCAAGACGCTCAAGGAATAAGTCTCCGTGATCGGCAAGAAATGAGCAAACTTGGTTAATCTATCAACAATAACCCAAATAGCATTGATGCCTTGAGAAATCGTAGGAAGACCCGTAACGAAATCCATGGTAATGTGTTCCCACTTCCATTTTAGAATCTCAAGTGGTTGCAATGGACCCTTAGGTACTAGATGCTCCGCCTTTACACGTTGACAAGTTAAACACATTGAGATAAACTTTGCAATCTCTCTCTTCATATTGTTCCACCAAAATGTATGTCGAAGATCACGATACATTTTGGTACTTCCAAGATGGATTGCAAATAGTGTATTGTGTGCCTCCATCATAATCTTGTACTTCAAATCAGAGTCGTTAGGGACACAAAGTCTAGAGTGGACTCGAAGTATTCCTTCTTCATCTATTCTCGCCCTAATAGCTTCTTCTTGTACTTTCTTCTTCATCGCATCATCTCCTGCCTCGGTGGCTCGAGCAACCTTAACTTTTTCTATTAAAGTTGGCTCTATGCGTATACTTGACATCATCGCACTCATTCCCGCATATGATCTTCTACTCAACGCGTCAGCTACCACGTTCGCTTTTCCAGGATGGTATTGAATAGTGTGGTCGTAGTCTTTCAATAGCTCGAGCCAACGTCGCTGCCGCATGTTGAGTTCTTTTTGAGTGAAGAAATATTTAAGGCTTTTATGGTATGAATATATCTCCACTTTCTCCCCATATAGATAGGGCCTCCATATCTTTAGCGCGAAAACGACTGCTGCCAACTCTAGATCATGAGTAGGATAATTCCTCTCATACTCTTTAAGTTGTCATGAGGCATAAGCTATGACTTTCCCACGTTGCATGAGAACACATCCGAACCTTTTTTTCGAAGCATCGTCAGAGATAACAAATCCATCCGAACCAGATGGTATTGTTAGAACAGGTGCCAAAATAAGTCTCCTCTTAAGCTCTTGGAAACTCTTCTCGCATTCTTCGTTCCAAACAAATTTTATATCTTTTCGAGTCAGCTGAGTTAATGGAGTAGCGATTCGAGAAAATCCTTCCACGAATCTCCGATAATAACCACTAAGCCCCAAAAGCTACGTGATTTCGGCCACCGAATTTCGGTTGTTCCTAACTTCAGATTGCTTCAATCTTGGCCGGGTCCACGGATACTCCATGTTTTGACACCACGTGCCCAAGAAATGCTACTTCCTCAAGCCAGAACTCGCATTTTTTCAATTTGGCATATAGTTGGTTTTCACGAAGCCTTTGGAGTACCAGCTTCAAATGGTGCTCATGATCTTCACGACTTTTGGAATATATGAGGATGTCATCAATAAAGACAACAACAAACCGATCCAAATATTCCTGAATACTCGGTTCATCATATCCATGAAAGTCAGTAGGAGCATTAGTTAGTCCGAAAGACATGACTAAGAATTCATAATGCCCATACCGAAGTTCAAGGCGATCTTTGAATATCCTCGATTCTAATCTTCATTGATGATATCCGTAATCGAAGATCGATTTTTGAAAAGAATTGTGCCCTCAGAATCTGGTCAAACAAGTCATCAATACGAGGTAGAGGATACCTATTCTTGATGGTGACATGGTTCAATTCCGATAGTCAATACATAAAGTCGCATACTCCCCGCTCTTTCTTCTTTACGAATAAAACAGAGCACCCCAAGGAGATGTACTAGACGAATGAAACCGATGTCCAACAATTCTCGTAGTTGGACCTTTAACTCCACGAAGTTCAATAGAGCCATTCGATATGGGGTTTTAGAAATGGGCTTTGTACCAGTTCAAGATCAATAAAGAATTCAACTTCACGTTACGGGGGTAATCGGGAAGTTCTTCGTGAAATACGTCAGAAAGTCAATAACAACAGAATATTATTCAATTTGACGTGTCTTTATTCAAATCCATAACATGGGTTGAGAAAGCTTGACATCCGCTTTTCAATAAACGAATAGCTTTATGATTAGATATGACGTTGATTGATTTTAATGGTTTAGTTACTTGAATTGCATAACAGTTGATTAGGAATATGAAAACTAACAACCTTATTTAAAACAATCAATTTTGGCATGATGAGTAGTTAACCAATCAATCCCTAAAATCAAATCAAAAACAAGTATCTTTAAAGAGATAAGGTCAATGTGTAAGGTGATGGTGCCAACTTGAATCAAACAAGATTTATAAACAAAGTGGATGTGATGAAAGTTCTCCTAACTGAGTTTCCACAGATAGGTCAAAGTCTAATTTCTCCTGAGTCAAGTTTAAATGTTGAGCACATGCAGAGAGATAAATGAATGGGTAGCACCCAGATCAAGTAAGGTATAAACTTCGCAAGAATTTATAAATAGCTTACCCGTGATCACCTCGTTTGGGGGTTCCTCGCATTTTGACCAATCACAACAAACACTCTTCCGGAATCGTTGACTTTGACTTTTTCGGGACAAGATTTTGAGTCACCGTCCTCATTGAACTAGGTTTCGCTGCTCGCATAATCTCGAGCGATATGTCCTTTCTTTCCACAATTATAGCATACCTTGAACTGTTGTGGACAGTTTTGACCGATATGTCCCCTCTTTTCCGCATTTATAAGATACGACCCGGTGGTCGTTCTCCTCCTTAGAACCCGATTTAGTCGCAAAGACGCATCGTCTTCACATGGTCGTTCGTTAAATCTCCTCTTTTAAAACCTCCTCCCGACTCGCTTCTTCTATTTTCATGGCCATGAATACCACCAAAGTGGTTACCATTTTTGTCCGTCTGCTTTCTTTCTCCGCTAGTTATCATTATTTACATTGATCGCTATCTCTAGTATGATCCCGGTTATGGTCCCTCGGTTGAACATACTCGTTATCTCGCTTCTAACAATTGAGCCTGTTAACAATATCCGATAGAGAGAAAATTTATGAGAAATGAGATATTGTGACGTATCTTGGGTTTCAAACCTCTCGTAAACATCCAGCGCCATACGTTCCTCATTCTCCACCAAATGAGGTGCAAACACGGATAACTCGCAAACTTTGCCTCGCATCGAGACACCGTCATGTTGTTTTGTTCTAATCGATGAACTCCACTTCCTTCATATGATTTAACACTTTTAGGAAAGTATTTGTCATTAAATAGTTTCAAACATCTCCCAAGACACGCTTTGAAAGTGTTTGGATGGGTACACTTTCATGACTCCACCAAGAGATCCGCTTCGCCACGGAACATAAAGGTGGCGAATGGAACCTTCGTTCCTCCGTGCATCCCAAGACATCGAATATCTTGGTAATTTGCTTGACCCATGTTTCCGCCTATGATCGGATCGGCTTTTCCTTAAATTCGGTGGTTCCAACTCTTTGAATCGCTTGCATTTGTGACAACCCGTGAATTGCTATCATTTCCTCCTGTATTTTGAACACGAAGTCTCCTCGTCGATTTTGCATGAATCGCAAAAAGCTTCTAAACATCCCTCGCTCATCATCTCGCTCGGTGGTGTTGTTCATGGGAGGAACATTGCCACTGTTGCACGTTCTCCTCGTTGGTGAGTACAGAGTCTCCATGGTCTCATTTCCATTGTTAATATTCTCACGACATTCTCAAACACCGTCATAAAACAAGGGTTAATTAAGGAAATCAATATATCACATAATATCCCTATATATCGACCAACTAACAAATAAGCTTAGGTAGGACACACTAGCGAAGGATTTACTCTGCTCTCCCTCCTAGTTCTATTCCCCGATCTCCACCAGAGATCATATCCCTAAGCTCGATACCAACCGCGACGCCCCAAAATAGGTATACATCACCCATTCCGAGTTGTCAATACATGGTATGTAAACAACTACAACTTTATTATTACAACAAGAAATCGTGAGTTTGAATACAAATATTATCTTCAGACAATATCTATACTCAAATAATTCTCATCACATTTATTGATACATTATTTTACAAAAATGGTGAGGACTACTAAACAACTCTCTCTAGAACCTTCATTCCATACCCCGACTGCACTCGCTTATATTCTCGCCTCCGAGAAGAAAAATGGAACAAAAAGGAAAAGGGTGAGCTCAACTAGCCCAAAAAAATATTATGACTAAGATAATATACAACAAATTATCATTAGTCTTCAACAGGAAAAATCTAATAGAATACAATAGACAACAAATTTTAAATCAATATTCGCAATTGAAATAATAATTCATTAGAAGAGCTAAGTAGAGAATGCAAACTACTATCTTCTACATATGAATTTAAAAGTTCATCGCTCATCTTTTATCCCCGTAACATCAATCAATATATATCCGAATCAAATATTCATCTTTGCACCATGTGCCAAAGATATTCATCAGTTGGTCATGTTCATCTAAACACCTGTTCATCTTTGCACTACGGCCAAAGATATTCTTCAGAAATCATTCATCTTTGCACTACAGGCCAAAGATATTCAATAATATCATCATTTAAGACTGAGGATGATGAAAAATATTTTTAAAGAAACGAATCCAGTGAAACAAAATGACAAGGATTAAGGATTAAGGATTCGTACTTTATTTTATCCATGTTCAAAAATACCTCAAAAATAATCATAGTGGTGTAAAATTCAAGAATGATCAAAACATGGATACAATCAAAGCTAGTATCCATAATAGATATTTTGGACAAAAAGAAGAAATTTCATTTTTCTATGAATAATGCCGATACGTGAATAGATCAGATACACGTGAATAGTAACTCAGACACCAAAAGATAGAAATTTCACAAAAAATATCTTCACGCTTCGTGAATAGTACTCATGAATAAGAAACTCGTGAATAGTAACTCATGAATAAGTAACTCGTGAATAAGAACTCATGAATAGTAACCCCGAGCATGAAAAAGTTCCAATTTGATAAAAAGTTCCAACCAATATTTTAGCATAATGATATTGAAGAAATAATATCATTTGAGAAGAAAATAACATCCCTTACCTCGAAAGATTAGTATTTCTAAATTTGGAATAACGGGTATAGTCTTTGAAAGGAACTTAACTTTGACCGTCTAACAATACTCAAAGTATACTCAAAATACTCACAAGAATACGCTCGATAATATAGAGAGAAAACTTCAGTTTCTGGTGTGATTTTCAATTCTAACCTAAGACCCTATTTATAGGAAAATGCTTAGAACACTAAAAAGTAAAATTTAATAAAATATTAATATATATTATAAATTTCCTTAGCCCATCTTTGAAGATCTGATTTCAGCAATTAATATCACATGTTAGCCCACTTAAATGCAAAAAAACGTTTTTCTTTAAAATAATAATTAAAACTTCCAAAAATCAATTATTTCAGAGCTTCGGAACTTCAATAATTCACAATAAATAGCCCTTTTATCAGAAAATTCGAATCTCGCAACTTTTTATAGGAAATTCAATTCTCTACAACTTTGCAGAAGAAAGTTTTTCCAAATTCCAAACAGAAATTGACCGAAATCCACAAACGGGCGATTTTACAGTTATAATCAAATTTTTCATTCAATAAATGGGGTCCACCGACATGTTTAACATGTTTTAAACATTTATTGCAATAAAATACTCTTCCTCCTCGTATAATCATATATCCCACATTCGTTGTAAAAAATATCACCATTATTATATTATTAAAATATAATAATATATTTAAATGAATTATCTTATCGTAAAAAGATAAAATTTCAATTTTCAACAATTGTCACATTAAAATTTTTCTATCTATATCCACATAAAATCAATATTTTTCTCATCATATGAATCAATAATTAATTATTCACAAATAATATTACGTAATCATAGTATTGACAACGTGTGGTTCCTAGGAAAGAGGGGCTTTCAATAAGAATTTCTCTCATCTGGCCGCGCAATTAGGTGACCAACCTCTCCTTAGATGTAACTTTCTAGATATTGCCAATAATGTTATCTAATAATATTATTAAGATAATATGAATTATTGCTTCGATAATGAAAAATATCGTGTAATGACAATTATCAAACAACAAAGAATATAAAATATCAACGCAAAGAATTATTAAATCAATAAAATATCAATAAAGAATTATCGTAACCATTATTGAGTAGTGCCTTCACGTAAGAATCAATAATTGGTGCAATACCGTAGTGCTACCGAGTGTTTTAACCACCGAGTATTTTAACAAGATTAATTGTAGAATAACTACGCCGTTATTTTTAAACAACTTATATTTGTCGCTTTTCTTCATCCAATTGCTTTTCGTTATGGGCCCCACACATGGCTACTGGTCGTGCATTTAATATTCCCGACAAGTCATTTAATATTTCACGACCAAACGAATATTCCCAAACAACAATGAATATTTTATAACCACTTGCTTATTTTGAAATATTCATGATTTTACCCCTAACTATCCACATTAATCAAATCAACCCTTACTATTTCAAAATAATAAATAGAGAAAATTAAATTTCATTAAAAATAAGTTGGGGTCTTACAATGCACGTAAGCCAAAGATGACTTTCATCGTAATATAAGCATGAGGATGATGACAATGACATAATAATTCAATAAAACAAGTTCAAGGATAAATTTTAAAGATTTATAATCTAATTTATCTAGAAAGTAATAACGTCCAAATTGTCAACATGATACTGCTATATGGAGTAAAATTCAAGAATGCTCAGAAAAATATTTCCATGAAAAGATACTGGATGAAGCGCAAATATCCAGGATATTCTACTAATTTTATGGAGTATAGAAGCCAAAACTTTAACCAAATGAGTATACCAGTATATATGAAACTGCAAATGGATTTTCACCCGTTATGCGGTAATCCACGTAGACAGATCATTTCCATAATTTAATAAGGAATGAATATGAAGGATCATTCACCATGCATGTGGTAATCCACAAAGACAGGTTATTCCAACAGAATAATAAAGAATGGAATAACAGAAGAATTCACCAGGCACGCGATAGATCAGCACAAACAAAGTTATTCCAATGTAATAATAAAGAATGGAATAATGAAGAATTCACCGTGCATGCGATGATCAGCATGCATGAGGAGTTATTCCAATGAATAATAAAGAATGGAATAATGAAGAATTCACTGTGCATGCGATAAACCGCATGCATGAAAAGTTATTCGAATGAATAATAAAGAATGGAATAAATGAAGAATTCACGAGGCATGCGATAGATCAAGATGCAGACAAAAGTTATTCCAACAGAATAATAAAGAATGGAATAACAACCCTTACGAGTATTGAAAAAAAATAACTCTCTTCATGAATACGAAAGAAATAATACCACTTACCTTAGAAGAAAATTGGATACTGGAATAGTGAGGTAGCAAACTTCTCTTCTTCTTTCTCTTTATAATTTCTCTCTATATTTTCTCTCTATAATAATTGCTCTTGTGAGACTTAGTGAATTGGTGAGAAATAAAGGAAGAATGAGCTTCTATTTATAGGAAAATATAGTTTTGATAATTGCCCATTTTGGGGCTCGAAATATTACAGTATAATACCTTCCTCTTTTTCTTCATTTTTAATTTAGTCCTGCAAGTAATATCAAACTTGTACCACCTCCCCTAATAGTAAATCATGTGAATCAATAGTAAATCATGTGACTCAATAGTTCTAAACATGTGAAAAAATTAATTATAGTATAGTACCTCCATCTATACCTCCATTTTTAATTTAGTCATGCAAGTATTATCAATCTTGCACTAACTCCCCTAATAGTAAATGTAACGACCCCAAAATTCATACAATTTAATTCTCAACTTCGGTCATTATTAACACGTCTACCTTCTGATTTTACATCATTATTCGATGTTAAACTTTATAAAATGCGAAATAATTTAAACTTTTATGTCTTTTTACTTCAATTCCCTGAATCAAAACATTTATCATCTACATATTTTTGAATCAATCTTATTTTATGATTCACTTTATCACTGTTATTATATAAAATTTTACATTTCAATCCGATAAACTTTACATATCAGATAACTCTAAATTTAGCTTTACAACTCAACATAAAACTATACATCATAAAACATTTAATACATCTCATAAATTTTAAACATGATATAAAGAAATAGCAACTTTAGCTAAAATATTAATCTTCGTGTATTATTTCTGATCCACGTCATTCAAGTAGCACATAGTGTTACCTTCAATCCTTAACTTGCAAAAATGGTTATTTGCAAGGTTGAGCTCGACAGCCCAGCAAACCTAACAGTTTTCATGAATCACGTAGCACATAATAACATGCTCAACATATATCTCATAAACATTGGACTAAAATAACATACATGTTACAGTTCATATAACAAGTATAAAGATTGAGTTCCTTACTCAATCAACATGCTTTAATCAATCAACGTAGTCATAAGTTGACTTTAACATTTCATACACTCAACATATATATAACACCTCATGCTCTTCGCAAGAAAGATTTAAAACAATCAAATTCACATAGCAAATAGGAACTGAAAGATTTTCCTTGATCATTGTTTACCAATAACAGTTTAACAGCTTACAGATATTTGCACTTCACGTGCCCTACACAATTATATAATCATTCATATTAACTATTAGTCATATAGCAATGCATAGTAGTTGTAATGTAAAATTTAATTTACGTCTCATAACCCTTTCTATCATTAATACACAATGTTCAATTTGATTGTGTTAACTTTCGACTTATATCTCACTATATTTCATATTCGAAGTTCATTCAAGTGTTTAAGTCTTGTTAGGAATCATTACAGGTTTTATATTAAACCCATTTCATATCTTATAATATTCATTTTATTAGACTTAAAATATTTTTTTACGTTCATTATCACTTATCACGGCGTTTCAACGTTTATTCATCACCCGCCCAATTTGGCTCTCTTATGTGTGCTTAGTATGCGTATACAACTTATCTAATATATAATTTATTAATCTTAAGCATCATTATACTTCATAATATTCATGTTCTATAACTTAGAACAACATCTTTTATCGTCAAGAGCATTACACTTGCATACGTGCATGCCCGACGCCCTCCGATTGCCTCTGAAAACATAATAGTCCCACAAATGACCATTTTGACCCTGTTCCCGACCTCAAATTGAAAAACTTAAAGAATAAAAGTTGTAAGTCTATTCGTCCTCCTTCTGGATCATCTTGAATCACCTCAATCGGAGTTCGTATGAAAACGTTATGACCATTTTACCAAAGCAGGTCAAAACAGTCACAGTCAGAACACATGGGACGCGGCCGCCCACCTTTTCTGCGCGCCCGCGTGACTTGGAAGCGCCCAGCTGCGCGCCCATGCTCCTGGGACACGCAGCCGTGCTTGGCTACGTCCAGATTACAATGTTTTGCGATTTTTAACCATTTTCTCCTACTAATCTTCATAACTTGTGTTATACACATCCAAATTAGTCCGTTTTCGATTCTATGAATTCGTAATTCATAGAACTACAACATACTAGAATTCTAACAATTAATAAAAATATTAATCAACCTAAAATTTGACCCAAAACACATGTTCATACTCTATTTCCATGTTTTAAACACATTTAGCGATTTCGATCGCCACGGCTTCGTTTCTTAACCAATTGACATGATTCAAACTACGCCGTTTTCGTTTCTTCACATATTAACATAATCCAACCTCAATTTACAGATTATAACACTTATAGGGAATAAAATTTTGTACTTTCTAAATCCAATTTTCATGTATAAACACTATTATATACTTTTCTTCCTACAAACCAAATTTCACGTGTTTGATACTCAAACAATCACTCATATATGATGATTATCAGTTTATAATTCATATATATATATATATATATATATATATATATATCAATCCAACATGAATTAGCAATAAAATTTCAAAAACAAGGGTTTACTCTAGAATAAATTATACATTGTTCCTTTGATTATTTGCTAGCAAAAAGATGATGATGATGATTAGGTTTAAGAATTTCCCTCCTTCCTCTTGAAAATCACAGAGAACTCTCTCTTGCTTCCAAGCTCTCTTCTCTAAACTCTGCTTTAAGGCTATAAAAGAATACGTGAAATAAAAATAAGCCAACTGATAATCGTGAATATCAGTTAGCAAAACCAATAGGCGTAAGTTACAGTTAGCCAAAGGCCACAAGGCCTTGTTTGGCTACCACCTATCCCCCAAACTAGATTATTTTAATAATCTTTATATTATATAGTTTCATGTCACACCGTTAAATTAATTTAATTAACTCATACTTATAATTATAATAATTATAATTCCCATTGTAATATACTTAATAAATCTTTACATATCTAATTTAATTAATAAATTAGATCAAAACAACATTTTATTTTATATAATTATTTTCTTAAATATTAAGCAATTGATTTAATTTAATTATTTTCTTAAATTAAATCCTTCAAATAAAATTAACATTATTCAATTTAATTTACATTAATCAATTTAGTTACTAAACTAATTCACCACAATTTTATCAACCATTTATTTATCTTAATAAATAAATAAATTTAAAATATTTATTTAATTCAATAAATATTTAAAATTAATTACTAAATTCATTTAATTCCTTCAATAGTTAACTCAACTATTAAACCTCACTTTCCCAATTTATGAATATATATTTCTCTTCACACCCGATCATATATTTCAACATATATAGCAAGTATATATACATACTCAAACTCAAAACATCTCATAATAAGAATTTTAATTATTAAATTCTTATTTTAATAATTTATAAAAATTCGGGTTGTCATAGTAAATCATGTGAATCAATAGTACACACATGTGAACACAAAGTTATAAGCATGTGAATTAATAGCAATTAATTGCTCATTTATCCAGATAATTACTCGATTGGTCAATATAACCTCCAGATATCAATTATTATCGAAATAAATGTCGATTTCCACTAACACTAATAATTCCAACATAATGGAACTATCAATTTCATCTTTAATCAACACGAACTTATTCATCATTAATATTATAACTCACAATATTTAACAACCAAGTCGTTCTCAGGAAAGAGGGGGCTTTTCAATAAGGATTTCTCCCTATTGGCGTGCAATTAGATTATCTAACCTCTCCTTGATAGAACTTCTAGACATTGTCAATATTGCAAATAATAATATGAATAACTTTGTCGTCTCAATTATTGATTTAATAATATAAAATATTATGCGCAGATGATTGTGACAATAATTGAATCAATAATACGAGATATATGATGTTAATTCATCGTAGTAATAATTGAGTATAACTAAGTGACTTCTTATATAAGCATCAATAATCAATACTGGTGTGCTACTTATGCAACCTAACAGCATATTCTTTACATACTTTACTATCGGGTAGTTCAACAGTTTAACAGTAAAACTTTCGCAGTTATTTTTATAAAAAGATATTTCTGTCGTTTTCTAATTATGACAATACTTCCGTTGTGGGGTCCACCAATGATTGTGCCGTTGTACGAATATTCCCCGACACAACGAATATTTTATAATAACTTGCATACTTTGCAAAATTTTCAAATATCACCCTTAACTTTAACCTTTTATCAATTCAACTATTTACCAAAATAGAAAAATTGAATACTTTTATTTCATAAAATTCGGGATCTCACAATCTCCCCTCCTTATGAAATTTCGCCCTCGAAATTTACGTACCTGGTAGTTCGAAGAGATGAGAATACCTTGCTTTTTATTCGGATTATACCTTCCCGGTTATTTCCTCTATATCATGATTTTCCCATTGCTCATCTCCTGTATTTAAGATATCATTCTAGAATATTGTTTCAAAATAAGGGTTAATTGACATGCCACATATTATCCCTATACTCTGACCGACCAACTAAATACCAAATAACTTAGGTAGGTCAAACTAGCGAAAGAATTACTCATCTCTCCCCTCCTAGTTCTTATCTCACATCTTTGCCAGGGATCATATCCCTAAGCTCTGATACCAACTGTAACGCCCCCAAAACAGGTATGCATCACCCATTTTGAGTCACCAAATACATGGTACAAAATTCAAATACAACTTACTTATACAACAGTCGTGTAAAATACGACAAAACATAATCTAAGAGTTTCAATAAGAATATTGTCATCTAGACAATATCCACACTCAATAGAGTCCTCATTATATTTATTGTCACACTATTTTATAGAATAGTGAGGACTACTAAAACAACCATCTGGACCGTCAATCCGTTCCCCGACTCGTCCCAGCTATATTCTCATTTCCAGAAGAGAACAATGAAAGAAAGGGTGAGCTTAACTAGCCCAGTAAGAAATATTATGACTAAGATAATGTAGAATAAATTATCCTTAGCCTTCAACAGTATAACAACTGATAGAATATAATAGACAACAAGTTTTAGATCAACAATCGCAATGAATAAGCAATCCATTAGAAGAGTCAAGTAGAGCATAAAATCTACTATCTTCTATTATTTAAAAAGTATTTCATCAACTTTATCGCTGAGACTCAGCTTAATAAAAAAACCACATCATCGAATCATCCCTGCACTACGGGCCAAGGATATTCATGTAATCATCAATGGTCATGACTATACCGAATAATCCCTGGTCATAATCATACCCATAACTGTCCATCAATGCACTACGAGCCAATTAGAACTTTTACCACATCATTCGTTACATTACGGTCATGATTATACCGAATAATCCCTGTTCATAATCATACCAAGTCCAACTATGCAGGTAAGCCAAAGATGACTTTCATCGCAATATAAGCATGAGGATGATGACAATGACATAATAATCCAATAAAACAAGTTCAAGGATAAATTTTAAAGATTTATAATCTAATTTATCCAGAAATCAATAACGTCCAAATTGTCAACATGATACTGCTTTGTGGAGTAAAATTCAAGAATGCTCAGAAGAATATTTCCATAAAAAGATACTGGATGAAGCACAAATATCCAGGATATTCTACTAATTTTATGGAGTATAGAAGCCAAAACTTTAACTAAATGAGTATACTAGTATATATGAAACTGCAAATGGATTTTCACCGCCACGCCACGTAATCCACGTGAGATGATCATTTCCACAATTTAATAAGGAATGAATATGAAGGATCATTCACCATGCATGCGATATAGTCCCACACGCAAAAGTTATTCCAAATGTAATAATAAAGAATAGAATAATAGAAGAATTCACCAGGCATGTGATAGACCGCACAGATAGGTTATTCCATTAGAATAACAATGAATGGAATAACAGAAGAATAAAGAATGGAATAACAACCCTTACGAGTATTGAAAGAAAATAACTCTCTTCATGAATACAAAAGAAATAATACCCCTTACCTTAGAAGAAAAGCGGATCTTTGGAATAGTGAGGTATGGATTTCTTCTTCTTTCTCTCTATAATTTCTCTCTATAATAATTGCTCTTGTGAGACTTAGTGAATTGGTGAGAAATGAAGGAGGAATGAGTTTCTATTTATAGGAAAATAAAGTTTCGATAATTGCCCATTTTGGGACTCAAAATATTACAGTATAATACCTTCCTATTTTTCTTCATTTTTAATTTAGTCTTGCAAGTATTATCAAACTTGCACCACCTCCTCTAATAGTAAATCATGTGAATCAATAGTATACACATGTGAACACATAGTTATAAGCATGTGAATTAATAGCAATTAATTACTCATTTATCCGGTTAATTACCGGATTGGTCAATATAACCTCCAGACATCAATTATTATCGAAATAAATATCGATTTCCACTAACACTAATAATCCCAACACAATGGAACTATCAATTTCATCTTTAATCAACACGAACTTATTCATCATTAATATTATAACTCACAATATTTAACAACCAGGTCGTTCCCAGGAAAGAGGGGGCTTTCCAATAAGGATTTCTCCCTATTGGCGCGCAATTAGATTATCTAACTTCTCCTTGACAGAACTTCTAGACATTGTCAATATTGCAAATAATAATATGAATAACTTTATTATCTCAATTATTGATTTAATAATATAAAATATTATGCAGATGATACTGTGACAATAATTGAATCAATAATATGAGAGATATGATGCAGCAATTAATGTAGCAATAATTGAGTATAACTGAGTGACTTCTTACGTAAACATCAATAATTAATACCGTGTGCTACTATGCAACCACGCGTATTACTGTACTTTTACTATCGGGTAGTTCAATAGTTTAACGGTAAAACTTTCGTCGTTATTTTTATTAAAAGATATTTCTGTCTTTTTCTAATTATGACAATACTTCCGTTGTGGGGTCCACTAATGATTGTGCCGTCGTACGAATATTCCCCGACACAACGAATATTTTATAACAACTTGAGTACTTTGCAAAATTTTCAAATATCACCCTTAACTTTAACCTTTTATCAATTTAACTATTTACAAAAATAGAAAAATTGAATACTTTTATTTCATAAAATTCGGGATCTCACACTCCACGTCAGCAATAACGGGCCACATCAGCAAAAATAATGGGCCAATATGCACAGTCAGCATTCCGTCCATTTTTTTGGACAAAAATTAAAAATAATGACCATTTTTTAATTTTTGAAAGTATAGTTATTCGATTGTAACAAAAAAAGTTTCTGTAACCACAATAAAAATAGGACCCTAGTACAGTGACCAAAAAGTGTATTATTCCCATTTGTTGTTCAATTGATTTAGGATGCTTCAATAACACAACCATCATGAATCGATTTGCTCAGTTCAATTGATCTTATAATTTGTTTATTATTATAGATTGCGATGAAGGAACTATGACAGCGAAAGATACCCTCACCATTCATCGACAAAAATATACTTATTGAGATTATCTTATTTTAAGGCAATATTTTAAAAGTCGTTGCAAAAAGCTGTATAAAATATGCAACGAAAATAAAAATTGTTGCAAAAAGCTGTATAAAATATGCTTTTGTCTGGGAAGTTGTGATACTATTTTTTGGGCACTATAATTGGGTTTAGTCTGCATGTTATGATGTTTTGTTTTGTTGGCCTTATGCTCTTGTATTGTCTTAGAATCTGAGTTTCACTGTTTGTCATGTTGAGTTCCCTTTCTTGACATTTTGTATCGATTTGGGGAATGCCCATAAGTATATGTATCTCTTTTCTTTTATATACATTTAAATTTAGCAAAAAATAAATTAAATAATATGGAACAACTTATAAGTACAATTTATACGTCTTATATGTACAATTTATATTAGTAAATTTTAATTGATTTTTATGATCAATTATGAATGATGATGTATTTGATATGTCTCCCATTTATGAGATATATTTTTACAACTTTAAATGGTTGTGATTTGTTAGTAATTGGTCAATATTTTTTATTTTTACTTTTTATAAATAAATTGATTAAATTTTTTATTAGGTGATTGACATTCGAATTCAGATATTTAAATAATTTGTTTATTCGAATAAAAAATGGAAACGAATATGTTTCGCATTTGGACATAATTTTCAAATACTAAATACGAATATTTTTTGACATATCTCCGAATACCGAATATGTTCTTACAAAAACATGCTTATTGGAATTATCTTAATTTAAGGCAACATTGTAATAGTCGTTGCAAAAAGTTGTATAAAATATGCAATGAAATAAAAATTGTTGCCAATGAATGTTGTCCATATTAGGCAACGAAATATAGCAACAAAAAAACTTTCGTTGCCCACGATGAGGAGAAATCAAGTGGTTAGAAATTTTGCAACGAATTTTGTTTCCAAATTTTGCAACGAATTATGAATTTCGTTGCAAAAGTGAAAGCTTGACACAATCTGCAACGAAGGAC
Organism: Panax quinquefolius; assembly: GCA_020205615.1. Classification (NCBI taxonomy): domain Eukaryota; kingdom Viridiplantae; phylum Streptophyta; class Magnoliopsida; order Apiales; family Araliaceae; genus Panax; species Panax quinquefolius. Next base: position 100,098,086 of record CM035154.1, on the reverse strand, counting down.
AAGTTTCGTTGCTAAATATACACTTTTAGCAACGACTTATAAAGTCGTTGCTTGAAAAATCGTTGCTAAAGCCCCATTTTTAGCAACAAAAAAACTTTCGTTGCCCACGATGACGGGAAATCAAGTGGCCGAAAATTTTGCAACGAATTTCTAATGAAAATTTTTCCCGCCAATGAGTTAGCAACGAAATTTTTCAACGACTTATGAATTTTGTTGCAAAAAGTGAAAGCCTGACACAATCTGCAACGAAGGACAAATTTCGTTGCTAAACATATACTTTTAGCAACGACTTATAAAGTCGTTGCCCGAAAAATCATTGCTAAAGGCCCATTTTTTGTAGTGTTTCCTCTAGGAGCACAAAGATGGAGGGAAGTCATAGCATTCATATCCTCTGAGGGAGACCTGGTTGCAACAACCCTTATAATTCAAACAATCAAGCTCAAAGGAGTTGAAAACCCTTTGAAGGTGGCTGCACCGGAACCACTAGTATTGCCATTCAGACCGCAGTATCTTATCACCAGCCTGAAGAAAGTCCCACGAAACTATGGGGAAGTTGAAGGATCAACATCAAATACAACTGCTGCAATATCCAAGGAAAACCCGCTGTATCTCCCTCAACGAGTGATGAAGCAAGTCATTAAATCTAAGGGGAAAGTGCCCAAGGAGAAAATAGAAGAATTCCTCCACAAGATGGGACATAATGAAGCCAAGGTGGTGCGAAGATTGAAAGAAGCACCTCAACATATATCTATTCTGGACTTGGTATTCTCTTCTAAAGATCATCGAAAGGTCTTAATAAAGATATTGGAAGAAGCCCACCAATTAAAGACGGTGGATGTTGAAAAGTTTCATCATCTGGTAGATCACATTTTCAACAACAATGTGATATCTTTAACTGATGATGACATACCCCCCGAAGGGACGAATCATTGCAAGCCACTACACATAGCACTGATGTCTTCCGAATATATGGTCAGAGGTGTGCTAATAGATGGAGGATTGTCCCTAAAAATTTGCCCCTATGCCACATTAGAAAGGATGAAGATTAATCCCAACCGGATTCGAAGTAGCCACACAGTCAAAGAGCCACATATCTTCTACATATCCTTTCAAGTGCTCAAAATCATTATAGGATATAATTTACTGTTGGGAAGACCTTGGATCCATATGGCAGGTGTCGTCCCATCCACTCTTCATAAACATCTCTAGTATATCATCAACAGTAATCTGGTCACTGCCAATGCTGAACCAGAATATCCTGTTCAAAGTGATATGCCTCTAATCAGTTTCAACGAAGGAGTTGAGCTTGTCAGCTTCCATGCCCTTGTGGTGAGTAACGCTCACTATCAACCTATTGGGGCTCCAGCTTTGAAACCCGGAGTTTCCGTCGAGGTAATGTTGGCCAGTCAAGAGATGATATCCTTGGGTTTTTGACCAGGACAAGGGTTAGGAAAGAATCAACAGGGAATCAAAAGCCCAATTCAAATTCCCAGCTAGACAAGGAATGCCGGATTAGACTATTTCTCTGGGTCAAGTCACAGGAACCCGCACAAGTAGGGGTGCTCAAAAAATTCGGTTTTTCGATTTTTTTACCGAACAGGTTGAAACCGGTACCGATGGTACCGATTTTTTTCGGTTTCGGTATTTTCGGTACTAATTTTTTAATTTTTTATACTTTTCAGTACCGGTAGCGGTAATAAAAATTTTGAATTCGGTAAAACAGAAAAATCGAAAAAAAATCGAACAAGTAAGACTCTCTTCAAGGTGAATAGGGGACACCGTGAGTATGAGGCACATACTACTGCACTTATTCGACGGGAGTGTTTACAGGCAGTTTGGTCATACTGTATGTGTGGTTTATGTCACACTTGAGACCTATTGGCACTTTCAGACGGCATGGGTATTGTTTAACCCATGATATAGCCATGTCATACTCCTTTCAGCCTGCGGAGTGTATAGATGTTGCATCTTGAACCGCTTTCCTGGCAGGGATCATTGATCTGTTTGCTATATTACCGTGTTCAGGGCTTAGCTCACCCTACAGCTTCATCACTCATGCTCCTGGCATGTATGATCTCCCTCTAGCTGGTTTGAGAGGCATGATTACGTACTACCCACTGGCCGTGATGTGTCAATTTAATCAGCTCCAGGATTTCCATCCTTTTGAGGGGTCATGTGACAACCCGAATTTTAATAAGTTATTAAAATAGGAATTTAATAATTAAAATTCTTATTATGAGATGTTTTGAGTTTGAGCATGTATATATACATGCTATATATATATATATATACATATATCGAAATATGTGATCTGGTGTGAAGATATATATATATATATATATATATATATTCATATATTGGGAAAGTGAGGTTTATTAGTTAAGTTAACTATTGAAGAAATTAATTGAATTTGGTAATTATTTTAAATATTTATTGAATTAAATAAATATTTTAAAATTTTATTTATTGAGGAAAATAAATAATTAATGAGTTGTGGTGAATTAATTTAGTAACTAAATTGATTAATATTAATTAAATTGAGTATTGATACTTTTATTTGATGGATTTAATTTAAGGGAATTGTTTAATTTAAAGGAAATAAATAAATTAAACAACGTGATATGTCTAATTTATTAATTAAACTAGATATATAATTATTTGTTAATTATAAGGTATAATGATAATAAGAATTTTATTATTATTGTAAGTTATTTAAATTAGCTAAAGCTAAAGTTATTTAATTAACTAAATTAATGGTGTGACATGAAAACTATATAATCTAATAATATAAAAATAAATTAGTATGGGAATTATGTGGTTAGCTAAACAAGGCCTTGTGGCATTTTTGGCTTGTTTCTAACTGAAGCCTTTTTTGTTTTTAAGCTCAAGTGCATGGGAGGTGAGGTCATATCAGTTTATGTTTTCACGCATCTTATTTTTCTAAGGCTTAAGAGCAGAGTATAGAGAGAGTGTTGGAGAAAGCAAGAGAAAAACACAGTGAAAGAGATAATTCTCTGAGATTGTCTAGAGGTAGGAGAGGAATTTCTAAGCCTTCACATCATCTCTTGCTAGCAAACAATCAAAGGAATAAGGTATAACCCTAATTTTAACTTTATTTTTTGGAATTTCTATTGATAATTAGGTTGGATTGATATAAATACTTGTATATAGGGTTTATAATCTGTTAATCATCGTTTGTGAGTGCTATTCGATGATCAAATTTGTGAGAATTGGGTTGTAGTAAAAGATTTCAAATAACAGTGTTTTGTTTATGAAAATGGCTTAGTAAGTCCAAAATTTGATGTTCAATCCTTGCTAGAATCTATTAATTGGTTATATATTATGTTAGTATATCAAGAAACGAAAACAACGGAAGTTAAACGAACCAATTTGGTTGAGAAACGAATTCATAGTGAATGAATTCGCTAAATTTGTCAAACATGAACAATTAGTATGAACATGAGTTGTAAATCCATATTTGGGTTAGTTAATGTTTATGTTAGTTGATGGGTAATTGGTATGTTGTAGCTTTATGAGTTACGAACCCATAGAATCAAAAATGGACTGATTTGGATGAGTATAACTCATGTTATGATTATTGGATGGAGTTTTGGTCTGTGTAATCGCGAAGAGCAGAGCCTGAGGGCCTGTTCTATGACTTGGGGCGCAGCTGCCCTACCCCCAAGACCATTTAGGGCGCAATTGCACTTGGGACATCGATGTATGGTGTCTTCGCTTTAACCTCTTTGTAGTAAATTAAGCATAACATTTTCATACGAACTCCGATTGAGGTGATTCAAGATGATCCAGAATGAGGACGAATAGACCTACAACTTTTATTCTTTGAGTGTTTCAATTGAAGGTCGAGAACAGGGGTAAAAATGGTCATTTGTGGGACTGTTGTGTTTTTGGGGACAATTGGAGGGCGTCGGGCATGCACGTATGCAAGTGTAGTGCTCTTAACGATAAAAGATGTTGTTCTAAGTTATTGAACATGAATATTATGAAGTATAATGATGATTAACATTAATAAATGATATATTAGATAAGTTATATATGCATACTAAGCACACATAAGAGAGACAAATCGGGCATGTGACGAATAAACATCGAAACACCGTGATAAGTGTTAATGAACGTAAAAAGTGTTTTAAGTTAAACGAAATGAACATTATAAGGTATGAAATGGGTTTAATATAAAACCAATAATGATTCCTAGCAAGACTTAAGCACTTGAATGAACTTCGAATATGAAATACAATGAGATATAAGTTGAAAGTTAACACAATCAAATTGAACATTGTGTATTTATGATAGGAAGGGTTATGAGACGTAAATTAAAGTTTACATTACAACTACTATGCGTTTCTATGTGACTAATAATTGATGTGCATGATTATATAATTGTGTAGGGCACGTGAAGTGCAGATAACTGTAAGATGATTAAACTGTTATTGGTAAACAACAATCAAGGCAAGTCTTTCACTTCCTATTTGCTATGTGAATTAGATTGTTTTAAATCTTTATTACAAAGAGCATGATGTGTTATATATATGTTGAATGTATAAAATGTTAAAGTCAACTTATGACTACGTTGATTGAGTAAAGCATGCTGGTTGAGTAAGGAACTCAATCTTTATACTTGTTATATGAACTATAGCATGTATATTATGTTAGTCCAATGTTTATAAGATATATGTTGAGCATGTTATTATGTGCTACGTGATGCATGAAAACTGTTAGATTTTGCTGGGCTGTCGAGCTCAACCTTATAAATAACCATTTTTACAGGTTAAGGATTGAAGGTACATTATGTGGTACTTGAATGACGTGGATCAGAAATAATTCACGAAGATTAATATTTTAGCTAAAGTTGTTATTTCTTAATAGCATGATTAAGATTCATGAGATGTACTAAATGTTTTATGATGTATAGTTTTATGTTGAGTTGTAAAGCTAATGTTAGAGTTATCTGATATGTAAAGTTTATCGGATTAAAATATAAAGTTTTATATAACAACAGTGGTAAAGTGAATGATAAAGGTTTTGATTCAGGGAATTAAAGTAAGAAGACATAAAAGTTTAAATTATTCCGCATTTTATAAAGTTTAACATTGAATGATGATGTAAAATCAGAAGGTAGATGTGTTATTAATGACCAAAGTTGGGAATTAAATTATATGAATTTTGGGGTCGTTATAGGGCATTGAGTCAGCGCTTTGCTTCTCACCACTTATCAGCAGAGGATAGATCTAGGTTATATGCATGTTGGGATCAGCGTGAGCTAGCTGAGTTTTTTGTCAGTCATCCAGGTTGTTCTGCAGAGTATTTCGCATGGATGGAGACAAAAACTGCATTGACTATGGTAGTATTCATAGTGAAGGGGATTGATTCCGACGATGAGGAGCCTATGGAGGAGACTGATATTCCCATCGAGGACGATTTGACTACTAGGTTGCCAGCATTTGTGATGGATTCTCCCCTTCACGAGTGCTACTTGTGATTCAAAGATTGAGACAATATCCGGGCAGAGTCTACATCTGATGACCTTTGAGAGAGATCAGGCTAGGGCCTTGATGTTGATAGCTCTTGACGGGAGAGACGCCGCTCTATTAGAGAGGGATGAGGCCAGATCATCTAGAGATGCATTGATTGTAGAGCAGGATGCTGCCCTATCTACCCTGGATGTGGTCGTCACAGACAGTGCTTCAGTGAGATCCCTTACGACTGGCATCCTTGCCGATATGAGTGCATACATTGATGAGCATCATGCCACCATGCAGTTAGCCTCGGATCTACTAGCTCGTTTAGATACCATTGGGCAGGAGCTTGCAGCGTTACCTCCTTCTTCAGAGAGGGATGCTTTGTTAGATTTGATAGTCCGCATACACACAGATCCGTAGATAGACTTGTGTTTTTCTGCACAGACTAGCTTAGCCATTTTGTCATGTACAACACATATGTATATATATCAAACAGTATTATATATAGCAGGCAAATATATTTTGATTCACTTCCCTTTCAGTTGTGCCTTGATACTTGCTTGATATTTGCCTGTTTCTTCAGGGCTTGTGATCTTGATGCATTCTGAACTTATCCTTGATGTGTGGACATTGAGACGTCATAGGATCTTCCAGAATTGATTATTGATCTATGTGTATCCCTACCATCTTTGGTGTCTTGGGACTAGTTTCTGTATGTAGATGTGGAGAGGAGTGTGGTTGTTCCTCTCTAAGATTGACCGCACCACAGATGGTCGCCACTACTCCTATTTAGGAGGAGCCCAGTTAGTTCCATCTCTTATGGATTGATGTTGCTCTTTGAGGCATAACCACAACTTAGATGGTCACCGAATCTCCTATTTGTGAGGAGAGGTTAGGTAGTTCCATTCCTTTGGTCTAAAGCCGATAAAATATGGTGGATTGAAGTTTGATCCCAATACCATGTGATAAATCTTTGTTTTTTTTGTAGGGGGTTAGACTAAACCATAAATGGCTGCCTACGTACTCCTATTGAAGATGAGATCAGGTCTGCGTAGTTCGAATCTGGTGTAAAAGGTTCAACGCTGAATGTGCAAGGTGTAAATGGGTGTAGAAGCTTTATTGATGCAGAAGGGTGTAGAAATGTTTTTGTTGTTTTTGTTTTTGTAAAGAAATGGCAGAAATGTTTTTGTTTTTTTATTGTGACCGGGCCATATAGAATATGGTTGCCTATGTACTCCCGGGTATCAGGGAGATCAGATCGATGTAGTTCGCCCCCTCAGGACGATTTGTGACCGAAGAGAAGTTTGAATCCCATGTGCAGGCTATACTACAGGGAAAGAAAGTTTGATCCCATGCTTGGGACAAACTGCAGGTGTAAAAAGTTTAATCTCGTCTTTAGGATAAACTGCAAGTATGAAAGGTTCAATCCCTGATGGGATAACCAGAGTTGTATGAAGTGAAACCAGGCTGCTGGTTTGAAAAATGTGTTTTTCCTTGAGGGCAGATGGATAAAAAGGAAAGGTTGTGCGTAATGAGGGTTAAAAAACCTGAAATGACTGGTGATCTGATGATCTAAAACCAGGATGTTTGTTTGATGGTGACCTCAGATATAGTACCGTTTCATGGTGTCTGAGTTGATAAGTTATGGAAATTCATCGCCTTCCATTTCCTGTAATCTGAGAGTGCCTCCTGTCAATACCTCCTTGACAACAAATGGGTCTTCCTAGTTAGGAGCAAATTTTCCCTTGGATTGATCTTGGTTGTCAATGATTTTCTTCAAAACCAAGTCATGTTATTTAAAATGCCGTAGCTGAACTTTCTTATTATAGGATTTGGCGATCTTTTGCTGATATAACCGACAATGGAAGATAGCCGCGATTCGCCTTTTGTCTATTAAAGACAATTGGTGATATCTGTATTGTACCCATTGGTCTTCCTCTAGCTGAGCATCGATTAACACTCTAAGGGATTCCATTTCCACCTCTATGGGGAGTACTGCTTCCATCCCACAGGCTAATGAGTAGGGGGTTGCCCCAGTGGAAGTACGCATTGAAGTTCTGTAGGCTAATAAAGTCAGAGGCAAGAGGTCAGGCCATCCTTTGTGGTTGGCGGACATCTTTTGCATGATCTTCTTGATATTTTTATTAGCAACTTCAACAACACCATTCATCTTTAGACGGTAGATAATAGAATTAAGGTGTTTGATGTGGAATTTACTACACAACTCCTCCATCATTTTGTTATTGAGGTTCTTAGCATTATCTGACACAATTACCTCTGGTTGTCCATATCAATAAATGACATTACTTCTGATGAAAGCAATGATGACTTCTTTGGTAACCCTGGGGAAGGAGGCTGCTTCTACCCACTTGTTGAAGTTATCGATCATGGTGAAGATAAACCGATGTCCATGACTGGCTTTGGGCTCGATGGGCCCAATCACGTCCATTCCCCACATTGAGAAGGGCCATGGCGAAGAGATAATGTGGAGTTCCCTTGGAGGGGCATTGATATCATTTCCATGAATTTGACATTGATAACACCTCTTGACGTGATCATCACAATCATCTTTAAGCATAAGCCAATAATGTCCTGTTCTAAGGATCTTCTTAATAAGTAGGGGCCCGCTCATGTGTGGGCCACATACTCCACTATGGATCTCATCTATGAGCCTCTGAGCTTGGTCCTTGTCCAGACATCTGAGGAGACCTAATCCTGCATCTCTTTTGTAGAGTGCATCTCGGCTTAGGTAGAATTTCATAGCAACTCGATGGATCCGCTTTCTTTCAGTTGGGCTCGCCTCAACGGGTGTAGATCCATCTCGTAAGTACTTCTTGAGTGCCGATACCAAGGGTTGTGGATGGGAGGTAGCTCATCCGATACTTCTCCAACATAGTTCCCATAGACTAGGTTCTTTTGCAAGGCAAATGTGATGCTTGGCATGTTTTCCTTGTCAGACATGTGAATCAAGGAGGCCAATGTTGCTAGCGCATCCGCAAAGTCATCTATTATGAGGAATGTGTAGAAAGGAGATTTCTTCGAACTCCAAAGCCATCTGTAAAACTTTTCGATGGTAAGGCAGCAAAAGTAGTTCTTTGGTTTGATAGATTCCTATAGATTATTTGATTACCAATTCAGAATCCCTAAAGACAGTTAATCGTCTGATGCCCATTGAAAGGGCAAGTTTTAGCCCCATGATACAGCCTTCATACTCAGCTGTGTTGTTGGTGCTGACAAACTGCAATTTGACGACGACGGGATACTGCTCCCCTATACCGAACACTAGAATCGGTCCGGCTCGTAACCTTACGTGTTGTGACTCCATCAAAATACATTTTCCACGCATTTATATGTATCATCATCGATGGTGCTGCTGAACTGACATTACCCCTTCATCGGGGAAGTATGTTTCTAAGGGTTCGAAGTCCCCTACAGGTGCGGCGTCCAGTTGATCTGCAATTCCTTGACCTTTAATAGACTTTTACATCACGTAGATGATGTCAAATTGTTTTAGGATCAACTGCCATCTGGACAGCTGACAATTCAGTATGGGCTTACTGAACACGTACTTGAGAGGATCCATGCGAGATATGAGATGGGTTGTGTGACCATGGAGGTAATGCTGTAACCTCATGGAAGCCCATGATAAAGCACAACAAGTTTTCTCAATCAGAGTGTACTTGTGTTCACTGATGCTGAATCTTTTGCTGAGGTAATAGATAGCTCGTTCTTGACCACTATCGTCTTTCTGTCCCAGCATGCAGCTCATGGCATTGTCATTAATAGACATGTACATGAATAGGGGAACACCATCCCCAGGTGGTTCCAATACAAGAGCATTAACCAACTGCTCTTTGATTGTAAGGAAGGCTTTCTGACACTCATCATTCCATTTCATGGAGGAGTTCTTCCTTAACAGCTTGAAGATGGGCTCACAGGTTGCTGTGAGTTGAGAAATAAACCTGCTAATGAAGTTGATTCTTCCCAAAAATCCCCGTATTTCCTTCTCTGTTTGAGGAATGGGCATTTCAGTGATGGCCTGGATTTTGGTGGGATCCATCTCAATCCCTTTGTGGCTGACTAGAAATCCTAGCAACTTGCCTGATTTAACGCCAAAGGCACATTTGGCTGGATTCAACTTCAAGTTGTACTTACGTAACCTGTTTAAGAGCTTTCTGAGATGGTCTAAGTGGTCTTCTTCCCTTCGGGACTTGACAATGATGTCATCCATGTAGATCTCTATCTCATTGTGCATTAAATCATGGAAAAGAGCCGTCATAGCTCGCTGATAGGTCACTCCGGCATTAATGAGGCCGAATGACAACCGTTTATAACAAAAGGTTCCCTAAGGCATGATGAAAGAAATTTTCTCATGATCTTCCTCAGCAACCATAATCTGATGATACCCCGCAAAGCAATTCGCAAAGGAATACATGCCATATTGAGCAGTATTGTCAATAAGAATATGGATAAAGGGCACGGGAAAGCAATCTTTAAGGCAAGCTTTATTCAAATCCCAGTAATCCACGCAAACTCGCACCTTTCCTCCAGGTTTAGGCATGGGAACTATGTTGGATATCCATTCAGGATATGTAGAAACCATGATAATACCAGCTTGAAATTGTTTCATAATTTCTTCTTTCACCTTTAAACTCCACTCAGGTTTCAATCGCCTAAGCTTCTGCCTGACTAGCTTAAATCCCTCTTTAATGGGAAGGCGGTAAAGGACAATGTCAGTGGTTAAACTGTAATACCCAATAATTTTCACGTATTATTAAATAAATATATTAATGGAAATAAATATTTATTTGAATATGAACGATTTCTTGATATGAAATGAGATAACTCAATTATATTAATAACTGAATAATTGAGGATATATGGAGTTTTGTGATGAACTCATTGAAGCCTTGTGTGGCATAGTGATGGGAAATATTAACAGTAATATTAATTAACAAAGGAATTATAAAGTAAACAATTAAGTAATATTAATTGTCAATTGTTGTTGTAGTATATTTATGGATTGTTAATTAATGTTAATAAGGTTGATTAGTATGTGATTATTAATTGATTATTTAATTAATAATAGGTGATTATTATATTGATAAGTAATGATCATGGAAATCTATAAATACATTGATCAATGATTAATTGATATTGGTGTTAATTAATTAAGGGAGTGCATGATTTAATTACTTCACATAAATGAGTAAGTTAGTAGGATAATATTATTATATTGACAGTTATGTGCATATGAGCATATACAACCATACTATATGGTGCAATGTGACATTTATGTGGCTATATATATTAAGTCTTATAAAACTATATTGTATGAGCATTGTGACTAAATATATTGGGACTATATGTTATAAATACATTATCTATGTAGCAATATATATGTGGGCATGTATGGAGATAATATACCATAAACTATTAAAGTATACCAGTGTGATAAAATGTACATGGATTACATGTATATTACATTTCCATATTTCATCTACTACATTGAAACCTTAATTACTAAGTATGACATTTAATTATACTATATGGTTGAGATGTGTATTAAAAATATAACATAAGAGTGAGAATGTGTGGGAGTATACAAGAATGCTGAGCTTTCCCTTTTGTCCCAAATTGAGTGTCCCATTTACTCTAAGACCTCAATCACGTGAGTAACAAAAAGGCTAGCTTATGTTCTTCATTTTCTTCCAACTCCCTAGCTTATGATCATGGGGGAGTGGGGATTATGATGAGATCTAACAACCAATTACCAACTCCTCCATAACCTTCATGCAATCCTAAAATCTCTTGGTTTAATTTCTTGGATAATGGCTTGGCATGGTTAGTAAGTTTTTTATAAATTGAGCACTCTACTTCATGTGCTATGTTGCTTAGAATTACTTGCTTAGTTGCTTTAAAGAGTGGGAGGGAGTAATCTGATTTTGAGCTAAGTCCTTTCCAATTCAAAGCAAAGGTATAAAAATTATGTTCTTAGTTTGAAGTTTGTCAAATTCTGGAATTTGTTGGATTCTCTGCTAATTGATGTAGAATAGCATGCCATTGTGTTATTTGAGTTGATATACATATTTTAGAACATGGTAGCTGGTTTGGTTGTAGGTGTAGCATCTCTTGTGTTAAGGCTCTGCTTCTGTAGAGCCATTTTTTTCAATCTGTTCGAAGTGGAGCGGTCGCGCCACTTCCATAGGCTAATACCGCGCGGCCGTGCGTGGTGCAGTTCTTAGATAATGATTTGAGGTTTCTGATTTATTTTAAGCATGCTATGATAGTTAGGTTAAGCATATAAATGACCCTATCATGTGGTTAGATATTGTTTTGAACATGTTATGTTGTTTTAGCATGATTTTGAGCTAAGTTTTCAAGAAAACTTCAAGTTTTGGAAAAGCTAGAAATGGTAAACTTGAATAATGTATATTCTGATCTTGCAAGCATGTTAGTATCGTTTTGAAATGCATGTCAGACATACTAACTTAAGTATATGAATTTCATATTGAAGCATGAGCATGTTAGGCTTATTAGTAAGCTTTGCTAATGAAAATGCGAACTTTGAACGTGAATGTTGATGTGCTACTTTGAAAGTTAAAATCTGAAGATTGTGAGCATGCTTATGTAGTTTAATTGTGCATATGAGATATCACGATTAGATATGTTATGCATATAGATATGATTAATAAGAATGCCTAGTGAGCCTTATGCATTGTAAAACTAGTTAAACGTGGCTTAGAACAAGCATGGATGAACTAGAATGTCATAACTTGTAATACATGACTAATCTAATGCGAACATGAGTTATTGTCCTGTGGATCATATAGTTTTGTTCAAACGATTAAACATAGGAAAATTTTGAATTTAGCCTTTAAAGTCTTGAGTAAATGAGAATAGGTGGTGACCTATGATAATGTTATGATATGGAGTCAAACTTGGTTATCCACCTACTAACATGTGTGTATTGCATGATTATTTATGAACGTACCAACCGAGTATGCACTGACCTTCTGCAGGAGCAGCCAGCTCTGGTTTGAAGTGAGAGCCGCGCGACCGCGCGTCTCCTTAGTATAAACTAGGCGCGGTCGCGCCAATCTGCAGTAGGATCAGTTTTCTGCTATTAATTTGTAGGAGTTGCATACTTGTATTATTACTCTAACATGTGTTATATGACCAGTACATGTCCAATGTGTTAAGAAGCAGGCTAAATGATATGAGTGAATGTTTAATGATGTGATTATAAGCTTTCAAGTAATAAGTCCAAAAAATATATACAAACTATAAAGCAACGATTGAAGACTATGTTATTTGATTTTCATGGTAACTTACAAACTGATTTTGTGTTATAAGTACGTAAGGTATGAAATGAAGTATGTGAAGAGTATACAACTAAGTTAGATGTTTAAGTATGCATTTAAACTTACATATCAAGCATGAGCACATTTTACTAATGAATATCCTATATGTGTATCACAATATGATATGATTCGAAAGTGTATTGATAAGCGATATTTGGTAAACTACGCTTAAGACAAGTTTCTATGACGCCCCCAAATCTGGGTCTCTTCCAACCCGACAGATGGTGCTACACGGTACTACCATTCATTCATTCATTCAATTGAATAGTCTCAAAAGGACTAATATATCTCCTATATATTCAAAATAATATTACATTTCCCAGGTTCTTTATAACCCATTCATTCGTTCTTGTCATAATATCAAATATAGTATAATCGTTCACCTTATACTATTACATAAGAATTCTAAGGGTTCGTCTTCGCCTTGCCCTTATCCTTGCCAGAGCCTTCGGTCCACTCGATCTTAGCTGTGTTTATATGGTTCAAGCAAGAGTGAGCATGACTAGCTCAGCAAGTACTACAATTCTAATAAACAACATGCTTGAAACATAGAACTCATATATCTTGAAGAATCGAACAATAGTTACGTAAGTACTATTGATAATTCAAAATAGCACTTCTTTTCATTCAAAATGTTTTACAACAACAATATTCAGTAAAACATCAGTTCCGGTCCAAGACCTTGAGCATTTCATAAGTTCTTTTGAAAAGGACATCCCGACACTAAGTCCGTAAGTCCGACATTACTTACGAGCACTTCTGGGTGATCAGCCCATAGTACTCTATGATGATCAACACTACATTCATTAAACGTGTATATGTTTAAGTTGTGGCAACCTCATGTGCCTGTCGTTAAACGAAAAAAACATTTTAGCATACTCAGCATTCGATTGAAAGCTATACCAATATAACTTGGTAAACATTGTTCATGCTTTGATAGAAACATAAGTTAAGTCTAGCCGAAAGAATTGGCTTTTACTTCATCATTCAAGACTTCATGCGAAAGAATACATGAATTACAAAGCTTGTCCAGACTGAACTGGAACACGGGTTAGAATACATGCCTTTAGCGTCTGCTTATTGATTATCACACGTACACTTTAAGTCTCTAAGTCTCTACAATACATGATCATATAACATACCACATTAGGTCTTCTATAATCAAGTAAGTATATTATTATATCTTACCCTATTATGGTTTTTGGCTTTTCATTACGTCATTCACATTGCGTTCACATTCAATTGGTTATCAACCTTAATCATGATACATTAAGTGTCTAACAATGCCTTAACAATGTTATATTAACACCTTAGTTCATTACTAATGAGTTATCTTTCATTCTATACTTGTGAACATTCTTGTCTATCAAAATTCTAGGACTGGTGCCGCGGCGCCACACATCACTCTTTTTCTCGCGCTGCGGTGTCACTCATTGGCCTTGGGTTGGCACCGCGGCGCCAACTCTGTGCCTTAGAAAAATTTTGCAGATTTTAAATTTTGCGAACTTCCCGGACGCATAACTTCTTCGTTATAAGTCCGAATTGGCTCGTTCAAAAGCCTACGGTTCAAAAATTACATACTCTATGCGTTCATGCAAGAATTTTATCTATTTGACTTCATTTGCTAAAATTTTACCTATTAGTTCTTTTTTTAATGAAAACGATAAACGTTCGTGAACGTTCAACGCTCGTTTCTTCGTTCTAAGTCGAAATTCGGTCATTTTTGAGTCCGCAACTCTATAATGCCAAATATGACTTGTCTCCATCAAAAACCAACGTTTCTGACTTCAAACACAAAATACAACTTCCATTCCGAGAATTTGACGAATTCGACGATTAACGTCTAATCGTGTGGATTCCGGCAAAACCTCCTTACTAATCATTCTAAATGGATTTTAACCAACATATGAACATTACAAGTTACTTATTACACCAACTTATCATCAAAGTAGGTTTTTACTTATTCTCATAAGTCAATGACTTATTTAACTTATGAACTACAAATTCTTATGCTTATGACTTACTATGAACTTAAGTCCATCAATCAATGTTCTCATACTATATTGAATACACTAACATCATATGACAGACATATGACAAATTCTTCACAAGTTTATCAACTTATTTAGGTTCAAGTTTCTTATTCAACTTATTCGGCTTAAGTTCATTCATTACTAACTTATTATATGTTATTATCAAACAATCCCACTTCTCTATCAATCCTATCATAGAAGAGATAAAGATATAATAGACATGAGTCTTACCCTAGAAGCAGTTGTGCTTTTCTTCCTTGAAGATTTATCAAAGGATGATTGACTTATTCTTGACTTATGTGCCTATTCTCTCTAACCAATAAATTACTTAATCTTGAGAGGAGATGGATGAAATGAAACAACCAACAAATGAAAAATCAACCCTTCTATTTATAGGCAACTCAAAGTGAGGGTATTATAGACTTTAGGCCATCCCACCTCCTTAGTTAAACCTCCTTAATCTCCACCTCCTTACTATAACTTTCTTAACATCCAAGTCTACTTGCTATCCACAACACTTACTCATCACACAAATTGTTTGCCCATCAAGTCTACCCACTTACACTTGCATTACTTCCATGGATCATGGCTTATTATATTGGGCTTGTTAACTAATCAAGCTAATTTCTTGTTGGGCTTATGGTACAAATAGATTGGACTTATGATTTATCAAACACTTGGGCTTGAGTATCACATTCTATTGGACTTCTACCATTAAGCTAATAATCCTACAAGTCCATTACCTTTAATTAAGAATCTTAATATATATACACCACGTATAATTCTCGCATGCTAGCTCGTATATTTATTCGTAATATACGTTATTCCATTCTCCATACACAATAGTATAATACGTCGTATTATACTTACAATCATTACCTCGTATAATGCATACGCATCATACGATTACAACTTTCTTTCCTTAACGCTTAATAAACCTAACGTTCCCTAATTAAGTCCGCATGCAAAATATTACATTTTCCATACTTAGATTATTATTACATAATCCATCTCACCTTGATGTTATAACGTTACGTATTTCTTGGAAATTCAAAAATAATTTCCGAACAGAAATCAATGAATAGTGTTTTTCAGAAAATTTCTCGGAAATCTTTTATTTTCGTCTTAGAAATTTAAACACTTTAATTTTCTCACGTAGTTAAAATACTACGGCTTTCCGACGTTTCTAGGTTATAAAACGACAATCATCTTATCAACACGTAATAATAATAAATAATATAATTTTATTTATTATTAAAAGTATTTACAAAGGTTCGATTTCTCGGGGCGTTACATTCTCTCCCCCTTATAAGGATTCTGTCCCCAGAATCTCGCTATATAAAAAAAAATTACACAAATAATTGAGGGTAATTCTTTTTCATCATTTCTTCTAACTCCCACGTTGCTTCTTCTGCATCGTGGTTCTTCCATATCACCTTCATGGAATGTATAACTTTATTCCGCAGAACTTGTTCTTTTTTATCGACAATTTGAATCGACATTTCCTCATACGTTCAGTCCTTCTCGATATGAATAGGTTCATATTCTATCACGTGCTTATAATCCGGCTTATAAGGACGTAACACGGATACGTGAAATACATTATGTATTCGTTCTAGGTCTGGAGGTAATGCTATCATATAAGCTACCTCACCCACCCGTTTTAATACCTCAAAAGGTCCTATAAACCTCGGACTTAACTTTCCCTTCTTTCCAAAACGTATCTTTCCTTTCCAGGGAGATACTTTTAGAAATACGTACGAACCTACTTCAAATTCTCTATTCTCTCTATGCGAATCCGTAAACTTCTTCTGTTTGTCTTGAGTTGCTAAGAGACGCATTTATATCATCTTAACAATGTCCGCTGTTTGCTGCACCAATTCTAGTCCCAGCATTCGGCGTTCTCCTACCTCATCCCAATACAGTGGCGTTTTGCATTTTCTCCCATATAAAGTTCGTAAGGCGACATACCTATGCTTGCATGATAACTATTATTATACGCAAACTCTACTAATGGTAGATGATCATCCTAACTACCCTTAAAATCTATGACGCAAGATCTTAGCATATCTTCTAACGTCTGAATTGTTCTCTCGCTCTGTCCATCCGTTTGTGGATGATACGCCATACTCAAATTCAACTGCGTTCCTAACTGCTCTTGTAGTCTCCTCCAAAAGTTCGATGTGAATCATGGGTCACGATCTGACACAATCGATACTGGTGCTCTATGTCTAGAAATTATTTCCTTAATATAAAGTCTAGCTAATTGGTCTAAGTTATACTTGACCCTAATTGGCAAAAAGTGAGTCGACTTCGTCAACCGGTCCACTATTACCCAAATTGCATCATACCCCTTCTGAGTAGTCGGAAGTCCTACCACAAAATCCATCGTGATATTCTCCCATTTCCAATCCAGAATTTCTAATGACTGTAGCAAGCCACTTGGTCGTTGATGTTCGACCTTAACTCTCTAACAAGTCAAGCACCTACTCACGTACTCTACTATTTCTCTCTTCATGTTCGGCCACCAGAAACTCTGTCGAAGATCTTGATACATCTTAGTGCTACCAGAATGAATCAAAAATCTCGAACTATAAGCCTCTTGTAGAACCTGTTCCTTTAATTCTGTCTCACTCGGAACCTAAATTCTTCCTTCAAATCTCAATAATCCCTCGTTATCAAGACTGTACTTAGTCTCTTTTTCATTGGTTAACCGCTCCTTTATCCGATCACACTCCTCAGTTCTGAACTGTACCTCCTTAACTCTCTCTGCGATGGTCGATTGAATCTCCGTCATAAAAAGCATTTGTCCTACTTCACTCGGCAGCTTCACTTCCAATTCCATCCTAGCCATCTCAATTATTAACTCAATTTGAGTCGTAAACAAAGACAACTTTTCCCGACCCTTCCTACTTAAGGCATCGGCAACTACACTGGCTTTTCTAGGGTGATACAGGATTTCATAGTCGTAATCCTTTATCAACTCTAGCCATCTCCTTTGCCTCATATTCAACTCCTTCTGTGTGAAGATATATTTTAGACTCTTGTGGTCCGTGTATATCTCACATTTTTCTCCATAAAGATAATGTCTCCATATCTTTAGAGCAAAAACTACTGCGGCCAGTTCCAGATCATGAGTAGGATAAACTTTCTCATAATCCTGCAACTGCCTAGATGCATACACAATGACTTTGCCATGCTGCATGAGCACGTAACCAAGTCCTCTATGCAAATCATCGCTATAAACTACGAAATTTCCTGTGTCATCGGGCAATGACAAAACAGGCGCTTCACTCAACCTCTTCTTCAGTTCTTGAAAATTGTCCTCACACTTGTCAGTCCAAGCATATTTCACCGTCTTCCTCATCAAGTTAGTCAATGAAGTAGCTATCTTCGAAAAATCCTGGATAAATCTTCGATAGTAACCCGCTAACCCTAGGAAACTCCGCACCTCAGTCGGCATTTTTGGTTGTTCCCAATTCATCACGGCTTCCACCTTCGCTAGATCTACTGAAATCCCCTCATGGTCAATGACATGACCTAAAAATTGCACCTTCTCCAACCAAAATTCACACTTAGTGAATTTTGCATACAACTTCTCCTTCCTAAGTGTCTCCAACACTAATCTTAGGTGTTCAGCATGATCTTCTGGCGTCTTAGAATAGACTAAAATATCATCTATAAACACCACGAAGAACTTGTCCAAATATTGTTTGAACACTCTGTTTATCATATCCATAAATGCAGCTGGAGCATTTGTTAACCCAAATGGCATCACCAGAAACATGTAATGACCATAACGAGTCCTGAAGGCTGTCTTTGGTACATCCTCCTTCCTAACCTTCAACTAGTGATACCCCATTCTTAAATCTATTTTAGAAAAATACTTAACCCCTTTTAAATGATCAAAGAGATCATCGATCCTGGGCAATGGGTATTTATCCTTTATCGTTAACTTGTTCAACTCTCTGTAGTCGATACAAAGTCTTAACAATCCGTCCTTCTTCTTGACAAACAGTACCGGTGCTCCCCACGGCGAAACACTCGGTTGAATGTACTTCTTGTCCAATAGCTCTTGTAACTGCACCATCAACTCCTTCATTTCCATTGGCGTCATACGATACGGTGCCCTGGAAACTGGTGCCGCTCCTAGCACGATATCTATCACAAACTCTGTCTCCCTATCCGGCGGAAGACCAGACAATTCACTCAGAAATACATCGGCGAATTCTTTCACTACAGGTATTTGTTCCATGGTTGCTACCACTCTCTAGGTATCAACAACATGACACAGATAGCCTACGCATCCCTTGCTCAATAATTTCCTAGTTTGTGTCATGGTTAGACAACACTAACGTCCCGGTGATCTATTCCCGTAAAATACTACCTGAGTTTGTCTTAACGATTTAATGTTCACACATTTCTTTTGACAATCTATAATTGCCCCATGGTTCACTAACCAATCCATTCCGAGAATTACGTCGAATTCTCCTAACTTTATCAGTAACAAATCTACCGATAATTTACAACCTAATATATCTACACAACAACTCCTATGAATATCTTCAACGGGAATTATCTCTTCGTTCGCTACCTTAATATTTAAAGGCATAGGCAACTTTTCGGGAAGTAATTCTAATTGTTTAGCAAAATCGCATGCTATAAACGAACAAGTAGCACCCGAATCAAACAACACGTAAGCATTTATGTCATTGATCGGAATAATACCTGCGACGACGTCCCCTGATGCAGCTGCATCTTGGACTGTTATGTTAAAGGTACGGCCCATCAGCCTACTCGGTTGCGTTGGTCCACTAATAGCTAACTTACCGCTATTAGCGCCCCGATTCCCGTCCGTCCCCTTCTTCGAGCTGTTCTTTGCTATGTGGTCGGTTGACCCACATACAAAGCATCCATGGTTCTTCTTCGGACTCGGACAGTTAGGCACAATGTGCCCCTCCTATCCACAATTGTAACAGATGACCTTCCCCTTGAGATAGACTCCTAAGTGAGTCTTCCCACAGGTCTTGCAGGCCTCCATCCTCCTCTTCAGGTCTCCTTGCTTCACTCCAGTATTCCCATAGCTAAACACCTTCCTCTTCTAACCCTCGCCACTACCACTGGCTCCCTCGATCTTTACTCCCCCGTCTATTTTACCCTTGCTCTTCTTATCTTTGTGGTACTAGATCAACGCCTCGCTACCACCTTCGGCGATTATCGCCTTCTCTAAAATGGTTCCAAAAGAAGTACATTGGAACACTGAAATACAGTTATAGAGCCAGGGTTTCAAACCCTGCTCGAACTGTCGCGCCTTCCTAACCTCGGTATCCACTTGGTGTGGAGAGAACCTCACTAGTTCATTAAACTTGGAGGCATATTGGGGAACCGACATGTCCCCTTGCTTCAAGTCGAGAAACCACATCTCCATCCTCCCTTGCATGCTCGTGGGAAAGTAGTTCTCAAAGAATATCTCCTTGAACCTCTCCGACGTCAGATTCGCTATCCCGGCACTAGCCTGATTAGCTTCCCACCAAAAGTTGGCCTCTCCCTTCATCATATAGGTTGCAAAGGCAACCTTTTGGGCCTCGTCGACATTTGCTATCACAAATGCCTTCTCTATTTCCTTAACCCACGTTTGGGCTTCAATAGGGTCCGTAGTTCCTTTGAACTCCGGCGGACCCACGCTCTTGAAATCCTTAAAGGTCATAGCTCGTGATATTCCTGGATTTACGAGAATATTAGCCCCTGTTCTATTAAATGCGGCTGTTAATAGGTTAACAAACTTCTGCATCGGGTTAACCGGACCTCCCTCCGGTTGATTCACGTTAGCACCTTGATTACGTTGTACTCTTCTCGGCGGCATTTTGCTGATACAATAAACACATTTCGTTATTATTCCTTTCTTTATTAGTTATTATTCGATATCAAACAATAACTCCAACATCCATTACTTATTGCTTTCCATAAAAAGGCTTATATTCATTCTTTGTAGTATAATACTACATCGGTTACATACATAGCCTAAGCTGATTACATTACTTTCCCTCTATCGCTTTCCAAAAATTGGGATTTACAAAAGACTACCCTTTGTTAGACAAAAAGGGCTTTACGTCACTATTAATTACAAAATATTTACATACTACTCTAGCTACTACTAGTCTACATCTGCCTCAAGGCATTATTAAAATCTGCCTTGGCAAGACCGACAATAATATCACGACAATAATATCACGGCTGATAGTACTTGGATTACTTCCATGGATCATGGCTTATTATATTGGGCTTGTTAACTAATCAAGCTAATTTCTTGTTGGGCTTGTGGTACAAATAGATTGGACTTATGATTTATCAAACACTTGGGCTTGAGTATCACATTCTATTAGACTTCTACCATTAAGCTAATAATCCTACAAGTCCATTACCTTTAATTAAGAATCTTAGTATATATATACACCACGTATAATTCTCGTATGCTAGTTCGTATATTTATTCGTAATATACGTTATTCCATTCTCCATACACAATAGTATAATACGTCGTATTATACTTACGCTCATTACCTCGTATAATGCATACGCACCATATGATTACAACTTTCTTTCCTTAACGCTTAATAAACCTAAGTTCCCTAATTAAGTCCACATGCAAAATATTACGTTTTCTATACTTAGATTATTATTATATAATCCATCTCACCTTGATGTTATAACGTTACGTATTTCTCGAAAATTCAAAAATAATTTCCGAACAAAAATTGATGAATAGTATTTTTCAGAAAATTTCTCGGAAAGCTTTTATTTTCGTCTTAGAAATTCAAACACTTTAATTCTCTCACATAGTTAAAATACTACGGCTTTCTGACGTTTCTAGGTTATAAAACGACAATCATCTTATCAACACGTAATAATAATAAATAATATTATTTTATTCATTATTAAAAGTATTTACAAAGGTTCGATTTTCTGGGGCGTTACAGTTTCTCTAACTTTACTCAAAATATTGTCGTGCAATACCATTGTATTATTTATTCGAATAATACCGTAAGCTTCTCCCTTTGAATACAAGTTATATTACTTTCTCGTTCAAATGAGTTTGTATGTTAAACCCTTGTGAAAGCTATTATTCATGTTGAAATTGGTATTGTCCTTGAATATTGTGAAAGAGTCGATGCCATTAGATTGGCTTAGATCAGACATGTCGTATGTTTATAAAAATTGTCCAAACCCATTTGATTGGGGCAGAAATCTTGAAAACTGAGTTGGACAACCTTTTTGGTAAGGGGAGTGTATGTTGTTGGAAACTCCAACACATGAATAAATATTATTGTGGTGTTATGCATAACGTAAAGTATCAGTATCTTGATCATCTATAGTACTTGATATTTTTGGTTATCGTTTAATATTGGTAACTCTAGTGAAAGTTCAATGGTCCTTAGTAATCGCTTCAAGATAAATTGCTTATCCGATTGGATACATTGTTAGTCATTGAATTCATATATATCATTGATTTATATTGAATTGTCATATCCCTTATTCATGATGTTATTCTGACACTTTGAACTATCCTAGAAATAACCCTTCGATATTTTAAACCTTGTGATATTATACCCTACACCCTTGTTGTATATTACTTGCTGGGCAATTTGTGCTCATCCTTGATTATTTAAAACCTTTCAGTTAAGGAATAACAGGAAGGTGTCTCTGGAACAGACAAGGGCAAGGGCAAGGGCAAGGGCAAGGCTACCGACTAGCTTGTCCTTTTTATGTTTAAAGCTATTATGTTATGCTAAGACTATTTGTGGACTATGTTTAAACTTAAGTAAGATTATGTAATAGATCTTTATTCGATACTATTATGTAATCTATTAAATCGTAGAGTTCATGAGACTTGGGGAATAATTATAATAAATCATTGTATATTATTCTAAAGTAGATTTTCCGTTGTGTATACGTTATTTTAGTTATTATGGTTTCACCATGAGAACGTGATGAACCGAATTCGAGTGACCAAGTGGAGGTCCGAATTTGGGGGCATCACATAAACCTACCATGTCTTCATGAGACCATGCAAACACATCCTGGAATTGAGTTAGTAATGTAACCATGTCATTCTGTTGGTTTGGGGTGAGGTTTGAACCAATCTAGATTAGCTTAGGGTTTTCTAAGGTTCCAAGATTGAAAGAAGTGGTTTGATCAAGGTTGGGTTTAGGTTTATCTTCGACCCATTCCTTAATCTCCTGAGGTTTCTCAATGTCCTCTTGTATTTCCATCAAGTCTGAGTCTAACTTTTCATCAAAGTTATAGTCCTTGTGGAGAAAAGGCACCTCATCAGCAAGTACAAGCACATCTAAATTCAGTCCTGAAACAAAATATGATTTCACTTAATATATGAAACTTCTTAATCATACAAAGTGTCAGCATGTACTGATAAAATAAATGTTAATACTGTACAGAAAAGTAATCAATTAAAGTTATCTATAGGGCAGAGGGATTTTCTGCCCATTTTACCCTCGTCGACCAATGCATGGAGTGTTGTTCCAATTGTCGAGGGTATAGTCTTGATGGACTGCAGTGATGGAGGGGCTATCATCATCCTCCTTCTCCGAAATGATGACCATAACATCTGGGCAATCATCGTCTAGCGTGTATCTATTTGTATGTTCATCATGGACAATGATGCGTATGCCTGACATCATCATGATCATTTCCGTTTGTCCTGCTTGCATTTCCATTCCCTCTTTTCCACCGCATGATCATGAATCAACACTTCCTTAGCTTTAACTGGTACTGGTTTAGGAAATAGCATACCCATAACATAGGTTGGCACCTTTACCAGAGACTGTATAGGCTCAGGAGTGGCAGGTGGAGATAATCGCCGTGTGCGGAAGCTTGAGGAATCTGCTTGTGCTTATGAGGATTCCTATCACTGGAACTGGCAGAATAGCCTAATTCGGCTGTCCCGATTTGACTAGACATTTGAATTAGGTGCTTAATACCCTGATGATTTTTACCCAGCCCGTCTCCAGGCTGATGACCCAATGACATCATTTCTCGTGTAGCTGCCATCACTTCGACAGAAATCTTAGGTATGGGAAGTGGTGCTCCAATAGGATGGTATTGCGTGTTGCTCACTTCCAAAGTATGAAAACTGGCCGGCTCAACTTCTGAATTGAAGCAGATGAGAGGTATATCTCCTTGTTTAGGGCATTCTGGCTCAACGTTGACAGTGACTAGGCTATTGTTGACAATGTATTTAAGTTGTTGATGAAGTGTAGAAGGGATGGCTCTAGCCATGTGGATCCATGGTCTCCCCAATAGCAGGTTGTATCCTGAATCTATCTTGAGGATGTGAAAAGATACGCAAAATGTATGAGGACCAATCTTAATTGGCAGCTCAATCTCTCCGACAGAATTTTGTCGGGATCCATCAAAAGCTTTGATAACCATATGGCTACTTTGGATCCTATTAAGATTGACGTTCAACTTTACCAAAGTGGCGTAAAGATAGATATTCAGAGATGAACCTCCATCTATCAAAACTCCAGCTAACATATACCTGGAGGACAAAATTGCAATGTGCATTGGCTTGCAATGACCGGTCCCTTCGGGCGGTATGTCGTCATCAGTGAAAGATATCACATTGTTGTAAAAAATGTGATCAACCAGATGTTGAAATTTTTCCACATCCACTGATTTTGGCAAGTTGGCTTCTTCTAAAACCTTTAATAATATCTTCCTGTGATCCTCGGAAAAGAAAACCAAGTCCAGTATTGAGATTTGATGTGGAGCTTCTCTTAAGCTTAAAACCACCTTGGCTTCATTATGGCCCATAGTGCGGAGGAATTTTTCAATCTTCTCCATGGGAATCTTCCCATTTTCCTTGATGGCGGGCTTCATTACCCTCTGAGGAAGATACAGTGGATTTTCCTTCTATACTATAGCAGTAGTATGAGACTTAGATCCTTCAGCTTCTCCATAATTCCATGGGACTTTTTGTAGGCTGACAACATGATACTGTCGTCTGAAGGGTAAAGAAATTGGCTCTGGTGCAGCCACTTTCAAAGGATTATCAGCTCCTTTGAGTTGAATTGCTTGCATTGTGAATGCTTTAACAGTCTCATTAGCCTCAACGAATATAACTACTACTAATCCCTTCCATTTTGTAGGACAAGTATTCCAACTCTCGAGTAGCATAGTGTCATCATCTGCCAACTACAGGACACCGCTGTCAATTAGATTCTGAATAAGGTGGCGGAGTGCCCAGCATTCTTCTGTGCTATGACCGCAAGAATGTGAATGATATTGACATACTCCATCAGAGTTGAACCGTCTTGAACGGGGATTAATTAGAGGTAGAAGGGAGGTGATTCTTCTTTCATTGATTAGCATCTGCAATAACTCCTCCATAGGTTGGCCCAGGTATGTAAACTTCCTTCTATTGCCAAAATCCCGATGGGCTTTAGCACTTGCTCTATTCGCAACCTTGTCCTCCAGTGCATCACTTTCTGAAGGTGATGATGGAGCATTCATAACAAAAGGAAGGAGACAGGCATGCTCCTGGCTGACTAATTGGCGTGTGACTTGATGCTGATGGATCACCAGTTCTGCCAATTATTCAACTTGCTTACAAAGAGCTTTCATCTTTCGTTCCATAGAAAATTGGAACTTTGCGTAATCCCATCTGTCAACCTCGTCTTTGGTGGTCTAGGATGATTCATCATTAAAATTGGAACTCTGTCCACTGCTCCAACTCATCATATTGACCTTTTCTTCTTTGTGTTGAGGAAAAGGGTTGTCTTGCACATGAGGTTGATCTGGTTTGGTAACCATAATCTCACCATTGTCTATTAAATCTTGGATCTTGTGTTTCAAAACCAAACAATCTTAAGTATCATGTCCAGGTTCCCCGGAATGATAAGCACACTTCCGAGTAGCATTGAAACCCCTCCCATTAGGGTTGGCTGGTGGAAGAAGATGCGTGATTTTCTTCTGAGTAATTAGAAGAGAAAGAATATTCTCGAGCGAGTCCCCTAAGGGTGTGAACGTTTGAGGGCGCTTTACTTCCCCAGCTTTAGGCAATGGAGGGTTTGAAGACTGTGCTTGAAAAGGGGAGTAGTTTTTCCTCTGTATAGGCATATTCTGATTGCCTTTTTGACCTTGTAGTATTAAGGAAACATCCTCCTCTTTCTTTTTATGGACCCTTCGGGGGTTGTTTTCATAAGTTCCGGATTGGATGTGCTTAGCAACTGCTCTAAGAGCGGCTAGGTCTTGAATCTTTCCTGACTTCAACCCCATCTCAGCCATCTCTCTGTGTTTGATCATTTCAAAAAATGGTTTGCCAGTACCAGCTTAGACTCTCTTATAGAAAGGAGCTTCTTGTATGTCTATGAAAGTCATGACCATTTCTGACTCCATCATAGAGGGAATAACTTGAGCAGCAAGGCGCCTCCACCTTTGAGCATACTCTCTAAAAGACTCATCGATCATTTCTTGACCTTGGTAACTCGATACACGGTCAGAGCCATCTCGAGACCTGAAACTGTCTTGAGTAAGGAAGGCATGAGCTAGCTCTTCTCAGCTATAGATCTTTGAGTTGTCTAATCTGGTATACCATGAACGGGCTTCTCCAGTCAGACTCTTCTGAAACAGCTGCATTCTAAGCATCTCGTTTTCTGCATAAGATCCAAGTTCTCCAATGAACACCTTCAAATGTGTGTAAGGACCCCCTAATCCATCATACTTTTTAAAGTCAGGGGTTTTTAATTTCTCTGGATAATGAACACCAGGGAATATACAAAGATCAGCATATAAAACACTCCCATGTGCTCCAATCCCTTTGAGAGAACGGATGGTTTCTTCCATTTGAAGGACCTTCTTCCTGATATCACCTGTGTCTGGATCTCCTTTGAGATGGGTGTTTTCAGGGTCTTTGTTGGTCATATCCAACTGAGGTTTCGGATTTTTTTTATCCAAACCTTGAATTCCTCCTTGTGCAGAGGATTCTATATGTGTAGGCATCTTTGAGCCCTGAGTACACTGATGCAATTCTTTAAGCAGAACAACCAAATCTGTAATTTATTTGCTTAATCTGTCAAATTCTTCACGAGAAACGGGATTAGACAGGTCAGAAGAAGACATGATTGGCTGTAGGCTCGTGGCCTTTTTGGATTTTGAGCGGTTAACAGACCTAATTGTTTCCCTACAAAAAACTTATGTAGTTTAGTTTTTAGGGGTAATGTAAATATTTACATGCAATATGATGAATCCGTGTTAGGAATATTATCAGAGCTTAGGGATATGTTCCCTGGTTGAGATGTGAGACTAGATGCGACGCCCCCAAAACAGGTATACATCATCCATCTTGAGTCGCCAGATACATAGTACATAAATTCAAATACAACTTAATTATACAACAGTAGTATAAAAATACGACAAAACATAAACTGAGGGTTTTAATAAGAATATTGTTATCTAGACAATATCCACACTCAATGGAGTCCTCATTACATTTATTGTCACACTATTTAACAAAATAGTGAGGACTACTAATGCTATCATCTGGACCGTCACTCCGTTCCCCGACTCGTCCCAGCTATATTCTCATTTCCTGAAGAGAACAGTGAAAGAAAGGGTGAGCTCAACTAGCCCAGTAAGAAATATCATGACTAAGATAACGCAAAATAAATTATCCTTAGCCTTCAACAGTATAACAACTGATAGAATATAATAGACAACAAGTTTTAGATCAACAACTGCAGCAGAATAAGCAATCCATTAGAAGAGTCAAGTAGAGTATAAAATCTACTATCTTCTATGATTTAAAAAGATTTTCATCAACTTTATTGCTGCGACTCAGCTTAATAAATAAACCACATCATCCCTGCACCACAGCCAAGGATATTCATGTAATCATCAATGGTCATGATTATACCGAATAATCCCTGGTCATAATCATACCAACAACTGTCCATTAATGAACTACAGGCCAATGAGGACTTTCACCACATCATTCGTCACATTACGGTCATGATTATACCGAATAATCCCTGGTCATAATCATACCAACTCCATCTATGCAAGTAAGCCAAAGATGACTTTCATCACAATATAAGCATGAGGATGATGACAATGACATAATAATTCAATAAAACAAGTTCAAGGATAAATTTTAATGATTTATAATTTAATTTATCCAGGAATCAATAACGTCCAAATTGTCAACATGATACTGCTTTGTGGAGTAAAATTTCAGAATAATATTCATGTACCAAAAATAATTTGGACAGAAAAGAAATATATTTTTCAGGTGAATTGTACCCCGTGAATAGTACTTCGGGAATAGTACCCCGTGAATAATACCCCGACACAAAAAGTGTCCCGAATACCCGAGTGAATGATACTAGAGTGAATAGTAATCGGGTGAATAGTAACTCATGAATAGTACTCCGGCACGAAAAGTGCCCCGAATACCCGAGTGAATAATACTAGAGTGAATAGTAACCAGGTGAATAGTAACCCATGAATAGTAACTTGTAACAGAAAAATACCAAAGAAAATGATATTTCATGACGATTACAAAAGAAATGATATTCCAGATTAGTATAATAGAATTTAGGAAACTGTAAATGGATTTTCACACATTGTCACGATAATCCACGTCAAATGCATCATTTACACAATTTAATAAAGAATGAATATGAAGGATCATTCCCCATGCATGCTGATAATCCACATAGATAAAAGTTATTCCAATGTAATAATAAAGAATGGAATATGAGAAGAATTCACCATGCATGTGATAGACCGCAAAAGACAAAGTTATTCTCAATGTAATAATAAAGAATGGAACCGGTCATGCCAGAATCCAGACAAACAGGATATTCCAATGTAATAATAAAGAATGGAACCAGTAATGCTTAATCCGCACAGCATGTGATATTCTAATGTAATAATTAAGAATGGAATAACAACAGAATTCACCGTGCATGCAATAGACCGCATGCATAAAAGTTATTCCAATGTAATAATAAAGAATGGAATATCGGAAAATTTCACCATGTATACGGTATTTTGATGTATAAAAGTTATTCCAACATAATAATAAAGAATGGAATAACGGTCCTTACAGTATTGAAAGAAAATAACTCTCTTTATGAATACGAAAGAATAATACCCTTACCTCAAAAGAAGATCGGATCTTTGGAATAGTGAGGTAGCGAATTCTCTTCTTCTTTCTCTCTATAATTTCTCTCTATAATAATTGCTCTATAGCTTTAGTGAATTGGTGAAAATAATGAAGGAATGAGCTTCTATTTATAGGAAAATATAGTTTCGATAATTGCACGTTTTGGGGCTCGAAATATTACAAATATAATACCTTCTCTTTTTCTTCATTTTTAATTTAGTCCCGCAAGTATTATCAAACTTGCACCATCTCCCTAATAGTAAATCATGTGAATCAATAGTTCTAGACATGTGAAAATACGAATTACAATTATAGTACCTCCATCTATACCTCTATTTTTAACTTAGTCATGCAAGTATTATCAATCTTGCACCACCTCCCTAATAGTACAAGAATGTGAATCAATAGTACACACATGTGAACAAATAGTTATAATCATGTGAATTAATAGCAATTAATTCCTCATTTATCCCAATTGAATTACCCGATTGATCAATATAACTTTCGGACATCAATTATTATCGAAATAAATGTCAATTTCCACTAACACTAATAATTCCCACACAATGGAACTATCAATTTCATCTTTAATCAACACAAAATTATTCATCATTAATATTATAATTCACAATATTTAACAACCTGTGTCGTTCCTCAGAAAGAGGGGCTTTCAGATAAGATTTCTCTTATATTGGCGATTAGGTGACCAAACCTCTCCTCGATGTAACTTCTAGACATTATCAATATTGCAAATAATAATATGAATAACTTTGCCGTCTCAATTATTGATTTAATAATATAACATATTATGCAGTTGATACTGTGACAATAATTAAATCAATAATATGAGAGATATGATGTAACAATTACTGTAGCAATAATTGAGTATAACTGAGTGACTTCTTACGTAAGCATTAATAATCAATACCATGTGCTACTATGCTACCACGCGTATTATTGTACTTTTACTACTGGGTAGTTCAATAGTTTTAACGGTAACACTTTCGCCGTTATAAAAAGATAATGCTGTCGTTTTCTTACTACGACAATACATCCGTTATAGGGTCCACCAATGATTATGCCGTCGTACGGATATTCCCTGATAAAATGAATATTCCCCGACCAATCGAATATTATATAACAACTTGCGTACTTTGCAAAATTTATAAATATTACCCACAACTATAACATTATATCAAATCCACACCATAATATTCAAAAAAAATATTTCGAGAAATTTAAATCTTTATTCATAAAATTTGGGGTCTCACACTAGAACTTGGAGGGGAGAGACAGGTAAATCATTCGCTAGTATGACCTACCTAAGCTTATTTTTTATTTAATTGGTCTGTCAGAATATAGGGGTATTATGTGGTATGTCAATTAACTTTTATTTTGTGGCAGTATTTGAAAATAGCATCTGAAAATGTTGAGATAAGCAATGGAGCACAGGAGACTGTTGAGTCACAACAGATCAATAACAAGGATAATGTGCATTAAGAAGGCAACAATCCTCATGTAAACAACAACACCGACCAAATGATGAACGATGGGATTTTCAGAGGCTTTCTGAAATTCATGCAACATCAGGCGAGATAGACTCCTGTGCAAAATACAGGTGGAAATACTGGCAACTCTCAGATGGTCACCGCTAAGCAGTTCAAGGAGCTGGGACCACCAGAGTTTTTGGAAAAGCCAGAACCACTTAAGGCGGAGACGTGGATAAAGCAGTTCACTAAGATATTTGATGTCTTGGGATGCTCCGAGGAGCAAAAGGGTCCCTTTTCCACCTTCATATTGTGAGGAGAGGCAGATTACTGGTGGGAATCTGTAAAGCGTATGCAGCCTATCGCACTAAAGATGTCTTGGGAGAAGTTCCAAGAACTATTCAACGACAAGTACTTTCCCGAAAGTATTCGTCACATGAAGGAGGTGGAATTTATCAAGCTGGAATAAAACAATATGAACGTGTCGCAGTACGAGGCTAAGTTTGCCGAGTTATCCCGGTTTGCATCCCATTTGGTTGATAATGAGGAGAGAATGACGCGAATGTTTCTGCAAGGTTGGAAACCCGAAATATGTTAATACTTCATTTCTCATAAACTGTGTTTGTATTCAGATGTTGTAAATAGGGCTCAATTATTGGAGCGCGATAATGAGTAAACACAACCAAGAGAGAGCAGCCGACAAAACGATAATACCAGTGGTAGTAGTCATCGAAGCAGTGACAACAAACATGGAGGGAATCAACATGCCAGAAATGGTAACCACTTTGGTGATAATCATGGCCAAAATAATAGAAGTGGAAATTTCAAGAAGAGAAGGTTCAATAATGATGGAAAGATAATAGCACCAACACCCGTTTTCAAGGAAGGAGAATGACCACCGATCATATGCTTCAAATGTTGAGGGGAGGGACACATCAGTCCAAACTGCACAATGTAGTCCAAAATATGTTATAATTGTGGAAGAAAAGGTCACCTAACCCAATTTTGTCGTGTAGTGAAGACAAGTCCAGCTGGGACGGACGCACCAAAGGTCGTCCCAGAGAAGTCAAAGCCGGTAATTCAAGGGAAAGCGTTTGTCGTATCCTTCCAAAAAGCAAGGAACCCGAATGAAGTCATCACGGGTAAGCTAATCATAAATTCTAGCGAAGTTTATACCTTATTTAATACCGGTTCTACTCATTCTTTTATTTCTTCGACTTGCGCTCAACGTTTAAATTTAACTCCGAAGAAATTAAAATTTGACTTATCTATTAAAACTCTGTTGGGAGAAACCTTTATTACATCCACTGTTTATAAGTCTTATTTGATTCAAATCGGCACCCGCACGTTACTTATCGGTCTTATCTCTTCAAAAATACTTTCATTCGATGTGATTTTAGAAATTAATTGATTAACTACTCATCATGCTAAAATTGATTGTTTTTGTAAGGTTGTTAGCTTTCATATTCCTAACCAACCTATTATGCGAATTTAAGCAACCAAACCATTAAAGTCAATCATTGTCATATCAAGCCATAAAGCCATTCGTTTATTGAAAAACGGATGTCAAGCTTTCTTAGCCCATGTCCCAGATTTAAATAGAAATACGTCAACTTTGAATGATATTTCTATTGTTAATAAATTTCCTGACGTATTTCCTGAAGAACTTCCTGGCCTACCCCAGAGCGTGAAATTAAATTTTGTATCAACCTTGAACTCGGTACAAAACCCATTTCCAAAGCCCCATATCGAATGGCTCCTATTGAACTTCAGGAGTTAAAACCCCAACTGCGGGAATTGTTAGACATTGGTTTCATTCATCCTAGTACGTCTCCTTGGGGTGCTCCTATTTTATTTATAAAGAAGAAAGATGAAAGTATGCGACTTTGTATTGATTATCGGGAGTTGAATCATGTCACCATCAAAAATAGGTACCCGTTGCCTCGCATTGATGACCTGTTTGACCAGTTACAAGGCGCTAAATTCTTTTCAAAGATCGATCTCCGTTCCGGATATCATCAGTTAAAGATTAAAACTTATGACATTCCAAAGACTACTTTCAGAACTTGGTACGGGCATTACGAATTCTTAGTCATGTCTTCTGGATTGACTAATGCTTTTGCTGCCTTCATGGATATGATGAACCGAGTATTCAAGGAATATTTGGATCATTTTGTAGTTGTCTTTATTGATGACATTGTCATATACTCCAAAAGCCGTGAAGATCATGAGCAACACTTGAGGTTGATACTCCAAAAGCTTTGTGAGAACAAGTTATATGCCAAGTTGAAGAAATTTGAGTTCTGGCTTGAGGAAATAGCATTCCTTGGGCACATGATATCAAAACACAAAATATCTATTGACCCAACAAAGATTAAAGCAATACAAACCTGGGAGCAACCTAAGTCAATGACCAAAGTACGTAGCTTTTTGGGCTTGGCTGGTTATTATCAGAGATTCGTGGAAGGATTTTCTTAAATCGCTACTCCATTAACTTATCTGACTCGAAAAGATACAAAATTCAGTTGGAGCGAGGAATGTGAGAAGAGTTTTCAAGAACTCTAGAGGAGACTCATTTCAGCATCTATTCTGACAATACCATCTGGCTCGGAGGGATTTGTCATCTACAGTGATGCTTCAGGCAGAGGGTTAGGATGTGTTCTCATGCAACATGGGAAAGTTATAGCCTATGCCTAACAATAACTCAAAGAATATGAGAGGAAATATCCTACTCATGATCTAGAGTTGGCAGCAGTCGTTTTTGCGATTAAAATCTGGAGGCATTACCTGTATGGGGAGAAAGTGGAGATCTATACGGATCATAAAAGCCTTAAATATTTCTTCACCCAAAAGGAACTAAACATGCGAAAACGATGTTGGCTCGATCTGTTGAAAGATTATGATCATACCATTCAATACCATCTTGAAAAAGTGAATGTGGTAGCTGACGCATTGAGTAGAAGATCATATGCGAGTACAAGTGTGATATCATCAACGCAAAGGCCTATTTGGTATGACTTACAAAGGATGGAGATAGAGATAAAGACTCCAGGGACCCACGTGATGATGCCAAATATATGAGTAGAACTGACTTTAATTGATAAAGTTAAAGCTGCTCAAGCTACGGACCCGGAGCTAATGCGTATGAAGAAGAAAGTGCAAGAAGGTGCTATTCCGGAAGTAAGAATCGATGAAGAATGAATACTTCGAGTCAACTTCAGACTATGTGTTCCTAACAAACCTGATTTAAAGTATAAAATCATGATGGAGGTGCATAATACACCGTTTAAAATCCATCCAGGGAGTACCAAAATGTATCATGATCTTCGACATACATTTTGGTGGAGCAATATGAAGAGAGAGGTAGCATAGTTTATCTCAAGGTGTTTAACTTGTCAATGTGTCAAGGCAAAGCATCAAGAACCAAAAGGTCCATTATAACCACTTAAAATTCCAAAATGGAAGTGGGAGCGCATTAACATGGATTTTGTTACTGGTCTTCCCAAGGTTTCTCAAGGCATAGATGTAATTTGGGTCATTGTTGGTAGATTAACCAAGTCTGCTCATTTCTCACCTATACGAGAAACTTATTCACTTGAATGTCTTGCTCGTATATACATAAATGATATTATAAGACTACATGGTATGCCAGTATCCATAGTTTTTGATCGAGACCCAAGATTCACTTCACGATTTTGGGTTAGTTTGCAAAAAAGCTATGGGCACGCGGATTTACATTTAAGTTGGCATATCATCCTCAAACGGATGGGCGAATGGAGAAGACTATTCAAACTCTTGAAGATCTATTAAGACTCTGTGTCCTTGACTTTAAAGGAAGTTGGGACAAGTTCTTTCCATTAGTAGAATTCTCCTACAACAACAGTTATCAAGTAAGTATAGGCATGGCTCCATTCGAGGCGTTGTATGGATGCAAGTGTTGTTCTCCAGCATGCTGGGACGAGGTGGGTGAAGCAACGTTGTTGGGACCAAATTTGGTATGCATAACTACGAAAAAGATTTAAATGATCCGGCAAAGTATAAAAACCTCACAAGATCGACAAAAGAGTTATGCTGATCTTCATCGAAGGGACGTAGAATTCAATGTTGGTGATCATGTGTTGTTACGTGTTGCTCCATGGAAGGGAGTTACGAGATTTGGAAAGAGAGGAAAGCTCAATCCTCGATTCATTGGTCCATTTGAAATCCTCGATCGAGTAGGAACTGTGGCCTATAGACTCGCCTTACCGCCAAGTATGTCTCGTGTTCATAACGTTTTTCATATATCTATGTTACGTAAATATGTGGAAGACCCGAACCACATTATTGATTTAGAACTGGACAAAATAACGGAAGATTCAACGTATGAAGAGGTACCTGTTAAAATCTTAGATAAGAAGGAACATATTCTACGCTCCAAGGTTATACCTCAAGTCAAAGTTTTGTGGAGAAACCACGATGTTGAGGAAATGACCTGGGAGTTAGAATGTGAAATGAAATCAAGGTATCCTTACCTCTTCTTCATACCAGGTACGTACACCAATTTCGAGGGCAAAATTTCATAAGAAGGGGAGGTTGTAAGACCCCAACTTTTATGAATAAAAATGATTTTTTCTCTAAATATAATTTTTGAATATTAAGGTGTGAATTTTTTATAATATTATAGTTGTGGGTAATATTTACAAATTTTGCAAAGTATGTAAGTTGTTATAAAATATTTGATTGGTCGGGGAATATTCGTACGACGACACAATCATTGGTGGACCCCACAACGGAAGTATTGTCGGAGTTAGAAAACGACAGAATTATCTTTTTATAAATAATGGCGAAAGTTGTACCATTAACTGTTGAAATACCCGGTGATATAAGTACAGTAATATGCGTGGTTGCATAGTAGCACACGGTATTTGATGCTTACATAAGAAGTCACTCAGTTATAATAAATTATTGCTACACTAATTGCTGCATAGTATCTCACATTATTTGATTATATTATTGTCACAATATCATCTGTACAATATTTTATTTTATTAAATCAACAATTAAGATAACAAGTTATTCATATTATTATTTGCATTATTGACAATGTCTAGAAAGTTCTGTCGAGGAAAGGGGTTTGGTCACCTAATTGCGCGCCAATATGGAGAAATCCTTATCGAAATGCCCCCTCTTTCCTCGGAATGATCTGGTTGTTAATATTGCAAGTTATATTATTGATGAATAAATATTGTTAAAAATATTGAGGGGATTTTATGAGGTATTTGTTGTAAGTTTAGTGTATTATATGGACCCCCACTTACCCATTTTTCAAAACTATTGGTAGAAGTTATCTAGGTTTTTATTATATATATATATATATATATATATATATATATATAATGATAATACACATTCCACCGTTAATCCACCCGTGATCCCACCCCCACCCATTTCATTTAATGGACTAACGGTGGAATGTGTATTCTTATATATATATATATATATATATATATATAATAGAATATATTATATTTTATTATGCATAGTATTTGCATAGTATTTGCATAGTAAATCAGAAAAATTATTCGGCCGAAGGATTCGGCACCCGTGATTCCTACCGTTGGTCCGTGAATTTTTTTTCTAAATAGTATCCTTCCATTCTCCTATAAATAGGATGCTTAGTTTAGAATTGAAAATCACACCAGAATCAGAAAATTCTTCTTCTATAATATTGAGCATATTTTTTTAGAGTTTAAGGAAGTTTTGATCATATCCCCGCTATACCTATTGGAATACTCTTCTATTTAAGGTAAGGGATATTATTTTTGTTCAATATTCATATGAAATAATATTTTCTTCCATACTCTGTAGTATGTGAGTAATATTATTTCGTTTCAAATTCTGAATTCTACACACATTTTGTTAAAGTATGGCTTCTATACTCCGTGAAATTAGTAGAATATCCTTCAAATTTATACTTCATCTAGTATCTTTTCACGAAAATATTTTTTTGAACATTCTTGCTAAAGTTTAATTTTTTTATGCCGGAGTACTATTCACGGTGTACTATTCACTAAGGTACTATTCACTTGGGGTACTACCCATGACAAAAATTGATTTCTTTTCGATCCAAATTATTTTTTATACAATATTATTCTTGAATTTTACTCCACAAAGCAGTATCATGTTGACAATTTGGACATTACTGAATTATGGATAAATTAAATTATAAATATTTAAAATTTATCCTTTGTTTTCATATAATTGAATTCTTATATCATTGTCATCATCCTCATGCTTATATTTTGATGAAAGTCATCTTTGGCCTGTAGTGCATAGATGGACTGTTGATTGGTATGATTATGACCAGGGATCATTCGATATAATCATGACCTTTAATGTTACAGATGATGTGGTAAAAGTCCTCATTGGCCCGTAGTGCATTGATGGATAGTTGTTAGCATGATCATGACCATTGGTGATAACACAAATATCCTTGGCCCGTAGTGCATGAATAATTCGTGGACGTGATACTAATGAATATCCTTGGCCCGTAATGCATGGATAATTCAGTGATGTGGAATATTTAGTGAGCTGAGTCTCAGTAATAAAATTGATGATAAACTTTTTACATCATAGAAAATAGTAAATATCATGCTCTACTTGACTCTTCTAATGGATTGTTTGTTCCGTTAGCTGTAGTTAAAATTAAAGTTTATTATATTTTATCGGTTTAACTGTGACACCCCCAAATCCGGGTATCTTCTAACCCGACGGATGGTGCTACACGGTACTACCATTCACACACACATTCAATTGAAAAACCTCAAAATAACGGATATGTCTTCTATATATATTCAAAATAATATTAATATTCTCCAGGTTCTTTCTAACCATTACATTTGTTCTTGTCATAATTTCAAATATATTACAACATTAAACCTATACTATTACATTGACAGTTCAACGTTCTGCCTTAGCCTTTCCTTTATCCTTAGAGGATCCTTCAGGACGTTCAATCTTAGCTGCATTCATATGGGTCAAGCAAGAGTGAGCATAACTAGCTCAGCAAGTATGATAATTCCAATAAACATCATGCTTGAAACATAGGAATCATATATTTCAATAACTGGATAATAGTTATGAAGTACTATTGATAATTCAAAATATCACTTCTTTTCATTCAAAACGTTTTACAACAACAATATTCAGTAAAACATCAATTCCGGTCCAAGTCCTTGAGCATTTCATACTTTCTTTGAAAAGGACATCCCGGCACTAAGTCTGTAAGTCTGGCATTTCTTACTTGCACATCTAGGTGATCAACCTATAGTACTCTATATTGATCAACACTACATTCATTAAACGTATGTACGTTTAAGTTATGGCAACCTCACGTGCCTGTCATTTGACTACAAAACATTTTAGCATACTCAGTCTTCATTTGAAAACCACACCAATATAACTTGGTAAAACATTAACCATACATGGATAGATTGTAAGAAATCCAACATATCATAAGTCTAACCGAAAGAATTGGCTTTGACTTCATCATATAACAATTCATGTGTAAGAATACATGAACCACAAAGCTTGTCCAGATTGAACTGAAATAAGGGTTAGAATACTTTCCTTTAGTGTCTGCTACAGTTATAACACGTACACTTTAAGTCTTTAAGTCTCTACAGTAGATGATAACATCAAATAACACATTAGGTCATGAATAACATACATAGTTCCTAAAGAACCTTACCCTTCTTCTTAATCTAATTTCATATTAGATTTGTTATTATTGGTTCCAGCTTTCTATTATGTCGTTCTTACGTTCACATACAATTGACTTACTTCCACCCTAAATGATCATACTTAAGGTTTAAACATGTCTTAACAATGTTTCATTAAGTTTCTTAGTTTATTGTGAATCAATTACCATTCATGCTATACTTATAAACTTTCTTCATTGTCTAAACCCTAAGACACGCTGTATGTGCTTCGATTTTACTACTCGATCCACGCCACAAGACGACTCGTTAGTAGGTTTTCCCTAGTTTCTTTATTTGCGGTACCAACTTCAAAGATACCAATGGGCCTGACGCCGGTCAACTCGAAAGATAGTACACCTCGAAAATTTTTACAGATTTTTATTTTTATGAAACTGTCGGGCTCGTAACTTCCTCGTTATAAGTCCGAATTGTCTTGTTCAAGAGCCTATAGTTCACAAATCACATACTCTATTTGTTCATAAAAGAATTATATCTATTTGACTTCATTAACGAAAAATTGACCTATTAATCCATTTTTAACAAAAACGATAAACGTTTGTGAACGTTCAACGCTCGTTTCTTCGTTCTAAGTCGGAATCCAGTCATTTTTGAGTCCGCAACTCTATAATGCCAAATAAGACTTGTCACCATCGAAAACCAACATTTCCGAGTTCAAACACAAAATCTGACTTCCAATCCGAGAATTTAACGAATTCAACGTTTATCGTCCAATCGTGTGAATTCTGGTAAAATTTTGTTACTAACGATTTGTTCATCAATCCAAATGGATTTAATTCATTAAATAGACATCTCAACCTACATATTACAACAACTTATTTTTAAATTAGGTTATGGCTTATTCCTCATAGGTTCATAAGTTAACAAATTATAATTTACAAGATTTCATTCCTTATGACTTATTATTGGTTTAAGTCCTTTAAGCAACATTCTTACATCTTATTAATCATACTAACTTCATATGACAAGCTCATCATTGCTCATCATAAGTTCATAACTTATTTAGGTTTATCTTACTTATTCATGACTTATTCGGCTTAAGTCCATTGCTTATTCACTTCTTATGATTTCTTAGCATACATGACCGTCACTTCTCTATCAAGCTATTATGGTAGAGATAGAAGATTAATGGTATAGGATCAATTACCTTTGATGACTAGATTTCTTCTTCTTGGAAATCAAACAATGGAAGTTTTAGCTTATTTGTGCTTATTCTCTCTAACAATTAAGTTGCTTAGCTTGGATGAAAATAAACAATCCAATAAATGAACTTTAAGCTTGCTATTTATAGGACTTCCAATGTTAGGGCATAATGGACATTAGGTCATCCCACCTCCTTAACAAACCTCCTTACTATTCATTACTTAATCCCTAAGTTTACTTGCTAACCACAACTTTTGCTTGGTCATTAAACTTATTTCTTGATCACCACAACAATTTTCTAATGCTTGGGCACCAAGATCACCCATGGGTTGCCCCATGAATCTAGCTTTACCCATTGGATCATTACATTGGGCTTCGGTTTAATTACATAGCTTATTCTTGTGGGCTTGCATTAGTTTATTTTGGGCTTCACATTAACCACCTCTTGGGCTTACACCTTAATGTTTATTGAACTATTCAATTGTTTACACAATCCTACTAGTACATGTCATTTAATTAAAAACCTTATAAAATATATTATACGTATAATTCTCATATTCTAACTCGTATACTAATTTATAATATACGGAATACCATCATTTCATATACTCGTATAATAATATGTATCATACTCGTATACACTACCTCCCACAATACATACGTATCATACGATCTTTACATTATCTTCTTAACACTTGATATTCCTAACGTTCTCTAATTAAGTCATATGCGAAATATTACGTTTTCCATACTTAGATTATTATTACATAATCCATCTCACCTTGATATTATAACGTTACGTATTTCTCGGAAGTTCAAAAATAATTCCCGAGCAGAAATCGATGAATAGTATTTTTCAGAAAATTTCTCGAAAAACTTTTATTTTCATCTTGGAAATTCAAATACTTTAATTCCTTTACGTAGTTAAAATACTATGACTTTCTAACGTTTCTAGGTTATAGAACGACATTCATCTTACTAACACATAATAATAACAAATAATATTATTTTATTCATTATAAAAGTATTTACAAAAGGTTTTATTTTTCGGGACGTTAAACTCTCTCCCCTATAAGGATTTTGTCCCCAGAATCTCGCTAAAAAAAATTACACAAACAAATAAGGGTAATTCTTTTTCATTTTTTCATCAAGTTCCCACGTTGCTTCTTCTGCATCATGGTTCTTCCACAACACCTTCACGGAAGGTATGACTTTGTTCCGCAGAACTTGTTCTTTTCTATCGATGATTTGAATTAGCGTCTCTTCGTATGTTAAATCTTTCTCAATATGAATAGGCTCATACTCTATTACATGCTTATAATCCGGCTTATAAGGACGCAATACCGATACGTGAAACACGTTATGTATTCGTTCTAGGTCTGGAGGTAACGCTACCATATAAGCTACCTCACCTACCCATTTTAACACTTCAAAAGGTCCTATAAACCTTGGACTTAACTTTCCCTTCTTTCCAAAGCGTATCTTTCTTTTCTAGGGAGATACCTTTAGAAATTCGTAAGAGCCTACTTCAAATTCCCTATTTTCTCGATGCGAGTCTGTAAATTTCTTCTGTCTCTCTTGAGCTGCTATTAGACGCATTTTGTATCAACTTCACCACATCCGCTGTTTGCTGCACCAATTCTGGCCCTAGCATTCGGCGTTCTCCCACTTTGTCCCAACACAATGGTGTTCTGCATTTTCTTCCATACAAAGCTTCATAAGGCGGCATACCTATTCTTACATGGTAACTATTATTATATGCAAACTCTACTAATGGTAGATGATCATCTCAATTATCCTTGAAATCCATGATGCAAGATCTTAACATATCTTCTAACGTCTGAATTATTCTCTCGCTCTGCCCTTCAGTTTGTGGATGATACGTCGTACTCAACTTCAATTGTGTTCCCAACTACTCCTGCAGACTTCTTTAGAAGTTCGATGTGAATCGTGGATCACGATCTGACACAATCGATACTGGTACTCCATGTCTGGAAATTATATCATTAACATAAAGTTTAGCTAACTGGTCCAAGTTATACTTGACTCTAATTGGCAAAAAGTGAGCCAACTTCGTCAACCGGTCCACTATTACCCAAATCGCATCGTACCCTTTTGTTGTAGTCGGAAGTCCCACCACAAAGTCCATTGTGATATTTTCCCACTTCTGCTCCAGAATTTCCAATGACTGTAATAAGCCACTTGGTTGTTGATGTTCGGCCTTAACTTTCTGACAAGTCAAGCACGTACTCACATACTCAGCTACCTCTCTCTTCATGTTCGGCCACCAAAAACTCTGTCGAAGATCTTAATACATCTTAGTACTCCCATGATGAATCGAGAACCTCGAACTATGAGCCTTTTGTAACATTTGCTCCTTTAATTTTGTCTCATTTGAAACCCAAATTCTTCCCTCAAATCTTAATAACCCCTCGTTATCAAGACTGTACTTAATATCTTTTTCATTGGTTAACCGCTCCTTTATCCGGTCACACTCATCAGTTTTGAGCTGCACCTTCTTGACTCTCTCTACAATGGTAGATTGAATCTCTGTTGCAAACAGTATCTTCCCTAATTCACTCGGCAACTTCACTTCTATTTCCATCCTAGCCATCTCTGTTATTAACTCACTTTGAACTGTTAACATAGACAACTTTTCCCGACCCTTCCTACTTAAGGCAACGGCAACTACATTGGCTATTCTAGGGTGATACAGGATTTCATAGTCGTAATCCTTTATCAATTCTAGCCATCTTCTCTGTCTCATATTCAACTCCTTTTACGTGAAGATATATTTTAGACTCTTGTGGTCCGTGTATATCTCACATTTCTCTCCATAAAGATAATGTCTCCATATCTTTAAAGCAAAAACTACTGCGGCCAGTTCCAGATGATGAGTAGGGTAAACTTTCTCATAATCCTTCAACTGCCTTGATGCATACGCACTGACCTTGCCATGTTGCATGAGCACGCAACCAAGTCCTCTACGCGAAGCATCGCTATACACTACGAAATTTCCTGTGTCATCGGGTAATGACAAAATAGGCGCTTCACTCAATCTCTTCTTCAGTTCTTGAAAATTGTCTTCGCATTTATTCGTCCACACGTATTTCACCGTCTTCCTTGTTAAACTAGTCAACGGAGTAGCTATCTTCGAAAAATCCTAGATAAATCTTCGATAGTATCCGGCTAACCCTAGGAAACTCCGCACCTCAGTCGGCGTTTTTGG
This sequence comes from Panax quinquefolius, assembly GCA_020205615.1. NCBI lineage: Eukaryota > Viridiplantae > Streptophyta > Magnoliopsida > Apiales > Araliaceae > Panax > Panax quinquefolius. The sequence goes on along the minus strand of CM035154.1, from coordinate 100,055,406 downwards.
TTGTTCCCAATTCATCACGGCCTCCACCTTCGCTGGATCTACTGAAATCCCTTCATGGTCAATAACATGACCTAAAAATTGTACCCTTTCCAACCAAAATTCACACTAAGTGAACTTCACATACAACTTCTCCTTCCTTAGTGTCTCCAACACTATTCTTAGGTGTTCAGCATGATCTTCTGGCGTCTTAGAATAGACTAAAATATCATCGATAAACACCACGACGGACTTGTCTAAATATTGCCTGAACACTCTGTTCATCATATCCATAAATACAGATGGTGCATTAGTTAACCCAAATGACATCACCAGAAACTCGTAATGACCATAACGAGTCCTGAATGTCGTCTTTGGTATATCCTCCTTCCTAACTTTTACCTAGTGATACCCCGTCCATAAATCTATTTTAGAAAAATGCTTAGCCCCTTTCAATTGATCAAAAAGATCATCGATCCTGGGCAATGGGTATTTATTCTTTATCGTCAACTTGTTCAATTCTCTGTAGTCAATACAAAGTCTTAATGATCCATCCTTCTTTTTGACAAATAGTACCGGTGCTCCCCACGGTGAAACACTTGGTTGAATGTACTTCCTATCCAACAGTTCTTGTAACTGCACCATCAACTGCTTTATCTCCACTGGAGCCATACGATACGGTGCCCTGGAAACTGGTGTCGCTCCTGGCATAATGTTTATTACAAATTCGGTCTCCCTATCCAGTGAAAGACCCGGCAACTCACTCAGAAATACATCCGCAAATTCTCTAACTATAGGTATTTATTCCATGGTTGCTACCACTCTCTGGGTATCAACAACATGGCACAGATAACCTACACATCCCTTCCTCAATAATTTCCTAGTTTGTGTCATGGTTAGACAACACGAACGTCCCGGTGATCTATTCCCATAAAATACTATCTGAGGTTGTTTTAACGTTCTAATATTCATACATTTCTTCTGACAATCTATAATTGCCCCATGGTTAACCAACCAATCCATTCCAAGAATTACATCGGATTCTCCTAACTTTATCGGTATCAAATCTACTGATAATTTACACCCCCGTATATCTACGCAACAACTCCTATGAATATCTTCAACAGGAATTATCTCTTCATTTGCTACCTTAAAATTTAAAGGTATAGGCAACTTTTCAGGAAGTAATCCTAATCGTTTAGCAAAATCACATGCTATAAACGAATAAGTAGCACCTGAATCAAACAGCACGTAAGCATTTATGTCGTAGATCAGAATAATACCTACGATTCGTCCCCCCGATGCAAATTGCATCTTGGTATCATGTTAAAGGTACGGACCATCGCCTACACAGGTTGTATTTGGACCACTAATAGCTAACTTACCGCTATTAGTGCCCCGATTCCCGTCTGTCCCCTTCTTTGGGCAGTTCTTTGCCATGTGGTCAGTTAACCCACACACAAAGCATCTGTGGTTTTTCTTCGGACTTGGACAATTTGGCGAAATGTGCCCCTCCTGTCCATAATTGTAGCATACGGCCTTCCCTTTGAGACAGACCCCTAAATGAGTCTTCCCACAGGTTTTGTAGGCCTCCATTCTCGTCTTTGAATCTCCTTGCTTCACTCCGGTATTCTGAGAGTTGAACACTTTTCTCTTCTGTCCCTCGCCACTCCCACTGGCTCCTTCTATTTTTACTCCCCCATCAACCTTCCCCTTATTCTTCTTATCTTTGTGGTACTGACTTAGAGCCTCGCTACCACCTTCGGCGATTATCGCCTTCTCTAAAATGGTTCCAAACGAAGTACTTTGGAACACAGAAATACGGTTATAGAGCCAGAGTTTCAAGCCCTACTCGAACCGTCGAGCTTTCCTAACCTTGGTATCCACTTGATATGGAGCAAACCTTGCCAGTTCATTAAACTTGGCAGCATATTGGGGAACCTTCATGTCCCCTTGCTTCAAATCCAAAAACCGCATCTCCATCCTTCCCTACATACTAGTGGGAAAGTAGTTCTCAAAGAATATCTCCTTGAACCTTACCCATGTAACATTCTCAATATCAGCTCTGGCCTGGTTGTCCTCCCACCAAAAGTTGGCCTCTCCCTTCATCATGTAGGTTGCAATGGCAACCTTCTGGCCCTTATCGACATTTGCTATAACAAGTGCCTTCTCGATTTCCTTCACCCACGTTTGGGCTTCGATAGGGTCCGTAGTTCCTTTGAACTCCAGTGGACCGACACTTTTAAAATCCTTGAAGGTAGTAGCTCATGCTACTCCCAGATTTACGGGGATATTAGCCCCATTTCTATTAAACGTGGCTGTTAATAAATTAACAAATTCCTGCATTGGGTTAACCGGACCTTCTTCTGGTTGATTTACGTTAGTGTCTTGGTTTCGTTGCCCTCTTCTTGGCGGCATTTTGCTGTTACAACAAACAACACATTTCGTTATTATTCCCTTCTTATTAGTTAGTTATTATTCAAGATTAAGCAATAACTTCAACATCCATTACTCAATATGTTCCACAAAAGGCTTATATTGATTAATTCATTGTAGTATAATACTACATCATTTCATTACACAGCCTAAGCTGATTACATTACTATCCCGCTATTGCTTTCCAAAAATTGGGATTTACAAAAGACTAACCTTTGTTATACAAAAGAGGGTTTTACGTCACTACTAGGTACACAATATTTACATACCTACACTACTCTATCCACTAATAGATTACATCTGCCTCGATGCATTATCAAAATCCGCTTTGGCAAGACCGGCGATAATATCACGGCTGATAGTATGTCGTGTCTGCCCTACCTCTATGGGATAGCCAGCTACCTGCTGTTGGAAGTCCACATGAGAACTCCTATGAATATAGGACATTCTCCTTATCTTCTGCTTTTGGTCTTTAGCTCCTCCTTGAGCTCAAAAACCTCATGCTTTAGCTCATGGACCTTGTCCTTGGCTAAAACCCGTTCATCATGTTCCTGTTCCCACATCGACTCCATATCTGTCTTATCCGCTATGAGAGCCTGGAGCTCTACTTTTAGCTCCTTAACCTTCTGACAGTAATGGATGTTTCTATCCAACACTAACATAAAAAGTGGCATCATTGACTCCCCCGGAGCCATCTCTACTGCTATTGCTACGGGGTTGAAGGGAACTACCTCCACCTCCTCTTCTATCATACTGTCGAATACCGACATAAGATCAAGATCCTCTGAGTCTCCAGACTCAATCACTACTATCTCTGCTTCCTCTGCTATAGGGTTCGGTATAACCTCTATCTGGTTAACCGATTCTTCCCTAACTGCCTGAACATCTCTATGTATTCCATTTACACCTGACATCTACACAAAATAATTAAGTTGATTAGTACATGTCAGTATAATAATAAAAACACACAACATATACATAATGCATTTTTATAAGGTTATTTTCTTCTTTTACTTCTTTGACTTCTCTTAAGGTTATGAGTTAAGGTTTTTAATTCCCCCCTTAAGTTTTATAACCTAATGCTTTAATACTAACCTGTGACGCCCCCAAATTCGGGTATCTTCCAACCCAACAGATGGTGCTACACGGTACTACCATTCACACACACACACATTCAATTGAAAAATCTCAAAAGGACGAATATGTCTTCTATATATATTCAAAATAATATTAACATTCCTTAGGTTCTTTATAACCATTACATTTGTTTTTGTCATAACATTAAATATATTACAACATTAAACCTATACTATTACATTGACAGTTCAACGGTCTGCCTTAGCCTTTCCTTTATCCTTAGAGGATCCTTCAAGATGTTCAATCTTAGCTGTATTCATATGGTTCAAGCAAGAGTGAGCATAACTAGCTCAGAAAGTATGACAATTCCAATAAACAACATGCTTGAATTATAGGAATCGTATATCTTCAATAACTGAACAATAGTTATGAAGTACTATTGATAATTCAAAATAGCACTTCTTTTCATTCAAAACGTTTTACAACAACAATATTCAGTAAAACATCAATTCCGGTCCAAGACCTTGAGCATTTCATACTTTCTTTGAAAAAGACATCTCGGCACTAAGTTCGTAAGTTCAGCATTTCTTACGAGCACGTCTAGGTGATCAGCCTATAGTACTCTATGTTGATCAACACTACATTCATTAAACGTATGTATGTTTAAGTTGTGGCAACCTCACGTGCCTGTCGTTTGATGACAAAATTTTTTAGCATACTCAATCTTCATTTGAAAACTACACCAATATAACTTGGTAAAACATTAACCATACATGGATAGATTGTAAGAGATCCAACATATCATAAGTCTAGCCGAAAGAATTGGCTTTGACTTCATCATATAAAAATTCATGCGTAAGAATACATGAACCACAAAGCTTGTCCAGATTGAACTGAAACAAGGGTTAGAATACTTGCCTTTAGTGTCTGCTACAATTATAACACGTGCACTTTAAGTCATTAAGTCTCTACAGTAGATGATAACATCACATAACACATTAGGTCATGAATAACATACATAGTTCCTAAAGAACCTTACCCTTCTTCTCAATCTAATTTCATATTAGATTTTTTATTATTGGTTCCGGCTTTCTGTTACGTCGTTCTTACGTTCACATACAATTGACTTACTTTAACCCTAAATGATCATACTTAAGGTTTAAACATATCTTAACAATGTTTCATTAAGTTCCTTAGTTCATTGTAAATCAATTATCATTCATGCTATACTTATAAACTTTCTTCATTGTCTAAAACCCTAAAATTTGGCGTAGCTGGCGCTACTTTTTACTACTCGATCCACTGGTAGCGACTTCGTCGATGAGGGTTTTCCACGATTCAAGCGCCACTTAAGCACCAACTTTAGTACAATGGGTCGCGCTGCGGCGTCAAACTTCGATGAGGGTCATGAAAGATCCTCTCGGCATGCGCGGTGTTCATGGCGCCACCTATTTGGCCTTGAAAGGGTGGCGCCATGCCTGCCCACTCTGTGCACCAATTTTTTTTTACAGATTTTTATTTTTGTGAAACTCCTAGGCTCGTAACTTCCTCGTTATAAGTCCGAATTGGCTCGTTCAAGAGCCTATAGTTCACAAATCACATACTCTACATGTTCATACAAGAATTTTATCTATTTGACTTCATTAACGAAAAATTCACCTATTAATCCATTTTTAACGAAAATGATAAACGTTCGTGAACGTTCAACGCTCGTTTCTTCGTTCTAAGTTAGAATCCGGTCATTTTTAAGTCGGCAACTCTATAATCCTAAATAAGACTTGTCTCTATTGAAAACCAACATTTCCTAGGTCAAACACAAAATTCGACTTCCATTCCGAGAATTTCACGAATTCAATGTTTATCGTCCAATCGTGTGAATTCCGGCAAAACTTCATTACTAACGATTTGTTCATCAATCCAAATTGATTTAATTCATTAACTAGACATCTCAACCTACATATTACAACAACTTATCTTTAAATTAGGTTATGGCTTATTCCTCATAAGTTCATAACTTAACAAATTATAATTTACAAGATTTCATTCCTTGTGACTTATTATTGGTTTAAGTCCTATAAGCAACATTCTTACATCTTATCAATCATACTAACTTCATATTACAAGCTCGGCATTGCTCATCATAAGTTCATAATTTATTTTGGTTTATCTTACTTATTCATGACTTATTCGGCTTAAGTTCATTGCTTATTCACTTCTTATGAATGCTTAGCATACATGACCATCATTTCTCTATCAAGCTATTATGGTAGAGATAGAATACTAATGGTATAGGATCATTTACCTTTGATGACTAGCTTTCTTCTTCTTGGAAATTAAACAATGGAAGTTTTAGCTTATTTGTGCTTATTTTCTCTAACAATTAAGTTGCTTAGCTTGGATAAAAATTAACTATCCAACAAATGAACTTTAAGCTTGCTATTTATAGGACTTCCAATGTTAGGGAATAATGGACATTAGGTCATCCCACCTCCTTAACAAACCTCTTTACTATTCATTACTTAATCCCTAAGTTTACTTGCTAACCACAACTTTTGCTTGGTCATTACATTTGTTTCTTGATCACCACAACAATTATCTAATGCTTGGGCACCAAGATCACCCATGGGTTACCCCATGAATCTAGATTTACCCATTGAATCATTACATTAAGCTTAGATTTAATTACATAGCTTATTCTTGTGGGCTTGCATTAATTTGTTTTGGAATTCATATTAACCACCACTTTGGCTTACACCTTAATGTTTATTGAACTATTCAATTGTTTACACAATCCTACTAGTCCATGTCATTTAATTAAAAGCCTTATCAAATATATTATACGTATAATTCTCATATTCTAACTCGTATACTAATTCATAATATACGAAATACCATCATTTCATATACTCATATAATACTTCGTATCATACTCGTATACACTACCTCGCACAATACATACGTATCATACGATCTTTACATTATCTTCTTAACGCTTGATATTCCTAACGTTCTCTAATTAAGTCCGTATGCGAAATATTACATTTTCCATACTTAGATTATTATTACATAATCCATCTCACCTTGATATTTTAATGTTATGTATTTCTCGGAAGTTCAAAAATAATTCCCGAGCGAAAATCGATGAATAGTGTTTTTTAAAAAAATTCTCAGAAAACTTTTATTTTCGTCTTGGAAATTCAAACACTTTAATTCCTTTACGTAGTTAAAATACTACGACTTTCTGACGTTTCTAGGTTATAGAACGACATTCATCTTACTAACACATAATAATAACAAATAATATTATTTTATTCATTATAAAAGTATTTACAAAAGGTTTGATTTTCTGGGGCGTTACATTAACACTGTTGAAGGCTAACGATAATTTATTCTGCATTATCTTAGTCATAATATTTCTTACTTGGCTAGTTGAGCTCACCCTTTGCTTTTATTGTTCTCTTCAGGAAATGAGAACATAGTCGGGACTAGTCGGGGAAGGGAGTGATGGTCCGAGATAGTGGATATAGTAGTCCTCACTATTCTATGAAATAGTGTAATAATAATTGTAATGATGACTTTATTTGAGTTTGGATATTATATAGAAAACAATATTCGTGTTAAAACTCTCAGCTATATTTTGTCATATTTTACACTACAGTTGTATAATTAAATTTGTATTTGAATTATGTACCACGTATTTGGCGACTCAGGATGGGTGATGTATACCTATTTTGGGGGCGTCAAATAAATAGCTCTTTTTTTGCCCCTATCGCCTTTTTTTCCCAGCATGCAGCCCATGGCATTGCCATTGATTGACAGGTACATAAACAGGGGAACGTCATCCCTTGGAGGTACCAAGACAGAAGCTTTGACCAACTGCTCTTTGATGGAAAGGAAGGCTTTTTGACACTCTTCGTTCCATTTCATGGAGGAGTTCTTCCTTAACAACTTGAAGATGGGCTCACAGGTTGCTATGAGTTGGGAGATGAATCTGCTAATGAAGTTGATTCTTCATAAAAATCCACGTATTTCCCTCTTTGTCTGGGGCACGGGCATCTCAGTAATTGCTTGAATTTTGGTAGGATCCAGCTTAATGCCTTTCCGGCGCACTTGGCCAAATTTAGCTTCAAGTTATACTTGCGTAACCAGTTGAAAATCTTTTTGAGATGTTCTATGTGGTCTTCTTCCCTTTGGAATTTGACAATGATGTCATCCACATAGACTTATATCTCTTTGTGCATTAAATTATGGAAAAGAGCCATCATGGCTCTCTTATAGGTGGCATCGGCATTGATGAGGCCGAATGACAACCGTCTATAGCAAAAGGTTCCCCAAGGAGTGATGAATGTTGTCTTCTCTTGGTCCTCTTCAGCAACCATGATATGGTGGTACCCAGCAAAGTAGTCAACAAAGGAGTATATGCCATACTGTGTCGTATTGTCTATGAGTATGTGGATAAATGGTACCGGGAAGTTTTCTTTGAGACAAGCAATGTTCAAATCCCTGTAATCCACACATATTCGCACATTTCCTTCAGGTATAGGTATGGGAACTCTGTTGGATACCCATTTAGGATATGTTGATACCATGATGATGCCGACTTAAAATTATTTTACAATTTCTTCCTTGACTTTCAAACTTTGCGCAGGTTTCAATGGCCTGAGCTTTTGTTTGACTGGCTTGAATCTCTCTTTAATGGGCAGGTGATGAATGAAGATATCAGTTGACAAACCGATCATGTCTTTATGAGACCATGCAAACACATCCTGGAATTGGGTCAATAAAGCAACAATGTCATTCCTTTGGCTTAGGGTAAGGTTCATGCCAATCTAGATTTTTTTGGGTTTTCTGAGGTTCTGAGGTTGACGGAGGTGGTCTGATCAAGGTTTGGTTTGGGTTTATCTTCGACCCATTCTTTTATCTCCTCAGGCACCTCATAGTCCTCTTGCTCAATCTCCATCAAGTCAGAGTCCAACTTTACATCAAAGTTGTAGTCATTGTGAAGAATTGGCATTTCATCAGCAAGTTTAGACAAATCTAACTCTAGAGTCCTGAAAACAAAATACTTTCACTTAATATATGAAACTGTTTAAACATACAGAGTGTTAGCATGGCATGAAAAAAGTAACTGCTAATACTATGCAACAAAAGTAAGCAGTTAATGATATCTACAGGGCAGAGGGATTTTTTGCCCTTTTTACCCTTTTCGAAAAATGCAAGGATTGCTGCTCCAATTACCTAGGGTCAAGTTCTGATGGACAACTGTGATGAAGGGGCGATTATCATCCTCCTCCTCTTGGATTATGACTATGACATCTGAACAGTCATCATCTAGGATATCATTGTTCATACCCTCTGTATATACCAGAACATACATCTTTGATAACTGTCTCTTTATGTCTTATTTGTGCCTTTGATTCCTTTCCTCAATGTCTAGGTCTGGAATTAGGACTTTTTCCCACTAACCGGTCTGGGCTTAAGAAATAGCATACCTGCCACGGAGATAGGAATTTTCCTTAGAGACCGTACAAAATCTGTATCTATAGGTTTAGGCAATAGAATTGTAGATGAAGGAACTGGTGTATGCTTGTGCGTAGGGGTACTCATCGGTAAAAAATCGAACCGGTATCAAAAAAACCGAACCGGTACCGATCCGAAATTACCAAAAATACAAGAACCGAAACTGGTACCAAATTACCGGTTTCGGTACCGATTCGGTACAAAATTGGTACCGGTTTTTTCAGTTCAGTTTTTGATTTTATCACAAAAATACAATTCACAGTTGATGAGCTTCTTAAGACTGACACCTTGCTGGCTGGGATGCGAGCCATCTGGTAATTAATTCATTTGATATATATATATATATATATATATATATTAATATATATAGTTGCATGTATTTGATTCATTCATTCATACCCGAAATTTGATGGTTAAAGGGAGAAAATTTTCCTCATCTAATCACATTTCACAAATATGTACGTATACAACTCATTTTGCATGCACATAATATATTTGTGTAATAATTGTATCATCGAATTAGCATAATTTATGCTACAAATGTCATTTTGCTTCATTAATTAAAAATTACAAATCAAATTATTGAATTGTTAGCACTTTTATTTATATATAGTACATACGTGGTTTAATTTTGAAGTAATAGCTGTACGTATGTATGTACATATATATATATATATTTTGTGGGCATGCAGGTATGGACTTAATTTTGGGGAAAAAGTTCAAGGATAAGTATGGGCACTTGGGAGAGTCTTTTGGTCATGGGTCCATTTTAAGCGGACTAGTGGGTTTACCTAATGGTCGACCTCAGAGTCTCTGCTATAATCATCGATACGATGGTGTGACCCTCCCTGAGAGCTCTCACTGCCATGATAACTCGTATATCTAACTCATCCATGTACCGTGGCATGTAGACATACGACAGTACGCACAGTAGCAGTACATCCATTCGCCAAACGCCAATGATCCTTCAGTGTGGTAAAATCCCTGGAATGTCATGTATAACTATCCTCCGAGCCAAATCTATCAAATAGAAAACGCTGGGATATCACGTGGCCGGATGTGGTCTCATCCTGCACCACCCTACTCCTCAATCCAGTGAGGGTCATGAACTGCCGACTCATGTCTCTAATAACCATATGCACGCAAGGTCTGTCCAGTGGTAGCATCATCAAACGTGCATACTCCTCCAGAGTAAGAGTCAACTCCTGGGTCCCTAATCAGAAAACCTGCCTCGCTGATACCCAGTGCTCGAGCATGCCCTCCACAAATCATGTAGGAACCTGAAACATCAAGAGGGTCATAGTATGCTGTAACAGCTGATCTACAATCACCCTGTCTGATGGTGACATACTATCATACCACGATCGCATACTAGATGCCACCAATAATGGTGGGGTATGATCAATACGGCTAACTATCGAAGAAGACATCTGTACGGGCCGTGTCATAAGACCATCCAGGGGTCAATGTTGAATATCTCTGGACATACATACATATGCATAACATAATAACATGCATGATACAATAGATGGCAATATGATATAGGGAATGGAAAACTGTACATACATTCCTAAGTATATCCTCATCTAATACATCTCTGTACAGCTAAAATACAGGAAAATGGGGCAAAACTGCCCTACAACTAACAGTGGCCTACCAAAAGAGATATCGAGAATGGGGCAAAGACACCTAATGTCTAACAGAGGCCTATCAAAAGAAATAACGAGAATACATCAGAAGAAGATAATGGTGTCAATGTCTACATCATCAATCCTGTCCACCTGATGTAACTCCTCCAGAGTCACTGGATCTCTATCCACGGGGATGTCAGGCCTATACAAGGGAGGATCTGCACCGGCAAAACCATATGGGTCACCTGAGGGGCCAGCGCCAGAGTTAGAAGGATCAAAAGTATCTGCCTCTAAAGGATCTCTGCCCAAGTGCCGGATAAAGAAATGTGCCCGATCCAACTGCCGGGTCAAACTGTCAATCTATGCCAAATGAGTCGGATCTCGGACACAGACTAGCAAATCTGTTATCATCATAGATCCTGGAACCATATCCCCCATGAACTGAGTGGCGCGGGTCTGGGCTCCAATGGTACGAGGGAACCACCAATGCTAGAATATCTACTGTGTGCAGGGACCCTCTGACAATGCAAAACTGTCAACACCCAACAATGGGATATCAATGATGGGTGACTGCAAAACAGGCCAGTATCGCCTGGCAGGAGGCAAGATCGGCATACGAATCTCTCATGTGGTGCTCCTGATAGCACGTTCTCCTAAGTAGAGCTCCCATCCTCCATCTGTGAAGAGAGGAATCCTACAGGTGGAAATCACGTGCTCGACTCCAGTCGAGTACCCATCCTCAAAACCAATGATCAAATGCTCCCCAGAGTAGGGAACCCACGTGATGACATCCGCGGTTAACAACTCTAGCTGTAGGCGGCAATGAGTGAAACCTTCAGCAACAGGGACCTTCGCTTGTATGGAATGATGCCATATTCGTCCTCATGGATAGGTATCTAAGCCTAACACACTCGCAGGATGCAAACATGGGAGCCTCTCATAGGCCCAGAACTGTCAATGTAAAGATAAACATTTGCTGTCAGTTAACACTCTTAACATGTACATGGGAAAAGATAAGGGAAACACTCACCAGCAAAAATGGGTAGAATCCTAACCAAGCCTCGGTTAATCCCTGCGAGCGCATGCGCATTCCCCTGAGGAAATAGGCGAAGGTATAGGAACCCCAATAATATTGTCCTATACGGTCCATGTGTCGAGTGGCGCTGATCAAAGCGAAGGACACCGTAAAAGAGTTATCTGCTATGAAGTAGCCCCTAATAATCATCAGGAACAATAGCCGAAGAATGCAATCCCTGACTCTTACATCATCAGGTATGGGCTCACTCAACAGCCCGCTCATAGCATCTACGCTCAAAGGGCCTGTACGAACAGTCCTGCCCTTAAGCGCCTCCACCGGAACTCCTAGCAAGGATCTGATGGCAGTAAGGGTAATATCCATCGTACAAGGCACTGGTGCCCCTCCAAACTCTATACCCATGATAAACCGCCAATCCATCGGCGTCATCATCACCTCACAATCCAGCAAGTGGAGTGACTGAGTCTGGTGAAACCAGCGCTCAGACAATGCCCTGAGGTAACCCCAGGGATAACGGTGGGGAAGGATAGAAAAGAACGTCCCGAATCCCCAACCATGTACAATCGCTTTATAGTCATCATGCACGCCTTGATACATTGAGTGGATGCTGAACCAGTTCCCTCGAGGCTGTGTAAAGCCGGGAACCTACAATAAAAGCAGATCAACATTAGAATCCTTTACTCCTCATCAATAGGAAAAAAGGAAGATTAAGATCTAACTTTATACCTTTTTGCGTGCAGGTAAACTGAAGGGTGTTGACTCAAATTGCCTAGAAGCTCTGGGTTTGCCACCTGAATGCCTAACAAATCCCTACGGGGAACACGTGCAGCCGGAGCAGAGTCCGCAACCAGAACATCCTCCTCCTCGTCCTCAACGTCCGGCACATCAACCTAGACTGGACGTATCACCACCTCCACTAAACGACGAGGCTGTCTAACGGAACGGGGTCAAGGCACTTCAGAAGTGGTCCTGCGATAACTACTCGGCTGATTCAGATCTATAATATCTGGACAACAAGTCTCCAAATCACCTCAGAAAGGGTGTGGTAAATTCTGATGTAAGGCCCCGAATTTTATGAAATTAAAGTATTCAATTTTTCTTATAATTACTATTCAGTAAATGGTTAAATTGATAAAAGTTAAAGTTAAGGGTGATATATATAATTTTTTCAAAATAAGCAAGTGGTTATAAAATATTCATTATTGTTAGGGAATATTCGTTTGGTCGTGGAATATTCTTTTCGTAGGGAATATTAAATGCATTTATTTGCCGTAGCCATTTGTGGGCCCCATAATGTAATAACTCTCGAATGAAGAAAAGCGACAAAAGGGAGTTTTATAAATAATAACGTAATTGTTACTGAATTAACATCATTGGAATACCCTTGGGTAAAGTAAATGTCTACGCTTGTTGCACAAAGATGGCACCAGATTGCATAGTATTTCGAATTATTGACTCTTACGTAAGAAGGCACTACTCAAAAATTGTTACATAATTCTTGCTCAATATTTTATTGATTCAATAATTGTTGCGTTGATATTTTATATTACTGTTGTTTTAATAATTGTCACTACACAGTATTTTCCATTATCGAAGCAATAATTCATATTATCTGAATAATATTATTAGAAAACATTATTGGCAATGTCTAGAAAGTTCATCTAAGGAGAGGTTTGGTCACCTAATAATTGCGCCAAGAATGAGAGAAATCTTTATTGGAAAGCCCCTATTTCCAGAACTTTTGGTTGTCATTATTGTGATTCGTAATATTATTTGTGAATAATTAATTATGGATTAATATGATAAGGAAAATATTCATTTTATGTGAATATAGATGGAGAAAATTTTTAAAGTGACAATTGTTGAAAATTAATATTTTATCTTTTTCTGATAAAATAATTCATTTAAATATATTATTTTAATAATATATTAACGGTGTTATTTTTATAATGAATGTGCAATATGTGAGTATATGAGGAGGAAGATTATTTTTGTGGCATTAAATGATTAACACATGTTTTGTGTGTCGGTGGACCCCATTTTTTGACTGAAATTTGATTATAGCCTGTAAAATTGCCCGTTTATGGATTTCGGTCAATTTCTGTTTGGAATTTGGGAAAACTTTCTTCTGCAAAGTTGTAGAGAATTAAATTTCCTATAAAAAGTCGTGAGATTCTAATTTTCTGATAAAATGGCTATTTATTATGAATTATTGAAGTTCTAAAGCTCTGAAATAATTGATTTTTGGAAGTTTAAAATAATTTAAATAAGAAAAACGTTTTTTAAATGTTTGTGGGCATCTTTAACATGTGTTGATGGCTGAGATCAGATTGTCTAGATGGGCGTAGAGAATTTATTAAATATATATTAATATTATATCAAATTTTCTACTTTGGTGTTCTAAGCATTTTCCTATAAATAGGGTGCTTAGGTTAGAATTGAAAATCACACCAGAAACTGAAGTTTTCTCTCTATTTCTCTCTCTATATTATCGAGTGTATTCTTGTGAGTATTTTGATATCTTGAGTGTTGCTATACGGTGCAAGTTCGATTCAAATTCGTTATTCTAGTTAAGTCACCGCTCTTTTGAGGTAAGGGATAGTAAGGGATTTTTAAGGGTGATTATGTTTTTCAGTTTTATATTTTTCCGGACCTTCAAAAATTTTGGAAAAATTTTAAATGATATTTTGATGAGTTTTGTAGATTGTGTCCAAAAATGGCGATTTTTGGATGTATAGATTAGAGTTATGGTTTTATGAGAAAAGACTTTTTTAAAAGTAATCATTTATAACTCCTTGTGATTAACTCCAAAATTGATGAAATTTGTATTGGGAGTACATCTATATAATATCAAGATACCGTATTAATTTGTAATTTTTGGACAAAAGTACAATTTATGATATATGTTTAAATATTTGGTGGTTTTTGGCCATGTGAAAATAGTAAATGAATTTTTTAAAATTCGAGAAAAATATATATTCAATATGGGACGATATTCTTCTAAATCCCGGAAAATAAATATTTTGGAACCGATTTGGTATTTTTCATGAAAATGTTCTAGTTATGAGTAAATGAATTAAATATGTTATATGATGTAAGAAAATTGGAAAATATGATTTATTGGCTTGAGAATCATATATGAGGTATACGCAGATTTTTTAATGAGGGTTTTGGTTAATGATGATGAAATCTTATGAGTTTGGCATTTTAGATGATTAAATGCATTAATTATTAAAGTGTAAATAATTACACTACAACAAAAAGGCTTTATCAATGAATCGATTATCACCGATCAGATTTCGGTCGCAGATAGTTATCATGATCGCATGCGGTCGGCCGATAATCGTCGTCGATAAAATCTGGTCATTGGGATGCACATCGTCGACCACTATTAGCTTGATCGAGATATCTGCGGATCGCCATGAAGTTTAATCGAAATGACAAATACGGTTGCCGAAATGAGTCAAGATGGTCCAGGTAAAGTCGACGTGGTCTGACGTGTCGTGACCGACCGCGACGCGATCATGATCAACATGCCAGATCTAATAACGTTCAAATGACTGACCGATGCGGTCAGCCGATATGAAAAAACATTACGATCAAATTTTTGTTGCTTTTGCGTAATTCCCAAAAACTCGTACTGCTTTCATTGCTTTATCCCAACACACATACACACCAAGATAAACAACATACAAAACAATATAAACATCCATCGTCCACCAACACATACACCAAACTAGTATATAAACCTTTAAAACCAATATGATTTGAATAAATATAATAACATTTCAAAACTTGTTTAAGTAACATATATACAAACATCCAAATAATGAATATACAAGTACAAGGTTATGTCAAGCGTCCATCCCTCCTTGATCACCTCGTAATTAACAAAATAATAAAACAAGTTACAAATATAATAAATATGTTGATCTTTGGTATATATTACGACAATACATACAACAAATTAATTTTATACCTCGTCGCCATCCCCATGTCGTCTGCTCGTCATTGCCGCCATCGCTTTCTTATTAACTCCTCGGGATCAAGAGCCCCTGTGTGCCCGCCCAAAGATCTTGTAAGATTTCGATCTTGACATATAGCTCTCACACACATCGGTAGGAGTATGAACAAATGGATGACTCTCGACTCGTGGAAGACCGGGTAAAGAGAGTCGCTCGAGCCATCTGAAGGATGGGCGTCGTCGTTGTCCTTGACCTTTAATGTAGTTCTTCTTCACAATGCAGACGCCTCTCCCACAACTCTTGATCAATAGGCGGACGTGGAGTGCCTTCAGGATAGCGCCATTCAATAAACGTTTATAAGTATCCCACATCATCATGTTAACACTTAAATAGTTAAAATAATATTTTGTAAGTATTAATAAACAAGATCAGTTGTTAAAACTTATTACCGCTTATCTGGATAGCCTCAGTGCACTCATCACGGGTTATACGCACACATCCAAACCAATTGATGATAGGTCAATTTTGAGACCGAGACTCCCTATACAAAAAACAAAGACAATATTACTAAGTAAAATGGGATATTTTCTACAATTCATGATTGTAAACATATTAAAACTTGTAAATACGCATCGGCAAAGGATATGTCAGAATGGCGTGGTGAAATCGCCGCCTTGTATGTTCTTTTTTAGCCTTTTCGCCATCGGATACACCCGAGGCTCTGTTGGTGGTGGCAGTCTTCGTCTTTTCACCTGACTCTCTCACTCTCCATTGGGTACACATCTCAAATTTATATGGATTGGTGCACCACTGTGGGCTATGCAGGCATATAATCCTCTCCCCGGCCCGGATGGTCGATCTCGGCATTGTGAATGGCTTTTTGTCGTTCTTTATTCAAGTTGTTCTTCAAGTGCGGACCGCGCACTTTTGCCGTAATAATGTACGAAATCTTTCAAGCTCGCAAGGTCCTCCCATCTATACCGCTTTCGCAAAAAAAAAAACAATAATAACATTACTAAATAATTATCCTTTGAATATTATATTAATATTATTTATCATAATTAAAAAAACATACCGAAATTCGCTTCAAACAAAGATCCTTGTGGGCGATAGGTGTCTTTCGCCCACGTAATCACTGTGTGTAGGCCAATTTCAGTAAACACAAATTGTGATATGCACTTGACGATCTTATTATCCGAAAAATCACTATAATATACAACATCAATTAGCATATATTAAAGCAATTTATATCTAAGTTATAATATTTGTGAACATTTTTCAAACTTATACTTATAATACTTTATAAAAATTTGCCATAGTCTCCCTATAATATAGACTAGCCACATGCATGACGGCATGCATATATGGACATTTCTAGACACCCAAGACACAAACCAAGAGAAATATACAAATTTTCAATACAATAAGACCAAAACAAAACATTACCAATATAATATCAATCAAAACATTACCAATATACAATAAATGGAATCTTAAATGCTTTTATATAAATGATATACGCGGACGACGCGTATATTCGGAGGAGGGCGAATCTGAATAAGAATCCGATCATCTGGATTAGTAGGGCCTTGGGCACATTATTAGGCCCCCTACCCAAGCGCTTTTCTCATACCGCTCGAAGCCATCTCAGATATTACAAATTTCAAGATGTTATTAGAGTCATATTTGATTACATGTATATATGACAATAAACACGACAAATGATATAAACATGTATATATATGAATATAAAATGACAATAAACAAAAGTTGCATTTAAATAGTTTAGTACATAAACATGACAATGATATAAAAACATGTATTGCTAAACATACATTTCATGAGTTCAAGTGTCAATGTCCGATTCGTAATCATCTTGTATACGTGTTGCAGATTCATAACCATCATCCGCGCTTCAGATTCGTGGTCGATTCACCAATAACTCTTCCTCCTCGAAGATCAATGTCATCGACACAAGTATTGACTCAGATCTAATTCATGTGGTTCATCTCCACCATCTAACTGGATTACTTCATTGTCGTCCTCCACATTTATTATAGTCGACTATGAAGCATCCGCTTCGTAAATCTCCCCATCAACTAATTCTACACGACTCACGCTACGGAGTATAAATTACAACTTGCCAATCTGTAGGCGGTCTATCCCTTTTCCTAACAGGACTAGGAGTGTAGTATACTTGTACTGTTTGAGTTGGTAAAACAAACGGTTCGTTGGAGTACGCAGACCTATGGAGGTCAATATCGACGATTCCATGTCTGTCAACACGTATCCCTTTTTCTGAATCAAACCAACGGCACTTGAACAAGTGAATATGACCCCCGACGTGCCCTTGTACGACAACTCTACGATTTCCTCCAAACTCCCCATAAAAGGCACGACCAAGCTCATTGTAACAATCTCCTTGGACACACACTCCAGAAGTTCGTTGTTTTACCGCTACCATATGCCTTTGTGTGAAATTCACAACCATTTATTTTGTAACCATCGGTACCGACTTGATCCTTGTCTCGGTCCCATAGCTAGACTTCAGTACATTATTTTAATCGTTGATCCCTCACCAAAGCCTACAAAAACTCCATCTTATTAAATGAAGTCATAGTTAATATATGGAGTATATATATTATATATATATACACTACGTGCTTAAAATTGAACTTACTTTGTCCTTTAGCCAAAGTGCAAAGTTTTTATCCCGATTGATTTGAATATCTTTATCGCTTATGTTAAGATGCTTCACTTTTAACTCACATCGTGACAATCTATACCATGTTATAAACATTAACATATTAGAATAAATTTTAACTTAAAAGATAAAATATCAAGTTTACATGTGTACCTCACAAATTCGCCAATCTCCTCACAATTGAGAAGAATGTAAGTATGCAATGCATGTAATTCTTGCTCAGAGAGGAATACGCGCTTCCCTTTTCCATAAGCGCCACCGAGGGACCAAATACTGAGAGCCGACCATTTAGTTCAACATTTCCCCCATCATCATGTCTCGATACTCGATTGGCCTTTGTCACAAGACTTCATCCAGGAAAATAGTCTCGAGACAAACGTAGATATCTCATCAAATCGTATGCCTCGCATATCGACCCCTCGACATAAGCTCTATTCTTCACCTTCCTCTTAAGGTTTCCCATCACCCTCTCGAAAGGGTACATCCATCTATATTGAACTGGACCCCCAACACGAGCTTCATAGGGAAGATGGATTTGCAAATGCTCCATGGAGTCAAAAAAACCAGGTGGGAATATTTTTTCCAGTTTACACGTGATCTCTATGATGTTCTTCTCAAGTACAAACATGTCCTTCTCATTCAATGATTTTGAACACAAGTCTTTGAAGAAACGACTAAGATCCGTCAAAGCATCCCATATTGGTTTATCAAGCAGATCCCGAATTGCTATAGGCATGAGTCTCTCCATGAACACATGACAGTCATGACTCTTCATCCCTTGCAATTTCCCACCCGTAACACACCTTGCAATGTTTAACGCATATCCATCTGGTAGTTTCAGAGACTTAACCCATGTGCACACATCTTCAACTTGCTTTTTGGACAATGTGTACCTTCAGATGCGGTTTGACAATCTTACCATTAGGAGATTCATAAAGTTCTAATCCATGACGCTTACAAATATCTTTCATGTCCAAACGTGCCTTTATCGTTATCTTTTGTCTTCCCCAGAACATTCATCACGTTGTTAAACACATTGTCAAACACATTCTTCTCAATATGCATCACATCTAGATTATGACGAATCAAATTTGTAGACCAATAAGGCAATTCCCAAAAGATGCTTCTCCGAACCCAGTTATGAGATTCACCAAACCCATTGATTATGTTTGTCGATCAACCTTACCAAATGGGATAACCGTAATCTCATCACACGATCTCGCATCTCCGTTTCTCAATAATGCGCAAGGCATATCATTATCTACTTTCCTTTCCGAAGTGTTCTCTATTTCTTCAAACGGGTGATCTACCCAGAAGAACCCGAGCGATGACAGTCAAACCAACAAGGCTTTCGACCTTTTGATAGATTAAACGACTTTGTATGCTCCATACAATACGGACAAGCCAACTTCCGTGTGTACTCCATCCAGCTAACATACCATAAGCTGGGAAGTCACTTATAGTCCACATAACACGCCCTAAGGTTGAAATTTGTTTTCGTTGCAACATCCCAAGTCTGTACTCCATCCTCCCACAATACCTTTAACTCGTCTATAAGAGGTCTCAAGTAAACATCTAAGTTCTTTCCAGGACTCTTAGGACCAGGAATCACGAGTGAAAGAAATAAGTATGGCTGTTTCATACACATCCAAGGAGGCAAGTGCGGAGTAACAATCACAAAGCCAAACATGAGTACGGAGCAATTTGAGTGGCCAAACAGATTGAAACCATCGGTGGACAATCCAAGCCTCACATTTCTAGGTTCCAATGCAAATTCAAGATGTGCTAAGATGAAATCTTTCCAAGCCCGCCCATCTCATGGATGATTTAGTTCTCCATCTTTAGTGGAGATTTCGCGATGCCAACTCATATGTTCATTTGATCTTGAAGACATGTACAATCTTTTTAGTCGATGTGTTATTGGAAAATACCTTAGAATCTTAAACGGTATACTTGATTTTTTTGTAGTCACACCCTCTTTATTAGGCCTAAACCGATCATGACTGCAAAACGTGCACCTTATCATCTTGTCATTATTTTCCTTATAAAACAACATGCAATCGTTGGGACATACATCGATCTTTTGGTATCCAAGACCCAACTTCTTCACCATTTTCTTACAAAAGTAATAGTTACTAGGTAATTTCTCACCGTCAGCAACATACTCTTAATTTCCTTCAAGAGACTAAAAAACTCTCATGGCTCATGTGTTGTGATCACCTTGATGTTAAGTAATGTCGCCCACCGCAGCATAATGTAGTGTGTTTGGTGCAACCATGCCACAATGGCTTGCTACCCTC
This sequence comes from Panax quinquefolius, assembly GCA_020205615.1. Classification (NCBI taxonomy): domain Eukaryota; kingdom Viridiplantae; phylum Streptophyta; class Magnoliopsida; order Apiales; family Araliaceae; genus Panax; species Panax quinquefolius. The sequence continues at coordinate 100,034,761 of CM035154.1, read as the reverse complement.
GCCTAACAACTTAAAGAAGTCTTTGGCATCGTAATTCATAGGTTGCTCTTTGCCTTGCTCCCAATCAAAATCGCCCTGCAATATCATGGACCATTTCATTCATACGATGAGTACTACCGCCTCGAATTGTGTACTTGTGTGATGCCACCATCTCTTCTCTCGCCCATGTGCCCACCAAAGATTCTTCGTAATTTCTAATGAACCCGTAAACAAGTAAATGATAGTTTACCATGTCTCCGTCCATATAATTTACATTTTTACACTTTAAACATGGACATCGATTCATGCGACTTACCATTCATACATTCGGGTGACTATACGCATACTCCAAAAATACTTGGCAACCAAATTTCTAAATTCAATCAGAAGCACCTATCTGGGTACTTGACTTTCGTCGTGCATATCCAACTACTTGCCCGAATAGAGGTCCATGATTCCACTGTACCTATACTACGATGCATAACATTATAAATGTTAACATATGACTTGAGCATACTTATAACCATATGACTTGAGCATACTTGTAAGCATGCATATGATTAACATTTAAGCATACTTCTAAGCATATGACTTAAGCATACTTGTAACCATATGACTTGAGCATACTTGTAAGCATATGATTAACATGTTTGAGTATCTTGGAGATTCATTCATATCAACTAGTGTGCTAAGGCGCCTAACATGTTTTAAGATTATACCCCCTCACGGTCCCCTTTCTATAATCTTTTATGTTTTGGGATAGTCACAACATGATTGAGCAATTTATAGCTTTTATAACATTTTATAGCTTTATTCTTGTATACATACGTGTTAAATACCCTTGTTTTTCTCGTTATAGCCAAAAGCAGTCTCTTTATTGACTAAGTGTGTCTAGTTACCTTCTCTGTTGCACTCAACGGTTCCTCAAGATCATCTATTTTGGCTTAATGTTCTCTAATAGCTTAAGATGCTAACAACCAAGCTTGGCTTGGCCTGCGAGGTTTCTTGGCTAAGCTTGGCGTAGCCTCTTTATATCGCAAATTATATCACATAAATCGATTGACGTTATAATGCATTGACTCAACTAAATCGCAATGAACACATAATGATAATATCGTAAATGATAACAATTGAAAAGTTTCATTGAACAATACCCTAAGATTCCTAATCGCTAAAATATTCCCAATGCTTCCTTCCAATATCTATTTGAACAATACCACAAATCAAACTATTCCAATCTAGCATACATATCAATCAAAACATTACCAATAAGCTAATTTCTATATATAGGAACAAATAACACAATCAATGTAACCAATTCCATAACAACCAAGCTTGGCTTGGCCTCGTGAGCTTGGCAGCTTGGCGTAGCCTCGCGGTGGCCTCGCGCCCCAAGCCCGCCCATCCGCTCTAACATCCCCTTAATAGGCTCTAGTGGATCACCAATAGGCTCGTTAATAGTATAAATGTTCGCAAATAACCCGACCAATAAAAAAATTTAGCAGAGTCTCCCCGTAATATGGATTTAACCACATGCATTTACTCAAGCATGTATATAAGGTCATTTCTAAGAACACAAGACATAAACCAACAAATTCATATGAGATACCATAGGAATTGGATGGAAATTATGAACTTATCGAATCCCTATGCTCGTAAAAAGAATTACTATCCGCAAAACAGTTTTAATCTAGAGATTTACTACAAAAGAGTTTTGCGGTATCCACAAAGATGTGAGGATCAAACTTGTAAACTTTGAAACCCAATCATTTTTCGTGGGAGCAATTATTCGTTTTGATTCACATTATGATGTCAATGTCAAGTTCTCGATCTACAAATGATTTTTTTCACAATGACCAATATAATTGGTTAAACTACAAACATAAACATGGGATTCATTTAGTCTATATCATGTGCATGACTTCCTATAATAACCAAACTATTACTACCTCTATTGCACAAAAAGAATCCCAAAATATAAATTTTATACTAACTACAATCTAATACATTCATCCTATTACCCAAATCAAGTTACCCAAAATATAAATTTTATACTAACTCCATCCTATCACTAATCAAGTTACCCAAACCGACATAAATTAACAAAATCAAATTACCCAAAGTCTCTGCAGATTACCCAAATAAATTTTACTCTAATCAAAACTTATAAACCAATCATAATCATATTACCCAAAATATAATTTAAGCATGATAGCCATATTCATTCATTCAACTCTTTGCAATAAATTAACTCTTAAAACACAAATTCAGAAGCAAAACATACCGATTTGGAGAAGAACGAACAAAAATAACAAACAACAAAACAAATTAATGAAGAAGAACTTAAAAGTAGCTCTTACCTCTACAATTAGTCTCTAATTTGAAGAAGAATGAACGAAAATTGCTTCTCCTTCTTCTCTTCTCCCCTTTCTCCTCTTCTCTCTTTTTTGGTGACCTTTTTTTTTTCTCTTCCGTGTTTCGGTCGAGTTTAACCGGTTATCAATTCATTTAGTTTGATCAATGATCACAGCTATCTGCGACCGCGTCGCGGTCATTGACTTTTTAATGACATGGATTTATCAATGACCGTGACGCATGCGGTCATTTGATTTCAAGTGGTCGCACAAAAATGGCGCCAACATTTCCACCAAAATTTTGGTGGAAATTTATACTTTACGATCGATCAATGATCGCGACGCGGTCACGATAAAGCATTAGCGACTAGTTTACGTGTCGATTGCAGATATTGACATTGTCTTTGTGACTAATATCAATGATCGATGGTGCTGTCACGATAATCGTTGGTCACGATAGACCTTTTTCTCAGAGTGTTAGATTAAATTATTTATAAGTTTAAGAAATGATTAAAATATTGTTGTAATATTAATAATATTAGATTATGAGATTTCTAAGTGATTTATAACATTTGGATTAAGGTGTTATAAATACGGATATGAATTTTATTATGAAACTTTATCTTTTTTCGTGTCGAGGTTACTAAACGCACGATATGGTACTATATATACTAATATTTGGTACTATTCACGACAAATTGGTTTCTTCTCCCACCAAATTATCGTTAATTTATGAATCTTACTTTTGAAATTAAAACTATGTTTTGATTATATTGTTTTTATATAACATTCTTATAACCCTAATGATAATATTTCTCTTTGACTTGAGTGTAAAGATGGGTAGATTATTGGTATGATCGTGACTATAGGTTCTCTTTGGCAAGAGTGCAAAAAGTTGAATTGTTGATCGGTATGATCATGACCATTAAATTTACAATTGAATATTTTTAGCTTAAGTGCAAAGGTGAATTGATCAACATGGTTATAATTATTGTTATATAACTTCGAAATGATTATGTATTTCTTTGATATATGAATATCTTTGCTTTGTAGAGGAAAGATGAATTATTGATGAATATCTTTGGCCCAGTAAGTGCAAAGATGACATGTTGTCTTTGCATATCTTTGGCTCGAGTGCAAAGATGACTTGTTGTTGAATATCTTTGGCATGTAGTGCAAAGATGAATCTGTTGATGAATATCTTTGGCCGTGGTGCAAAGATGAATTTATTAGTATGATTATGAGCAGAATCGTGATTTGGTATAACCATGATCTTTGATGTTTCATGTGACGCCCCCAAAATAGGTATACATCACCCATTCCGAGTTGTCAATACATGGTATGTAAACAACTACAACTTTATTATTACAACAAGAAAAACTGTGAGTTTGAATACAAATATTATCTTCTAGACAATATCTATACTCAAATAAATCCTCATCACATTTATTGATACATTATTTTACAAAAATGGTGAGGGCTACTAAACAACTCTCTCTAGAACTTTCATTCCATACCCCGACTCATACTCGCTATATTCTCGCCTCCTGAGAAGAAAAATGGAACAAAAAGGAAAAGGGTGAACTCAACTAGCCCAGTAAAGAATATTATGACTAAGATAATATACAACAAATTATCGTTAGTCTTCAACAGGGAAAAATCTAATAGAATATAATAGACAACAAATTTTAAATCAATATTCGCAATGAAATAATAATTCATTAGAAGAGTTAAGTAGAGAATGCAAACTACTATCTTACATGTATGAATTTAAAAGTTCATCGTCATCTTTTATCCTGTAACATCAATCAATATATATCTCGAATCAAATATTCATCTTTTGCACTACTGAGCCAAAGATATTCATCGATTGGTCATGTTCATCTAAACACTGTTCATCTTTCAGACTACGGGCCAAAGATATTCTTCAAAAATCATTCATCTTTGCACTACGTGCCAAAGATATTCCATAATATCATCATTTAAGATCGAGGATGATGAAAATATTTTTAAAGAAACGAATCCGGTGAAACAAAATGACAAGGATTAAGGATTAAGGATTCAGTACTTTGTTTTATCCACGTCCAAAAATACCTCAAAAATAATCAAAGTGGTGTAAAATTCAAGAATGATCAAAACATGGATACAATCAAAGCTAGTATCCGTAATAGATATTTTGGACTTAAAAGAAAATTTTTCATTTTTCGATGAATAGTCCAGATTCGTGAATAGTGTCGATACGTGAATAGTCTTTATATCACGTGAATAGTAACTCGACACCAAAAGTTCCAAATTTGATAAAACTTCAGATCAATATTTTAACATAATGATATTGAAGAAATAATATCATTACGAAAAAATAATATCCCTTTACTCGAAAAGACAAGATTTTTAGTTGAAACAGGATATAGGTTATGACTTGAACTTGCAGACAGAGTATAGCAATACTCAAAGTATACTCAAAATACTCACAAGAATACGCTCGATAATATAGAGAGAGAAAACTTGATTTAGTGTGATTTTCAATTCTAACCTAAGCACCTATTTATAGAAAATTGCTTAGAACACCAAAGCGTAAAATTTAATATAATAATATTATATATATTACAAATTCTCTACTACACTTAGCATCTGAAATCAGCAATCCTAACACATGTTAAATGAGTCCCAACAATGTAAAAAAACGTTTTTATAATTAAAAATATTTTAAACTTCCAAAAATTAATTATTTCGGAGCTTCAGAACTTCAATAATTCATAATAAATAGCCCTTTTATCAGAAAATTTGAATCTCGCAACTTTATATAGGAAATTCAATTCTCTACAACTTTACTGAAGAAAGTTTTTCCAAATTCCAAATGTAAATTGACCGAAATCCACAAACCAGGCGATTTTACGTGCTATAATCAAATTTCAATCAATAAATGGGGTCCAACCGACATGTTTAACATGTTTTAAACATTTATTGCAACAAAAATACTCTTCCTCCTCAGATACTCATATATCCCACATTCGTTGTAAAATATCACCATTATTATATTATTAAAATATAATAATACATTTAAATGAATTATCTTATCGTAAAAAGATAAAATTTCAATTTTCAACAATTGTCACATTAAAATTTTTTCTCCTCTATATCCACATAAAATCAATATTTTCCTCATCAATAATTAATTATTCACAAATAATATTACGAGAATCACAATATTGACAACCGCGCGGTTCTTAGGAAGAGGGGCTTTCAATAAGAATTTTTCTCATCTTTGGCGCCAAGCAATTAGGTGACCAAACCTCTCCTTAGATGTAACTTTCTAGACATTGCCAATAATGTTATCTAATAATATTATTCAGATAATATGAATTATTGCATCGATAATGAAAAAATATTGTGTAATGACAATTATGAAACAACAAGAATATAAAATATCAACGCAAACAATTATTAAATCAATAAAATCTTTGAATAAAGAATTATCGTAACCATTATTAAGTAGTGCCTTCTTACGTAAGAATCAATAATTGGTGCAATACTGGTAAATGCATCGTGTTTTAACCACCGAGTATTTTAACAAAGATAATCTTGAATAACCACGCCTAGTTATTTTTAAACCACTTATATTTGTCGTTTTCTTCATCCAATCACTTTTCAAGTTATGGGCCCAAAAATATCGCTACCGTCGTATGAATATTCTCCGACAAAGAAGAATATTCCATGACCAAACTAATATTCCCCGACAACAATGAATATTTTATAACCACTTGCTTATTTTGAAATATTTTGCGTATTTTACCCATAACTATTCACATTAATCAAATCAACCCTTACTATTTCAAAATAATAAATAGAGAAAATTAAATTTCATTAATAATAAGTTGGGGTCTTACATTTCAGGTAAAGACAGGTGATGAAATTATCTTCGCCCGGATAAGAAGAGGAATTGAGAACTACAATTATGATTATGAGTTATACATATGATTGTGGATGTGAATTGTTGATTGATGTTCTGAGGATAAAACATTGTTGGTGGACTTTTAACATGGAGAAGATAATAGATTTTATGGTCTATTTGACTCTTCTAATGGATTGCTCATTCACGCAACTATGGTTGAAAAGTTTTATCATCTACCATATGTTCTAAATCTCTGATTTATTACTGATGAAGAATATTGATAATTTATTTATCTTTATTCATAATATTGTTTACTGAGCTAGTTGTGCTCACCCTTTTGTTTCACAATTCCTTTCGTGTAATAAAAGTGTAAATTTGGGTCGAAGCGGGGATAAGCGAGGAATAGAATGGTGGTCTATAAATGTTGAGGGTGAGGTGAATTTAACTTGGAAGGGTGTTTTTCCACTATCATACAAGATGTCTAATGACATACAACCTCGTGTCATCATAAGACATGGTTGTTGTAAGACCCCAAATTATTAATAAATGAAATTTATTTTCCTCTATTTATAATTTTGAAATAGTAAGGGTTGATTTGATTAATGTGGATAGTTATGGGTGAAACACGCAAATATTTCGAATAAGCAAGTGGTTATAAAATATTCTTTATTGTCGGGGAATATTCGTTTGGTCGTGGAATATTCGTACTTATCGTGGAATATTCGCATGCTGACGGTAGCGATCTTTTTGTGGGCCCCATAACGGAAAGCGATTGGATGAAGAAAAGCGACAAATATAAGTTGTTTATAAATATCGGCGTAGTTGTTACAAGTATTATCTTTGTTGGAATACCCGGTGGTTAAAACACACTAATACGCCGTTGTTGAACAATAAAGACACTCAGATTGCACCAATTATTGATTCTTACGTAAGAAGGCACTAATCAATAATGGTTACGTGAATTATCGCTCAAAGATTTTATTTTATTGATTCAATAATTGTTGCATTGATATTTTATATTACTGTTGTTTCAATAAATTGTCATTACACAGTATTTTTCATTATCGGAGCAATAATTCATATTATCTGAATAATATTATTGGATAATATTATTGGCAATGTCTAGAAAGTTTACATCGAGGAGAGGTTTGGTCACCTAATTGCGCCAAGAAGGAGAGATCCTTATTGGAAAGACCCTCTTTCCCGGGAACTACCGTCACAAAGATCGTGATTCTGTAATATTATTTATGAATAATTAATTATTGATTTATATGATGAGAAAAATATTGATTTTATGTGGATATAGATGGAGAAAATTTTTAATGTGACAATTGTTGAAAATTAATATTTTATCTTTTTTCCGATAAAAGAATTCATTTAAATATATTATTTTAATAATATATTAATGGTGATATTTTTATAATGAATGTGGGATATATGAGTATATGAGGATGAAGAGTATTTTTGTGGCATTAAATGTTTAACACATATTTTGTGTTGGTGGACACAATTATTGATCAAAATTTGATTATAGCTTGTAAAATCGCCCGTTTGTGGATTTCGGTTAATTTCATTTGGAATTTGGAAACACTTTCTTCTCGCAAAGTTGTAGAGAATTGAATTTCTTATAAAAAGACGCGAGATTTGAATTTTCCGATAAAAGGGCTATTTATTATGAATTATTTAAGTTCAAGTTCAAATAATTGATTTTGAAGTTTAAAATATTTAAAATTAGAAAAACATTTTTTTTGTTGTTAGTCTTGTGTAGTGGGCTGGTTGGTGGTGATGTTGGGCAAATTAAGTGTGCGTTGGAAAATATATATATATTATTAATTTATTAAATTTTCGCTTTGGTGTTCTAAGCAATTTCCTATAAATAGGGTGCTTAGGTTAGAATTAAAAATCACACCAGAAACTGAAGTTTTCTCTCTCTATATTATCGAGCGTATTCTTGTGAGTATTTTGAATATACTTTGAGTATTGCTATACGATGCAAGTTCAAGTCATAGCCTATATCCAGTGTTTCAACTAGAAGTACTATCTTTCGAGGTAAGGGATGTTATTTTATTCGAAAATGATATTATTTCTTCAATATCATTATGCCAAAATATTGGTTGGAAATTTTTATCAAATTTGGAACTTTTTCATGCTTGGGGTTACTTATTCATGAGTTACTATTCATGAGTTACTATTCACGAGTTACTATTCACGAGTACTATTCACGAAGCGTGATGATGTTTTTTGGGATATTTATATCTTTTGGTGTCTGAGTTACTATTCACGTAAAAGGAACTATTCACGTATACGACACTATTCACCAAAAAATGAAATTTCTTCTTTTTGTCCAAAATATCTATTATGGATACTAGCTTTGATTGTATCCATGTTTTGATCATTCTTGAATTTTACTCCACTCTGATTACTTATGAATTATTTTGAACTTGGATTATTTAAAATACGAATCCTTAATATTTGTTCTTTTGTTTCACTGGATTCGTTTCCTTTAAAATATTTTTCATCATCCTCATCCTAAATGATGATATTATCGAATATCTTTGGCCCGTAGTGCAAAGATGAATGATTTCTTAATGAATATCTTTGGCCGTGAGTGCAAAGATGAGCAGTGTTGAGATGAACATGACTCTTGATTAATATCTTCGCCCGTAGTATAAAGATGAACAGTGTTTAGATGAACATGACCTAACTCGATGAATATCTTTGGCTCGTAGTGCAAAAGACGAATATTTGATTCCAGATATATATTGATTGACATTCTGTGGATAAAATATAGACGATGAACTTTTAAATTCATATATAAAAGATAGTAGTTTGCATTTCTACTTAACTCTTCTAATGAATTGTTGTTTTCATTGCATTTGTTGATTTAAAACGGTTGTCTATTGTATTCTATTAGATTTTTCCTGTTGGAGACTAACGATAATTTGTTGTATATTATCTTAGTCATAATATTCTTTTATTGGGCTAGTTGAGCTCACCCTTTTCCTTTTTGTTCCATTTTTCTTCTCGGGAGGCGTGAATGTAGCGAGTACTAGTGGGGTATGGAATGAAGGTTCTAGAGAGAGTTGTTTAGTAGTCCTCACCATTTTGTAAAATAATGTATCAATAATTATGATGGGGATTTATTTGCGTGTGGATATTGTCTCAGATGGCAATATCTCGTATTTAAACTCACAATATATATGTTGTCGTATTTTGCACGACAAATGTATTAATAAAGTTGTAGTTATTTCATACCATGTATTTGGCGACTCGAATGGGTTGGATGGAATGGACCTATTTTGGGGGCGCCACAGTTAGTATCGTAGCTTAGGATATGATCTCCCATGAGATCGGGAATAGAACTAGGAGGGGAGAGACGAGTAAATCCTTCGCTAGTGTGTCCTACCTAAGCTTATTTGTTAGTTGGTTAGTATATAGGGATATTATGTGATATATTGATTTCTTAATTAACCCTTGTTTTTACGGTGATTTGAGAATGTCGACTAAGAATATTAATAGTGGAGTAAATGAGACCGTGGAGATGCCTCTGACTTACCAACGAGGAGAACGTGAAACAGTGGCAATGTACCTCCGTGAACAACACCAACGAAGCGAGATGATGAACGAGGGATGTTTAGAAGCTTTTTGCGAGTTCATGCAAAATTTAGACGAGGAGACTCGTGTTCAAAATACTAGAGGAAATGATAGCAATTCACGGTGGTCACAAAGCAAGCAGTTCAAAGAGTTGGGACCACCAGAATTCTGGGGAAAGTCGGATCCGATTAAGGCGGAGACATGGGTCAAACAAATTACCAAGATATTCGATGTCTTGGGATGCACGGAGGAACAGAAAGTTCCATTCGCTACTTTTATGTTCCGTGAACGATAAGTGAGACTTTGGTGGGAATTGTGAAGTGTACCCATCCAAATCACTCAAAGATGTCATGGGAGACACTTCAGAAATAGGTCAATGACAAGTACTTCCCTGAAAGTATTCGTCATATGAAGGAAGTGGAGTTTATTAGACTGGAGCAGAATAACATGACGGTGTCCCAAAGACGAGGCGAAGTCAAGCGGAGTTATCCAGTTTGCACCTCATTTGGTGGAGAATGAGGAACGATGACGCAGATGTTTCGAGAGGTTTGAAACCCGACATACGCCAAGATCTCATTTCTCATAAATTTTCTCTATTCGGATGTTGTCAATGAGGGCTCGGTTGTTAGAAAGCGAGATAACGAGTACGTTCAACCGAGGGACCATAACAAGGATTATATCAAGATAGCGATCATCGAATAATGATAACCCAGCAGAGAAAGAAGAATACTTGATAAAGGCAGTAACCACTCGGTGGTAATCGTGGCCATGAAAATAGAAGAAGCGAGCCGGGAGGAGATTTTAAAAGAGGAGATTCAACAACGACCATGTGAAGACGTCAACGCCAAGAGTAACCTGGTTCCAAGGAGGAGAAAGACCACAGTCGTATGTTACAAATGCGGAAAGAGGGACATATCACCCCAAACTGCCCTCAACAGTTTAAGGTATGCTATAATTATGGAAAAGAATGACATATCGCCGAGATCAGACAGTATCGAAACCCAGATCCAGTGGGAATGGTGACTCAAAAGGATGTCCCGTAAAAGTCAAATTCAACGGTTCTGGAAGAGCGTTTGTCGTGACCTCATTAAAATACGAGGAACCCGAACGAAGTTAGCACAGGTTAGTTAATTATAAATTCTTGCGAAGTTTATACCTTACTAGATATCGGTTCTACCCATTCTTTTATCTCTCTTGCTTGCGCCAACGCTTGAACTTGACTATGGAGAAATTAGACTTTGACCTATTTATGGAGACTCAGATAGGAGAAACTTTCATTACATCCGTTGTTTAGAAATCTTGCTTGATTCAGTTGGCACTATCACATTACCGTTAACCTTATTCTATAGAGATATTTGCTTTTGATGTGATTTTAAGGTTAGCTACTCATCACGCCGAAATTGATTACTTTCGTAAGGTTGTTAGTTTTCATATTCCTAAGCAACCGTTATTCAAATTCAAGCAATCAAACCATTGTAGTCAAACATTTTCATATCAAGCCATGAAGTCATTCGTTTATTACTTAATGTCAAGTTTTCTTAGTCCATGTTATGGATTTGAAGAAAGACACGCCGATTTGAATAATATTCCTATTGTTATTAATTTTTCCGACGTATTTCTGAAGAATTTCTTGGTTTACTCCCAAAGATCGATATTAAATTTTGTATCGACTTTGAAACCCAGATACAAAACTCATTTCTAAAATCTCATATCGAATGGCTCTATTGAACTTCGTGGAGTGAAAAATTCAACTATAGAATTTGGTACCGAGCCTTTATCCGGTGACTTCCTTTGTGGAATGCACCGGACTCTCGTAGGGGACACCATATTCGTGCGATAGTAAAACCGACAGATGTCATTGTAATAATGTTATCCAAGGTTGGGATATGAGTCACGATTGAGAACAACCTAAGTCGATGTAATCGAAAAATAACGTAGCTTTCAGGCTTAGTTGGTTATTATCGAAGATTCGTTGAAGGATATTCTCGAATCGCTATTCCATTAACGCAATTGATTCGTAGAGATACAAAATTGAATGGAGCAAGGAATGTGGGAAGAGCTTCAAGAACTCAAGAGGAGACCCATTTCAAAGACATGTTCACCATGCCATCTCGGAAAAGCAAACGTGGTAGCCGATGTGTTGAGTAGAAGATCGATACAAGTACGAAAGTATGATATTGTCAAAGACTAATTTTCGTATAATTTACAAATAATAGAGATGGAGATGAAAACTCTAGGTACCCACGTGATGATATACGAGTATAATCGACTTTAATCGATAAAGTTAAAGTCGCATTCAAGCTACACAATCGGAAATGATGAATTTGAAGAAGGAGGTGCAAGAAGTTGTTATTTTAAAAGCGAGAATCGGTGAGGTGAGGAAAGCTCAAATCTTCGATTTATTAATCTATTTGAAATTCTCGATCGAATAGGAACCGTGGCCTATAGACTCGCTTTTACCGCCAAGTACGACGCGTGTTCATAACGCTTTTCACGTATCGATGTTACGTAAATATGTGGACGATTCAACCACGTCATTGAAGTTAGAACCGGACGAGATAGTCAAGACTTAACGCACGAGGAGGTACCTGCCAAGATCTTGTAGAGGAAAGAACATGTCCTATGTATCGAGGTTATACCACAAGTTAAAGTTTTGTGGAGAAACCATGCTATTGAGGAAATGACACGGGAGTTGGAAATGGAAATGAAAGCGAGGTATTCTCATCTTTTCAAACACACAGTACGTGACGTCAATTTCGAGGATGAAATTTCATAAGGAGGGAGGTTGTAAGACCCCAAATTAATAATAAATGAAATTTATTTTCCTCTATTTATTATTTTGAAATAGTAAGGGTTGATTTGATTAATGTGGATAGTTATGGGTAAAATATGCAAATATTTGAATAAGCAAGTGGTTATAAAATATTCATTATTGTTTGGGAATATTCGTTTGGTCGTGGAATATTAAATGCATTTACTGCTTGATCTTTTGTGGGCCCCATAACGGAAAGTGATTGGATGAAGAAAATGAAAAATATAAGTTGTTTATAAATAACGGCAGTAGTTGTTACATCAATTATCATCGTTGGAATACCCGGTGGTTAAAACACACTAATACGCGTTGTTGAACAAATAAGACACTCAGATTGCACCAATTATTGATTCTTACGTAAGAAGGTACTAATCAATAATGGTTACAGAATTACTTATTCAAGATTTTATTTTATTGATTCAATAATTGTTGCATTGATATTTTATATTACTGTTGTTTCAATAAATTGTCATTACACAGTATTTTTTATTATCGGAGCAATAATTCATATTATCTGAATAATATTATTGGATAACATTATTGGAATTGTCTAGAAAGTTCTGTCTAAGGAGAGGTTTGGTCACCTAATTGCGCACCAGTAAGGAGAGATCCTTATTGGAAAGCCCCCTCTTTCCTGGGAACAGTGCAGTTGCACGAAGATTGTGATTCGTAATATTATTTATGAATAATTAATTATTGATTTATATGATGAGAAAAATATTGATTTTATGTGGATATAGATGGAGAAAATTTTTAATGTGACAATTGTTGAAAATTAATATTTTATCTTTTTCTAATAAAAGAATTCATTTAAATATATTATTTTAATAATATATTAACGGTGATATTTTTATAATGAATGTGGGATATATGAGTATACGAGGATGAAGAGTATTTTTGTGGCATTAAATGTTTAACACATATTTTGTGTTCGTGGACACAATTATTGACCGAAATTTGATTATAGCCTGTAAAATCGCCCGTTTATGGATTTCGGTTAATTTCTGCTTGGAATTTGGAAAAACTTTCTTCTGCAAAGTTGTAGAGAATTGAATTTCCTATAAAAATTCACGAGATTCAAATTTTCTGATAAAAGGGCTATTTATTATGAATTATTTGAGTTCAAGTTCAAATAATTGATTTCTACAAGTTTAAAATATTTTAAATAGAAAAACGTTTTTTTGTTGTTAGTCTTCTTGTAGTAGTATAATTTGGTTGGTGGGTGATGTTGGGAAAATTAAGTGTGCGTTGGAAAATATATATATATATATATATTATTAATTTATTAAATTTTACGCTTTGGTGTTCTAAGCAATTTCCTATAAATAAGGTGCTTAGGTTAGAATTGAAAATCACACCGTAAGCGAAGTTTCTCTCTCTATATTATCGAAGCGTATTCTTGTGAGTATTTTGAGTATACTTTGAGTATTGCTATACGATGCAAGTTCAAGTCATAGCTTTATATCCGGTGTTTCAACTGAAGTACTATCTTTCGAGGTAAGGATGTTATTTTATTCGAAAATGATATTATTTCTTCAATATCATTATGCCGAAATATTGGTTGGAAATTTTATCAAATTTGAAACTTTTTCATGTTTGGGTTACTTATTCACGAGTTACTATTCATGAGTTACTATTCACGAGTTACTATTCATTTAGTACTATTCATTTAAGCGTGATGATGTTTTTGGGAAATTTCTATCTTTTGGTGTTTGAGTTACTATTCACGATACGACACTATTCACGATACTGTGACTATTCAATTCGAAAAATGAAATTTCTTCTTTTTGTCCAAAATATCTATTATGGATACTAGCTTTGATTGTATCCATGTTTTGATCATTCTTGAATTTTACTCCACTCGATTACTTATGAAGTATTTTGAACTTAGATTGTTTAAAATACTAATCCTTAATATTTGTTCTTTTGTTTCACTAGATTCGTTTCCTTTAAAATATTTTTCAACATCCTCGGTCCTAAATGATGATATTATTGAATATCTTTGGCCCTGTAGTAAAAGATGAATGATTTCTTGATGAATATCTTTGGCCCATAATGCAAAAGATGAACAGTGTTGAGATGAACATGACCTCTTGATTAATATCTTTGGCCCGTAGTATAAAGATGAACAGTGTTTAGATGAACATGATTAATCGATGAATATCTTTGGCCCTGTAGTGCAAAAGATGAATATTTGATTCCGTATATATATTGATTGACGTTATAGGATAAAATATCGACGATGAACTTTTAAATTCATATATAGAAGATAGTAGTTTGCATTCTCTACTTAACTCTTCTAATGAATTGTTGTTTCACTGCAGATTGTTGATTTAAAACCTGGTTGTCTATTGTATTCTATTAGATTTTTCCTGTTGGAGACTAACGATAATTTGTTGTATATTATCTTAGTCATAATATTCTTCTACCGGGCTAGTTGAGCTCACCTTTTTCCTTTTTGTTCCATTTTTCTTCTCGGGAGGCGTGAATGTAGCGAGTACTTAGTCTGGGGTATGGAATGAAGGTTCTAGAGAGAGTTGTTTAGTAGTCCTCACCATTTTTGTAAAATAATGTATCAATAATTATGATGGGGATTTATTTTGCGTGTGGATATTGCTCAGATGGCAATATCTCGTATTTAAACTCACAAGATATATGTTGTCGTATTTTGCACGACAAATGTATTAATAAAGTTGTAGTTATTTTCGCATCATGTATTTGGCGACTCGAGAATGGGTTGGATGGAATGGACCTATTTTGGGGCGTCACGGTTGTGCTCATCCACTTACGAGTATATTTACAAGCACTACCTATATAATCTTGGTGTTTGTTTGGAGTATAATACCCAATTAGAGACAGTGGAGATAATGATATGTCAAGAGAAGACTCACCATTGGGAAGAATATGATAGTAATCTTCTCGTTTTTCTTTGGTGTCTATTGGGTCAACCAAGGATAATTTCTGGCCATATGATATCTACCATAACCTAAAAGCATGGCCTCTCTCATATACGAAGGTTTCTTGAGCACTTCCCAAATATTCTAATTTCTAAGCAGGTTTTTGACTATACCTTTATGTAAGGTGTCATTGTGACGTACTACTGATTGGTATATATTTGTATCCAAACTCACAAAGATATGTATGTTGTTGTATTTTGCACGACAATTGTTGTAATAAAGTTGTAGTTGTTTTCCGTACGATATATTTGGCGACTCAGAATGGGTTGGATGGAATGGACCTATTTTGGGGTCGTTACATTTGGTATCAGAGCTTAGGGATATGATCTCTGGCGGAGATCGGGATTAGAACTAAGAGGGGAGAGATGAGTAAATCCTTCGCTAGTGTGTCCTACCTAAGCTTATTTGTTGGTCAGTCATAATATCCGGATATTATGTGATATTTTAATTTGTTAAATTAACCCTTGTTTTGAAGTCAGATCCTAGAATGATAT